>OU452261.1:13443898-14696673 GCA_911728495.1 Furcula furcula | reverse complement strand
ATACACAAACGGGCGGGGCGGCGGCGGGGGGCGGTTTCGTGGGCGGTTATTAAATAGGAGCAATGGTAAATGAGGGTTTCACCCAACTATTAATAATAAGAACTTATCCTTATTTACTTACTTTTACATGTCATACCTGTATTACAGAGTACGACATGGTTATGATATAGTTGGCCAGCATTACAGCAAAGATAAAAAAAAAAAAACAAAAATCTGCTACGTGTATTTCGTCGCTAAACACTTGGATGCGTCCACAATCTTAGAGGAGATTACTCTGAGTCCACAATGCATCTTAACATCCGTGGTGCGGTGTAGGTATGCCAATATAAGATAACACTCCTTGGAATGAAATACATTGTCCTTTGTGTTAGTATGTAAGCACTACGTCATTTCACCTGAACTGCTTGCGAGTGTGTGTAAGTATTGTGACATACCCATGACATACATATACTCACACGTGCATTGCAGTACAGATCGGTTGATGCAAGAAATTTAATCGAACTAGAACCAAGAAAGATCACTAATCTAGTACAAATAAAATACCTTTAAGGGGCTTCAAACTTAAAGGAGAGTTTCTATTTGAGATAGAAAAAAAAAACAAAGCCACTAATGGAACTTTTAAAAGCGAAATATTTATCATAAAGCAAGCATCTGGCGACCACTATATACAATGGTAACCTTTCTACAATAATAATAATATATAATAACATCAGCCCTGGTTTATGTCCTACTGTTCGGCACGGGCCTCCCTTCAAGATATAGGGGCTTAAGCCATAGTCCACCACGCTAGTCAAGTGCGGGTTGGCGGACTTCACACGTCATTCAAAAGCTAGTTAGGCTTTCTCAGACATGCAGGTTTCCTCACGATGTTCACCTTCACCGAAAGCTAGTAACAATCGCACAAAGACGATTCGAACATCATTAGCAGCCTTAGAGGAGATACCACAGGAGAGAGCACGATGCGCTAACCCCTCTGCCAAATTTTTGTTCATATGTTCAGGTCATTATTTATTTGTCTGCGTATCTTTTTGAATGTGTTGCGAGTTTATTATAGTGTGGGTATGCGTGAAATTGTATGTGTGTGTGTTTACTTCGCATCCCGCACCCCGCAAAAGTGCCACGAAAAATTTATTCGGGGAATCGACGCGATACTAGCTCCATTCTAATTACGCTGAGTTAGCAGTCGAAAGACGTCCAGTGTCGAACAAAGGCCTTCCCCTTAGAAGGGAGGGGTTGCCATAATCCCCACGCTTGGCAGGTGGCTTGGGGATCGCAGTATAGTGTTCGAACACGATTAACCCTATAATCAAAATAATAAATCCCAAAAATTGTATAAATATCTTTTAAATACATTATACTATCTAAATAATTTAATTTAATATTTATGACTTCAAAAACCATCACATTTTTCTGTCAAAATAGTTTAATTTATTTAATTAAAGAAATCAGAGGTGCGAGAGGCGGGGTTCGAACCTGCACACGTTGTTTTCAAGACAAGCGCTCGCCCACTGAGCGGTTACTGCTATACCTTTCAACAAGAAAAGTCAAAAATTAACTGAAGTATTTCCACTTGCCAACTCAATCAGTTCCACTTCCTAGCAACACAATGTGTACGTAATTTAATACAGCGTTACTGACCTACCGCAAACCGCTTCATAATTACATACGCATAAGAAACGAAGACCAGTTTTACTCTGAACATATATTTATAAATCTCTGGTGTAATTATTGCGATAACGATTTGCGTGGTTATTTTGCCAGCATTTAAGCGCTCTGGCCTTTGAAAAAAGTTCAACGCACTATTAGTATGGTAATATTTAAGTTGATAGTTTGTTTTTTTTTTTGAGGGGTTGCCATAATCCCCACGCTTGGAATACGTCCCCCCAGAATAAGTGGTAGGTAATCCAATAGAAAGACGCCTGTCTTCTTGTTTTCCCTTACGGACACCCATCGGGAAGAAATGGGAGGGTGCTATTCTTACCCGGACAGACACACCACGGGTTATTTTGATATAGGATATCAGAATGATATAATTTTAGTTCTTCCTTTTAGATTAGTTTTAGTGTTTCTAACAATAACATGCCCACACAGTCCCAACTACACACATAAAGGTGAGTGAATATAATGTGAACAACCCGTAGAAATGGCTTGAAACGTTTCTAAAAATAGTTGCAAAATTAATTATCTTTCTTCAAAACAAAACATTCCGTCTCTTTGTTATGGACAGATTGGTTAAACTATCCAAATGTCTAAGATGTATTATTTCACGCACCTCAAAAGCCTACCTACATGCAAAATAAATCAACCATCCGAAATTCTAAAATTGACTGCTGCATTTAATATTACCTCCGTCAATGTATTCTTAAGGAAAAATATAGGGAAAAATGTAAGTTGGACAAAGGGCTTTGTCATGTTGTGGCAGGAGGTCAAGGGCTTGACCTTTAAATAGGGATCATGGATGAATAAACTTATAGGAATTTAGTTGTAACAAAACATTGAGGAGATTGAGGTATTATGTACCTACTTGTAATAAAACACTCTCATATACGGATAAAGTATAAATAAACACATATGTATTATGTACCTACGAGTACATACGGTATTGTATTATGATAAATTTATTTTACTTGTTGTATCCGTAAAACAAGTTGCTCTCTTTCCTTGTAAATAAAATTCACATTTTTGTTATACACATCAAAATGACAATTCAGTGTCAAAACGAGGCCAACCAACATAATAACAGTAAAATCACTGTATTAAAAGTTTGTTACAAAATAAGGGAATCTCTACTGTTTACTGCAAATACGTACGAGTAAATCTGAACGATATGTATATTGTAAAAGCAAAGTGCTGAATAAAAATCCCAGAAGAGTATTGAGTATTTTACTGTTCTGAGGTCAAAAACCGTCCGTCACTTCTACTGCCGAAACATTCTATCCGTATCGATTGAGGAGTCACACATTGATTCTTCTGACATACTGTTGGTCCTCATCTTCTTCCACAGACTACTCAACATTGAGTAGTAGGAGTCCTCGTCTTTGTAACAAGTAGGTGTGTGAAAAACCTGTGTTGTCGCTCCCCTGATTTTCTAGAAATATAAATGAACTATGCATCAGATGGGCACATCGATATAATATATAAACTAGATTTGGTGTCACGGTTCAAAAAGTGGTAGCGCGAAATAGCGCCCTTGTGTCGCTATTTCTTTACAAGCCACATCCTGAAAATTTTATTTTTGCCGATAGGAGTGTCGCTACTGTCTATATGAAAATGTCAAACTACACGTCATTATCTAATGATAATGACGATTTTATAATTAAAATCGTTAGTTCACGTTTCCGCCACCAGCACAGATAAGTTTGCAACCTCCGCGACCACATTTTAGATGTCATTTTGTTCATGAATGTTTATCTAGTTTATATATTATATCGATGGATGGGCATGTAAAAAGTCTGTCCTGCGCCCACTCTACGCCGACCTCCCCCCGATCGTATCGATCTTCCGTGCTATTGGATATTGAGAGTGAAGAATAGAGAGTGCAAGAATCGATAACCGATGGGGAAGAAAGGTTCTCGAGTGGCGACCACGAACTGGAAGACGCAGCGTAGGCAGGCCTCCCACTAGGTGGATCGACGACATTGTTCGCGTCGCAGGCAACCAGTGGATACAAATGGCTATCTGTCGTTCATTGAAGCGGTTTAAGAGGGAGGTTTTTCTTTAGAGGGAGGTTAATGATGATTAGACTGGCGATGCAGCTTACCATTTGGCAGAATTGAGACCAAGCACTAGCCTATAATGTAAAAAAATCGACTGAATTCAACGTTCTAGCGCGATTTTTGTATGAATAATTCAAGCATCTATACTTGAATACAAAGAGTATGCTGATTACATTCCATGTTTCGATCATGAATCTGATGACCTACATCGTAATCAGCCAAGAGTCCTATTCACGTGCTCTAGTTAACGGATATGATAATAGAGACAGGGTTATTACCATAATTTATTTTAGTGCTTCCTTTCTTTTTTATATTAGCTCGCGGTAGGTAACTTGGATCAATCTAAACCATGGATCAAAACAATGTATTAGACCTCTTTTTCTATTAGCTTAAAATATGCATATGTACGAGTGTTATAATTTTATTAAAAGTAAACATTTAATACGCAAATATTTGAATATTACTTAGTATGAAAAATATCGAGTTATATTATTTATATGATTATTTGGAATGACTTGAATTTGACGGACGAAGGTCTGGCGTCCGTTCTATCGGATCATACCTGTGGTCGGTCGGGATAATGAAGAGAGTGTACCTACTTGCAAGTGGACTAGCGTCGAAACAAGTTAATTATAAAAAAGTGAAGGTGTGCTCTGACTTAGCACACCTTCTGTTGGCTGCTGTCGATTATTACCAATTGATTCGATGGCTTCACATATAATCAGATAATTTCAATGATATTAAGACAAGCCATCACGAGTCTAATTTATGAAAATACCGGGTGAGACCCGGTACATTCATCCATTGTTACTGTTAAAACGGTAGCAAGACACTATCGTTATGCGTAATAATTTTAAATACAGTAGGCTAACAATAGGCCATTGTTTTTTAACCAAATCATGCATAAAGACCACGTGAGCGCAGAATTTCTCGGATATTAACATATTCAAGATCCGATGCGATGAAAACAAGGCAAAATATTCTAGTGGTAATAAATAGTACGTAGGGGTGTCTATTATTTGATAGAACTAGAAAATGTGTACACATTTTGTGACTACTAAGTAAAGACCCACTGCACTCAAACACGCCAAATTAAATTAATAATAATCAAACTATTAATTAGTTAATACCCGTGGAATGCCGGGTTAGAATTACATACCCCCATCTCCTCTCGTTGGGTGTCGTAAGAGGCGACTAAACGAGAACAGGAAGACGGGCAGCAGCGTCTTTCTTTTGGATTTATCTTCCATCTATACTGCGACCCCCAAGCCGCCTGCCAAGCGTGGGGATTGGCAACTCCTCCCTTCTAAGGGGGAGGCCTTTGTTCAGCAGTGGACGTCTATCGGCTGCTAATGATGATGATGAAGAACTGGATTTAACTCTAATTAACTTTTGTAAGTGTGGCAGTCAAACTTTTAACAGGAGGATATCTAAGACATTGCTTGCGCTTACTGATTGTATATAGAAGCAGCGTTTTGTTTCAACATGGCTTCAACCATGTTTCAACCTTATATTGTTGGTGAGTTCATTAGCCCGTACCGCGTCGCCACAACACGCGTTTTGTATCTAGCATCCGCTACGGACCGTTATGCATACATGGTGACCAATTGAATATTATAGGTGACTATATTCATGTGGCTGTGTGTTGTAGTTGTAGTCAGCACAAGAATGTAGTTTTCCTTATAAATCCTAAAAATACATTTACCAAAGGTATTCGCATCCGAATGAATTTAAAAAAAAAGTCTTCTGTCTGGCCAGATTTATATTGTACTAGCTGACCCGCGCAGCTCCGCCCGCGCTTTAATTACATTTTGCTCCCCTTTGCTCGCTACTCCCTTGATTTATCTCTCTCCATCTCTCTCTCTTATAAGAAAAATCTAATTCTATGCTCTTTCTCTCCCCTCCCGCTTCGGTCCCCGTCATACTTCCCCTCTTCCTCTCCCCGTTGTCCTCTCTGAACCCTCTCCCTCCTCTCTCTTCTCCCAACTTGCTCCCTCTCACTCCCCCCCCCCCCTTGCTCCACCTAACTCCTCCGATCACTCACTCCATCACCCTCCCCTCTCCTTCTCTTGCACCCTCCTCTTGTTCTATATATCCTCGTCAATCATGGTATCAGCGTCATAAAATATACTTTCCTACTAACCTATTCTCAGACCTACCCGCAAAATTTCATACATATCGGTTCACCAGACTCTCGTGCACGTAACTCAGAGGTTCTCAGATTTTGTTGTGCAAGGCGTTTCGAACGTTCGACACTCGACTCTCGTGCGCGTACCTGAGAGTTTCTCTGATTTTGTTCAGCAAGGCGTTGTGCACGTTCAGGTGAAGATTCTCCCATACGACGTATTCTTGCTGCCCGTGCTTGAGAACTATGTTTAGAAAGTTGAGACCTGGTTCTCTTAGGCATTTTCAAATGTTTAAGAAAATGCTAATAGCGTGTAATATTCTAGCTCTGAAAAGAACTGTTGTTTAGCCCTGAAAAGAACTGTTGTTTAGCCCTGAAAAGAACTGTTGGTTAGCCCTGAAAAGAACTGTTGGTTACCCCTGAAAAAATCTGTTGGTTAGCCCTGAAAAGAACTGTTGATTAGCTCTGAGAAGAACTGTTGTTTAGCTCTGAGAAGAACTTTTGCGTAGGTGTAGTTTTAAGAAAGAAATCTAAAAAAAATCGCACGAAAATTATTAGAATTCGCGCACGACCGCTGCGTAGGGAGCCGACCTCGCGTCCATAGACTACTCAGTAAGAACCATATACTATTCTTATCTATGGTAAGAACTACGTTCTCGCGTCTGAGCCGCGCGGGTACCTTACTCATAGATCTAAACTTCCCTCCCGCATGCGCACTTGGTGACGCTCACTTCGCAACGGGCCGTGCAGCAGAAATCTTTTAATTTATATGCAGTAATATTTTAATTTCGCCATAACTTCAAAACCAAATGTCCAATTTTAATCATTCACAGACCAAATATTATCTACATAAACGGTACTTACTGATGAAATAATTTATTTTGATAAGGATTAATAGCATGAGTAAAATAAATGCGTTTAAATGTAGTCCAAACAAAATTCAAGATTTTTAAATAAAAAAATGGTTGTTGGGCCTCACTCGACATAGATACGCGCGTGTGCCGCGGACTTTTTTGTAGATATTTATAAGATCTACAATTAATTAGAACATTTTATGGTTCTATATTTTATAGTTTTGGCAGCGTACGCAAAATAAGTAACTTATCTGGTTGATTTTTTACACCTTGTGTCCGAAAAAACCCAAATATCTTACGGAACCCTTATTTTTCCAAAATAAAATTTAGCCTATGTTACTCGTGAATAACGTAGCTTTCGAATGGTGAAAGAATTTTTAAAAACGGTCCAGTAGTTTTTGAGCCTATTCATTACAACCAAACAAACAAAGTTTTCCTCTTTATAATATTAGTGTAGATTTATATAAAAAAAATAACAATCTAAGTTTAAAAAAAAACCGTTGTATTTTAAAAGAGCTTCAAATAGAATTGACAACGCAAAACTAATACCTTAGGGCTCCCACACATAACTGCGATGCGATGCGATGCGGCGAGAAACAAATGAATTTTCGATACCAGTTGCAGGAACTTGTATTGGAAAATTCAGTTGTTTCTCGCCGCATCGCATCGCATCGCAGTTATGTGTGGGAGCCCTAACTCTAGTAGGGTATTAGTTTTGCGGTGTCAACTCAACAGGCGCCACAGAAATAAAAATATTAACAGACAAGATGTTTGCCGGTCAAGTCATGGCGAACTCATTGTGTTTTCCATTGATCTACCTACCTGCTTTGTTTAGTCTATATCGACATCTAGGTTGATATTTTTCAACAAACAAACGCCAACCGACAAGGCCTGTTATATTTTTAGCTCAGGATCGATAACAGACCACGTTTTGTTAAGCATGTTACACAACAAATTGTAGTAAATTGCACATTTAATTTAAATTACTACATGTAGTTACAAATATGCGTTTCAACTAAGAAGGTGGCCGCCATCTTGACATTTCAAATATATAAATACTAAAAATGATGTTTCAACAAAAATAGACAGCAAAACAAGACATTACAATAAATAATCAAAACCGGGGCGAATTGTTCATTTTGTGTTTACTCTGCTGCCGGTACAAAAATCGTAAAAAAATTAGTGAAGTTCCGCAGTCGCGATCATCATGGCGGCCACATTCTTAGTTGAAACGCATAGTATATTTTAACGACTCCAACCTATATAAAAATACTACTATGAAAAATTGGAAGTAGGTAATAATTATACCTATTGTTACGAATTTTATCGTGTCTCCTTATTTCTACTTTCCTGATATTTCAAACAGTTTACACGGTTAAGGAAGGACAACCCGTGACATGTATGACGTTAAATCCATTTTTATTTCAATGTGTGAATTCATCGTACTAGTTACTCGTAGTACTAAACATACCTACTTCTAAAAATATGAAAAACAAATCGATAGCAGTCTGCAAAAAATCCATATCAGTCGGCAATAATGTAGAGTGAGGCATTCTTCAGTTACCTTATAATCGGTAGTTCGGAAATACAGTAGGTATTCTTTTCGCAATGGAGGTATCATTTGGCCACAGATAATCACTCAGCTCTATCGGATTAAGGTCATAGCTCAATCACTATAAACATACCACCCTCAACGAGCGTAGCAAGCAACGACGGCATGGTATCGCTTTATAAAAGGCATTCGAACGCTCGCTGCCACTAGCCAGCAAGGTAGCAGCTCATGCATTCGCTATTGGCAAGGTCAAGCTCGCTATCATCGCAGCCGCAGCGCTGAGAAGGTGAAAAAATAGAGAGGAAGTAATAACAGAAGCGCTTGAAGCGCGCTGTCTGTTCGCTTGCAATAAGCATTCTGCGGAACGGGACGATGACAGCGGGAACCATTGCCAAAAGCTGTGGGCTAATTTGTCATGATCAATGATATTAGGAAAATATAATTGGTCATGATATTATAAAATGTACGAACATTTAAAGTTGTTATTTAAATGATGACGCGACGAGTGGCTACCGAATGAGTGATAACACTGATAAACTCGTATGACGTTTTTCCTTTCATTGACAGTCATAACTCATCACATCCCTCTATAAATAAACGTTTGAAGTAACAAACATTGTATGCTATTGGGCCGCGGCCTCTAGAAATTTTAAATGTATCTGTATGAGTATTGTGTATGTTATACAAAAATAACCGATATTAAATGTAATGTAACACAAATATCCATTGCCGTAGTAAAAAACCAACGCTACGGAGCGTAATCACCGCGATAGCTAAAGTCAACAAACCTATCTATCCGTCCTATCAACATTGTCTACTTCCCACCTCCGTCAGTTGTAATAACGTGACCGCGTGTAGCGCTGGCAAATCGATACAATGAAAAACATCGATAATACACCCACACTTAAGCATCGATTAATAAAAACTATAGTCACAGACAAAAAATAGAGTTGTTGCTATGGCTTCAAAATATTCTTGAAAACATTTTCAATGTTCCTAATTTAAAATTAGCAGTTCGTAGGCAACAAAGAGGATAAAATCGTGAATTCCAAATTCGATCCCAAATTTAATACCCAACTGATAAAATATTACGTAAGCATTTTAAAACCCTAGTCACGTTGACGGCCTCGGTGGCACCGAGTCTGCATTCTGCAATACTAGAAATGTTTCCACGAGACGGGATCACGCGGCTTACACACGCGTCGTTGTTTTTGTTGGATGATTTTTGTACATACGTCGCGGCGTCGCACAGTAACGTGACTCGTTGCATTGTTCAATCATGTGGCACAAACACATCCCGTCGTCCCAAATACGCTAGGTTCTTGTTCACACACATGTCTAAGTACTATCGCGGACATGAACGCTGTACCAGTTTTCAAACCAAATCGTTTGAACGACGTTCCGTGCGCTTACCCCGCCTGCATGTATTTTGGGTCGGCTCGTGCAAGCGATAATTGTCCTAAATGTGGTACACCGTTCGTGACCGCAAGTGTACTCTTCATTCTTAAATGACTTCTCTACTCTCTACTACTCTTCGAGGGTTTTAAAATAGATCGTCACAGCAGTATGGCATTTACATTACCCTACAATACGGGTCAATTTCCCTGACTGACTGCAAATAACTGCAAAAGAGGTAAGGGATTTGTCGTTGGGTTCGTGAATCTGGACTGCTGTCTTGATGACAACCAAAGCCAACGTTTTCGTGATCTTTGAAGCATGGACGTGTACGCTTAGTAAAATGTTACTAAACGGTCACCCATCAATGGGCGGACCTTGGCTGACGTTGCTTAACCATCTGATCGTTTGCATATCACAGACAGCCCTTCGATAGCGTAGATCTGCTCGTTGTGGAGATGAAAAGTGGACTGTATTCTTGATGATGTTGATAATGCCAGAGATTATCTATATTTCTTCTTAAGTGCTATCTACTTTTATGCTACTGTCAGTTCCGTTTACATTTGTACGCCGGAAACGGCAGAGTATTTGATACCTATAATACTGTAACATCTTATATACAATGCTCTAACAAATAAATCATTCTTATTCTTATTCTTATTCTTATAATTCTGACCAGCAGAGCCGTTCCTAGTGTTGACGATACTAATTGATAATGAGGGACTAGCCGATAATGACTGTCTAGCAAGTAATGAGTGACTGGGATAGCTAACTACGAGTTCCCGTGCGGTTAATGATTATGATTATGAATATGATACAATGTGCTTAAACAGTATTTTTGTTTTCGTATCCATTCACCTTATCAGAGACTGCATAAATCATTTGTCAACTCTGTGTATTTACTTACGTCATACTTATATCTATCTTTAGAAGCGTTGACGTTAAACATAGTCGTAGTAAAGTGTAATACAATTTAATATTATCACAATCGTCTTGGATAAATACTGTATGTAGTTATCGGATGTGAAGTTTTTACTCCACTTACTGGGTCAAGGCATGATGACGCGTCCACCTTTTAGATGTTTTAGACCATAACATGATCGAATCGACGGAAATAGAGCAAACATGAGTTATTAACAGAGATCGGAATAGTTAGAGTATATTTAACCTAAACTTCAAGGAACTAAGTATAGTTCGATTCAAACTTAAAGGCGGCTCTGTGAAGTTTGTGCATTGAGTCTTCGCGCATGTACAGTCAAGTTGACAATCGACATTAATCGACAACCTCGCTCGGCATTACCCCGCTGATACCTTAAGCACCCTTAAGTTGGTTACTGCGTGCATAGAGTGGACGATACCTCCTCTAACATCCCGGATAAATTATACTTAATGATGTTTTAATCCCGGGATTTAAAAAACACGAATTAATTATTTAACTTTATTTATAGTTACAAATTATAGATTTGAAGAACAACTTAACATTTTAGGGGATTTTAGAGGAGGTATTATCCACTTTCTGTTACTCCCTTCCTCCAAGTTTACTCTACCTATTCAAATATCTTGTTATTAAACATAAAATATCCATCTGTTAACCAAATGGTAAGCGGCACGTCTGCCTATAGACAGCTGCATTGCACTGCCACTCGTCTCCCGAGACATTAGTCCGGTAATTTCACCAGCTACCCACCCCCTACCTAGCCTTTCATACCGGGACACAGCAATATGTACACACTGCTGCTTGGCGGCAGAATATCTGACACTGCGGTGGTAGGTACCTACCAGGATGGTCCCTTGTACGAGGGACCTACCCCACCTAGTGAAAATATGAACAAAGTAAACTAAATTAGTATAGCTGTGACGCATTTGTTTGTTGAACATTGTTTAACGAAATAATGGTAGTATTAAATATTTTACATAATATTTATAACATGTTGTGCATAATTTATTACTTGGCAGCATTATTTATAAACATAGTATATAATTAGCAAAAACGGTTGGTCGATCCCAGGCTGGTCGACATCACAGGGGATCCAAGAGCTGGCCATTTTCTCGCTCAACGAGTTTCTATTTCGATACAGCGAGGAAATGCTGCCAGCATTTTGGGTACCATGGGCCTAATTTTTTACATTTATTGTAAATATAGATATACTTTACTTTATTTCATTAGTTTTAATTAAGTTAACTTAGTTGTATATTCATTGTGTTTTTTATTTTGTTTCGTTTAATAAATGTATTTTTTCCTAATAACACGTATTAGTTTCGCGTTTACATTACTGTTTATTTATGTACTTACCTAGTATTTCTCAGACATTGTGCTTCACATCATAGTAGTTTAATAACATGCAGAAAACGAGACTTTCAAATTGTTACATTTGCAAGGACAGTATGTGTCCTGAGAAATTACTGGAAAAGAACAATATTCTGACTATAATAACAGTAACCTTGTTACAAATTCCTGTCAAAATATGAACTTACTCACCGTTGTTTCTATCTTTCCAGGTTCTCACCTTACTCGTCTGCGAGAGGCCAGACGCCTGCAAAGACTCCAGAGGCTCTCGTCGCCGACTGCAAGTGACGACAACACTACATTCACCCCCACTGTAGACAAAGTCGCACAGAATAGAGTTATCCTCGAGCTGGCGTGGAAGACGGTCGCACTCATGCAAAAGAACAGACTTATCCAACAAAAGATTGTCGCGCTACAAAAAGAAACGTCGGAATTTGTCGCGTCAGTCATGAACAACCCTGAAAATAAAAGACGGTACCTAGAACACATGCGTCTATACGGACAGACGCCGCAGGTGCAGGTCCCAACTCAGACAGACATTCCTACAGAAATAAAATTAGAGTCTAAGGTGTAAATTTAAAAGGAGATGTTCCATTTTGGGTCAACACTATGTACACTACATGGAAAAATAGGAAAAACATAGGAGAGTTTCATAAAAATACTTATAAATTAATTTGAAGCAGAGTGCAATTGTACAAAAATGATTACTTTTGCAGCTATTTAGTATGGCCACCCTGGTTTTAGGGCAGCCATGACAGTTGCGTTTGACGTTGGTTTACTACTTGACAGTTAATGTTATAGTTGACGTTTCGTAATAGATTGTTTACGTGTGGAGTACATAATGTATTTCGGAGTTTTTAGTGATTATTTATGTTTGCGGACATTAATTGACTGTTTCTTTCTTGACCTGGGGCTTTACTGTATTGATTCTCGCCTGTGATTTGGATTGGAATCCGCAATAAGTTCAATCGCAGGTATAGTTTGTTGTCAAAATGACATTTTAGTTACGTATTTCCGATCCATCATATTATTGTGGGGTGTTGCTACAGTAGTATTATATTCTCTTTGGTGTTGCTCTCCTTGACCAAGATATCTTAAATGTACAATAAAACGAAGCAATATTAAAAAAAGATAACATTACAAAACAGTTACTATATTGAATAGTTTTATATACATATAGTGTACATGGTGTTGGCCCAGGCTCCATACATTTCTGGAACAACTCCTTTGGAACATTGACTGAATGAATGATTGTGAGGATGAATGAACCTTTTTTGTATTCAAACTGCTTTCGAATCTAGTTTCTTATTTTTGTAAAATATTATCATAAATATACACGGTATTAGGACTGGATTTTGTGTGTGTTCAAAGATTGTAATTATTTTCAAGATCTCAAAATGGAATTGTTATAAAGACAAGATTAAGTCAGTATATTACAGCTTTAGGCCAACTTTATAAAGTTTGTAAGGTTTCGATCTCATTAGCGAGCGAACCTGTAAGCTTGTCAACAACCCACGTGACCCTAACAGTTGTTGTATTAAATGGAACTGTAAACGCGCGTGGGTGAACTCTAAACTATTTACCGACGACGGCCTTAGGCGTTGTCCAATTAAAAGATTGCTTTCGCTAATAATTGATCACGATTGTATTTGGACAGCAGCGCCTTAGATAAAGACCTAATTGAAGGCGCGACGAGAATACTAATCTTCATTAAATGTTCTACTAGAGTCTAGTACTAGACGTTCTCCGATGAATTCCATGAAAGTCTAGGACTCACAATGATAGTATGAACTTGGTATAAACGCAATCTCTCATACTCGTGCGAACTTCTCGAGCGAGCAATCTCGTAGGACAACGCTAAGAGTGCAAATTGTATAGGTAGGTACCTAAGTTAATTAAGTAGGTTTTCACCGTATCTTTCAATTGTTAGTACTATGTATGAGTTAATTATTTATATGAGCTTTTTTATCGTGTAAACCAGATAAATGTTTTAAATGTAACAATAAAATTGTGATCAAATCTATTATGAATATTGTTATAGGTTACAATAAAATTATTAATTCCGTTCAGTTACCGGACAGCCTTTAAAAGCACTAATGTTTAAAAAGTTGCCCGTGTATGGTCTACGTTTCCCTGCAGCAATAATAATAATAATGCTGTGTCTTATATGAAAATGTTGTGGCTAATATAACTTCTTGTTGTTAGAGGGTAAGCTATAATGAGGTTGTATTGTAAGAGGCTGTTAACGTTATAATGTAGTATCTTCGTACTATCTTGTTCACAGTGCGGTAGAATTAATATTGCTTGAATTTTAGTGCCATTTTAAATTCCAAAGCTTTCATTTATAACAAAGTTCTTGCTATAACAACTAAGATTGGACGATTGTTGCTCGAAAATTTTAAAAATAAATTGGTAAGTAAATTATTAGTGAAACGGTACGGAAATTCGGAGGATGAAGTTTATGAATACTCTTAGCTTGTAAATTAAGTTAGCTTATTATTTTAGAGTTTTAAATCGTTCTTAATGTTCACTTAATTCGCTAAGCGAAGTACACACGATTTGGTCCAATCATGGGGCAGTATGGTCTAATAATGGGACAGACTGGCCCTTATCCAGTGGGGCTGATATGGTCATCCGCGGCTAATAGCAATAATCATTCCCAAAAATGGGCCCAATAACAATTACACTTGGACGATGCCAGGGCATTTCATAATCATTATCTTTTCAAATTATAGGAAAAAAAAAAAATATTTTTAAAACTAAAAACACGCCTTTATAAACTAAAACCCTATCATCATGAGTTTGATCTTGGTAATTTATAATGACATTAAATTGTGATTTATTATTGGGCCATAATAAATGCATATGTTAAATTTCAAGTTAGTCAAAAGTATCAAATTAAATGAAAATTACATTCATAAATACAGTTCGTTTGTAATAAAACCGCAACTAACCATTGCTATTACGAGTACGTATTTCTTCTCTACCAGTCGTGATAATTTACTCATACCTACAGTTTATAATTGTTGATCTTTGATAAAAGCTTATTATGTATTTCATAGTAAATACACGTGTGTACGATTATCGTGTAGAACAAGCCTTAATCTAGATTGCATTTAATAGACATTAGTTTATATCCAAGAATGCACAGCTCTACCAATTACTGTGTTCATTTTGTATGTATCTTGTTATGTATTCTAATTGCAGTGTATAATTAACATAAATTAGTTACTTTAAGTATTACACGCGATGTCCTTTTATATTTTAATAATATTATGGTTTTGTTGGGAGCTCCTTTGACAAGTATTAAACGAATAAAATTACTGCTGTTATTGTTAGTTATTTGTACAAAGCTCCCTTCGTACTACTTACGTTGGATATCTTGGCTTTTGTGGTTTTAGATTATAAGTCGATTTGAAAATACACTAGTCGTTTTCGGAAACTTTGTTTTTTTTTCCTTTTATTCGGTTGTGACCAGGGGTGTAGCTACCGCCGTATCAAAATGATACGGGGCCCCGGGCTACAACGGACGCTCCGAGTATCTAAGCAAAAGTTTGTAAAATCAAACGATCCCACTAACACTCCTAGTGCTGTAATTGCTGCTGTAACCTTCCTACTTTCATTTGGGTCCCCAACAATTTTTAATACAGGGCCCATCTAAGGCAAGCTACGCTACTATACACACGCTTTGATGGGGCAGACAGACGTATCCGCAATACACTTGCACTGTTGGCGACTTCATTGAAATTTACAAATTTTAATCTATTGCTAGCCGCACACTGACAATAATATTGTCAATACTCTACAACCCGCCCGACTTAACTGTGCACCTCTCTGGCGACGTCACAGCGCTAGGTGCACAGTTAAATGGTACGGGTTGTAGAATATTGCCAATATTATTATCAGCGTGCGGGGTAACTATGGAAACTGACTGACTAGGTGGGTCCCCTGTGCAAAGACCGTCAACGTAAGGCTCAATTCACACCAAGATGGCAGCGGTGTGGCGCGCACTTTCAGTGTGAAAGAATTTTAAACTTTATCTACAATACGTGAAAGACCAGTATCGCTTGAAAAGCTCAAACAGAATGTACGAACTAGACCCAAGGCGCGCGGCCGCGTCGCGCCTCTTCTGGCCGCTGCCGAATGCCGGCCGCGTCGCGCCTCTTGTGGCCGCTGCCGGCCGCTGCCATCTCGGTGTGAATTGCGATTAAGTGCCACCGCAGTCAGATATTCTGCCGCCAAGCAGCAATGTCTTACACATTGCTGTGTTCCGGAGTGAAAGGAACTGTAGCTGGTGAAATTACCGGACACAAGACTAAGTCACAATAACTAATGTCTCGAGTGACGAGCGGCAACAGAGTCCTCCAGGCCGATACGGCCACAGCCGCAAGTTCACTTTCTTCCTTTTACCTCTCACAATACGATGCGACGGAAGAAGTAGTACCCAAAGAGGATTTAACACTACGTATAAGAGTCGGCCCGACCCCAATCCGACTGGTCCTCGTGGGGGAAAACGACCACGACCCTCTAAAGATGGATAACAGTACTTCAGATATACATATAGCCACCTATAATGTAAGATCATTAAGAACTCCCGAGAAACTTCTTGAACTCGAGCTAGCCATAGCAGAAATAAAATGGGATATAATAGGAATAAGTGAATTTAGAAGATTTGGAGAAGCGATAGAAGACCACGGGGACTATATCTTGCATTATAAAGGCGAGACTCCAGGACTTTATGGTGTGGGCTTTTTGATTAAAAAGACCCTTGCGAACAACATTGAGGAAATTAAAGGAATCTCTGAAAGAATTGCATTACTGAATATAACACTGCCCATGCATAAAGTCGAAAAATGGTCTATAATTCAAGCATACTCCCCAACTGAATCAAACAATAAAGAAGATATAGTACATATTGAAAAATTTTACGAAGATCTACAAACAACTATCCAAAACTCGCATAAGAATATTATAGTGATGGGTGATTTTAATGGACAGATAGGAACGTGTAATAATGCGGGAGAAGAATATACAATAGGTAAATATGGATATGGAACAAGAAGTAAAAATGGGACAAGACTGGTAAACTTTGCGTTGGAAAACAAACTCAGCATTCTGAATAGTTTTTACAAGAAAAAGAAAACAAAAAAGTGGACATGGATATCCCCAAACGGGCTTTATAAAAACGAAATTGATTTCATCATGTCAAACAACGTCAAAGTTTTTAAAGACGTTGCAACTATACAGAATCTGAATTTTCACACAGACCATAAAATGGTTCGTGCTTCATTAACAGGTATGCCTGTAAAGAGAAACAGAAAATTTCAAAAGGACAGTTCAGCCCTAGTATTTACTGGTAATATTGATGAACTTATGATCAAATTTAAAACATCTATAGAAAAGAACAACGAAAGAAACACATCGATTCAGGAGAAATACGAAAAAACTTTGAATATACTAAAAACAGAAACTAGGAAATTGAATATACAAAATAAAGAAGTAATTTCTGTTGAGACGCAGCAGCTGCTACAAGAAAGAAAAGAACTATTAAAAGATAAAGGAAATAAAGAAAACCGCCCCAAAATATCGGAAATTAGTAAAAAGATAAATGTTAGTATTAGAAAAGACAAAAAAGTAAATAGACAAAATATATTTAAAAAACATATCGAAAAAACAGGTGGAATAAGGAAAGCTATCAAAAAATTAACCATTAAGAAAGATTGGATGCCAAATGTGAAGACTAAGGATGGGGAACACACTAGTAAAAGAACCGAAATACTTAAAGCAGCCACAGACTACTATCGAAAACTGTACCAAAGCATTAGCACCCAAAATTAGTTGTAAAAGAGTGCAACGTGGAAAAATCTAAGCCTGTACCGAAAATACTGAAGGAAGAAACAATCAAAGCTATTAAGACACAAAAGATGGACAAAACGCCTGGACCTGATCAAATAACAAACGAATTACTAAAGTCTACTATACCAGCGATTGCTCCTATATTAACAGACATATTTAACGAAATCTTAGAGACTGAAAATATTCCTGCCGACTGTACTAAATCGACAATAACATTATTACATAAAAAAAGGAGATAAGGGAGAAATCTGTAACTATCGACCAATAAGTTTAATGTCTAATGTTTATAAAGTTTTTTCCAAAATAATACTATCTCGAATTGCAACTTCTCTTGACGAGAACCAACCAAAAGAGCAAGCAGGCTTCCGAAGTAAATTTTCGACCATAGATCACATACATGTTATTAGACAAGTTTGACAAAAATATAAAGAATATAACAAAGGTTATTATATAGCATTTGTTGATTTCAATAAAGCTTTCGATTCTTTAGAACACGAATATATATGGGATGCACTACACAGTCAGGGAATAGAAGAAAAGTACATACGAATACTTAAGAACATTTACTCAAGGAGTACTGCACCTGCGGTTCTGGAAATGATATTCAGGAATCTGGAATGGAATGAATACGGAATAAATATAAATGGTGAAAACCTAAACCATCTACGTTTCGCAGACGACTTGATTCTGTTTTCAGAGTGCCCAAAAAAGCTTGAACAAATGCTACAACAATTATCACAACAAAGCGCAAAAGCTGGGCTGTCAATGAACACAATAAAGACAAAAATTATGACTAACTCGTTACAGACATATAATATTACAATAAATAGGGAACAAATAGAATACGTATAAGAGTACATTTATTTAGGACAATTAATATCTGTAACTGATACCATGAATAAAGAAATTGATAGAAGGATAGCTAACACTTGGAAAAAATATTGGTCTCTTAGTGAAGTTATGAAGAATAAGGACATGCCAATTAAAGAAAAAAGGAAAGTTTATGATATGTGCATTCTACCGTGCTTAACTTATGGTTGCCAAACATGGGCTGTAACGGAACAACTAATAAATAAAATAAACGTCTGTCAGAACAGTATAGAAAGAAGTGTAATTGGAGTCAAGAAAAGAGACAAAGTAAGATTAAAAGAAATAAAAAATATAACTAAATTTAAAGATGCAAAAACAATATGTAAAAGACAAAAATGGCGATGGACAGGACATATGCTAAGAGAAAAAAAAAGAGAAATGGACAAAAATAATAACAGAGTGGTACCCAAGGGATGGCAAAAGGAGCAAAGGGCGACAAACAAAACGTTGGGAAGATGATCTCAAAAGAGTAGCCGGTCCAGAGTGGATTCGGATGGCTAAAGACAGAGAGGTATGGAAATCTTTAGAGGAGGCCTATGTCGAAGGACAAGCTGTTGTAAAACATACCGACCGCCAAATACTAACTTAATATGTGAAAAATTAAGAATCGACTGGTTCACTAGAATATTGTAAAAAGAAAAACAGCAATAAAGGCTTATTTTATTTTATTTTTCATTTTATTTTATTTTATAAGAGTCGGCACTCCCATACAAGCCCCTGAATCGAATCATGAACGTACTTTTCCTAACTTAACAAACATAAAATTTAATGGCTACCAGTTGGCCAACCTGCCATTTTTTTTTAAATATTGTATACCACTAGGGCTTGCCACCCCTTAGTATGTTTGTCTATCGATATCGATGAAAATGAAAGAACACAATATACGGGTGTGTTTATTGTTAAGTTTAATTTTTAATTCACGCAAAGTTATCTATGTGCAATAACTATGTTTTCAAAATAAAATTAAGCAATTTTTACAAATAAAATAAAGGAATATTTATGATTTTTGAATGCTTTACGATCATTAATCTCAAAATTCGATAATAACTTATTAGCCGCCAAAATTCAAACCAGAATAAAATTTTCAAATGTCAAGTTACATCCACAGGTTAGACAACAAAAAAAATAACAAATTCGTCGTTCAGCGCCATCTAGTATTGAATGGGTGGAACTAAAATAATTCATATGCTCTCTCAGAGTAATTAGAATGGAGCTAGTAACGTGTCGATTCCCCGAACAAATTCGTGGCCCTTTTGCGGCTAGTAAGTACGATAGATAATATATTAAAGTATTTAAAAATTAAAGTGCAGTGTTGCCACTTATCAACTTATTTAGTGACTTTCTGAAACCAGCATGCCAACAACAAACAAAAACGACATTTTATTTAAAGTCTAATCAATAATTCAGTAGAGTAAACTGACATTTGCTAATGTCACTTTGGAAAATAATATTGCCATTTAATCTCAGAGTAATAGTACTAGTGATGTTCCCAGTCTATAGCAATTCAATCACTTGCTCAAAGTTAATGAGAACATATCTAATACTATCAATAATTTTAAATAGAAATTATACTTAGTTGTCAATAGATGATAACTTTATATAAACTTTTTTAGGGTTGGCTAGTATTATCTAGTGAAATTAACGAACAACAAGGCTGCATGGGCTATAATTTTAGTTTAAAACCATCACACGTACACCACGTCGTCGGTGGGAATAAGTTGACCTTGGCTTTACACACGCCGCGACATGCCGTCAATCGTCATCTTATTTATCATTTGGCTTCTAACTTCTGGTCTGAGTGGACGAATGTTTCTTTTGCTCACAAGTACTGACTAAGTGATCAATAGAATCATTTTGACCCTTCACTATTGTTTTTTCATCAGAAACTGGTAACACAGTAAACGTCAGTTTATGTTTGGACTTTTTGGCGGGAAGTCAAATAAGGCGGCAACTTAAATTTTCACTCCCGAGTTAAAAATTATTTTTTTGCACTTATTCGACTGATACCTACTTGTTTTATATCACAAAATATTCTGGGCATAGCGTCCCTCAATATGAGTCCCCACAGCGACGGTGAAGATCCTGGAGATGGTAAAAAGAAAAGAAAATTTCAAGCGATTTCTGGCGGCGAAAAAGAGAAGTATAACATTTTTACTAAACCAAACTATAAAAGATTATTTATTGAAAATGGCAGCAATGAGTTTGTCGTTTTCGTAGAGTCAAGCGAACAGGAAAAACTAGGTAACAAAAACCCGATTACCCTTACAAAGATACTTACTGACAGTGTTATAGGCATTGTGGGCGTTCACCGAGTAAACGCCAATAAAATAGGAATAACATTTAAAAAGGCTGCTGCAGCCAACAATTTTCTTAAAATGGAAGAATTTTTGAACAAAAATAAAATGAGAGCATTTATCCCATCTTATTTAACTGAGAGAATTGGTGTGATAAGATATGTACCTAAGGACCTATCCAATGAAACAATTTATAAGAATATTGTTTGTGATACCGAAGTCATATCAGTAAAACGTTTTATGAAAAAGGTCGATGGAAAACTTGTACCATTAAACACAGTTGCAGTTACCTTTGCCTCAACCAATTTGCCCCAATATGCTTATATTAAACTTTATAGATATGAAGTACACACTTACATTGCTCCACTTCTGCAATGCTATAAATGTTTAAAATTTAACCACTCCGCTAAAGTGTGCAGGGGTGAACAAAATTGTTCTTCATGTGCTGGACGTCACTCATACAAAGAATGTGATGTTGAAGAGATAGTTTGTATAAACTGCAGCGGCAATCACTTGGCTGTGTCAAGAGATTGCCCTGTGAAGCAAAAGAAAATGGAGGAAAAAAAGAAGAAGTCGCTTCAACAATCATATGCCACTGTTGTGAGTACACCCACACCACCACCAGTTAGTGAAACTTCCTTCCCACCATTGCCTAGCAAACCCTTAAAAAATAGCGATAATTTTAATATAAAGCAACTTGCCGAAAACGATATTATAATAAATGCAATAGTAAAATCTCTCGTAGCCCTTGGCAATATGTCCAGTACCCCTCTTACTACTAAGAAAATAAAAGAAATATTTTTATCTAATTTAATTTAATGGATAGTTACTTAAATATATTACAATTCAATATACAAAGTTTACAGAGCAAAAAAGCCTTATTACAAAACTTATTAATAGAAAAAAATATTGATATATGTCTTATAAATGAAACTTGGCTTAAGTCTACTTCTATTATTCCTCATTTTCCTCAATATAATTTTATTTACAAAAATTCTAATAACCCCCATAATGGTGTTGGTATTTTAATCAAACAAAACTTAAGATACTCTATAATTTCTACAGTTTTTTATGAATCCGTTCAAAACATATGCATCTCAGTAGAAACAGTTTCTGGTCCTTTAGCTATAGTTTGTGTATATTGTCCTCCTAATAATAGACTGGATACAACAAAGTTGAAAACCCTTATAAATACTATACCTAAACCATGCGTTATAATGGGAGATTTTAATGCACATCATATTGCATTTGGATGTAATAGTGATAACAACAAAGGAAGAAACTTATATAACATAATAGACCAATATGATTTGTGCATTTTAAATGATGGTTCATCCACAACTGTCCCATATCCTAATAGACAGGCCTCAGCTATAGATCTGGCTTTAGTTAGTCCTTCCATTGCTCACTTATGTAACTGGTATGTACATGATGATCCTATGGGTAGTTATCATCTTCCAACATTGCTAGAAATTAATATTCTTCCATCCACATATGAGTCGTCTCCTGTAAATAAAGATAAATATATTTATAATAAAGCAGACTGGAATGCATATTATACCTTGTCTGAGACTTGCTTTTCTGAGTTACATTTAAATAGTAATGATAGTGCTATAAACTTGTATGATAACTTTGTAAATACATTAAATGATTTAAGAGACAAAACTATACCTAAGCAACATACAAAACCCAGAACTTGTATATCTAGAAAACCAGTTCCATGGTGGAATCAGGAGTGTACTGACGCTGTGACTAAATCAAAAGATGCATTAAAAGACTACTTCTCCGAACCCACCATAGAAAATTGGATAAAATACAAGAAGTTAGATGCCAATAAAAAAAGATTATTAAAACAAGAATGCACTACCTCTTGGCATAACTTATGTGGTAGTTTTAATAGATTAACACCTATTTCACGAATATGGCAATATATTAAAAAATTTAAAAGAATAGGTGAGAGTGCTCAGAACAAAAATATGAATGAGGAGTGGATTCCAAGATTCTTAGATAAGTTATCAGATTCAACTCGTACTGATCAAGAAAAACTTGCTAATTTCTTTGAAAATGCTATAGAAACAGACAATAATCACTTTCTTAACAATAATTTCACCTTAGATGAGTTACGAGTATCATTAAAAAGTAGAAAAGATACTACACCAGGATTGGACAACATACCTTACATATTAATTAAAAAATTACATTTGAATGCACAAATCATATTACTCAATATATATAATAGTTTATGGCAAGAGTTAATAATTCCTGAGTCGTGGAAAACCCAATGTGTAATACCAATTTTAAAACCAGACAAGCCCATTAATGATGCCAATTCATATAGACCTATTTCATTATCATCTTGTTTAGGTAAAATTTTTGAAAACATGTTAAAGTTGCGATTAGATTATTTTGCTGAATCGAATAAATTAATACCTGATGCACAGTTTGGGTTTAGAAAAGGTAGAAGTTGCTCTGAAAGCTTTGTATCATTGATATCCGATATAAAAAAGGTTAAGCTTAGTCATTCTAATATGATCTGTGTATTTCTTGATGTTAAGGGTGCTTTTGACAATGTCAATATTGAGGGCCTTATTCAAGTATTAAGCAATATTGGTTTACCCAGGCATAATTTAAAATGGATATATAACTTTCTTAGCAATAGAACTATATTTGTTAAATACAATGATCAGTTACATGGGCCTAAAACAGCTAATAAAGGTACCATGCAAGGGGCGACATTATCTCCTCTTCTATACAATTTGTATACTTCCGAAATATTAAAATATGTAGATACAACAAATATTAACATATTGCAGTTTGCCGATGACTTACTTTTGTACAGCATTGATCAAAACATTGAAACAGCAGTAAACAATATGAATACCGCTCTTAACCAATTGTTCTGTTATTATCATAATACTCTCAAATTAGACATTAGTCCAGAAAAAAGTGCAGTTTTAATTATAAGTAGAAATCCAGATCAAACAAACAGTCAAATACTTTATGATAATACTGAGATCCCTATTGTAAAACAACATAAATTTCTTGGAGTGATCATTGATAATAAGCTTAAATTTGATGAACATATTAAGCATATTTGCAAAAAGGCTTTGAAAGGTATAAATATTTTGAGACATCTTGCAGGTACCTTTTGGGGAGCCGATCCTAAAACAATGAGTATGCTGTACAAAAGTATTGTCCGAAGTCACTTTGACTATAGCAGCCTAGCATACATGAATGTCAATAGCACCCTTCTTAAAAAATTAGATGTAATTCAAAACATTGGATTAAGACTTATTTGTGGAGCAATGCGCTCAACTCCTATTAATTCATTAGAAATAGAAACATGCATACCTCCTCTGGCATTGCGTAGACTGCAGTTGGCAGAGAGATTTTATTTAAAAGTTCTTTCCATGGGCAATAGTCCTCTGCATGACAAGCTGACTCTACATCCAGATATCTCTCAGTCAATTTCATCCACCATAGTGTCAGCATCTTCAATTATTGACAGAACATTGCCTGAAATGTCAACAATTTTTACACACATTAAAAACAATGCTGAAAATATAAAAGTATATAATATTTGGCCACTATACAGCTGTACATACAAGGGACTGGTTAACAGTTCATCAAAATTTTATCTTGATAAAGTACATAACAAAACTGATTTTGAACAATTTAAAAATGAAAAAAGTAATTATCACTATATATACACTGATGGTTCTAAAAGTAATTGTGTTACAGCAGCATTCTATGATCCAAAATTTGATTATAAAAAATGTATAAAGTTAAACAATGTATGTAATATCTTCACAGCTGAGAGCTATGCCATTTATTGTGCATTGCACTATGTATATATAAATTTTACTGTAAATAATGTACATAACATTTTGATAGTATCAGATTCTAAGAGTGTCCTTTCTGCAATAGCTAATGTAAATATGTCATTTAAGTTAAATTATATTATTTATAATATTAGAAATTTGTTATGGCAGCTAGTTATAGGAAAAAATATCAATGTAGAGTTTGTATGGGTGCCTTCACACAGTGGTATTTATGAAAATGAAGTTGTTGATACAATAACTCGTATGAGTCATGATGAAGATGAGTCGGAGACACTCAAAGTTCCATTTACGGATTATTATACCTGCTATAAGACTACGAACAAGGAATTGTGGAAGCAATGCTGGAATATTACACTTGAAACGAAAGGCAAGTGGTATGCAGAAATACAAAGAGAAATACCTTCAAAGCCATGGTATCATGAGTTCAAGTACACTGATAGAAAGTTTATCACAACGATATCTCGCATGCGAATGGGACATTGCTTAACGCCAGCTCACTTGAACCGATTACATATAGTCAATAATAGCCGATGTACTTACTGCTCACAAGAAGAAAACGCCGATTTGGATCATATAATTTTAAAATGTCCAGCTTTCAAAATCCAACGATTAATTTTAGTGAGTGACATTTGTGACAGTGTCAGTGAACTGAGTGATGAACGTGTACCCCGCCTCGTTCAGGAATTACTATCGAATTCAGACTATTTTGCACCGCTATTTAAGTTTATTTGTAGCACTGTTGAAAAGATTTAATTCATAACTTAACGTGATTTATTTGTTATTTTTACTTTTTATATTTTTTGTTTATTTTTAAAGTTGTTGTTTTCCTTTCTTTTTTTGTCACTTCGTTGATCTATGATGTATTACTACTTAGCTGTTTACACATAATTTTATTTTAAGATGTAAAATGTATGCGACTGAAGGACTCTGTATCCATGGTCATGAATAAATATTATTAAAAAAAAAAAAAAAAAAAACAGTTTATGTTTATTTATCTACTCATTCTACCATTCTACTCTAACTAAAATATTTCTTTTTTTTATCGCTTTACCTACCAGCCTCTAATAGTGTTCTGTGCTACCAGCTGACTGAGGGCAGCAGAATTCAGCAGATTATTATGCAAAGAAAGAAAGAAGAAACAATAAACACATTTTGATTTGTTTGATAAGCGAGCTATTAAATTAAAATTTTGTGAGAAAAATAGTGAGGTTATATTTTATAAGATTGAAGTTATACCAAGTTTACACTGACTGGTGCTGGTGAGTCAAAGCTAAAGGTGTAGTTTAATAAATTAAACAATATGAAAGCATTAATACAACGGGTTATGAACGCCAAAGTCACCGGTAAGTTGTTATACTTTAGAGTTATTTTACTATAAAGTTATTTACTCGTAAACATCTTTAAGTATTAAAGGAATTGATAATTTTTTTCAGGGCAATTCATTCTATTATTATATATTCATTCTAATAGTTTTTTTTTTTTTTAATGAATGTTAGACGCTGTTGGCCGCAGATGGCCATTGCAGCTTCACCGGACAATAGGAGGCGAGCGCTTGAAGCGCTCTAGCCTTTACGGCAGAAGTAGCGACGAGCTCAAGGGCACCTCAGGGACAGTAAATGTAAAATAAAAAATGATATAATAAATCACATAACAGCTCAGTGGGCGAGCGCTTGCCTTGGAAACAAGGTGCGCAGGTTCGAACCCCGGCTCGCACCTCTGATTTCTTCAATGAATCATGTGCGAATCGTCTTTGCGCGATTGTTACTAGCTTTAGGTAAAGGAAAACATCGTGAGGAAACCTGCATGTCTGAGATAGCCTAACTAGCTCTCAAATGACGTGTGATGTCCGCCAACCCGCACTTGGCCAGCGTGGTGGACTATGGCCTAAGCCCCCTCATCTTGAGGGGAGGTCAGTGCCCAGCAGTGGGACATAAACAAGGGCTGGTATTATTATTATTATAATAAAACAAGAGTTTTTATTTATTTACAGTAAACGGTGAGATTGTTAGTAGCATAGAGAAAGGACTTTGTGTATTTATTGGTATATCAACTACTGATACTAAAAAGGATATGGAATACATGTAAGTAATACAATTTTTATTTTTTTTGTTATTTACATACCTCCTGAATTTAAAACAGTTCTATAATGTGCTTTGTGGTTGATACTGTGTAATAATAATGAATCATCACATACATTTGGATACATGAAATTTACTAGTACTTGCGCAAAAAAACTATCCAGGCAGCTACAGGTATTCTGCTGTGTTCTAGTGTGAAGGTACTATTGTAACTGGAAAAATTACTACCACACTTGTTTTTTTTTTATACCACCAAGTTGGCAAGCAAGCATAAGGTCCGCCTGATAGTAAGCAGTCACCGCAGACTATATACGCTAGCAACACCAGAAGAATCAATAGCATGTTTCCGACCTTTTCCTTAAGACATTAAATATTAAGTCTTTATGTCCGGTACTTTCACCAGCTACAGTGTTCTTCACGCCGGAACACAGCAATGCATACACACTGCTGCTTGGTGGTAGAATATCTGACACTGTTTGGTCATAATTGTCCTGCTTTGACACTAAGTTGCAAAGCAAAAGCTCCCAGGCTTAAAAGCCGCAGGAGCTTTCTGGGTACTGTGCAACCGATCACAGAAAATATTACGCACGCTAAACTTCGTCTGTGGAGACAAACTTTTCCCGTCACCGACAACTACATCCCACAGATTGAAGCGCTACCTCCCGGGACAGACATGCAGTGGCCTTCATGGAAGTCCCTGAACAGACTTCGGACACCGGTCGGCCGCTGCAAAGAAAATCTCTGCCGATGGGGCTTCAGTGGCGATGACCAATGCATATGTGGATATGCCCCACAATCTATGACGCATTTGTTTTCTTGCCCTGCGTGCCCTGACACCTGCACTCTTGAAGATCTTTGGAATGCCACAGACAACGCTCGAAATGTAGCTGCTTACTGGGCTAATACGATTTAGTTTTTGCCATCGACACGATAAGAAGAAGAACTAAGTTGCAATTTTTAATAGTACCATTATGAATTTCAGTGTTAGAAAATTATTAAGCATTAAATTATTTGATGATGAAAGTAATAAGAAATGGAAGAACAGTGTGGTGGACAAACAGCTCGAAGTTCTATGTGTGAGCCAATTTACACTTTACAATACATGGAAGGTAAATGCATCATCATTCATCAAGTAGATTAAACTTTTATTTATCTTCTATCTATACTATAATAAAACTCAGAGCATTTTTTCTGTACATTGAATATTTTTCCAAAATTTCTATGTGGGGATACTATACTATCGACATAGAGGCCAAAACAATTTTTTTTGGAATTATTGTCTGTCTGTCTGTCTGTCTGTCTGTCTGTCTGTCTGTCTGTCGTTCTGTTTGTCCAGGTATCATTTGAAAACCCGTGGATGGATTTTGATAGGACTTTCACTGATGTGTTGTGTAGAAGTCAAGGTATAAATTGGTATATAAAACATCACGCTATGTTTCATAGGGGCTAAGCAGTGAAACATTACTTGCACATATTATCACGTAATTTCCTTTGTATGTGGATAGGGTAATTATAGACTGATCAGTTAATCATTAAGATATGTATTATTACGCTATATACAATAGGGACTGAGCAGACATTTAGTTTGCATAAGATATGGCAGTGGCGAAGGGTCAATTTTTGTAAGGGGTAAGCCGGTCCGGTACACCCAGGACATTAACATTAGTGTTCTAAGTACTTTGCTGATAGCAATATCACATTATATCTTGGAAAGGTTAAAATCTGTAAATCCCGAGCGAGTCCAAACTAGATTAGGGGGGGGGGGGGGGGTTCATGAAATTTTAATGTAACTCCCCAAGTCCAGGTAGTGTATAATAGGTATTGCATTATAATCGCAACAATAAAAGATGCGAAAAACTTAGAACTTTCATTATCGAATATGATAAGACAGTAATTTACGATGTTAGCGTGATTTACATTATGAACAGCGCCATCTATCGGTGAAATTGAACATACAATTACTAAACAACTAATCTATTTTAATAAAAGAAAGTCGTGTTAGTTACACTATTTATAACTCAAGAACGGCCTAACCGATTCGGCTGAAAAGGTAGGGAGGTAGCTTAGAACCAGGAAACGGATATGGGATACTTTTTATCCCGGTAGGTTAAGGTTAAGCAACGTTAGGTAAGGTCATTAAATAGATGGGTGAACCGATTTGTATGAAAGTGTGCATATCGGGTAGAATAGGTCATACAGTATATTTCATACCGCTAGGTTAAGGTTAAGCAACATAAGGCAAGGTCATTAAATAGATGGGTGAACCGATTTGTATGAAATTTTGTGTGCATATCGGGTAGGTCTGAGAATAGGCCGTAAAGTATATTTCATGCCATTAGGTTAAGGTTAAGCAACATAAGGAAAGGTCATTAAATAGATGGGTGAACCGATATGTATGAAATTTTGTGTGCATATCGGGAAGGTCTGAGAATAGGTCATAAATTATATTTAATGCCGCTGATACCATGATTGACTAGGATATATAGAACGAGAGGAGGGTGCAAGAGAGGAGAAAGAGGGAGAGGGGATTCGAGGAGGGGTTGATGGGTTGAGTGAGGGGGAATAAGAAGGAGCAAGTTCGTAGAAGAGAGAGGGGGGGAGAGTTCAGAGAGGCGACAACAGGTAGAGGAAGAGGGGGGGTGTGACGGAAACCGAAGCGGGAGGGGGAAAGAGAGAGGAGAGATAGAGCCTATAATTCGTTTTTTTGTATAAGAGAGAGAGATATGGAGAGAAATAAATCTAGGGAGGACGGAGAAAAGGAGAGCAAAATGTAATAAAAGCGCGGGCGGAGCTGCACGGGTCAGCTAGTTACTAAATAAAGGCAGCTTCTTTGAGTATTCAAAACTGAAAAAGCAGCCTCAATTATGAGCTGCCAATAAACTCAAGAATATTGGATTACTATTATTACACATAGCTCTTAAAATCTGCAAGTTGAAGTGGCAATGGGCAGGCCACATTGCTCGGAGAACTGATAACCGTTGGGGAAGAAACGGTCTCGAGTGGCGACCACGAACCGGAAGACGCAGCATAGGTAGGCCTCCCTAGTGGGAGGCCTACCTATACTGCGACGCGCACAATGTCGTCTGTCCACCTAGTGCGCGTCGTAATTGTCGTTTATTGTAGCGTGCGAAGGGGGAGCCTTATGTTCAGTAGTGGACGTCTTCCGGCTGGTGATGATGATGATGATTATTATATAAATAAGTAATTTAGAATATAATAATTGTTTCAGGGGAATAAACCTGATTTCCACAAGACAATGCCTGGTGAGAAATCTAAAGAATTTTATGAAGATTTTCTTCAAATGTTAAAAGCTGCTTACATACCAGACAAAATTAAAGGTATAGTGTAAATTGACTATTTTACTGCTTAGAATTTAATACTGCCGGCTAAACGGCTGCTTGTCCTATCAAAGAATATCAAAGATTCAACATTTTTATTTCAAATCTTTTGAACGGTCAATTTTTTAAAAGCTACCACCGGATCACAACGCGGCCTCAATTGAGAAGATCCGGCAAGAAACTCAGCGGGCTTGTCATTTTTTCACATTTTTTTCTTTAAACAAAGTTTGTCTCTTCACAATAGGCATGATGACTGTAACACAATACCAATAAATCTGTGGTTTTAAATATTAGAACAGATTGCACTGATTCCAAAAATGCATCTCATTTTCATAATAATAGAGAGATTTTCGTGATATTTAAGGAAATAAATTACTTAAATACAGCTACTCGCCATTTTGTAATAAACGCTGCTCAGAGTGAATGGCGTCCATCCGGTGTAAATAAACAACTGTCAAACTGTCATCTCAACTTTTTCTTTCATACAATGATTCACTTTTAACTTTTATACCTAGACAGATGTTTATTTGTGTCCGTCAGGATGACCGGACCACAGCACGGATTCACGTGAAACTTTACCAAGATTTAGTACCTATTTTGTACTATTTTGTACCTATGTTTAAATATTTTGTACCTCAGTAATAACAAAGTTATTTAATAAATAAAGTGGGAAGCCATTCTGACGTCAGGATGGCTTCCCACTTTTTACTTTGGGTACTTACGGTCCATATATTGCTGAAATCTTTGCATAATAATTTAGTACCTTTTTTGTACCTACGATAAATATATAAATACTTAATGTATTCTATTTAAGAATTACTTTTATTTCATTCTAAACAATTATATATGGAGCATCATTCATCTGACATTTGTCTGACATATTATAATGTAACATGTAGTCCCCTATCCTGCGAAACAGAGCAAGTATTCAGTATTTTCTTTAGGGTATTCCGACCCCACTTACCGTTTCGTAATTCTCCATCACGGCAAACATTCATGCAGTAACAATCATGTGCTACATTCGACCCTCTCTGATGAAATTTAATAGATCACATTTGAAACTTCATCAAAATTTAACAACGTAACGTTGTAACGGCAGGCAAATAATATTATTTGAAGTACCTGTTTTTGAAGTTAGAACTGCACAATTTCTTAACTTTTTTCAATTACGATTACATATATTAATATAATATTCTGGGACAATCCACACACGGTAATCAGATCCCAAACCAGGAAGATCCTGTACTATGGGAATCAGACAAGTGATACTAATGCTTATATTTACTTTTTTTTTGTAAAAACATACTTAAATAGATAAATAACACCCAGACACTTGGTGGGAATCGAACCCACGACCTATCGGGTAGCGGGCAGGGTGTCTGACCGCTAGACCATCAGGCCCGTCATACATATTTATTGTAATAATGACAAAAGAAACTGACAGATATTAAATGTGATCTATTAAATTGACCCTACTTTAGGTAAGTTTTGCACTTCCGAGTTGCTGGAAAATTTCGAGGGTGGGTCCTAGACATCCATCAAATACGGTGGCAAGTCTTTTTTGTAGTCATAAGCACTAGCCTGTCTGCAATCCCATCTGATCCAAAACTTATTAAAAGGATATTTACTCCCATGAAAACACACACATTACATTGTCAGACGAAAAAAAACCAAACAGTTGTGCAGTAAATTAGATAGTTAGGCGGACGGAGCTGCATGGGACAGCTAGTTTTATATAAATAAAAGTACATAAATAAAAAAATATATAAATCAAAAATTATTCATTATAGAATAGCATTTTATGCAGAATATATTATTTTGAAATGAAACTAATTTTACGGATTATATCGGATTACGGATTGTATTGCCATATGTTAGAGGGGTAACAGACAAGATTGGCTATATCTTAAAGCGAGCTTCAATTAAAACATTTTTCTAGCCACCAAAGAAGATTAGTCAGTTTTTACCATCAGTCAAGTGCCATATACCTCTACAAGATGCAGGAGTATACAAACTGGATTGTGACTGTGGGCTCTCATACATCGGGCAAAGAAAACGATCGGTAAAAACCCGTGTAAAAGAACATATAGCTGACGTTAAACATCGACGCTATACGAAGTCTGCAGTCTGTGAACATGTTCAGGATCGCACCCGCCATTATATTAGATTTGACAAACCACAAATCCTCGCAAAAGAACAGCGCTACCTGCCAAGGATGATTCGTGAGGCTATTGAAATTAAAAAGCATCCAAATTTCAATAGAGAAGATGGCTGGGTGCTACCACCAGCTTGGGATCCCGTGATAAATATAGTCAAATCCAAAGACAAGCATTCCACTGCAAGACCTCAAGATACTGTAAGCTCTTTCTGCGTAGATCGGACTAACAATAATAATTAGAAGACCTGAGGGTACCCTAAGACAACTATGACATATGGACAGCTACCACCTCAGTCCGCCCGTGACCATGAATGCTGTAAAGTATTCGAAACGTCGGGTAATAAAAATCAATGATAAACCGCGATATAACCCGTAAAATTAGTTTCATTTCAATGTGTAATATTCGCGTAAATATCAGAAATCATTACAAAATATATTATTTAATTCTAGCAATATAGTATATAATCTTATACGATCTGTAACGGGCACATTCTCATATGCTTGCGAACTTCAGGAAATTAATTTAAAAAAATATTACTAGGAAAATATCAACAAAAACATTTATTTAATAACAACATAAACTAGTACACTTATGATGACTTGCAATAACTATGGCTGGCTCTGCAAGAGTAATTTACTGGAAACTTAAACAGTCTATATCTCTTAAACTACTGAACCAATTTTGATATCGCTCGATCGCAATAGGATTTGTAGTTTCTAAGAAATACGGGGAGAAAGTACGTATGTATGTAACATACGTACACTCATGAAATTGGTATACTCATCACTCATAAATTTTGTTTGTGCCCACATGGATTAACATATTATGTAAATATTACTTATTTTTATTAATATTACATACATACGCGTCGAATACAGAACTACTCATTTTGAAGTCGTTTAAAAGGGAATCCTTATGGCTGTGCATGGTATGACTTCGTCTATCTGTCTTGCCACACCTATATATTTCAGGAACTACTGGTGCTATCGATTTGTAATTTCGATCGTACTTACCCAACAACGACAGTTTTAGTCAAAGCTGGCAATCGTGATAACCCATCTGCTCTATTTTTGTTTGACTTTACATATTCTATGTCGTATGTATGTGGTGATGATTTAATACTTACTATACTAATAGCTAGGGATGTTAAAAAATAATCGATTTTTATTTTAATCGATTATTATTTTCTAATAATCGATTTTTTATTGTCGATTTTTATAATAATATTAATCGATTTTTAGTAAATCGATTATATAAATTACGTGTTTAAATCGATTTTTAGAAACAGCTCGTATCTATGCGACCGGCGCCATCTGTATGTATGTAAAGTAGTTTCAGTGCAGTGTGTGTAGGTATGTATGCGTGTAAAGTAGTTTCAGTGCAGTGTGATTTAGCAGAATTCTGCTATTTTAGCAGAATTGAACCCTCATTTTAGGGTTTAGCCGATTATGTCACAGAATAGAAAATTTTAGCAGAATCTAATGAACTTCAGTAGAAATTTAACAGTATACGGTAGTTAACACATACAACGCCAAGTGCCTGATACGCAATGGATTTTTCTATTGGTATGTTGCCTGACGGCGGTTTAAGGGTTAAACAATAATTAACAGGGTTTTATTTGAATAGTTGCTCAAAACACGTAATTAAATATAAATCCAATTTCTATTTATGTTATTAAACTTCGTGTTAATCTAAATCTGCGGTTACCTCAATTTCTTGTTTTACATTCAACTTTAGCCAGTACGATTGCGAGTAAACCTGATTTAGTATCCCGGGCATTAGCCCGTGATACATGCATTAGCATCTAATTTATAAATAAAACGGATACTAATATTTATAAACTTGTTTTTGAAAATGGATATCTGCATAAATAGATGAATAACATCCAGATTTTTTGCATTTAACATGTACCTTTTAGGAGTACAAAAAAAATCGTTTTTTTTTCGCAGAAATCGATTATTTATTTTTATTAAAATCGAGTTTTGGCAAATCGATTAATTTTGATTATAGAAAAATCGATTTTTATTTAATCGATTCTTTTCCATTAATCTCACATCCCTACTAATAGCCCACCACTGTAACCGACTCGCAGCCATCGAGGGAACCCCCTGCTTTGCCCAAAAATAGTCACCAACGGTTTGTGGTCGGTAAGCAATGTAACACGTCTCCCATATAAATACTGGTACAACTTTTCGAATTAAAACACTATAGCCAGCGCCTCGCGTTCAATCTGAGAATAGTGTTTTTCAGCTACGGTAGGTAAGTGCCCAGGACACATACACAACCGGTCGCTCACGCGCCCCGCGGCCGTCTACGCATCCGACCCAAACTGTAGCCAAAGTTTAAGTTCCCAGAGAATCAAGGTGGCAGAAGTTTTTATCGTCAACGTTAGAACTAACAAATGTATGGGTTTTACTCCTCTGCCTGGATGCAGGAAAGGGGACTACATGGTTTGTGAAATATAATATGTCAGATGAATGATGCTCCATATATAATTGTTTATAATGAAATAAAAGTAATTCTTAAATGGAATACATTAAGTATTTATATATTTATCGTAGGTACAAAAAAGGTACTAAATTGTTATGCAAAGATTTCAGCAATATATGGACCGTAAGTACCCAAAGTAAAAAGTGGGAAGCCATCCTGACGTCAGAATGGCTTCCCACTTTATTTATTAAATAACTTTGTTATTACTGAGGTACAAAATATTTAAACATAGGTACAAAATAGTACAAAATAGGTACTAAATCTTGGTAAAGTTTCACGTGAATCCGTGCTGTGGTCCGGTCATCCTGACGGACACTGTTTATATACACCGCCGTAGTGACGTCAAAACATGGCGCCATGCACCGGCCATCGTTTTGGAACGAAATACAAACTCTATTTTAAAAATTGAAAATATTGCTTTAAAATGTAATTTTAATACAAATATATGATTATTTTCGGCAATAGTAGACCCGTAAGTACATTATAGAGTATTTTGTCAAAATTAGTCATCATGCCTATTAAATCAGCACCAGCGACAGTGTGTCCTGCCGTTCAAAATATCAAATAAAAATAACAAACAATAAAAATAAGGATCATCATATCATTAGGAGAAAGAATAAAAGAATGCAATGAACAATTGCAAAAAAAATATGATAAAAAATATAAACCATTTTAAATTCCAATCCAATCAAGTTTAAACTCCACTAACCAAATGACTTGCAGGAGACACTGGGGTGAAATATTGTATCTGTAGCTGACATTTACTTTTAACCAGTAAATTCAAAAATTTAACAAGTTAGGTGAAAACACCAAAAACGCTGATTAACAGTACTAATTATAAGTTTTAATTTGACTTCCTCAACAATTTGACATTTGCAGATTGGCTACTTTTAGACCTACAATAAGATCAAGGATAAGTTTAAAAACAAAAAAACCTGACATTGCAGTGATACCTATGGACTTCTCAAGCAAAAAGGCCTACCTTAAAGGAATACTTGCATCTTCCCACTCCACCCCACTGTCTCCCCATTTAAGACGTGACGACGTAAGACGACGACTCACCCCCCGATTTCAAAAAGTACGAGGTTCTAATACGTACTCATCTTAAGAAATCATGTTCTCTTAATGAAAAAATATTAATTATGATTGTTTCTGTGGTTGGCATTGCTATAGGGAGTCGTTATGCTGGTGGCTGAGGGGCCATCGTCCGTGCCTTTTGCTGGGCATAGGGACCTCGGACACGGTCTTTATCCCATCCACTGCTGCGTCACCTTTTACCATCATGTAGGGTCTTGATTAATGTCCCCCTGGCAGATACGACAATTCACAAGATCAGCCGTCTACGCGGGAGATAGTATAGTGCACTAGTGCTTCCGTAGACACAAGTGTACGACCTTTACTCTGACAATCCGATGGTACAGGTTTTACATGCCCATCCTACGCATGTATCATCACTTTTCAGACAATCAGGTCATCGGCCTGTATTGTCCTAGGAACAACTAACACAAAGTTGTTGCTTTGAACCTGCGACCTCAGGCTTGCAAAGCGTACGGTTACCCGCTGCGCAACGGAGGCTACAACGGACCTCAGTTAAGAACTATTTTACATAATAATAAAATAGATTTTTTGTTTAGATGGACAATTTGGTGCTTACATGCAAGTGAGCATACAAAACGATGGACCGGTTACTTTTGAAATAGAATCTCCTGCTAATCTTCAGAACAAAGAAAGAACGCGACAGAGTGACCAGCGACAAACGAACTGCAGTAAAAATGGCGAAGATTGTATAGACCAAGAAAAAATGTAATATTTACTTATAATAAGTAGGTCAGTACTTACCAATTAATGTGATATTAATATATCTATTTATGTTTATTGGTTTTCTTTCAATTACTGCTAAAATTCGGTTCCCTAGTCACGCAGGGTGCGTTTCCAATGAAGCGGAGCTGGGCGGAGCGGAGCGGAGAAAGGCAGTGAAAAAGTGGCGAGTATTTCCATTGAAGCGGGGCGGAGCAGAGTTCAGCTCCGCTATGTCCAGCTCGGGGCCACGTGGTCATATATTTTATTTGAAAGTCCGCTCCGCCCCGCTAATACAGTTTCCACTGAAGTGGAGCAGAGATTTCGAGCACTGTGATTGGCCAGTTCACGGTCCCCTCAGCTGCGCTTTGCTCACCGTTTCAGTGGAAACGCACCCTCATGGTCGGTTCTCATTGATACGGTGACCCTGGGGTTTAATGTCAATCCATATAATGTGCATCTGCAGGCTTAGCAAGATGTGCAAAGCTTCACAAATGTGCACCTATGACGGTATGACGTCACTACGATGCGGTATATCCTGAGGGTATATCACATTTTTGTATAGTGGGTGACGTTTCAGTATTGAAAACTACGTCATACTCCACACCGACCTGTCAAGACTGCGAGTCGTACTAAGCCTGCTGTTCTCTGATTGCTATAGTACAGGCTCTGCTTAGTTTAGGATCTGAATTGGTGTAGTCTCTACTGGAAAATATATATTTATGCAACTAGGCACTCGATATTATTTTTCTGCATTTTACGTGTCGAGTCAACCCAGTAAAGGAGTCAACCCAGTACACCGGCCCACACCATGACCGTGAAATGAAAGTATCAGGCAAAAAGAATATTCTTTGTATTAAGCGTTGCCTTGCGCATCCGGCCGAGTCATGCACGTGTCTGTCAAAATTTGCAAAATGTATTGTGTATGCGAAATTGTTGTTTGGCTGCGCGCCGCCGCCACAGTATAAATAAAGCTAGCTGTATTTGTCTGTGTTTGTGATTAGAGTTGATTAGAGCCGTTTGTATGTGTGTTATTTACTATCTCTCTCTATCTATTCAAACGGAAGTCTTGTCATTTTTTCCGTGGCTGATATACGTTTATAGCAGTGGCGTAGCTTGCCTTAGATGGGCCCCGTACCAAAATTTGTTGGGGACCCAAATGATGGTACGGCCTAAGACATTACGTGAGAACATGGATTTTACGAATTGTTGCTTACACATGTTCACATGTACCAGGGGCGTAGCTACCACCTTATCAGCCGTATCAATGATACGGGGCCCCCGGACTACAGGGGCCCCGTATCATTGATACGGCTGATACGGTGGTAGCTACGCCCCTGGTTCATAGCGCTGTCATGGTATGGACACGTTTGGTGGCAGACACTTTAATTTCTCCAGTTACACGGGAACAGTAATGATTACTCAATGCTACTATGAGGTATATATGATAGTGTGATGATACCTACCTACTGCTAAAACCAGAACATGGATACACAAAAAAAAACAAATTATAATTAATAAAAAACTTTATTTTGAAATAATGGTTATTATCTATTAACATGTTGTTACATTAGGCCTGTGATTATGCGGTTCCATGTTAGATAATATTAAAAGGTTTTTTTTACAAAGATGATATGCCTACGCTAAGTCTACGAGATTACCAGCTACGCAGATAAATCATCCACACACATACCAATAAACACGATCATACGATACTGTTAACAGATAATCTACCAAATATTCAAATCCGTCTTCACATTAATACCTAAACGAGTAGAAAATAAACTAAAAAATAATAATAATAAAAAAACTCGTATAAAAGTTTAAATAAATGCATTCTATAAATCTTTTCTATTTAAATATTTAAGACAATGAAATTCAACAAATAAGATTAGGGATCCTTAGAACGTCGAATATTAATAAAGTTAGGTTAATTTTATTGTATCAATTAGTCCGAGTGCCGTATGATTACTATTTCTATACCGCGAAATATAGATATATAATCATTTATCTTCGCGCCTCAACGAGGGCGTGTCGTGACGCCTCCGCAAATGTACACCGACTCATATAGAATTTTTCTCATCGTTCAAGGCACTATTAATTTTGGTATATTGCTGATACGTTTCCTCACTCCTAATTCAATATCAATGGGTTAACATATTCGTACAAGTTTGAAAGAGTACAATTTTCATGATCTTACAATAAATCAAGTGGTTTTGCAATCAACCTGGTGTACTTGTCACTTTTATTTGTATCCAAAGCAATATTTTAGTTCACCGTTCGTGATCGCAAAACCGCTCCCCGACACAATCGTCTTTAAATAAACTATCGAATATTACTATTACAAAAATATCTATAATCTATACTAAATTATTCGAGTGAAACTGTTACTGGATAGGCTAAGGATTTAATTAACAACATATACCCTTTTCAGTTTGTTTAATGGACGTTGCGATTGTGTGCAATGTTGTATTACTAAAATTTGCCGATACTACCCAAAAATTTAGTATATTAACGAAATAATAGGAAAATGACATAAATGCATATTTAATGTGCCGCCGTTATATTGTAAAGCCTTTAGTAAAAAACTCCTCGTACTCAAATGGAAGTTGTGTATAAATTCAAAGGATAAAGGCGTCTGCTCAGTACATCGAATCGTACCATGATCGTACTATGAATGTTTAGGCAAGAAAAGAAAATCTTTGTATTAATTAATAGAATACAGCGCCTACTAGACATGATGCGTCTAGTGCCTGATATGATATGCGTTGACACTTATACAAAACGCGTTTAGTGACCGTATAGTTCGATGACTAAACGTATCGTATACGGGCATATTAATTTGTTAATGTATTTTGTGTACGTAGTATTCTCTGTTTATTATTTTTCGCGCCCGATACGTTCATAGAATGGCCATGGTTTGCTCCAGGGTAATGTACAGACACTGTAATATGGAAAAATAATGGCTTTACAATATAAATGGCCCGCGCATACCGATAGCAACGCGGCGACCGTAGATATTATAATACTAAGCGGCAACTGATGTGGCTCTCGCCGCTCTATGTCATAGTACGCACAAAATAATTTGACTGACCAAGCCTAGCACGACGTGCAAGTCTTGACAGATCTGAATGGAGTAAGGCGTAGTTATCAACACCAAAACATCATTATCTTTACAAAAACGTGAAATACTACGTCATTGTAACGTCATACTCACACTTGTCTGTCAGGATTTGCAAGTCGTGCTAAACCTTGTGAACTTGGTGAAAGATAGGCTATCTCTTTCTCACGTGCGTGAATCGATATATCTGTCACTAGTGCGCGGCTCGGAAAGCCTGTTTTCAGTGCGGTCAATTTATTTTGGGCGTACAGTGAAGGTGTTGGTGCTAGGTGGGTCGACGGTAGCCAGTGTTGTCTACCAGAGGCCGGATGAGTACCCGCCGGGTGGCACGCGGGCGTGCTGGATCATTTGACTGTTGCCGTTTAATGACGTCACGGTGTTAATCTGGCCGTTCATCGACTTGTAGCCGTCACCGGTGATCGGGTTGCCTTCTGTAATTTTAGAGACACGTTATGGTTTTTGTGGTTTTGTACAGTACGGTTATGAGCCACAGTACAAATAATATATAGTTGCAGAGGCACTACGAACAAACGACTCTAATCTAACTCACAGAGATCGTTTCGCTACAGGCTACAGGAGATCGTTTCGCTACTATGCCGAACTCCTATTTATAGATAATATTACACCGATATATAAATATTCCTCTGTGTTTTTGAAAGTCAACAAGCTATGCCAGACCACTAGTTGTTGAGCATACCATCTAAATGAGAGACCAAAAGACCAAATAGATGCCTTTGGCCAACAATAGCGAAACTAGCTTTGAGTTCCTGTGCGATTAGTTTGAGCAGTTCGTTGTATTTCTATTGTTATATTATTTTTACTGTGGGCACTAATGTAGATTTTTGACTTCGTGCAGAATATTTTAATGAAATAGGTATCATGGGCAGTGACTATTAAAGTTTATTTCTCTATGGATTGATCAAAGTTTAAAACTACTTAGTTACATATAAATGGTCAATTTCAGAAAACATTTACCATGCAGAGTTTCGTGGCTACTTATCTACTGTAAGTCAACTGGTTTTTCGTAACTAAAATATAAACAACTTTGCCTAATATCGACTTAGTCTATGATATGTCTGAAGCGGTACCTATAATAATTACCTAGAAACATACATAAAGTAGGTATTATACAAATAAGAGACGTGCGCAATTAGAAGATAATTATAGATTTTTAACAAAGCGCGAGTAAATACACAATTTATACAAATTACAACAACGATACAATTTACTTGACGACAACAAGCAAGGTATAAGAATAAGCGCTATTCCAGAAAACTATCGTTACTAAGAAGGATCGAACAAACTATATTTTAATTCCTAAAACAGCAAATAATAAAACTGGCGTTGAGTGCTCAATTTAAACACACGAAGGAATCGTTACACAGTTCTTTGTACAGCAAATTAAAATGTTGCATAAAGCTATCCTCCTCTGATCATATATCACGGACAGACTGTTGAATCGGTGCTAAAATGAGGGCATTCCTTCAGTCTAAACCGAGCACCCACCCATTTCTCGTCGGCGGACATAGTCTACATAGTACGTCTTAGGTCTGAGGTCCTCTGCATGCCGATTGCGATCAAAAAGGTATCCCGGGACGTATGTGTGGAAATTAGGTGGGAAGCCGGTTAGAGTGTGGGGACCGGGACATAAAGGAGTTTCTAATGGGGTAAAATCCGGTATTGGCCCATCGCGTTCGTACTTGAAAAGGGTCGGCTGCGGGTTAGTATTCGCAATCAGAAACGGGTCGATTGGACCATCTAAAGTCGGGATCGGATCGTATTTAAAGTCAGGCCTAGGCCGTTCACCGAGAGCCGATGTCATTCCGACGTAAGCGTATGGAGGTAGCGGGTGATAAGGGATCTTATGCTCCTTAGGCTCAAGGTAATGCTGCGCCGGGAACGGCGGCCAATGCCTATCTAGAACAAGTTGTGGAGACAATGAATCAGGGTCGATCACGGGATGAGACATCTCTGGGTCGTCAGTTTTGAGGCCGATCAGAGTGTAGGGGTTCCGTTTGATGTTGGGTGCGGGTTTGGTGGTGGACTCGACGTAGTAGTTAGCGGGGCGCGGGGGCCAATCTCTGGTGAAGTATCTGTGGGTGGGTTGGGGATGGATCAGGTCGTCGTCGGGATAGTCGGGGTCGGCACCTCGCAGGCTGGCGGCCGGGTGGCGGCGGCGCTGCGGCGGCAGCACCACTCCGTCGCCTGTCACGGGATTCCTCTTCGGCGGAGTGTAAGACGCTGACCATTCAGAGAATATACGGTTTTCATTCGCACTATGATGGATTTTAGGGCCAACAACGTTCCTTGGCCCCAATTTTCAACGTATAACTTCCTATTTTAATTATGATCTATCTTGCGTGCACACAGTTGTTATTGTATTATTAACATATAAACAAGATTTTAGTACGATGATATCATTTAATTAATTGGTAAATCGTGTGAACATGCTTCATTCAGCAAAGCACCGCATTTTGAGTGTTATCTGACGTCCGTGATGTAACAGTGAGTCGGTAAGTTATTTAGTATATTAAATTTTAAGTCGATGAGAAGAAGAGAGTTTTATAGCGTATCTGTATGTATGAAGCGTTCTTCTCTCCTAGCGTGCACGAGTGCTAAATGTTTGAGATTCTCCGCAAGAAAGAGTGCTTCCACCGCGCGCAGAAACGCAGTATTCATTAATACTGCAAAACATTACTGCGTGTTCTACGCACGATATTACGTGCTTCAAATGTGGAATGGATATCTCCGAGAATAAAATTTTCTTATTTACATGAATTCATACACACATTCACATACTTACTCAAATATTTTTATTATATTCCTGGATATTTTTAAGTCCCGACCCAAATAGGAAAAGGTTGATGCCTGCGTCTGTCCGTATGTCTGATTTAAATGTTGTTTTAAATAGAGAGGAGATGGTTCTTAGCTATGTTTCATGAACATCTATTCATCCGTTTCATAAGAGATAGTGAATTTATTTTTTGTGTCATGGATTTTATAATTAAATTATGACGTAACATTTCCATTCCACATTTGGAATTACTCCAAATTTCACACCCAACCACAAAGATTTTTCGAATTTATGTCGATTATTTTAGAACACTAATCGATTCCGAATCGAATAAACAATAGCTGATTGGAGGTAAAATTCGGATAGAAAACGCCTCTTCGCTTGCGGTTATCGTTAGCGTTGCTAGCCGTGCGGGGTCGTGCCTACAACGTGGTCGACTCACAGTGTCCAGCGAGGTCCGTCTCACCTCGGCTGGGCGTGGAAGACGCGCTGCCGTTCATCATCTTGGGCGAGTGGGCGGGGCTAGAGCCGTTCATCTCGGAGTCGCCGAATTGAATGTTACTGCGGATCGTGTCCGTCACCATAGGAGACCCGGAGTGATTTGCAGCCTGGAACGTGAAACATATTTTTATGTAGCTGTTGTAACTGGTAAGCTCCCGTGTACAGGGGGACTGTCTAAGCTAAGAAGGCTTGCAGTGTCAAATATGTATGCAGCAATGTGTGTCAGTTTTCTTTTTAATTCGACTGAATAATGTACCTATAACACAATAAGATACGGTAACTTTTACATTATTGTTGTTCATGCAAAACATATTTTTTTTGCTTGATACGCTCATATCAGGGTCTTGGTATGGTCCGGTGTAGTAGGCAGATACTTTTATTAGTCAATTATACCTACATATTTATATCTAAAATACTGACACTTACCTAGAGATTCTAAGTAAAAAATCACATCGAAATCCGTGTATCAAACTACTTACTTTACTAATCTAAAGGAGTATACACACCTGTCCGAAGAGGCGCGAATGCGTATCGCGGGGACGAGTGGGCGAGTCGCGGACTACACGATGTTTAGAGGCGCCATTCCTCACGGGGCTGCCGTCTGTCTGATCAGCATTGAAGATCTCCGCGATGCAGCTCTTAGGCGCGTTCGGCACCCTGCAATGAAGAACAAATATATAAGATACTATTTTTCAAGCAAATTGATTGGTGAACAATTCAAGCAGGACGTTCGCCTAGTAGGAGACGACGCGTCTGCCAAGTGCCAATCGATAACTGCACTGTACTGCCACTCGTCTGCCACTCGTCACACGAGTTAACTAGTTTCTAAATTTGATTAAGAAAACTTTATTGTGATGATTTTTAAACACAGTGTGCAAGATCACATTTTGTATACTATGACCGAAAACGCAGGGAAGAAGAAGAAAATAAGATGTACTATGCGTTTCAACTAAGAATGTGGCCGCCATGATGATCGCGACTGCGGAACTTCACTCGTTTTTTTACGATTTTTGTACCGGCCGCAGAGTACTTAAACACAAAATGAAAAATTCAGCCCGGTTTTGATTATTTATTGTAATATCTTATTTTGCTATCTATTTTTGTTAAAACATCATTTTTAGTAATTATGTATTTGAAATAGCAAGATTGCGGCCACATTCTTAGTTGAAACGCATAGTAGTGTAATTTTTGTTAGTAAAACATGATTTTTACCGGTTTCTGTCTATGCGCGGTCGGTAATAAGTATATTTAAATATCCACCAATTCCCACTTGGCCAGCGTTTTACATTATGGATTAAAAGCTTTTACTTTAAATGATAGAGGGGAAGATACCCTCGCACAGCCAGGACACAGACAATACCGGTCGAAAAAAATCCTTCCCCTTTCGCTTTTACGTGTTCAAATACAAAATGTTTCTATAATACAAGCCAACCCTAGAAAGTATTAAATAGTAATTCGATAGGCGAACCGCAGGTCCGGTAATAATAAGCCGCTAGTGGACACGCACAGACGTGGCTACCTGGACGGGAGGGGGGGGGGAGGGGGAGTCATTTCCGGCCGGAGGGGAACCGGTCATTTCCCTGGACGGCGCAAACGCGATACGTTTAGGGTTACCGTCGAATACCAACGACATAATGTCTATTGTCTGGCAAAGAAATAAGGACACTGATTGGGCAGTAGTGGCGAAGGATGGTAATCGTTAGCAGGATTGTCTAAGAAACACTCGCCGAATATTGACTTTAAGCTCATCAAAACAGATCTTTCCTCGATATGTCAAAAGAAGCCGATAGAAGTCTGTTTTATGGACCCTTCGCCACATGAGGACAGGTAAGTTGTGAAACAAACCACACACGATCATCTGATCGCAAAGCAGTCACAGTACAGTCTGGCAATCTCGGAATGGAGTAAATTTACAGGTAGAATTAACGAAGGATAATCTTGCAAGGCAACCTTGCTAGTGAAGTATCCTTCATCATCATACTTACTTATTCTTTCATCAAAATCAGATTTTTTGAAGTTTCAGAAGAATTAATATAAAACCTACCTAAGTATTAATATTTATTTAATTAAAAGAATGAAAGATGATCGGTGTTAATCAACAGCCGAACAAAGGTCTCCCCTCCCCTCCCCAAGAAGGGAAGGGGTTGCCATAGTGACCACGCTTGGCAGGCGGCTTGGGGATCGCAGTATAGGTGGTAGGTAATCCAAATTGATAGACGCTATTGCCCGTCTTCTTGGAGAGTATATGAGGATGGACCGATAGTGATCGAAGACCAGTATGTCGACCGAAGGTGTCGCTAGTACGATGGAGCAGAACTGAATCTGCGCGTGCTTGAAGCCACGAGGGATCGGGAGAAGTAGAGAACGCTCGTTGACGGAGGCCAAGCCACCTTTTGCTTTGCTGAGCCAATGGATTAAGTATTAATAATTTGTAACTAGCAGCCCTAACTCTAGGCCCACGTACCGTAACGCTCATAGCCAATTCGTTTTACGCTTCAAGCGTACCTAACCATCGAACATCCTAAAAAAATACCAAATACATTTGTGTTTGTTACTTAAATGAACTTCTAGTTACGTTAGCTGCTGCCGAAGGGTCGAAATTTACCTCGGACAAAGGATTTTTAACAAACGTATGATTAGTTTACAAAAAACTTGATAAGTAGATCATTCGTCAAAGGACCGTCTGGGTTCTACCATTGAGGCGGTCATAGTTAGTTTTAAACTCTGTACGGTAAACTATCAGTTGGGCAAGCAACGTCACGCAAGGTCAGTCCTTAGATGGACCATTTAGTGGCATTTGAACTGAGCGCCTCCATAGTTCGGAGGGAACGTTAAAAGTCGGTCCCGGCTATTGTCATCTAGACAACAGTCGTTAAGCTAAGTCAGAGGCCTAAGGGCAGTTTGAAAATCTGACAACAGATTGAAATCAAACTACTTTTACGGATTTTATCGCGGTTTATTTATTGTTTATTTTTTGGCTTGGGATCCTGTGATAAATATAATTAAATCCAATATCAATCAAAACACTGCACGGCCTCAAGATACTGTAAGCTCTTACTGCGTAGATCGGACCAGCAATAATAACTAAGAAGACCTGAGGGTACACCGGCATAATTGTGACATAAGGACGTTCAACATCTCAGTCCTCCCGTGACCATGGGTGCTGCAAAGCATTCGAAACGTCGGGATAGTAAAATCAATAAATAAACCGCGATAAAATCCGTAAAAGTAGTTTGATTTCAATGTGTAATATTCGCGTAAGTAAAAGACAACATTATCTGACAACAGGTTGGCCACTAACCATACGACAAAAAAAAAAACCATTGAGCAGCAGTGTAGCTAAACATTGCTGTCTGACTGTATAAAGGTAATTGTTGCTGGTGAAACTTATAGGCACTTAAGTAGGTACTTACTGACCCAATAAATTTCCAAATTTTACGACGAAATAAAATCTTTTAATTGGATCACTTATACTTTGCCATCATCAACAGTGAAACGCAAATCCACAGACGATTAATATTTAACTTTTACTTTCGTTTTCGATTATATTAAGTATGATTCACTTAATTGGTTGGAATTAAATTGTAGGTATATATCAACTCACTGACCAAAACAGTTCACTTATTTTTACAAAAAACAACCTTTTTTTTTTTTTTGACGCGGGGGAAATCTTCGAAAGATCCCCGGGAGCTGTGGGGCTCGACCGGGGTATGTGGGATTCTTACCCACTAAAACCCCCGCGGCTGTCGCATCGGCACATGAGAGGGGGAACCCCAGGGCTCTCCGGTGGGATCTGCACCAGGGGCCCCTCAGTGCCTTGCCTTTGAGCCCGCCGCCGGGGGGCGCATTGTAGCCCCCCGGGAACCTGTCACGGTGCTCACGGGGACGGGGGTCGCAACCCCGCCGCCGTCCTCCTCGGAGTCGCCGCCGTACTCAATGGACGCTCAAGGGGCCCACACCCCGAGCGTCCAGCGACTCCGAAGTACAAAAAAAAAAAAAAAAAACAACCTAACCTAACCTAAAAAGAGAAGTCTCAGCGCTCTCATACAAATAAAATATAAAATATTACACCAAATACATTAAAGTAAGTACCTACTTGTTTGCGAAAAATGACAAAGATTGGAAAGTACTTATGTAAGTAGGCATATATTATATTAACACGATCTTTCCAATTTCTGTTCTAGGAACAACTACTGAGTATTAGTGGTCGGCCACACTGCAGGACTAGCACGGCGGCGGCGGCGGGCGCGAAATATCAAACTTATGAAACCGCCGCTTGCGGCCACACTGAAGTGACTTAAGCGGGAGCCTAGCGCGACCGGCTTGAGCGAGTTAGCGTACTTTTCAAACGTTCCTATCCGCTCGTTCGGGCCACACTGCGGGCCTAGTCAACAAGCGACCGATCGCGCGGCTGGCGGGGTATCAAACCATTTCGGTCTTGTCGCTCGTTTTAAGTATTTTTTTATTATTAAATAACTTTAAATTTAGGTATAAAAAAGGTTTTTTTGGACATTTGAAATTGTAAGTGTATAATATGTATATTGTTGATGTTCCTTAATAAATAAAATAAACTTTTTGACTACAATTTCAATTATTAATAATTTTTTTTTAAATCTCCATTCATTTAACTGTTTTTAGTTATTTCGTGCGCACCATCTCTTATGATCAACGCCTCTCATCTCAGGATTGGCCTATCCAGTAAAAAATACAGAATCCTCATAAAAGGTTTGCGACACCTGCAATAAGTGTTATCGCCACAACAGCCCGCGCGTCACTGTGGCCACCAGTGGCCACCCTGCGCGCCCGCGCCGCCGCCGCCGCGCCCGCGCTAGGCTCAAGTCACCGCGCGTTCACTGTGGCCAACCACTTAGGGTTCTTTCAAATTTGCAGCGCTGCTTTGAAACCTAAAACGCCCGCAGCAGCGCTTTTTTGTTAAGGTATCGTACCTATGGATTTACATGGCAGAGCTTCTATAGTACTACAGCCGCGCTGAAACTGAAACGCTGCTGTCGCGCTACAGCCGCGCTGAAATTTGAAGACACCCTTACAACGTCGTTGCATCTGCACGATTAGAAAAAATATTTGAAACCACGACCTCCGGTCTGTACAGCAAACGGTTTGCCGATGCGTTACAGAGGCTTCAATATATACCAATGGTAGCTAGTTATTAAAAGTTTGTAAACAAATCGAACGTACCCACACGTACGTAGTTATTACTGGTTGTCCTAAATGAATAAAAATAAAATAAACTGATAAAATGAATCAACAACATCTCATGCTATTATCTCGCGGCAACATCTTACAGAGAACAAAAATGGAAGCTTACAACTTATCAATAAACAACAAAACATTTAGAGAGTCGCTAAAGGGACAAAAGTGTTATTCCGTTCCCGAGGTTCCTTAACGGCGGTTTATCTAATCGATAGCGCTTTTCACGAAGCCCTCTTACTGATAACCCAGTGTAAGACAAAGACATTTAAGAAATGAAATTTATTAAGAAACGTTCGAATGGTACCGATTACATGATCGAAGCAATTGCCGACATAGATTCATCATTATCGTAACTACTTACTATAGGCCGCCTGTTCTCAATCACCTATCAAAATGAACGGTTAATGACCATCACGGGAAGTGCTGGGCAGAGAGTCGGGTGTAATTGTTGGGGAATAAACACTAGCCGTGTTATACGAAAAGTTTAACGCTAAACCTAGGTTTAGACTCAGGAAATTGTTCCTTAAACCTGAGTCTAAACCTAGGTTCTTCGTTCAACTGGCTTTCGTAATAGGACTGTAGTAGGTAGCTATTCTATTCTTATGTACAGCTCGAGTATTTTCTTAAATTTGTGGATTATAAAAAAAAAACTTAGATGTTACCTTATTTATGGTGTTAAAAATATATTTAGGTTTATTTATAGAGTTGATAGAGATGAGCCCGACTTTAATGCCGGATCTTCGCATTAGATGCCGCGTTGAGAACCGGTGGTTGTTGTAAAAAAAGACGATACTTATAGGTAGGTACTGTTCGAGACAACTCGTGCGCGGGTGCTGCTTGGGGGGACTGGTCCGACTTTAAGTTTGTTGTACTTTCGTCGTAGTTTTTTTCTCTCTTATTTCATCTTTTGAACGGCAAGACACACTGTCGCTAATGCTGGTCTAATTGTAACATGACACACTGTTTAAAAGAAAATGACAAGCCCGCTGAGTTTCTTGCCGGATCTTCTCAGTTGAGGCCGCGTTGTGATCCGTTGGTAGCTTTTTTTTTTTAATTTGGCCTTTGAAAAGTGCTAGTAGCGTTAAGCCTATTTGAAATAAATTATTTTTGACTTTGACTGCGAAATAGATGCACCCGAGTGTCCTATGCACGTTAATTTGAACCAATAGGGTGATCATGTATACGCGGGTTTAGCGGTACCGCGTGCCGTGCGCGTGCGCAAGTCGGCTGCGCCGGCACCGCTCTACCGGCAAATTACATGAATTACGAGTCGTCGTACGCGCAATCAGCGCTGCTCGGCTCTCGTCCGCTGATAACAGATTACTGAATACACGCTCTAACTTTACGCACAAACGCTACGGATCTTTAGCACGCAAATATAATTTCTGCTTTATGATATCTTGGTAATGATCGGATCTATATTCGATTTATTGAAACCAGAATACGATATACTAGCCTATACGAAGCCATAATTATGGTAACATTATTTATTGTCTTACCGTCCTGTTTGTTTTTCACTATAGTGAATAGGCTATGCGCGCTCCACATTGGAACCTGACAAGGCAAAATAAAAATGTGCAACCGATCGACGTGTTTCAGTTCAGTTCGGTTCCCCGATACTTTCGGTTTTAATCCTTTTCCTATATTTTTAAAAAACTCGTGCGCTCCCATCCAGGGCACCATCAACACTGACCATTAGATAGAAGCGTGGCGACAATAACCTAAAGTAGGTGATGTCCTGTAAATTGAACGCAAATCGTACATATGAGTCTATTAAAGAAAACTAAAAAAAGATATCGGGCGTTCTGACAAAATATACCTACACCACACCTGATCCATGAATACCAGTTAACTGATGTTCAAGAGCACTAACCACATGTTTGTAATCATAAATACTGAAAATAATAGTATTATGTAGCGTCGCAGACTATCTATAATTAGCCGCTAGAGAAAAGTGCGTGAGGATAATTTGTTTAATTGTGGCATAGATAACTAGCCGAAGGCAATTGCGCTGCACGCGAAGCCTATCGGAAATGGTTTCCCATCCACCCATTGAGCCAAACTGTCCAACCAGTCCTACAAGGGAAGTACTACGATGTACTTCCCTTGTAGGACTGGTTGGACAGTTTTGCTTCATTCATCGTATAAGTATAAAAAATAATAATAAAGATGCCTCAAGTAGCACACTTTTTTAGTTTAAATTATGAGGAATAATCATTCCAAATCGTTACTTTAATAAGAATAATACCAGCCCTTGTTTATGTCCCACTGTTGGGCTCGGGCCTCCCCTCAAGATGAGGGGACTTAGGCCATAGTCCACCACGCTGGCCAAGTATGGGTTGGCGGACTTCACACGTCATCCGAGAGCTAGTTAGGTTGTCTCAGGCATGCAGGTTTCCTCACAATGTTTTCCTTTACCGAAAGCTAGTAACAATCGCACAAAGACGATTCGCACATGATTCATTAAATAGATCAGAGGTGCGAGCCGGGGTTTGAACCTGCGCACCTTGTTTCCAAGGCAAGCGCTCGCCCAATGAGCTGTTACCGCAGTTACCGTTACTACGTAATTTTGAACTATATTGCATTAATAATCTAAGTCATCATCATCAGCAGGCGAAAAACGTCCACTGCTCAACAAAAGGCCTACCCCCCCCCCCCCCCCTCAAAAGGAGGGGCTGCCATAATCCCCTCGCTTGGCAGGCTTGGCGATCGCATTATAGGTGGTAGATAATCCAATTGAAAGACGGTGCTGCCCATCTTCTTGTTTTCCCTTAGTCGCCCCTTACGGACATTCAACGGGAGGAGATGGGAATAATCTAAGTAATTGCAATACACAAATATGTGCACAATGTCCTCCAGGTGTGCACAACCACAGCGGCCAATCGTTCGCTAGATCAGCCACGCGGGAGATATCACTCCTGCTTTACTCTCACAACCCAGTTGGACGGAAGAGCGACATGACCGGAGAGGAAGAGGTCAGATGCAGAACCGACTTTTTACATTCGCATGGATCATCTTACTTTCCAGAAAATCAGGGGATCGCCCCGATCCTAGCAAGGAACAATTAAGTACCTACACAAAGTTGTTATTATCTGCGGGCTTTGAACCCGTGACTTCCGGATTCCCTAACCCTGCCTCCTAGGCAAGGGAGAGCGCTTGCCTAGGAGACAAGGTGCGCAGATTCGAACCCCGGCTCGCACCTCTAATTTCATTAATGAATCATGTGCAAATAGCCTTTGTGCGATTGTTATTAGCTTTCGGTGAAGGAAAACATCGTTAGGAGACCTGCATGTCTGAGAAAGCCTAACTAGCTCGCGAATGACGTGTGAAGACCGCCAATATTAAAGACTAGATGACCCACGCAGCTACGCCTGCGCTATTTTTACGTTAACTAAACTTTTAATAATGTTGTCTTTTACTTACGCGAATATTACACATTGAAATTAAACTACTTATAACCAACAATAATAACTAAGAAGAGCTGAGGGTACACCGGCATAATTGTGAGTTAAGGACGTTCAACATCTCAGTCCTCCCGTGACCATGGGTGCTGCAAAGCATTCGAAACGTCGGGATAGTAAAATCGTAGTAATAGTAGTATCGTAAATCGCGATAAATTCCGAAAAAGTAGTTTAATTTCAATAATCTTTTAATAACAGACATTCGCATCGAATACATAACCTCCTTTTTTATAGTGGGTTAAAAACTGGGACCCACTTTTTACTTGCTCTCCGAAGCACGGACCCGTTTAGTTCAAATGGCGTTAAACGGTCATTCATCTATTTAATGACCTTACCTAACGTTGCTTAACCCGATCGATTACAAAACCTTGATAACAACTCTCTATGAGTGTTCCCTTACTAATATTTATTATATTATAAAGAAAAATTGATAAAATCGGACCAAGCGTATAACCAACTACCCATTTTGACTTTAATCCCCTCTCCTAAAAGAACCGTGCTAGATTACGGGATAAAAAGTATCCTATGTCCTACCTCGTAGTAAGATCTCAAATCATGCCAAGTTTCATTTGAATCCATTCAGTAGTTTCGGCGTGATGCACAGCCGTGATACAGACAGACAGACAGACAGACAGACACAGACAAAAATTAAAAAAAAAAAATTTTCGGATTCAGTATCGGTTATAGAATGCCCTCCAAATATAATTTTCAAAATATCTTCAATGTACAGAATTGGACCTGTTACAGTTTTATTATAAGTATAGATGTGTCTAGTTTAAATCTTGGAACGCGTATAGTATCACATTCCGAACACACCACACACCAACTCAAATCAGTATAGCTATTACACGAGCATACTACTTATTGCATGTTTATGTCAGCACTTCAGAAGTTAATGCTCTAAGTTCGGAAGATACTATGAGCCCGCTATAACTTCATAACGCCTCTGCAACAAGTTAATTTTATCCAATTATTCGAGCAACTGTATTATCTGACGTGGACGTACGATAGCATCTCTATTTAAACGTAGCATGTGCATAATATTATGTACAATATCAAAAGTAGTCGGCCAGGTAATGGGTTAACGCCTCTACGAGCGGTTGGCTCGCCCCACAAACGCCAGGTATAATGAGTGAGACCGAGTTAATAATATCTGCAGTAATGGGAAACCGAGTAACTTTATCATACGCGGAACGGACGGGAGAAAATGCTCTTCGTTTTCAAATGAAAGGCAATATGTTACGAGCAAAGTTGCCGGACCAACGATTGTATACTTTCTCGACAGTTTAAATATATACACGTCGATGGCAAACTGTAATTTATTACGCTTATACGCATATTAATGCTATGTTATTAAAATTTGTTAAGATAAAGATATGAAAAAATTATAAGTAAGTACGTGCATTATGTATTTCGATATTTAAAACACCAGAACAGCAACATAGAGTTTATATATTAAGAATAGAGTACGCGTTTGTCTATGGTCCTATTCTTCGGTCCTAATCTAAGAGGCACTATTTAAAGTTATAAGAGTTATATTGATAATTATGTAAGTGATAAGTAGTGATGGGTTTGAGCTGTCAGAAGCGCAAATGTCGATAAATACAGCTGACGGTATAGTACCTATTGTCGATGTATTTTGATGTTCTTACTCGTGGCTACATGTTCTTACTTGAATAAAGCATTCTATAGTACTTGTATTGATTCTTATTCTAAGGCTAGCACCTTGCACGGTGTCTGTAGGAGGTCGAAATCAGAACAAATGTTGTGAACTACTTAAAAGGGCAGTTGTTAATTATTTTCTCTGTGGCCAACATGGATGTAAAATGTACTAACACCTCCATTTGAATTGTACTCTGTACCTACTCAAGCCGTAGGAAGGAAGTTGAAATCTCAATTATTAATATTACAAGCTGCCAGTATAACTTACAAAATATTTATTTATTTTATTCTCTTTTCCAAAGGAGAATAAAACGTACTCTAGGACTCGTATAACGCTTCGTGGCAAGTTTCAATCGTGAGCCTGTGAATAAAAAATAAAGCAATTTGCATCAGTGATTTGTGGAGCGAAGCGCGGTCAGATAAACGTCCTGTCTAGGTTAGCTAATATTGATTTTCCTCGCTGCTTAACCACGGATGGACGTTTTATGGGAATGTTAACCCTTAAAAACCGGGACCTTCTATGTTTCCATTCTATTCTATTGGTGGCTATAAATTGGGCCCGGTTTCCACCGGAACGCACTTCGACCCAGTTGGGATTCATTGAGCATGCCCTAGCCCTTACTCTGTTTCTGGCGTGTCGAAGAGATCCCTCAGGTACGCAACGATTGCGCCAGCTTGGAGCTGTGCATAATCATCTGGTGTAGGATAAGCCACTCCCAGATGACTCAACCTACGTCTCGCAAGAGCGTCGCAGCTCGCTCGCTTTTCACCTTTACAAAATCTGCAAGTATCAGTAGTACTTAGCCTCATTCTGTGAAGGTGCTCATTGGTGCCAAAATGTCCCGTGAGTGCACCTATTAGGTGCCTTATCTGTGATCTGTTAAGTTTCAATAATTTAACCCCACATTCCACCCTTGTGCTAGAGAAAGTCTTGGAATGGTTTAGGCCTGACGCTTCCCTCCATTCCTTTAAGTGTTCATTCCTAGCATGCGCATATAATGCTTGGTCATACGTTCCATACGGAATCCCCACAAATGGTTCAGGACCCACCAATTGTCTTTGTGAGCCGGCCCTTCTATGTTTAGTGTAGATACAAAATAAAATAAAACTGCTTTTTGAGCCAAGCTAACCCTGCAGAGATTTCTATCAAACACACTATTTTCAACGATTGACGGATCTACAGAGCGAAATAATACCGATACATTGGTGGTATTTTTATTGTATATGTATTTAGTAAGCACGTTAATATATAAACACATGGTCTATCAATTCTACGACGACGTAAGGAATTTCTTCACTATTCTAGATCTTACAAACGTGGCAGATAACACGACATGACTCGGCCCTCGCGAGAATGTACATACCCGACAAACGCACATGTTCTAGAATGTTCTGAGATGTATCTGCGTCGTGGAATTGATAAGAGGTAGTTGTAAATCCTATGTTAACACGCCCTACATCCAGTGCTGTAGGTGAGCGGTGCGTGTAACAAGTGTTATGTTGTAATAGAATTATTACCAGTGCCGGATTAGCCATGTAGCAGGAGTCAGCAAATACTACGGGCCCCTCCTTCGCCTTGAGCCTGCACGTGGTGTCCGGTGAAACTGTAATGGCCATCTGCGGCCAACAGCGTCTATGCGTCCCCAAAAAAGGGCCTGCACGTTGGTCCGTACTCAAGGAATTTGCATATGTCTTACATTAGATATACGTCTAAACTTTAATACCTACCTAATAGAATTCAAGAGCCTTGCGGGGCCTCGCTATATGATTTGCTACGGGCCCCGCGCTGGATTAATCTGGCACTGAATATTATTCGGTATAGTTGTGTAGTGGAGACCACTGACTAGAAATTACAGTTCCTAACAATACTCTCATTTTTGAGAGATTGTACCTACCTACTCAACGCCTTAGTGCTCCACTTCAAGAAAAAAAAAAAACAAATTAAGTCAGTAAAATTACACATTCTCGGCGAGTCTCAAATTACTCGTAGCGTAATCTTCTTTCACTTACAATTTTGTTTCAACAACTACAACTTTACCGTTCGACAAAGTATGCATAGTATTGGAGTATCAAATAAATTTACATTTAAGTACATAGTGATAAATATAACTTGGTATATCAATGGTCATATTAACCGTGTCTGTGACAGCAATGAATCAAATTCCAGTTCTAATTTACGTTGCTACTGTTATTAAATACTTGGATTTCTTTTTGCTTTACCACTTATAGTAGCTTGTAGTTTGTAGCTACTTTAGAGTCCTACTCTCGTAAAAAAAATGAAAATGAGACAGTCGTGGTATAATTGGATTAAAATAACTATTACTACTACTACTACTAGCAGCCAACACGACCCCAAAGCCACTAATTTGCAAAATGTCCTAATTTGCAAAACGGAATAATGTCACTCAGTACATAAGTACCTAATTTGATAATTTCATATTTAGACGGAATGTGGTTTACGGATTGTACCTACTAAATACTAAATATCATCCTAGTAGGTAATCTAATTATGACCCAAACTTGTCGTACAAGTGTTTTAGAGAAATTCAAAATTATCGTTTGTGCAAGTATTGTGCATTACCATCTTATTGACGATCTGTGAAAGTGAAAAACTATTACATTTATGATTAAGTGTATCAGGTCTTTGTTTTATAAATGTATTTCCCCATTACGTGCTAATTTTACTTTAACTCCTCCGCGATATAAGATTTCTTAACTAAACCTGTGACTCATCCACCGAGTGCATGACTTCAATGTTAAGTTTTACCTCTTTACAAGCTTATTTTTATACTGGTAACCAGGTGCTAAGTACAGTCGTCCACCGGCTCATACGAGTAGTTCTTTGTTTCAACGTGCTCCCGCGTTTTTTTTTCTCTTTTTGCACCTGCCTCACATATCGTTGCCAATTTTCATTGGCACCCTTAAACTGCAACCGTTTCTTATCGTCTATGAAATAAAGTTCAATTTAGTACACCTTTCGGTTTATGACATTTTTTTCGTTAGTACTTTACCTATGTGGTTCAACATTATTTTCGAGCACAAAGCTATTGTTTCGGATATCATGCATTTGTTAATTGGAACCAAAGTTACGTGCATAGCGAATGAACAATGTTAACGTGTTTGAATTTGGGCATTAATTGTTTGATAACGATCTGTATACGAATTGGTGATTTATTCTGAAAGACTACTAACTCTGAATGATTAAGTTCAGCCAGTAAGAAAGTTTATTATCAAGCCTGGACAAAAAAATATGACGTCTAAAAATAAGATGGGATAAATACTACACTAGTAGGGATATACAACATGATTGCATTTCTATTTATTTCTTTGAAAATTTAATTTAACCACACTTGTTTGTTTAATAAGTGTTTTTCAACAAATTACAAGTAAATAAAAATTCCCCTTTATATATTTTGTTCTGGCTAGGATCCGCTGTAACAAATTGTTGTGTAGCCCACTTTACCGTTAATACTTTTTAGTGTTAATACTTCCTACATTTTTACCTAATCCCAAGGCACTTTTCCAAAACTGCAGGTCGAGATTTTGAATCTATAGTGAAGACACCTTAATATGAAACCCAATAACTCTCAGAATTAAGCTAAATTGACTGGGAACGCTCGGTAAATTTTAAAATAAAACTTAAGGAAACTGAGTAGGAAACACACAGTGACATGAAGATAGTGTAAAGATATGCAAACAATACAATAAGTGGGATACACTAAGTCAGTTTAAAATACACGAAAGAAATATCAACAAATGTGGCAGATCTCCTACGCCTATGCCGTAACAATATATAGAAGATAATAGATAATAAAGAAAAATCAACAAAAGATCCTAGAACCGATTAGAAGTTTACAACGATTTGCATATAATGGAAATTAGAATATGAGATGTGAGGGCTATTAGATACTTTGTTTAGATAAACGGGTACCCTACGGTGTGCACGAGCAAACACCCTCGACTTCCCGTGTCGAGATATTGATATTTTGTCCAACCCCGATTACACGATACCACTTGGACTCCGAGATTTCATATCTATTTTATTATCTCTGGCCGTGAATGCTAAAGTGGGCTACACAACAACAATTTGTTAAAATTTCACCGGGTCCTAGCCAGAACAAAAGATAATAAAATAATGTATTGGCCGATACGCCACAGCGGGCAATCTATATTTATTTATTTATTATACTCTTTATTGTACACACATAACTAAAGCACATGCATAGATTTAAAAAGGGATAAAAATGATTTGTACAAAGGGGATATTTCACCAGATCAGCAATTAAGCGGGAGATATTAAACTACACGACGGCTTGAATAGACTCTACTTCACTGTATCTTCCTTTAATCTCACAATAGTCACAATCCATTGGGACGGAAAAGAGACACTACTACGGGGGCAAGGTCAGACGGACTGTTTATATGCCCATCCGACGCATGAATCATTGACTCTTCTTACTTTCCAGTCAATCATGCCTGCATTGTCCAATAAAGAAAAACATAAATAAGTAAATTACCTACATCCTTTTCTTAGTACATATCATTATTACGAGTAGTTCAAAATGAGATCCGAGAGTCGATTGCAGGTCATCGATATAATATTTATTATACCGATGATACAGGTCTATCTAACATTATTAACATTTCTAGGTTGACCCCCACAGACCCAGGAACCTATTGAAGGTCGCCCCTGCGTCAGCAAAAAAATTGTGATTGTAACTAGCTTTCGGTGAAGGAAAACATCGTGAGAAAGCCTAACTAGCTTTCGAATGACGTGTGAAGTCCGCTAACCCGCACTTGGCCAGCGTGGTTGACTATGGCTTAAGCCCCCTTTTTCTCGAGGGGGGGCCCGTGGGGAGGAAAGTGAAAGCGATGGGCGACAAATACATTCCTAATAAACCATAAAAACAATGTTTAATTATAAAAAGAAAATATCAACGTGACCTTAAAGGGTGCTTACTTTAAGCTAGCACCACATTTGTTTTTAAGCCTAGAGCCAAATGTCCTCAATATACCCTTTACAAGCGATTACATCGTGACGAAAGTTCAATGACCACCGTCTAATTTCCACCCCATATTATCCCCTCGTATAAGGGGATATTGCTATACGAATGACGTTGGATTTTTGAGGTTATTAACACGCTTTAAGGTGCTGTTGTCGCTAACTGTCGATATACTATCCCTTTCAGCATACCGGAACATTGTTGCATGAAAGAAACGCTAAGTAGTATTGGGTTGTCTTGGGTCGTCGTACTAATTTACCGTCGACACACATTTGACACTTAATTAAAATTTAACAACGTAACCTTGTAACAGCGGGCATAAAATATTATAAAATTTTTCGAAGTTGGAACTGCACAATTTCTTAACTTTTTAGGGTTCCATACCTAAAAGGTAAAAAAGGAACCCTTAGGCCTCGTGTACGGAAACGCGGGGCGTCGCGCGTCGCGTGTGGCGTGGCGTCTCGCGGCGCGTCGGACGTTTTTATTGTTTACGTAGCGGCGGCGCGTGAAGCGGCGCGTATCTTCGCACGCGTAAACACAAACTTATAGCAATATATGATGCTGTTTATAGAGACGCGGGGCGGGAAGAGTGGCGGTGCCCGCCGCTGCGCCCGCGGCGGACACCGCCGCGTGCATCGGCGGTGCAACTCAATTTTTAACATACAATTTTCTTCTAAAAAAAAAATCGATCATATCATACACCATTGCGATGGTGACTACGTCTGTGTTGCATGACTACCAAATAGACTGGCAGAAGGTTCCGCCACAGGCATCGCTTCATCGAGAATCGCCGCTGCGTGCGCCGCCGCGATGAACGCCGCGTGAGACGCGGCGATGCCATCCGCGGGCGCCGCCGTAAAACACGCTCCATTTCAAGCAAACGCGTGTAAAATAGCTTCTCCGTAAACACACTCATACAACGCCCTACATTTGAATTTAGTGCGGGCCGCGCCGCCCCACGCGACGCGCGACGCCCCGCGTCTCCGTAAATGAGGCCTTATGGTCTGACTTCGTCTGTCTGTCTGTTACACCTATATATTTCAGGAATCACTGATGCTATCGATTTGAAACTTGGAATAGTTTTAGATCTTACTTACCAAACCCAAAAAAAAAAAAAATATTTTTCTTTTACTTTCTTTATAATGGGGGCGAAGGTCATCAAAATTTCAAAGTGAGACTTCTATATTGGGTATCATATGAAAATGAAAGGACTTCATTTGTACATCTCAAAACAGATTTTTATTTTGGTTCATGTCACGTGGCTTTTGGCTAATAATAAAAAATGTCATGTCTATATATTTTACAGGAAAAATAAATGGTCTGTCTAAGAAGTAAGTAGTTTTTTAGTAATCCCAAAAAAAGCCTCGACAAGTAAACTTAGTTTTGCGGTTTGGTTTTTTTGCTATCTGAAGTGTTACATGAATAGTAAAATTACTATAATACATCCAAAATGGAACCCTCGGTGCGCGAGCCTGACTCGTACCTGACCGATCATCATCATCATCATCATCATCACCAGCCGGAAGACGTCCACTGCTGAACATAGGCCTCCCCCTTCGAACGCCACAATGACCGACAATTGGCTATTTGCATCCACCGGTTACCTGCGACGCGCACAATGTCGTCTGTCCACCTAGTGGGAGGCCTACCTACGCTGCGTCTTCCGGTTCGTGGTCGCCACTCGAGAACCTTTCTTCCCCAGCGGTTATCGGTTCGCCGAGCGATGTGGCCTGCCCATTGCCACTTCAACTTGCAGATTTTAAGAGCTATGTCGGTGACCTTGGTTCTTCGGCGAATCTCCTCATTTCGGATTCTGTCGCGCAAAGAAACTATTATAAATTACTACTATTATAAATTACTATTATTAATATTACTATTATATTATAACTATTATAATAATGACAAGAGAAACATACAGAATAAAGAAACTGACAGATGCCAAATGTGAACTATTAAAATGGCCCTACATTAAAATTATTAGACTAATTTATCGGTAGACTGTAAACTAGTTTTTTCGTCTTCCCACGACAAAAACAGTCGAATAAAGCAGTGTGTTCATTCAACGCTCACCCCTTACGCAAGTATAATGTCGACAGGCCAATTGGAAAAGTCGTGGTTTCGATTTCCACCGACATGCCAATATTGCGAGGTTCTAGGTTCCATTCCCGGATTGAACAGTTTTATTGAGTTTTACGTCAGGTAATTGTAGTAGTAGGTACCATTGGCCCGGGATTAGGTATTACGTGGGACTTAGTAAACTCCTGTTGCTAATGAAATAAAATCTTTTTTAAAAAAATTGAACCGACTTCAATATCACTGAAAAGTATAAAATAATTTAAATATTATTGAAGTTGGTGTTAGCGTACCTGCTGTGTATATTTGGCACCAACTTCAATAATATTTAAATTATTTTATACTTTTCAGTGATATTGAAGTCGGTTCAATTTTTTTTTAAAAAGATTTTATTTTAAACTTTTTAGTGATATTTTCATATAATTATAAAGATTGAACCATCGAAAACCGTAAAATTATCTAGGTAGGTTATGATCACATTATCGTATACATAGTTTTACATAATTCATGTTTCTTCAGAAAAAAATATCCGGTCGTAATGAAATTTGCATGGAATCATCATAGTAGTTTACTCTCTCGAATATAAAAAGAATCATCGAAATCGGTTCATAATTGTCAGAGCAATGTAATGGAGAACATCAGTTTTATGGTTTTTACCAAATTGCTCCACATCGTTCATGGTCCTCCAGGAAGTTCTTATCCGGTTGTAATAAAATTCATACAGATTCAATACAGTGGTTTCACCTTTCGAATAAAAAAAGAATCATTGAAATTGGTAAATATTTGCCAGAGTTATGACCATTTTTGTCCGACCGAGCGAGTGAGTCCGAGCGACTAAAACGTCATCTATATAGGCTTTCTTGCAGCTCTCAGTGCGCAGTCACCATTCTTGTTTTTTAGGAACTACTTATTACTAAGCAATAATTTTTTTATGGGACCCAATCAATGGATTGAAGAATGGATGGAAGAAAGATTTTTTCAAATCGGTTAATAATTGCCAGAGTTATGCGCGAACATACATAGGAAAAAATATATATATATATACAGACGAATTGAGAACCTCCTCCTTTTTTGAAGTCGGTTAATAAAACAATAAACACGATTTATATATATAATTACATAATAAACATTTTAATAAACATAATAAAGGAAAAATGACTAATTAGGAACACTTCCTGACGATCCTTAATAAGTTTGCAGTCGCATTTCCTCTATTTAATTACATATTCCTCTAGTAGCCAAGTTTAAGCTATTGTTCAATCAATCAATCAGTTCTATCTGCGTCGTTCTTTATCGCGATTATAAAATATAATGACCATTATTTCCGAATCACCCTTGACAGTTTCAATGCTAAGTTCGATCGAAACATCTAGATCTAGACACAGTTCAGCCACGAATAGAGGTCACTGACCCAACCGCCGCCGTCTGGTAGGCGTCTACAACCCCCCCTTCACTATAACCCGTACAACACTGAATACAACGGAATAATGTATTATCCATTGGCTGTTTAGTACAGCATTAGTGTCGATACAACGTCTATAAAAGTTTTAATGGGTATCGGTGCGAACGATGTGGTCGTTCATTCGTGTAGGAAACGTGGGCGGGTCAGTGGGTAACATTGAATGTTTGTAGTGCGGTATGTGTGCTTCACTGGATATAATTTATCGAGGCGATGCGAAGCGATAACGTCTGCTTACAATGAGAGAGTGGGTTTATAAACGCACGACTTTATTATAAACACAATGAACCTAATTAATGAATCGATATCTTCTAATAAGTATATTATATACCTAATGTGAATTATAGCAGTAACAACTCAGTGGGAGAGCGTTTGTCTTGGAAAATAGGTGCGCAGGTTCGAGCCCCGGTTCGGACCTCTGATTTCTTTAATTAATCATGTACGAATCGTCTTTGTGCGTTTGTTACTAGCATTCAGTGAAGGAAAACATCGTAAGGAAAACATCGTGAGGAAACCTGCATACCTGAGAACGCCTAACTAGCTCTCGAACCCCTCATCATGAGGGGACAACAGTGACATTCAAACAAGGGCTGGTATTATTATTCATGTGAATTGATTCGAATTGAATATGTTTCGGTAAGATAATAATTCGTATAGGCATACAAAAAGCCCGCGTGAAGCCGGGGCAGGTAGCTAGTATTTCAATAAGTGTCTACTGAATTAATAGATAACGACCATTGAATAGATATGAGGGTATAATATAATCCACCCTTATCAATTATACAAATTGTAAGCAGCTAAAACAGATAGGATGCACAAGGTACAAGGGGTTCGGCAAAACGAAAGGGGATTTGTAGGCTTGTAATTATGGGATTATTCTGTAATTTATTAAACGTAGTAAAAGGGATCGCTAGTAAATATATTAGTTTATCCATAAATACAATATGGGCGCACTTAACATGTATATACTTAAATTTTAAATCCCCGGTTGCACCGAAATTAAACTAAAATTAGCTATAGGGGAAAAGTGGGATAGTTGCCCCAGGGGTATAGTTGCCTCGTTTGTAATTTCTCTAGTTTGGCGGATGATCACATGTTATTTTATTTATCTTTCGAGAGACTCTAAAACTACCACTAAGTTGACCGTGTTGCATGTCTCTGTGCGATTGCATGGAAGGGTAAGGTGAAATCAAAGTTTTTACAGGATAGATGGCCTCTTTTTCAGCGGGGCATCTATCCTAAACGTAATTTACATAGATTAGGCAATTATCCCCTATATGGGATAGATGCCCCAAAATTTAGAGGTCCGCAAAAATCGCCAATATACTCTGGAAATATCAAAGATGATGGTTTTTCCTTTCATAAGCTTGAAGCTAATAAACCAAAGTACCTACCCGTATTACAAATAAAGAATTTTGCTTTTTTCACTGAGAAATATAAAGTAATTTCAAAAAGTGTGGCAACTATCCCACTTTTACCCTATTGTTTTTTAAAGGGTAAAGGTTAAGATTTTAAGCAATTCACATAACAATAGCCAATAGCAATGATCAGTATTGTAACTTGGAACTAGGAACACATCGTTAAACGTTATATGTCAATCATAAATTGACTGATGAATCTTCCTCCAAATTCCCAGTAACTGTCTATGCTCTTAGTATGTTCCTGATTCTAATCTACAAGAGTTGAGCTAGACATTCTAAGCATAGTAAGTACTATGAAAACTATAGTTTAACTATAGTCTACATTAAGATCTATTAATTCTAAACATAAAAATTGTTTGCTGCAACCGATTTGGGATATAAAAAGTTTAATTATTCAATTTTCATTTCGCTATTAGTTTTTGACAAACTGACCTAACCCGTTTTAAAATAAAATGTCGTAGGTAGCGGATAAAAAGCTTTGTGTCCCATTCGCCTCCCATCGAAAATAGTTAACTGTAAAATGTAAAATATCTTTGGGAGTGCAGCCTACATTACCCTAGAACGTTTATGACAGATATTTTAGTGATGATACTATGTAACATTGTTCTATACTAACTTAACTAGGTACTGAAGTTTTCGACTCTATCGGAGTACCGAAAGGTACCGAAATTCTTGGTGATAAGGGGATCGAAAGAGCGTTATTCGGCTCTGTCTTAACGCGACCGTAAAACATTTTTACTTACAAAATACCTACCTGTCATATACTGATAAAACTTCGCTATAAAATAAGGAAATTAAGACCGCTAATGGCGTAGTATAAGCAAAGACAGACATGACCTATATTCTCGCCATTGATTAAAACGTGCATGCATCTCCCTGTCTCTTTTTAAAGGCCCTGTCCCATTTACGGTCCACAAAAGCGTGCCAACATTGATCAAATTAGTGCCTGGCAACGAAGCTTAGGGACACATACGCAGAAAAGTCTGTACAATTTTCGAATATGTATATGTATTTTAACTCGTTTTCGTAAAAGTCAAAAATCAAAAATAGTTTTTCAAATAGGCTTAACGCTAGCACTTTTGAAAGGTCATATTTAAAAAAAAAAAGCTACCACCGGATCACAACGCGCGCGCGGCCTCAACTGAGAAGATCTGGCAAGAAACTCGGCGGGCTTGACTTTTTTTTAAACAGTGTGTCATGTTACAATTAGATCAGAGCGACGACAGTGTGTCTTGCCATTCAAAAGATCAAATAATTGAGAAAAAAAATATACGACGAAGGTATAACAAATTAAATGGCCAAAGGGATAGTAGTCGGACCAGTCCCCCCAAACAGCACCCGCGCACGAGTTGACTCGAGCAGCAGCCATCACTCCCCTCAACCATATTGGAGGGACGGGGGTGAAGTATGAAGAACTTATGTTTAATATGATTACAGTAATTACTCTTGGGTAAACGCTAAGCTGGATAAGCAACGTCATGAAAGGTTAGTCAGCGCTGCTTTGTACATCCTTAAAAAACAAAAACGCGTGCTGCAGCGCTGCAAATTTGAAATTACCCTTAATAGTTCGTGGGTTGAAGTTCCACCTTGTCTCTGAGTGTTATCTATATAAGTTTATTTATTTTACAAAAAACTAGGTATATAAGTATTGTACCAGTTGTCTGATTACCATAGCACAGGGGTCCTACCATCAACTCCATTAGCAGTATTATTATCATCTTACATGACATGAGTTAGAGACGTCAACATCACGTCACGTACCTACCTACCTAGTTTATAGCTCTGTCACTTTCTATTGAGACAGTAAGGTGGAAATAATATTGCTATTGTGTGTGTTGTGTGTGTATGGTGATGGTACAGGCCCAGGCCATGCCTAGTTTGAGATTAAATGTCATTTTTGGATTGTCCCAGGATATTATTATTTTAAACTCAACATTTTGATGGCAAAAGTACCTATCCTATTAAATAGTAAAATACTCATCACTACCAAATACAAGAACAGACCACGTAATTCATTTTGGAAAAACAAAAACCAATTTCCAATTTGAGTAGAATATTAGAAATCCGACAAACAAGAAGAAAATCAATCAGTGTCCGCTCCAAAACTGGGCCAAGTTATTGTGTTCAGTTACGAAGGATTTTTTTGCCAAGTCTCGAGCTAATCTGTTATAGTATTAGAAACGGCACTGGTTCACTAATACCGTGACGGGATTGCGGTACACCTGCTTGTCCCGTAAACTGGAGGAGAATATTCTACTGTCACAGTGGCGGTTCGAGAGGGGGCGTCGTAGGGGTCATGACCCCCCCCCCCAAATCTCAAACCCATTCACGTAAAATTGACAAACTTCTTGCTTTAAAACGTCTATACAATTTTCAAAATAAGTTACGCCCTTGAAACACAGACGCAAGATGGGAATCGAACCCACGACCTATTGGCTAGCGGCCAGGGCACTAGACCAACGGGCCCGTCAACTATGACCCCCCTCCCAAATCGTTGGCTGTGACCGCGCCTGCACTGTCATCATGTAGCGTTGAACACACGTTTTAGTTTCTAGGTGTCTCCGTTGTATCCTTCATTAGAAATTGATATGGTTTTTAGCTGAATTTTAATATTTCAGTGTTGTTTCTTTGCTATCCATGATGAAAGTTGAACCAAAACAAGATTATTTTAAGCAGTTATTCAAATTGGCATGTGCAGTGCAGTGGACACTGTGGATTAAACTTCTCATCACAAAGGACCATGCCCATTTGTGCCCCAGAAATGCCCAGATAAAGTATATTACAAGATTGCTCTAATAAATAAAAACTAGAATTATTTTGTTAATTTTAAATCATATGAAGCACTGGATAAAAAATAATAAAAAATAAGACGTTCTGTTGACATTACAGTACCAATGTATCTAACCAAATTGTTTTCACATACATATTGACACTATACAATGGAGACAGACTACATAATTCCAAATAACTAACATGTTTATCTGATAACATACAGATAAGTATATAAAAGAACACTGATCTGGCTTAGCTTATGTGATGATGATGATGAAGTTCCTAGTGAAAAACTAATAGCAATGCTGTCTGTAAACGATAAAATGTATAAAAAACTGACCCTGACTGTTTAATTCAAGCCTTTCGTATTTAACCCTTTTTTTCTGTTTTGTACTTGACTACATTAACCGATGCACCTATGCCAGTTTACATGCCACTTGACCCTTTTAAGATTAACATGCAATTTGAGTGGTTCAATCTTATTAATAATTATCTCCGTAGCGAGCGAAAGCATCGTTTCCATTAAGTTACGGTTGTATCGTAATATTAGATATCTATGGTGATTGTATCGTAAAATTAGATATTAATTAGATAACTATGGTGCAGATAGATTTTTAGAAATGGAAAACTGATTAATATGAGTTGTGTGTATTAAGCTGCATCTCTTAATACACTGCGGGCTTTCTCCTAACACTACACCAAAACTGTTTTGATTTTTAAAATACACACGTCGCTTCTTGCTCCACTAAATATAAAATCCTGCGCCATCAACGAAATTTGGTAGCGAAACAATATTTAATGTAATACGTGTGCGTGTCTCTAGACAATGGTCTATACAACGTGTTACAAAATAACCCGTAAAAAATAGGATTAATTATCAATGCCAAAACTTTTGCCAACCCTAGTAAGATTAGGTCTTTTAAAATTTTTGGTGTTCCGCAATTAGTTAGAAATGTAGGTACATTCTTCGTAGTTTACTTTTTAATTTTACTGCAATAGGGTTCGCACATCAGTAAAAATATTTTTTTTTATTTTGCACGTTGTAGAACGCATGTGGTAACCTATTTTGAAATATTCTACTAAAGCCATAGGTGATACTATTATCAAACAAGAAAGTTTTTAGTATCAGCGATCAGTGTAATATATATAATAGTACGCTCAGTGATCAGTGTATAATAGTACGCTCTTCGCTCTATCAGCAACTAGCCAAAACGCTGAAACATAATCGATGTAACCGCAAAATACCTCAGAACCTTTTTTACCAATACAAAAAGGAGTTCCTTTGTGTTTTTGTCCTGTGTGTGCAATACATACGTATGTAAGTACGAGATAATGTGTGTGCTTGACGACGATTTTCACAGACGCCTGAACCAATATTGATAATTTTGACTAGTGTAAACCAAATACCTACTTTCTAGAAAAATGTACTATGTTGGTTTTAGAAACTACACAGTGAGAATGTACGAAAAATTAGTAGCCACAAAATCCCATGGATATGTTGCTTGATATTAAAGTGTTGAATTCTATGTGTACCCTCCCTTCCACCATGGTTCTATACACTGTCAACTGGTCATCTATACATATAAAATTACTTGTCGTGACTGACTGACTGACTGATTCATCAACGCACATGCCAAACCGCTGGACCTAATGTAAGCATCCACTAAGAAAAGGTTTTTGAAAATTCCACTCCTATAGGGGTTAAATGGGGTGGAAAAAATCTAATAGCGGGCGTAGCCGCAGAGAATTGCTAGTCAATCAATAATTCTGTAACAGAATTCGTTGGACATCCGCCAACAGAATCAGGCCTTGCTGCGCTCGCTCGCTTGCAATGTGTGGGTCTATTTAATTTCATACATAATAATTAATTCAATACGTGTTATTGGGTCAACGGCTGACGCATCACTGACCCACATAACTGAAAGCTGCTTAGCTTTTTAATGGACTTCCTAACCTGGAGCCCGGGCTCAATACGATTCTGCCAATTTCTAAGTAAGTTCATACTGCATTTTATACGCACATGATGATGATAGCCCTGAGTGTCTATTAGATCTATAGATAGATAGATAGATAGAGAACTCTTTATTGCACACCAAAAATTACAGAACATAGAAGTACAAAGAAAATATACAATGGTATGCATTGGGCGGTCTTATCACAAGTTGCGATTTCTTCCAGACAACCTTAGGATGGAAAGGAACGATCAGTTAGCAAAAGAAGGTAGCCAATGGTGTACAGAAAACAAAATAAAATAAAATGAGGAAAAGCTATAAATCTACATGTAATATATAAGATAAATATTATATATACCTACATTGAAATAAAAATATATATATCTATAAGCATAAAACATAATATAATCTATGGTCCTATTTAGGTATTTTTTTCTGACTGAGAAATTAACATAACGTAGAGCATACTCAAGTAAAGGAATATTAATAACTATTCTTATAAATAATAGTGTGCATTATTATTATAATAAAAATACATTGATTAACAAAGAAACTGTATATTCATCAAGACATATAGTGAAACAAAAACCACTCTCTCAGCTGTAATTAAAAGCATACAACGTGTCATTATAAGTCATAAAGATTAGATGAACTCTTGCATACAAATTATTAGTAAGCACGGGACTACAAATCATTAGACTAGTATTATGTTCGAAAGAAAAGTTTGTGCTAAAAAGAATGTCTCAATTGCGAGTTCGAGTGTTATTTTTCACAGGCTATAAATGTTTACAACAAACTATTTTAATGCACTATTGCACATCGGACATTTGCGTATAACTTTGTGAAATTTGGATTACCCTGTAGTGTGAAATTTTACTTTAATTTTAAGTTTAAAATCTTATTTACGTTTGGAAATGAATAATATAGGGTTAATTTTCATCATCAGCAACCCTTGGAACCCTCCCTGGGTTTGCCATAATCCCACACTTGGCAGGCGTTTAGGGAATCGCAGTATAGGTGGTAGATAATCAAATAGTAAGACGCTGCTGCCCGTCTTCTTGTTTTTTCCCCTTAGTCGCCCCGCTTACTGACACACAACTGGAGGAGATGGGAGGTTGCTACTCTGACCTGGACACCCCTCGGGTGGTTAGGGTTAACCATATCGTGATGATAAAATTTGCCAAACAGCAAGATTTTTTCAAGGCTGATCGATTTATCCAGTGCTACAATTGGCATTATGTAAGAAGCAAGGCAGAACGTTTCTATAAAACCATAAACTGAGTTTCTAATCAATTTCCAAATACGAATAACAATGTATTTAAGAATCAAATAAAACTATCGCGTGGGATGCGGAATAATCACGACCGCCCGCCGACCGCCGCCAGTCAATCGATTTTAATCGATTGCTCACTCCATGACAATCATTGGTTCGGTTGTTCCATTAAACGGACTTAATTAATTCAAAGTGGTTCGGTGCGATGATAGCAAAGAGATACAAGTGCACAGGTGTCACAAACGATGTAGAAAATCAACTTAGTTTGAACACGTCCCGTTAAATTAGACGATATTTAATCGAATCGCTTCCGCTGCCATTCAAAAACACGTTTCTAGGTGCCACAAACGATCGAGATAGGTCGAGAATCGAGATTTATGATGTGTGCTAGTGTTGGGAAAGTAACAAAGAATGATTGAACGTCTTTATTAACTTAGCTAATTAACCCGAATCCGTACGCCGCCGTCGAGTACTAGGTACCTACTGATTAATTACTTGTTTCATATTATTATGCAATTTGGTTCACGATGGCAGGTGAAAGCTTGTTCGTTTTGTACCTCACACAATAAGTTTTATCTTAATTAGTTAGGAGGTACATACTGCCATAGTGTTTGATATTCTGCCATATCCTAGCAGCAGTATTTAAACATTAGTGTCCCGGTATGAAGGGCATTTTAGTAGGTGAAATGACTGGACTCCAATGAGTTAATAATTTTGTATTTCATACTAGACATGACGTGCGAGCCAAATTAATTGAAAACCTTAGTACGATAAAGACGCCACGCCGTACCTCGCCCTCACCCTTTTCTTTCGAGGAGGAAACCTTCAAAAGGTCTCCGGGAGCTGTGGGGCTCGACCGGGGTATGTGAGATTCTTACCCACTAAAACCCCCGCGCGGCTGCGGCGACACGTGAACCCCGGGTACTCCGGTGCGATCTGCACCGGGGGACCCTCAGTGCCCTGCCTTTGAGCTCGTCGCCGGGGGGCACACTATAGCCCCCCGGGAAGCAGTCACGGTGCTCACGAGGACGGGGGTCGCAACCCCGCCGCCTTCCTCCTCGGAGTCGCCGCCGTACTCAATGGACGTCCTAGGCCCACCTCATCCTCACCCAGTCTATACTCAGCGTTTACCAAACTAACACGTTTGAATGCTGTATTATGTAAAATTATGTCAATTTCAACCAAACTGTGTACAAAAAGTTAAAAAAATGTACTTACATACGTTTTCATAAATCCTATGGAATCCTACGAAAGGGAAGCAAATTTTCGCCCATTATCCGTGCGCGCGTTAGTCGAGCTTAGTTCTTACTTTAAAGTCATTTTTATGGTCAACCAGGTTATTGGGCTACTCCACGGCCTCAATCCCATAAAAAAAGTATAATAAATAAAAACTAATCTTGCGACACAGCCCAGCAGGATACTGGGCAAGTATCTCTAAGGATGCCTATTCACTACACGTAACAATTATATAAACCATTTGTATAACCATAATCAATTGAGCTAAGTTCGATAGTCGGAAGCAATTAATTAAACTAAACTGTAGTCATAAACAAACATTATTATAAATAGCCGTTTAAATAAACTACGGCGCAGCGTTCCAACTCGATTAAAATCATGATCGAGTATCGATAAACTTGTATCGAGATTCGTATCTAAATGAGTTGTGACATTTGAGCAATTGAATTATAAAACGAACATTTTGAGTGGAATGGTCATCGGGTCAGATATACGTTAGTCAAAGATGATTTTAATTGATAATCTATGTATGTATCTTAAATAAGTTGTTGCAAAGATAACTTCTATACCCTGCTTTTCTTTGCAAGATCATAAATTGAACCATAGATGTATGAACGCAAGCGTGAGGCGCTGTCCTCTTGCCATCGCCATCCGGTTTAATCGTGCGATGAAACCGCATTCGGTCGCATCGTATGATCGCACGACCTTCAATAGGACATTTATTTGTTACCAGTATGATTGAACGCACGGTCACATGATCATTTTCGTCGGATGCAACCCTTTTTTTTCCTTTTTTTTCTAGGAGTAGTACCTACTGTTGGCCGCAGATGGCCATGACAGCTTCACCGGACAAGGCGGACGCAACGCAACGCACGAGCGATAGCAATAGGACAGCGCCTGATGGCTGGCCACTGGCCAGGCAAATAGCGCCAGTAGAGTATATAAGAATAAGAATAATTTCGCGTTCATACATTTACTATTCAATTTTTGATCCTTTAAAGAAAAACAGGTTATAGATTTTGTAATGTCTACTAGTGATGAAATTAAGATTCTTTATTTATTCAACTTTGTGACGAGAAGAACAAATCATTCGCCTGATGGTAGGTGCCACACCTGCTTATATTAAACTGCCAATTCACTGCCGATCGTCACCCGAGTCACAATGGTTGCCTGGTGACACACCGGGACACAGCAGTGTTTACACACTGCTGCTTGGCGGCAGAATATCTGACACTGCGGTGGTACCTACCTGGAGGGTGAGTCCCTTGCACAATCTCACGGGGACCTACCAGCTTGTGAATAATTTATCATCGTACTCTGATTGCGGCGGGCGGTACGTTACATAAAAAATAATGCGTTAGATCAAATTATATAGGGTTACAGGAAAAGTCGTGCTAGATCCGTTAAGGGCGTGGAGTACCCATCATTTCTGACTTATTTCACTATGAAACACCCCACCCTAAACTTAACCCTTTTCGAGATTTTCGACTTTAAATTTTTTATTGAAAATTGCCGATTTTTAGGCTATTAAATTTTATTTTGTTTGTTAAGTTAAAGTTTTTTTTTTTACTTTTTTTTTTTTTGGTTAAGTTTAGGGTGGGGTGTTTCATAGTGAAATAAGTCAGAAATGATGGGCACTCCACGCCCTCAACGGATCTAGCACGACTTTTCCTGTAACCCTGTATATTTACAAACGCAATATACAAAGGAAATTCTAATTAAAGAAAACCGTTTCCGACATACACCTAACGTATGAAGTTCTTTTTATCTTATCCGCGTCTGAATAATTAGACAACATAATTAATATTCTTGCACTTCAACGAAAAAAAAAAACAACACGTGTGATTGAAATATCTATCTATGGTAATACTAGCCTAATTCGATACCGGTAATACAGAGCAAACAGGAAACGGATTCGCGTTTCAATTTGACGTTAATGACGTTAATAACGTTAGCATCGATTCATTGTACACTTTCGTTTTTTTTATACAGTTAGTGTGGGTTTACGAATTTGGCAGAACGAATCTGATATCAATCATTGCAATCAGGAACCATGAGGAAAACGAATTGAAGTGACAGTTAATTCGGCGTACCTGTTCTTTCGACTGCTTTCGTTTTTTTTTTAATTTGACAATTAATTTTATTCCGGATAAGTAATCATAAAATATGTACTTACCTACTATTATAATAATATCAAATTTAAATATAAGGTTATATTGGTGAATTAGTTTTTAGTGGCCTTTCTTTCCGTTATTGAAAAAAAAAACTGTCTCGAAAATTTTAAAGAAGTGGGTTTACTAACTCACGCACACATACTGGCTAACGTCTCGACTCTTTTTGGTCTGTTAAAATTGTATAATTATACCCTACCAATAGGTACCTATGATTCCATTTAATGAAACTATGTAAAACAGCTGTTAATGATTTTCCAATATATTTAACAGAAAAATACCGCCGGCATTACTTTCTTTCAAGTCAATTTACGCTCTCTAGTTTATTTATGGCTCACGCTTATTTATAAACCAATATCGATAGCTACTCAATTTTAATTGATTAAATTTTGAAATCGAATAACTGCCATTAAATATAGATAAAATAATATAATTTAAATAAAAACGAAATCACATACCTACGATTTATTAAAATAAATAACCAACATTTATATTAAATTTATAGTAGGTATAGGAATAATTCCACGCCCTTCGCGGCAATGTAATAAAGCCGAGTACTCACGCAGCGTTTTCTAATAAATTATATTATTTGAATGTGCGATGTTGCCGGATAGTTGTCGGCACGTCTGTCAGTCGCCACCTCTGGCCCGGATCGTGATTAACATGTTGCAGTTGTACAGTCAGCCGCATAATGCGATTAGTGATAGTAATTTAAATCTAGAAGCATGCGTTCTTGATGTAGAAAATTACCATTATTGTGAATATACTTACTTACTTTGACCTAAAATATCATAAGTACTTATCACTACTTACATGCACAAACGTATGCAATGGAAAAAACTGTTTTTTTAACTATGTATAACGTGCCCCATACATTTTATAACATAAAACCTAGTTATTAACAACCAAATTTAATTAAATTACTGCAAATTCTTAACAGCTAACAAATTCGTTTCATTTGTTAGAGCATACTCATATCCTTATCAGTAGGTAGGTAAGTTATTATCTGGCTTATTACAAAATATAATTATTCTGACGAGTGTACGTATTATTTCGTACCTAGTCAAACCGCAAGCGTTGCCTACTTACAGCCTATTGCAATAAGCATCGTGAGAATATCCTACGCAGTTACACGTTCAGGTGGATTACTTGCAAATTGCACGATAACTGCGGACGCGGTCGAAGGCGATGGAAACGTACGCGCGTCGGTCATAGAGGCGTGCCTGACCTATGATACGAACAGTGACCGATCACTGACGAGCGTGAGCTTAGAAAGCGACTAAATCGCAGTTTTCAGTTTTTGCAATGTCAGCGGGCGCCAGGCGTGCAAACCGCTACGTGAAAATGTATGTTATTAAGAGACTTTACGTTTCGAAACCATTTTTTTTATAGAACTTAACGGAGGCATAGATGTAGGTATGTGTAATTTTAGTAGACGTTACATTGTATTGTCTATAATCTTCTAGAAAAGTATTGTAGCTATATTGATGATTTAGCTATTTATGAAATGTGGTATAGTGTGCTTTACCATCCTAGATTGTGTCGCCGCTTTCCATCAGGTGGGACTGCAGTCAAGCACTAGCTTAATAGTGAGTAAAAAAAAACCAGCGGCGTTTCTTGTTAAATGTATAACGTCACAATTTAGCGTTCGAAATACATAAATCGTCGGTTGAATAGAAAAGTGGCGTTATTCAAAAAGAACAAATTTTACAATACAAGGCATTTAAAGTTTTTAATTTCATTACCACTCATTTTTTTTTAAAAGTTTTATTTCTATATGTAAGTGTTATGCATCATTTTAAAGATATTTAGATACGGATTAAGACTGTGTAGTTATTTTAGTAAATTTATTGAAAATGGAGGCATATTTAGCAAGAAATGTCATTTTTCTACATAAATAAACAAGATTTGCCTCACGGATTTTCTAAAAAATGAAACACGTTATAGGAGAAAAAATGGTTTTATCAAGTAAATTGTTTTATAAATTGAAGTATTTAAAGAAGACCACAATTACTTAAACTTATTTACTAATCATCTACTAAAAAAACCTTTATCTTGGAAGTAACCAGTACTTATTAGATAAATCAATGGCAACAATATTGAGATCAATGAATTTAAACTTAAAATTATCCATAGTTTTTAATATAGAACTAAAATATTAGTCACTTCTCTTGTTAGTCAAAAGTTATTTCTAAAAATCAAATAGAGCCTCTTCTATAAAAATTAAACATGAGTAAAATATTCCAAAAAAATATAAAGTTTCAAACTTGACGACAATAATTATAAATAGTAAGTATTTTTAAATGATAAATTATTTCAAAATCAACAATAAAAAACAACAGTAAGTAACGTTTCAACAAATTACAATGAGAGAACTGATCATTCAGTTACATATTTTCATAAAAGGTTTTTTATAAAATCTTAGACATGAGTAAGAATATTCCAAAGATTATAAAGTTTCAATCTTAGCAAACAACCATTATAAATTGTCTTAATAGTGAGTATTTTTAAATTGCAAAATATTTCAAAATAGAAAAAGTAAAAACTGAATAAGTAAAGTTTCAAATAAAATATAACAATGAGAGATCATTCAGTTCTCTAAATCTCCCATCTTCCAGTAATTCATAAAAATAAGTTGCCGCTTTTCCTCACTAATCTTGTCGTAACATTTCGGTTTACATTTTTCAGTACATGTTGGTTTTATTTGTCTTTCTTGCATTTGTTTTCGTGACTTCGATGTCGATATATACGCTTTTCCAGAATTACTTAATAGTTTAGCTTTATTTTTTCTCCATTCTTCCGGAACAGCTTTTCTTTTTCTGCCAGTCTTTGCTTTCTCTTTTCCATCTTCAATTGTATCTTCTTGGCTTTCATTCATTCTAGAGATTTCGTCTTCTGAAGATGTTGATGATAACGCAAGATCTTCGCGTAGTAAAAAATCGGGGTCAATATCTACATCGTCAGACGAAAAGTCTTTTTGACTGTCAGGTATGGAGAAATATCGTCATCATCCTCAGAGGAAATATCCGATTCCGATATTATTAAATTGCATGAAGTCTTGGTATGGTTAGAAAGTAGAACATTAGTTAGTTTTTCTGATTCTGAATCACTTACAGCAGACTCCACAATAATTCTACTCGGCCCAGGTTGAACATTCGGAATATTGTATGGAATAATTTGTGGATCCGAAAAATAATTGTTGCTAATAGGATCAGGAATCTCATTGCTGTTTAAAGTAATGAAAGGGGTGCGTATGGATTTTTTTTTTGCGGTGGCTCGACGTCTGTTATTTCACACAATTTAGATGTAGGTACTTTGTTTGCTGGATCTATATTCTCTGTAGCTGAGATATGGCCTTGGGAAATTAGCTCTGGCTCTGAATTAACTGCTTTTATGGATTTAGACACAGTAGAGATCATAATATCAGGATCTTGGTTAGACTTGAACTGAACCGAATTAAAGGTCACTGGATTCTCATCAGAAGATTCCTTAGTTAAAATCATTTTGATAATTTTTTCACCACGCTTCATCCTAAAAGTAAACAAAAAAGTTTTTCATAAATATTTTCGTTCCAAAGGTTAAATCAAAATATTTTTTATTCAATTTGTCTTTAAAATAATGTTGTGTAAAATAACTTTAATGTTATAAAATGCGTGTATTTTCAACAGATAAAAGTCATATTTAAAAAAATAACATACAAAAAATAATTAATCTAAACATTTACAGACACATTTGAAATTGAAACATTTTTCTGATGAACTTCATGCTACTAAATGTACAAAAACTATATAGAAAAATGTCATATGTACAAAAATTACATGTATCAGTAACTTAATTTCACAGCCAGTAGTCACATTTATGAAAATGCCATTTTTCTATAAAAGGTATCATCCCAATTATAGTTAAATTTATATAAATAAACGTCATTCTCGTCAAAAAAACGTTTTTCTATAAATATTTCTTACCTTTTACAATCGTATCCAAGCACTATTTTGAGAGATGTCACTTTTCTATAAAAACGCACATGTACTCAGGTTCGTCGCCGTGTTGCAAATGACAGAGCGACGTTTTTCAACAATCAAAATGGCGGAAGACCACAGAGTACAGAAATGACACTTGCGACATCTAGTGATCTTAACGTGTAGTTTCATAAAGTGTCTTTTATCCATATAAAATAATGTCGATAGCAGACTCGTTTGAAGTAATAAACATACTTTCAAAAAAAATTGAAAAATGTCATTTTTCCATTTAAACGACGAAATATTGACGATCACGATTTTGATACAATTGCAAATAGTCAGACTAGGTATACTTAAAAAAATAAACTACAATTTATAATACCAATACCTAATGTAAACTGCTCACGCAAAATTATGAAATCGCGTGATTTCATTAACGTAAAACATAAATTCATAATGTGAACCGTGCAGATATTAATAATTATGATGATAACACACTAACTTTACATAAATGCGTATGTTGGTCCAGTTTAGCATAACACAGACCAATGAAAAGTTATGAAAATATCCAATAGGTAGGTATGTTTACTAAGATGATAAAAATAATTTCACAAATAATGATAGTTCGTAATGAAAGCTTTTTGTCTTTTTACTGAAACTAGTAATAAGTCTAATGGTAAAATGTGTATAACCTACAAACAATCTCACATTTTCATAATACTTTGTACGTCATTGTGGTCAAACGACATAACGGCACCAGGGAAGCATCGTAATAATAAAAACAAAATAAACGATTTGCATGTTGGTTCGCTTTCACATACCACCGACCAGTGGATCATGCATGTAAGGGCCATAACCACACAATGATACTTTTAACATCAACGATTTGGCAGTTTCTCGGAAGCTTGATACATCGGTTGTACTCTAAAACCCGCATGCATTACCACTAGGCGATTTATTTGTCAAAATATACTTTTCCATGGCATACAGTACCGCTACGAATTGTAAAAAATGCGTGTTACTAAAATGCGTGTTTTTAATAAAGCAATCAAACGAGTTATCAAAAAGGGATGCGGATTTGATGCTGCCGCAAATTCGCAAGCTAAAAAAATCGCTTATTACTTTATCGCGTGATTGGTGGTTACCAGTGGCTGTAAAGTGACACCCGTCATCGACGGCGTCAGTTGTATGGATGGTGCTTAATTAGATTCCAATTATCATACTTGACTAACACGTTCTTGAGCTTCTTTAAATTAATATATACTTAACTTAGCTACATGTGTGTATGTATAGTCTGCTATTTTGAAAAATGCAGTATTCAGGGCGAACTGTTCTCCGAACAGATACTGATCATGACTTTAATTGTTAAAGTATTTTAATACGAGTATCTCGTCGAGTTATATGTTGACTTTTCAATTGAATTGTGATGATGGAAGAATAAAATCTATAAAAAAAAAAATTGAACCGACTTCAATATCACTGAAAAGTATAAAATAATTTAAATATTATTGAAGTTGGTGTTAGCGTACCTGCTGTGTATATTTGGCACCAACTTCAATAATATTTAAATTATTTTATACTTTTCAGTGATATTGAAGTCGGTTCAATTTTTTTTTAAAAAGATTTTATTTTAACCTTTTTAGTGATATTTTCATATATAAAGATTGAACCATCGAAAACCGTAAAATTATCTAGGTAGGTTATGATCACATTATCGTCTACATAGTTTTACATAATTCATGTTTCTTCAGAAAATAATATCCGGTCGTAATGAAATTTGCATGGAAACATCATAGTAGTTTACTCTCTCGAATAAAAAAAGAATCATCGAAATCGGTTCATAATTGTCAGAGCAATGTAATGGAGAACATCAGTTTTATGGTTTTTACCAGATAAGTTCCTCCACATCGTTCATGGTCCTCCAGGAAGTTCTTATCCGGTTGTAATAAAATTCATACAGATTCAATACAGTGGTTTCTTCTTTCGAATAAAAAAAGAATAATTGAAATTGGTAAATATTTGCCAGAGTTATGACCATTTTTGTCCGACCGAGCGAGTCCGAGCGACTAAAACGTCATCTATATAGGCTTTCTTGCAACTCTCAGTGCGCAGTCACCATTCTTGTTTTTTTAGGAACTACTTATTACTAAGCAATATTTTTTTTATGGGACCCAATCAATGGATTGAAGAATGGATGGAAGAAAGATTTTTTCAAATCGGTTAATAATTGCCAGAGTTATGCGCGAACATACATAAAATATATATATATATATATATATACAGACGAATTGAGAACCTCCTCCTTTTTTGAAGTCGGTTAAAAAGAAAAAAATCGGTGAAGTGCGAGTCAGACTCGCGCACTGAGGGTTCCGTACCTTCATTGATATATAAAAATTACTGTGCTATTCTTCGAACACCTCAGATTGAAAAAAAGACCAAACCGCATAACTAAGTTTTTGATGATTTCAAGAAAACTGTTAGATTAATTTTTCCATTAATATTTATATAAACTTTTGTTACCTGCAATTTTTTCCCCTTTCACAAACTCCGATTAGTTCAATAAAATTGTGGCTATCTATTTTTTGCATTGTTAGTTGGTCTGATACCCGGATCGGGTAAGCTTTTTTTCAAATTTTTTTAAATACAACTATATACATATGTTTCTTTTGACTCAGATATATTTAATGTACTTGCCCTCCATGTCCCGTTCCTTCTTTCCAGCCTATATAAGTACTCTGTGATTAAATCTATTATATCAAAGAATTACGAGTCGTCGAGAGTAAGGGACTTGAAAAGTCCAATTAATAAGATGGAGAATGTAAAAGATCGCGTTAATCATTTAAGACAAATCGTCAATCATAATATGTTTAATTTACAATTAAAGCTAATTGCGAGCAGTCGGCTGACATCTCGTTTGCGCTGCATTCGACATCTGCCCGGTTCTTATTTACGATCTACAATATTACGGACCCACTACTGCGTTATCACAAATTGGACGCCAACGACTAATTTACGATGGAAGAACCGACGAGGCCTTACAGCGATCAGGGTTGATACGGCGTTTCTTTCTACAGTCTTTTCATACGCACTTATTTGAATAAAAGCCGGTCAAGTGGACTCGCGCACTGAGGGTATACCATCTTTGAGTATCAGCCAAAAACTACACGACATAAACCAAAATAAAAATCTGTTTTGAGATACGCCAATGAAGCCTTACCGAAGCCCACGCGATATAGTAGTCTCACTTTGAAATTTTAAGCCCATTTCGACACCCATTAAAAAAAAGAAAAAAAATTGAGATTGGGTAATTATGATCCAAAATTATTCCAAGTTACAAATCGATAGAATCAGTGGTTCCTGAAATATATAGGGGTGATAGACTGACAGAGAAGACTCACCATAAGAGATCCTTTTTTACCTTTTTGTTATGGAACCTTAAAAATGTGTACAAGAGAAAGAATACGGGTCACTAATGAACAAATACTGAAGAATGTTATGTATTTTTAGCATAGGTACCTACCGTTACAATCACATCAGAAAATTCCATTTTTTGTAATTAACTTTTCACTGTTATTATTTAATTTACCCAAATTTGAGCTAAATATTTACCGTCATAAGTGTTAAAAAATATTGGCTGGTAGAATGCCGCAGAAAGTGAAACATAAATAAGAAAAATGGCATAGCGGTAATTCCTTCTTTAGTTGTTTTGTCGAGTGCTAATATTATTTGTTGAGCTAATCAGGTTTTTATTTAATTATCGTCAGTTTAAAAATCTTTCTAGATATTCATTTTAAACTAAGATCGTAGCAAGAATCAATGGCAGCCTTAGAGCATGCAAGATGGCAGCCCTAAAGTAATTTTATCCCCTAAGTACGCCCGACTCCCACGACTTATCGCCGGTGGTCGTCAAATATCAGTAGATAATTCGCATTTTACTTACATACCGAATTTATTTTCTTATGGAACTATGCAGCAAACTGAAATCGTTACGTACCTGAAACAGAAAACAAAATAAAATTAGTTGATGTTTGACTTTGCTAGTCAAAATAATTTCCCTAGTTTTGATGTTATTTGGCGTAAAAAAGGCTTTATTATACACACGAAGAGCCCACTAACGTCCACCTTATACAGTGGGAGTTAACATCTTTCGAGATAGGATATAAAATTAGGTTCGAAATCTATACTTATAATAAAACTGTAACAGGACCAATTCTGTACATTGAAGATATTTTGAAAATTATGATTGGAGGGCATTCTATAACCGTATCGGTTATAGAATGCCCTCCAATCATAATTTAGCCATAAAGCCAAAAATGTATTTTTTTTATTTTTGTCTGTCTGTCTGTCTGTCTGTCTGTCTGTCTGTCTGTCTGTCTGTCTGTCTGTATCTCGGCTGAGCATCACGCCAAAACTACTGGATGGATTGAAACGAAACTTGGCATGATTTGAGATCTTACTACGAGGTAGGACATAGGATACTTTTTATCCCGTAATATAGCACGGTTCTTTTGGGAGAGGGGATTAAAGTCAAAATGGGTACTTGGTTATACGCTTGGTCCGATTATATCAATTTTCTTTATAATATAATAAATATTAGTAAGGGAACACTCATAGAGAGTAGTTATCAAGGTTTTGTAATTGATCGGGTTAAGCAACGTTAGGTAAGGTCATTAAATAGATGGGTGACCGTTTAACGCCATTTGAACTAAACGGGTCCGTGCTTCGAAGAGCAAGTAAAAAGTGGGTCCCAATTTTTAACCGACTATAAAAAAGGAGGTTATGTATTCGATGCAAATGTCTGTTATTAAAAGTTTAGTTTACGTAAAAATAGCGCAGGCGGAGCTGCTTGGGTCAGCTAGTGTTTAATAACTACAAGCATTAAATACAATAGCTTTCAGATGACGTGTGAAGTCCGCCAACCCGCACTTGGCCATGGCCAGCATGGTGGACTATGGCCTAAGTCCCCTCATCTTGAGGGGAGGCCCGTGCCCAGTTATTATTTATTAATAAAATAAACCGTAGGCATAAGAAAGCGGATGTTTATTATGCTCTCTGCGAATAGGCTAGATGACTAAAAAAAATTTTTTAGTCCGTCATTTAGATTATCAAAAAATATTGGACACGTATTTTTTCTTTTATCCCTAAACAAAAAATGACGATGATATAGTGCTTTGAAATGTTGCGTGACGGTACTCGGGTATACAATTTTTACTGAGGCGTTTACGTAAAAAGCCCCCACTCCCGAACTTAGACGCTCTATATCTTTGGCAATTTTTATTGATTTGTAATACGTGTCCAATATTTTTTGATGATCTAACTGACGGACTAATTAGATTTCTTTTTTTTATCCAGTCATCGTCCCTATTACCTACCTTAGTTTATCGCAGCTTTATCATAGCTTTGTGGGAAAGTTAAAATCACAAATTCTACGTTCTTCTTTCCAATTTTTACAAAAACTATTCCTATTACATACTCGTACATACAGATTGCAACAAACATAGTACAACTGCTTTACATGTTATCTCATTTTTACAACCCAATGCTTTCCCTAGTTTGCATGCCAAAATGCATCTACGTGATACGGAATCCATCGTGCCCTCATGTCGGCAGTTATTTCGCTACTGTGCTATGTAGATTGTATCGTACAATTGCACTGTCGGAATTTCTAAGTTTCTACCATTTCTCGACGATGAGTATCGAATGAAGACTTGAGAGGAATAAAAGTTCTTCGCTATAATTTCGATTTCTTAATTACAACGTATGTCATATCTGCTGTAGAGCCGATAGAGCAATCGGTGGAGGCCGCAAATTGGCAAACTTAGCGTCGAACGTTCTCATGTTAGATAGACAACGATATAAAGAAAGAAAGAAAGGCAATTTTATTGAACTGACACAGATAATTAGTTATTCGAACACAAGTACCAAGAAAGAAGTATAAATAAAATTTAACATAAACGAACAAGGAATTAAATATGAAACAAACATATTCATATAAGTCACAAAAGAAGCCAAGCAGCAGTGTGTAAGCATTGCTGTGTTCCGGCGTGAAGGGCACTGTAGCTGGTGAAATTACCGGACACAAAGACTTAATATCTAATGTCTTAACGGTCGGCAACGCACTAGTGATACTTCTGGAGTTGCTAGCGTCTATAGGCTGCGGTGTCTGTTTACCATCAGGCGGGCCGCATGCTTGCTTGCCACATTGGTAGTATAAAAAAAGGCACAGCTAAAGCACAAAATACTGAGAGTAGCTAAAGCCGGAAGTCTTGCCTGAGGTGACGCTGCTGGTGTTCACTGCGTACCATACGTAAACTAGATGAGGAAAGCCGAAGATGGAAGCAATTGGCTTGCAATTGGAGAGGTATAATCACGTAGTGGACGAATATAAGCTGATGATGAATACAAGTTAGTGACTTAAGAAGTAGGTCGTTAACTAACTACCCATGGATAATTGGATCGCCATGCCACGTATCATCTCAGACCTATGTTAATTCAGTCGTTTCTACAGTACCCTTCACATTGTAACACTATAATTTTCGCACACCACTCAGACGGTGCCTAGCTCACGGAACCGTCCTATTTGGCAGCCAGCGATGAAAACTAACAACCCTTGAGGGATTTGAATTTGGAACTAAACGTAGCTGCTCACAACGGCACGTGGTTAAATACAATACATTCATTAAAGCCGTTCCGGTCGGTCGAAGACGGCAAATCGCCGGCCAGTGAACAGCGCAAGAAACGGTACCGCACTGTGGTCGCGCTCTGAATGTCCAAGAAAAAAGTATAAAGCCGATGACCGGACACTTAATAAGATCTGTGTAGAAATTAATGGAAATCTATAAAATAGCGCCCCTGGGGTGCTGGGTTAGAATTGCATCCCCCCATCTCCTCTCGTTGGGTGTCGTAAGAGGCGACTAAGCGAGATCAGGAAGACGGGCAGCAGCATCTTTCTTTTGGATTTATCTTCCACCTATACTGCGATCCCCAAACCGCCTGCGAAGCGTGGGGATTATGGTAACCCCTCCCTTCTAAGGGGGAGGCCTTTGTTCAGCCGTGGACGTCTATCGGCTGCTAATACCACATTGACGTTTTTATAAATAAACAAAAAGACAATATTTCTGTTAACGGCCACAATGTTTTAAATATTATTCTGAAAAACGATATAGCAATATGTAACTCCTATACTAAACAATCAAATCAATATAATAAAAATATATTTCGCTCGTTAGGCAATATTGACTACATACATATTGAAATGAAACAAATTTTACGGATTATATCGCGGTTTATTTTTGATTTACAATTAAAGAACATAGAAGGCTTTATTTAATATGATTACATTTTATAACTTCGACATACCTAAATATTAGTTGAAATTATGATATTAATTGATAATACTTGATTAGGCTTTGTTCGGCCTATTTAGTAGATGGTTTATGTGAAGTTTGCACAAAATCGGTAGAGCGGTTCTTCATTTATTACATTTTTTGTAACAAATGAATTCAATAAATGGCGGATCGGCGAGGGGGCAGAGGGTTCAGAGAAGGGACAACGGAGGGAGTAGAAGAGAGGGAGTGTGACGGGGGCCGAAGCGGGAGGGGGAAAGAGAGAGAGGAGAGAAAGAGCATAAAATTTGATTTTTCTTTTATGATAGAGAGATGGAGAGAGATAAATCAAGGGAGGAGGGAGAATAGGGGAGCTAAATATAATTAAAGCGCGGGCGGAGCTGCGCGGGTCAGCTAGTGATCATATAATTAAAATTGATACACATCATATTATGTAATTATTGAAAATGTAATAGGTAGCATACGACAACTACTCAACTAAATTTACACAATTATTAATATTGTATTGTGTAACTGAAAGTTGAAGAAACCGACTACAAAACTGTTGTGTTATTGTTACAACTAGATATCAGACCACTCTTTGTACACATAATAGAAATTTTCTAAAAGTACGTGCCTCATGTTTAAGTAAATTAATAAATTATTAAAGTGATTGGTGATGAAAAGTAAATTCTTCTAATAGTTATTTTGTCATTTCACTGATTTCGATTAGAAAAAAAAGTGGTTTATAATGAAACATGTAGACTTATTGCTTGTGCAACCGATTAAGTAATAAAGTATATTCTTTATTCATGATAAAAATACAGAACGTTAAAAAAACACGTGTCCGATCCGTGAGGATATATTATTCATTGTATCAATACAAATACACATGTACGTAACTCATTTGTTGGGGTAACTGGTTTGGGCGGGTAAGGGGCTAGAACATGCTTTGCTTGCTTCCTATGCTTGCTAAGTTTCTTTTTGTTTTGCTTACGAATGTGCTAGCTGCTTGCCTACTTTGCACAATATTCCCGTGTGCAATTTGGCGAACGGTCCTGGAGGAAGCGCAACAGTCGTGATTGATCTTCAGGGCAAGCCCGATGATCTAGCCTTCCCGAGGTTGCCGCCCGTTATTGGTTTGATTCCTTCAGAAACAAACGCAACAAAAAATCGTTGGGCGAACAACTCCTATACACCAGCCATCTCCCATCCTTCATCCCTACCTTATATATTAACTTTATGTTTGTGTATATATTATAGCAAGTACGTATATTTAAAATCCCGCTATGTATGTATATAGTGTGTATGTAAGTATATTCGTATGGGAATATATATGTATGTGTACGACCATATTTACATATATGTATTTATTTATTTGCTTTCTGCGGCGTCATGAGGTCGGGCGTTGCGGTCCTGCCATCTCAACAGACCCGTAGATGGTAGGAAGTAGGAGACCTCCCGCGTGTTTTTGCCGTGCGCGGGGACCCGTAATGGGGGGGAAGGGAGGCCTGGAGGTTGAGCTGCTCAGTGGGCCTGCGGTAGTTGTCTGCTGGCGGCAACACGCCTCTTTGGTCCTGGACTCCTCTAACACGGGCGGTTGCGACTGAGCCGGTCGCAATCAATCGGCTGTGGTCGGTCCTTCAGACCAACCGGCTAGTCCTCCTGGGTGATGGGGTCCGCAGTCAGCGATGTGAGCCAATGGCGCGGCGGTAGCGCACAGGTGAACGTTGTGTGGACTCGTGGACAACTTGCTCGGGAGGACTATATTTCACTGATAGCCCTGGTGCTTACAGAAGCATCCCCAAAGGTGCGGACTCCGTGGAGGGTGGGGAATCAGTGAAATGAAGATAGGAAAAACATTCGCATGGATTCAAATATGAAACCGCGCACTGTCCCTAGGGATGACGGGAGTAGCCCTTCAAAGGGCCGCTCTATAAACATGCCGGCCGGTGGAGCTGCTGCGGGACCTGGTATGTCGGAGGTACGAGGGACCAGAAATGGGACCGAAACTCTGACCCGAAGGGACCAAGGTGGCAAAACTGAGCCGGTACAAAAAGGTTTAGGACTTACTTCGGCCGGCAGAGCTGATACCGGAGGTGGCCCATCAGGGTCTGTATCCGGGACGGCGAAGCCGCTGGGTAGGGCTGAAACAAAAGAGGCGCATATGCGCAAAGCTGCACAGAAAGGTTTAGGACCTACTTCGGCCGGCAGAGCTGATACCGGAGGTGGCCCATCAGGGTCTGTATCCGGGACGGCGAAACCGCTGGGTAGGGCTGGAACCAACGAGCGCAAAAGAGAGTCCGGAGCCTCTAGGAAGAAGCGAAAGACACTCGTTAGGCAGGACGCGGGACCGGTGGAAACCCCACCTACGGAACCACGTCAACAGAAAAGGACGAGGGCGGAAGTCAGCGGTGATTCCACGGGCGTGGCCAGCGTACCAAAAAGGACCAAGGTCGGGTCCTTTAGGGACGCGCTGGCGTGCGTCAAGATGGCAATCGTCGCTGACAACCACCCAGTCGACATGATCAAGTCGGAGCATGTCGAAGACATCCGGGACCTGATTTGGAGGCGAGCTGTCGAATCTCCCGACCCAAAACCAGACATGATTCTGGGCAACCTCGCATCCGGGGCCTTTCATGTGGCCTGCATGGGTGAGCCTTCCGCCCTATGGCTTCGGTCACTGGGCGGACTTTCAGTAGGCAGCCTAAAACTAAGGGTGGTCGAGGCAAAAGATTTGCCAAGACCGGTAAAGATGGCATGGAGAAGGAGACCGTCGAAGTCTGCAAAGATTCCGGAGGAATTCTCCATGCTACAATGTATGAATAGGGGCCTAGATACGACCGAGTGGAGGGTCGTTGGCCATGCGCTGGACGGTGGATTCGCCCGCAGCATTATCCTGATGGATAAGGCTTCGGCCGAATACATCAGACAGCATGACTACAGTCTGCGCACTGGGATAGACCAGAGCTACTTCAAGCTCCTGGACGATACGTCTGGGAAGGGTGTGGCTCCGGTGTGTCCCCCTGAGCAGACTGGAGACTCTGATCCGGCAGCCTCGACTTCAGCCGAGACTGCCATTGTAAGCGAAGCCCCTTCGAAGGATGATGGGGGGGGCGGCCTGGGCAGACCTGCGCCGGTGTTGGATGATCCGGCCTCATCACCTTTCTCGATGGGGACGGATTGTCTAGCACAAGGCTTTGACGAGCTTGGGCTGCTCTCCTCTCCAGCCGGACTGGAGGGTGACGATCTCCCGATGGGAGAGGATGATATGGCTCGCTAGTAAGCGAGCTACAGCGCCCAATATTCAAGAACCAAAAATGGGCAACTTAAGGTGTGTACAAATTAACTTACACCATAGTAAGGCTGCAACGGCTGTTTTATGTCGTACGCTTAATATGAACAAATACGATGTCGCTCTCATACAGGAACCTTATCTGTATAAGGGTGACATCAAAGGTTTAAATGTTCGTGGAGGTCAACTTTTCTATAAATGCTCCACAAATGATATGAGGACTTGTGTGTTCGCCAGAAATGGCATAATGGCAATGCCTCTTTATGACTTCTGTTCTAGGGACCTCACCACTGTGAGGATCAAAGGGGAAACAGGGGGGGGCAGTAAAGACACTATTCTAGCCTCCGCCTACCTACCATATGAAAATGAAGACCCGGTATCTGCACTACTGCACAACTTGGTTAACAACTGCGCTCGTGACGACCTCATCATAGGATGCGACGCGAACGCCCACCATGTTGCCTGGGGCAGTACAAACAACAACAAGAGAGGGGAAGCACTTCTGGATTTTCTGGTAAGCTCACCCTTACAAATCTTAAATAAAGGAAATAGACCAACCTTTGTTAATAAATGCAGAGCGGAGGTCATTGATATAACGCTTGCATCTAACAGAGCGAGCAAAGCAATTAGCAACTGGCATGTGTCGGATGAGGTTAGTTTATCTGACCACAACTACATCTGCTTTAGGTATGTAACTTCCAATAACTATGGTAAGATACGAAGGAGGAACCCAAGAAGAACTGATTGGGAATCTTTTAGGAGAGACCTTAAGGAACAACTTGGGGATCCTACGAAGCGACTGAACTCAACCATAGATATAGAGTTTGAGTCAGACAGAATTACCCAGGCAGTTAAGGACAGCTGGACCAAGAACTGCCCAGAGAAAGAGGCGGCAACGCATAAGGAACCGTGGTGGTCACCTGCCCTAGAAAATCTAAGGCAGGAGACCAGACGGGTTTTCAATTGGGCGAAGTCGAACAATGACTTCGCAGTTTATGCCAAGGCTCTTACGCACTACAGTAAGGAAGTGCGAAAGGCGAAGCGTAGATCATGGAGAGCTCACTGCAATAACATTAATAGTCTCCCGGAGGGTATGAGGCTTAGTAAAGCGCTGAGCTCTGCTAAGGTCAATCCACTTTCATCTATTCGGAATGACCAAGGTAAGCTCACTGAAACTGGGAAGGAAACTGACGCATATGTTAAGAATGCACTTCCCGGATTCAGTAGAGATACAAGACGTGACTAGGAATGTCATCACTGTGGAAGAACAAAATGCGAGAACTTCCAAAGACGACTGGCGTACAGCAAAGAAAGTAGTTGACGCAGACAAGGTACGATGGGCAATTGATAGTTTCAGTCCGTATAAATCACCAGGACCTGACGATATATACCCCATCTTGCTACAGGAGGGAAAATGTATTCTTATACCTCACTTGTGCAGATTGTACAGGGCATGCCTAGCCTTTGGACATGTCCCATCAGCCTGGAGGCAGGCAAAAGTAATCTTCATTCCCAAACCAGGAAAGGAGAACTATGAAGATGCCAAATCCTATCGCCCTATCAGTCTTACTTCATTCTTCTTGAAGACTTTGGAGAAGATGATAGACAGGTATATAAGAGATGGCCCACTAAGGAGACGACCGCTCCATGACATGCAATGCGCGTACCAACCGGGTAAGTCCACGGATACGGCATTGCACTACGTGGTCAACCGAGCAGAACATGCGTTGGAGACAAAAGAAATCTGTGCTGGAGCGTTTTTGGATATTGAGGGGGCGTTCGATCGAACAACCTTCGCTTCAATAAGAACTTCAGCACAAAATCATGGCATAGATGCGACAATTGTTAAATGGATCAGCACTATGCTACAGGAACGTGTCATTAAAACTAGTTTATTAGGTGATATGGTTACCGTTAAGGCAACTAAAGGATGTCCACAGGGAGGCGTACTATCCCCATTACTGTGGAGTCTAGTGGTGGATTCGTTGTTAGTGGAACTAAACAGTGGACCATTTCAAGCTGTAGGCTATGCAGATGATATAGTCATACAGGTAAATGGCAAATTTCCAAACGTAGTAACGGATTTGCTGCAGGGTGCTTTGGTTAGGGTGGAAAGATGGTGTAAAGACAATAACCTTTCCATAAATCCAAGCAAAACGGTTATAGTGCCGTTCACGAGGAAAAGACGATTAGAGGGCCTTAGAGACCTAGAAATGTACGGCACCAAACTAAAATGGGCTACGGAAGTAAAATATCTTGGGGTAACTCTTGATAGTAAACTAACGTGGCGTGGTCATGTTGAAAACATAACAAAAAAGGCCTTACGTGTCTTCAATATGTGCCGTTCTGCGTATGGCAAAACTTGGGGACTCAAACCAAAGGTAATGTATTGGTTATATACTACGATGGTGAGGCCTATTCTCACATATGGCAGCGCTGTATGGTGGCCTAGGACCAAACTAAGGATCTGCAAGGATTCTCTTAGGAAGGTACAAAGAGTAGTTTGCATGGCAATTACAGGTGCCTTCAAAACAACGCCTACACTGGCTCTTGAGTGGTTACTGGGACTAACCCCACTTCACACTTACATACAAATAGAGGCAAGAAAGTCGCTATACAGACTTGCAAAAGCAGGAGTTTGGAATCGTAACAAGCCCTGTACAAAACATACTTTATTGGATCCCGTGAAAGAACTGGATGATCTAATGGACATGCCCTGTGATAGGATAAATCCAGTGTACATGTTTAACAAGAGGTACCGAGTACATATACCATCCAGAGAAGAGTGGACGAGGGGACTCAAACCGGTTGGTGGAACTCACCTCATATGGTACACTGACGGTTCCAAAATGGAGTCAGGTACAGGGGCAGGGATTTATTCCAAGGACTGTAGTATCAGTCACAGCATGGGGCAATATGCATCGGTATTCCAAGCGGAAACCTATGCCATAATTGCCAGCATCAAAGAAATGCAAAGGAGAAATGTCAAGGGTAAAACCATTCGCATTCTCAGCGACAGTCAGGCAGCTCTGAAGGCTCTGAATTCCTTCAGAGTTGCTTCTAAACTGGTCAAAGAAGGTGTTACAGGCTTGAACAACCTGGGAAGACACAACAATGTCAGCCTTATCTGGGTACCTGGACATGAAGGCATCGAGGGCAATGAGAAGGCAGATAGATTAGCGAGGGCCGGCTCACAGAGACATTTGGTTGGCCCCGAACCATTTGTGGGGATTCCGTATGGAACATATCACCAAGCATTGTATGCACATGCTAGAAACGAACACATGAAGGAATGGAGGGCAGCGTCAGGCCTTAACCACTCCAAAGCGTTCTCTAGCGGAAGGGTGGACTGTGGGGTCAAATTATTAAACCTAAACAGATCACAAATAAGGCACCTGATGGGTGCACTTACGGGACATTTTGGTACCAACGAGCATCTACACAGAATGAGGCTAAGTACTAGTGACATTTGCAGATTCTGCGAAGATGAAAAAGAGTCAATGCGACACATATTGTGTGGCTGCGACGCTCTTGCGAGACGTAGGTTGCATCATCTGGGAGTGGCCTATCCTGCACCAAATGATTATGTACAGCTCCAAGCTGGCGCGATCGTTGCGTACCTGAGGGAGCTCTTCGATACGCCAGCAACAGAGTAAGGGCTAGGGCATGCACAATGGATCCAACTGGGTCGAAGTGCGTTCCGGGAATACCGGGCCCAAATTTATAGCCACCAAGAATAGAATAGAATAGAATAGAACTCATTTGTTGAATATCTCATTTCTTTTCCTACTTTGTTCCAGAAAAATTAATCTGATCTTGTATTTCTGGTACAAATTAGAAAAAAAAATTAAGATAATTAACAAATAAGTTATATACATGTTTTTGTATTGATACACGAAATAAGACCCTCACGGATCTGACACATGTTTTTTTCATTCTGTATAATTTTAATACCCATAGTACCGTCTTTACCCACCCCTATTAAATTTGCAAATCAAACACGATGACTAGTGATATTGCCCATACAATACGATATAGGGCATTGCTTTTGATCTGTCACATATACAGTCATGATCGAACTTCGATAAGCGAATCAGAGATCTTTCTATCGTGTATTGTAAAATACAAAGTAAACCTTTGATTGCGCGATTCAAAGCCCCCATTGTTTGAAAACGAGATGCGGCATTCGATTGCTTAGCATTTTGAGTCGGCAAAAACATGGATCGAATGCATCCGAGTGGCACAGAACGTACGTCAAATCGAATGGAACGGTAGCTATCGAGACGATTAACGATTACGTCGCTCCTATTTTTTAATGGGAAAGTGTGAAATAATTATTTGCGATCGATTAGCGTGACCGGCTCGTTGTTTAAGCACAGTTATAAAATTTAACACGGATCCGTTTTCAAGTAGTTAACGACAGAAAGTATGAAATCGCGAAAGAAATCGATTAAGGTATATTATATTTTACAACACTTCGAATCGGTATGCAATAATTTTATCTGTGCCTCGTCCAGAGTGAGGTAAAAAATACACAGTTGCACTATGGTGTGCAATCACGCGCGACATAGCGACGCGTCGCAATCGTGCGTTTGTCGCGCGGTTTTACCATAGCGATCTGAGTAGCCTTGTGGATAATTATGTCGCGAGCTCACGCGTACTCGGATGCATCCAGTTAAGTCCCTATTCTGTCGAGGATCTCAAAAACCGTGTTAAGCTTCTTAGCGTCCGTTTGTAATCACATTATCGTCTGAATACGACGGCTACCAATAAAAATGGTGTCATTTCCTTGTGAGCTAGTAAATGTTAACACACCTCTTCGGATGGCTTAATAATTCACATAAATTAAGTCATTCGGAGTGGCCTGACATACACTGGGATCTCAATCTTAATTAACCAGTCTTTCTACTACGTAGGTACTATCGCGGTTACGAACGGTAACCTAGGACGGTAATCGCTTGCACGAGCCGGCCCAAAATAAATGCGGGCGGGGTAAGCGCGCGTAACGTCGTTCAAACGATTTTTATTGAAAACTGGTACACCGTTTGTGTCCGCGATAGTACATGTATTAATAGCTCTGTATACAGTTTGATATCAATACGAAAATAAGATCATAAAAAAATAGAAATTGAAAGCATCATATTCTTCTCAATATAATAATGTGTGATCCAACCATGAAAGTGTTATCATGATATCAATTTGTAAAATTAAAAAGTCGAATATCATGTTACGGAGACAGAGCGCAGAGAAAGGAACTTAAAAATATGTATGTAAATCCTGTCGTAGCCCAATTTTGGCACGCTCATGTTATCTGGTTAATCTCTACTCAGATGCCTGTGTGACAGGCGTGACATCGGACCGGTGACCATCTGCACAATATCTGTTAATATAATGTCTGCAGTACATTCACTTGTTTTACTGAGTACACCGCCTTGATGTATCACTTGGCACGCTTTGGAACATGTGTGGGATACGAGTTATGTGTACAATGTATACGTGATCGGGCCAGTTGGTTTTGTGGTTAGACATCCTGGCTGCTACCTAATACGTCGTCTGTTCGATTCCCGGACTAACGCATTTGTGTGTATGAACTTCTGCTTCGTCTTGTGTCTAAGTGTTTTAACTATACAGGGTGTAAGGGACATCGTATCGATAACTGATACCAGGGCTCCAGTACATGATTCTGAACACTCTAGTGTTGAAATTATTCATCGGCTTTTTCATGAATTTCCGAAAAAAAAATTCACTTTTTTTTATAAAATTAGAATAATATCATTATTGGTATAATAATAAAGCATAAATTTAATTTAAAAACAATAAATTACTTATTTGTGGAAAATTTATTTAATTATTTATTTATTTATTCTTTATGCACTAAAACAGTACATAGGCAATTAATTAATAGGCAATTAACTATTATTATTTTAGAAACTTAGCAATATAATTTGAGAAATAAATATTATTTCGCATATATTCATTACATGCTCGAAAGTTAATAAGTCAGTCATTTTTCATTTTCCAAAATAGTTTCTGTAATGTTGTAACGGACATTATTTGACATCTAATAAAAAAAAATTCGGTACGATATCTCTTACACCCGTTATAATTATGTATGCATTTACAAAAAAAGACCTATATACAGACTCTGACTACTTAGGCTAATTTAAAATTTCTGTAATGTTATATGTATATAGCAATAAAATAAGTAAAAACTCATTAGCTGTACGTATTTAGCGTTTATAACGCGAACACTACAAAATATTACTAAATCAACGGATTAAAAATATGTGCGTAGATGTAAAAACTGTCCTAGGTTTCGTATTACGCAAAACGTACGCATCGATGACCCCAAATGCTTAATTATTTTATTTGTCAAACACAAAAGATCTGTTGACGACGACGTTGAAACAGCTGACGTGACAGGTTTATTTGTTAGTTTAAAGTGTCTCAATTGGAACAATTTTGTCATTGAGTTTGAACAGATGGTATTAATTGTGCAACGTTTCTAAGCCCTTGTGAGGCATGACGATTAACCAAAAGGATTCCTCGTGGTATACTTTACGTTAACAGCAAACAATCACTGCTGAAATAGTTAGTTTTTTAAATTTATATATGTAAACTCGAGCCTGACCGCAATTCCACCCAGCGGTGGTAAGAGTCTGACCGCAATTCCACCCAGGCGGTGGTAAAAAGTTCGAATCCCGCGGGGAGCAACAACTTTGTATAGTTTTTCCTTACAGGCTAGGACAACGCATGCCGATCACCTGATTGTCTGTAAAGTAAGATGATCCATGCGTCGGATGGGCATGTAAAAAGTCGGTCCTGCACCCGAGCTCTCCGCAGTCGTATCGGTTTTCCGTCCCATCGGAATGTGAGAGGTAAAAGGAAGAGAGAGTGCTGAGTGCACTTGTGTCTACGCAAGCACTTGTGCACTATACTATCTCCCGCGTAGATGGCTGATCTTGCGAAAAGATTGGCCGCTGTGGTCGTATCAGCCAGGAGGATGTAATTAATGATTTATTAAATTGTGGTGAATCTAAAAAAAACAGACGACTTTACGAAAGTAATAAATCTAGATTATTCATTTCGCTTTTCAAATATAGCATCGATATAACAAAGTCAATCCACTCGTTTGCAAAATGGACGCCACAAAACCTACCAAAACGCAACTCCATAAATCTTCCACAACCCTATAAACTCCAAGGTCTGTAGTAACGAGCTTATTACGTACATAACGCTGTCCCAGATCTCGTGACTGGCTGCTCATGCGAAGGGGTTCGTGAAATTTTTCCATTTCTCGAAAGTCTCGTGATAACGGGGCCAGGCACCGTGGGGCTTCGCGACACGAGTTTTGTCGATAAGGGCGCATCATCAATTCACTTCGTGCACCTACGCAAGTACGCGTTATATTCGGGAAAGCTGAAGCATGTTAGGCTGTCTGAAGGATTTTGAAATGTCACTGGAAATTCGGTTTATTATTATCTAGTTATGTTTATTTACTTCTCGACATGATCTATACTTATGTTTTAAGTAGAAGCTGCATCATTTTCAGATATTCTGCCATCAAGCACAACGAGCCATACAGAGAGAGCTATGCTCGGAGTTTCTTTGCGCGACAGAATCCGAAATGTGGAGATTCGCCGAAGAACTAAGGTCACCGATATAGCTCTCAGAATCTGCAAGTTGAAGTGGCAATGGGCAGGCCACATCGCTCGAACCGATAACCGTTGGTGAAGAAAGGTTCTCGAGTGGCGACCACGAACCGGAAGACGCAGCGTTGGCAGGCCTCCCACTAGGTGGACAGACGACATTGTGCGCGACGCAGGTGGATGCAAATAGCCAATTATCGTTTATTGTGGCGTTCTAAGGGGGAGGCCTATGTTCAGCAGTGGACGTCTTCCGGCTGATGATGAAGCAGCAGCGTGTAAACATTGAGGTGTTCCGGTGTGGAGGGCACAGTAATTGGTGAAATTACCGGACACAGGTGACAATATCTAATGTCTCGAGTGACAAGCGGCAGTCCGATGTAGATGTAAATATAATAGTAATAATAACGGTTGGTTTCCGAAACGTAAAAACGTATAGGTAAAGTTCTAATCTAATTATTATCAGACTGGTTAAACTTACATAAAGTTTTTCCAAACAAAAATCATAGAAATAAAATATTTTAGCACTTTCGCATTTAGGACACCGGGTTTAGGAAAATTAGGGATAAAATTTTGACATTGTTTTTTTTTATGAAATGTACTTGCTCGTATAGAAATATCGAATTGAATACAAATATAAAAGAATTAGATGTTTACTGCTTAATTGCTTCTTAATTTACGGGAAAGAAAACACAGCCCCTTCAGTGATTTGATAAGTATTATAAGCGGGACGTAAGTGGTATGCCGTGTATGATTTACTTTCTATAAAACCTTATCATAACCATTTTTAGATAAAGATGTAAGTAAGATTTATGTCTTGGTTACATAAAATATCATTATCATTGGCAGAACCAATCTGTATTGTTACACGGACAAGACGTGAATGGCGTTATGTCATAGCCACACAGCAACCGGAGTGAGTCAATCACGAAATCAATTGAGATCAAATATTGTTTGGAAAATAAAACTCGAACGCAAATAATAAAAGAAACATTATAGAATTCTGTTGAAACGAGATATGCAGCTATTGTGATAGAATAGTGACCTAATTTGAATTTAAATATAGCTAGTGTATATAACGCTCGATATTTTTTGTTTATTTTAGACTATTCTATTGAATTGTGGACTTCTATCTACAGTAGTATAGACATACACTCACCTTTGTAGTGGCGCGTGGCGCAGCGGGATAACGATTGCTTGGCAAACCGGTGGCCGCGGGATTGAATTTTACGGAAGCAACAAGTTTGCGTTAGAATCCTACATACGCCGGTTGCCTCAACGAGGACCTCCGCAAATAAAAAGAAAAGGCCGATTACCGGATTGTTCGTCTGGCAAAGTAAGATGATCAGTGCGTTATGTGAGTATGTAAAAATTCGTAAAGTCGGCCATTTCATGTCATCACCGTATTATTTTGTAGCCTCCGCGGTGCAGCGGGAAAGCGCTTCCTTTGCAAACTGGAGGTCGCAGGTTTAAATCCCCTTCCTTACTAGCTAGTAAGATTCAGGCCAATCACCTGATTATCTGGAATGTAAAATGATCGTGCGTCGGGTGGGCATGTATCTAAAGATTGACCTCTACCCGGTCTGATTATGGGGGTAAAGGAAAAGAGAGTGCACTTGTGTCTACGCAAGCACTTGCAGACAATAATATCTCCCGCGTAGATGGCTGCTCTTGTGAAAGTGTGGCCACTGCTGTGGTCATACCCGCCAAACGGGGGGCATTATATTCATAGATATGAGTATATTACTTAGAAATATACAGGTAACTCCCATGTCCAAACGTGCCCCCAACACCAGCGTCTCCAGCGGTGTGATTTGAAACTCGGGCCTCGGGCATTTTTAATAATAAAAAAATGCAAAAAAATTGTAGTATTCGATATAAACTACACGCACGTTAATAGTATATGCATAAGTACAATAGGCATAAAATAAATAAATAAAAAACATAAAAGATTTCATACGGACTGGGATTCGAATCCGCGCCCCCATGAACTCGTATTAAGGCTGCCTGTCCACCGGAGCGGAGCGAAGCAGCGGAGCGGAGAAACGGAGAAATATCTATACTATAATAAAACTCAAAGAGCACTTTTTCTGTACATTGAATATTTTTCCAAAATTTCTACTCTACTCGGCGTACTATACTATCGACATAGAGGCCAAAACAATTTTTTTTGGAATTATTATCTGTCTGTCTGTCTGTCTGTCTGTCGTTCTGTTTGTCCAGGTATCATTTGAAAACCCGTGGATGGATTTTGATAGGACTTTCACTGATGTGTTGTGTAGAAGTCTAGGTATAAATTGGTATATAAAACATCACGCTATGTTTCATAGGGGCTAAGCAGTGAAACATTACTTGCACATATTACCACGTAATTTCCTTTGTATGTGAATAGGGTAATTATAGACTGATCAGTTAATCATTAAGATATGTATTATTACGCTATATACAATAGGGACTGAGCAGACATTTAGTTTGCATAAGATATGGCAGTGGCGAAGGGTAAATTTTTGTAAGGGGTAAGCACTAAGCCGGTCCGGTACACCCAGGAAATTTTCATTAGATTTCTGTATTGTTCTAAGTAATTTGCTGATAGCAATATGACATTATATCTTTGAAAAATTAAAATCTGTAAAATCTGTCGTTCATGAAATTTTAATGAAACTCCCCAAGTCCAGGTAGTGTATAGGTATTGTATCACAGTCGCAACAATAAAAGATGCGAAACATTAAGAACTTTCATTATCGAATATCATTAGACAGTAATTTACGATGTTAGCGTGATTTACAATTATGAACAGCGCCATCTATCGGTGAAATTGAACATACAATCACTATAGAACTTAATCTATATATTATATCAAAGAAAGTCGTGTTTATTTATAACTCAGGAACGGCCTATCCGATTCGGCTGAAAATTGGTGGGAGGTAGCTTAGAACCAGGAAACGGACATAGGATTTTTTATCCCGGTAGGTTAAGGTTAAGCAACGTTAGGTAAGGTCATTAAATAGATGGGTGAACCGATTTATATATGAAAAGTGCATATCGGGTAGGTCTGAGAATAGGTCATACAGTATATTTCATACCGCTAGGTTAAGGTTAAGCAACATAAGGCAAGGTCATCAAATAGATGGGTGAACCGATTTGTATGAAATTTTGTGTGCATATCGGGGAGGTCTGAGAATAGGTCAAAGTATATTTAATGCCGCTGATACCATGATTGACGAGGATATATAGAACGAGAGGAGGGTGCAAGAGAGGAGAAAGAGGGAGAGGGGATTCGAGGAGCGGGTGATGGGGTGAGGGATCGGGGGAGTTAGGTGGAGTAAGGGGGGAGTGAGAAGGAGCAAGTTCGTAGAAGAGAGAGGGGATGAGGGTTCAGAAAGGGGACAACAGGGAGAGGAAGTGGGGGAGTGTTACGGAAACCGAAGCGGGAGGGGAAAGAGAGAGGAGAGAAAGAGCATATAATTAGATTTTTTTTATAAGAGAGAGAGATATGGAGAGAGATAAATCTAGGGAGGAGGGAGAAAATGGGAGCAAAATGTAATAAAAGCGCGGGCGGAGCTACGCGGGTCAGCTAGTTAACCAATAAGATTGCACAAAATCTCCGCTCCTCTTTTTTGTGCAATCTTATTGATTAATATTTCTCCGTTTCTCTGCTCCGCCTGCCTCGCTCCGCTCCGGTGGACAGGCAGCCTTACACGCCGCATGAGGGTGCTACTAGTAGCTTTTTCCATTTCTTCTAAGATACCATACCATCATTATATTCATGTCGCCATTATAAAGATAATGTTCAAACATTATCATTATCAATGGATCCACAGCTATAAGACACTACAGGGCTAATCGCACTGATCCTTTGCTTGTCAGATAATTAGGTGCTACCGTTACTAATTAGTAATGAGAGCACCAATGGATTATTGGAATTTAAAATTGGATTGGATTAAAATTTATACCTATTGTTTCCAGCGTAACAGTAGTATTCATACACAAGATCTATAGAAAGAGCTTTTATGTTTATAAGATTCGAACCTGTGGCCTCCGGTTTGTTAAACAAGCGAAATTCTGCTGCGACACCTAGCTATATCAATAAATAATTGACATGCCGTGCCACACGGATCCTACTAAAAAATTATGTATTTGCATGATATCATCATCATCATCATCAGCCGGAAGACGTCCACTGCTGAACATAGGCCTCCCCCTTAGAACGCCACAATGAACGACAATTGGCTATTTGCATCCATCGGTTACCTGCGACGCGCACAATGTCGTCTGTCCATCTAGTGGGAGGCCTGCCTACGCTGCGTCTTCCGGTTCGTGGTCGCCACTTGATCGCCACTCGAGAACCTTGATATGCATGTGTCCAATTTTTATTAAAAAAAATCGCTATATGTTATCTGATTATTAAAAGCTTTTTTTTTCGCTTACTTCCTTCAAATTACACTAAATACAATAATTTTCAATGTGATTTTTACAGATGGTTAAAAAAATGTCTAAATGTCTACCTCTGGAAGATTAGATGTGTACCTATCTAATATATAAAATTCTCGTGTCACAGTTTTCGTTGCCATACTCCTCCGAAACGGCTTGACTGATTTTGATGAAATTTTTTGTGCTTATCCGGTATCTATGAGAATCGGTCAACATCTATTTTTCACCCCCTAAAATTTTTTATTTTTTATTTTATTGCAAAACAACGTTTGCCGGGTCAGCTAGTAATACATATATTTATGGTATTGGATTAAAACTTTCAAACTGCCGGGCTAAGTCATGCCAAGTCGCTAGTAAGTAAGTAATAAGGACATCATCTGGCCGACTAATATCGACTCGCGAACTATCATAGAGGTATGTCGAATCCAACTAAATCCAGGGGTTGTCAACCTTTTCCGTATGCATACAGAAATAAACATTTTATGACAGGAAAGTGTTAAAACAGACAAATAAACTCTATTTGCATCTTGTATTGCATCTGTAAACAGTAGTTTACAGTCTATGGAATGGTTAATTTATCGATAACAGTGTTATTTTCTATTTGTAAAGCTGTTAGTTAGGCTGGCTTTCAAAGGGAGGATCCTTCAACTAAGCGAGGAGTTATGACCGGTCTAGGCTCAGGGCCAAAGCCCTTAACCCACAAGAGCGAGAGCTTTCTCAGTTAACAATATTAATTTTCGGACGTTCTTAGCCTATCATGTCGCTTACATAATATCTCTATTGGCAAGCGTGTCGCTTACATCACACGGTCTTACTTGTCTCGTAAGCAAACTAAAATAAAACAAAATATAATTACAAATCCTAGCCTTTAGATGTTAAAAGCTCGTTTAAAATATAACTCATCATTAGCAATTTGTAATAAGTATAAATATTCATACTATCTATTTACTCTACGCCTTGCTACGGTTAAGTATACCGGTCTCCGATAATATAACCGGAACAATAATATTTGCTTTATCCTTACAGCGAGGTGGTAACATCTCTGTCTTATGATTCCCATCGTCACTATAATTAGCACTGCTTAGAGATGTGACTATACTGAGTAGGTCACAGTGTATTGTATCGATACTTGACTGTATCGATAAAAAAGGATTTAAAAACAGGAAAGAACAGTGTTGACCAATAACAGTAAAGATTATTCTTAATTACGTTTCTGTCCATATTTTTTTTTATATTAAATCATATTTCGTTACTTAGACAGAAAAAATAAATTATACTTAAATAAACCTTATATTAGATCAAAAAATTAAAAGATATATACAGATAATTTGCAATGTATGATGTATAACTAGGCTAACTAGGTGGTTTGTGCGACTTTGTTGAGGTGAATTTCTATTGCACATCGCTTGTTCACTTTTTAAATTACTTGTCTTTTACCCGTGGGTTAGAATTGCAAACCTCCCCCCACCCCCATTTCCTCTCGTTGGGTGTCGTATGAGGCGATTAAGCGAGAACAGGAAGACGGGCAGCAGCGTCTTTCTTTTGGATGTATCTTCCACCTATACCTGCGATCCCAAGCCGCCTGCCAAGCGTGGGGATTATGGCAACCCCTCCCTTCTAAGGGGGAGGCCTTTGTTCAGCAATGGACTATCGGCTGCTAATGATGATGATGATGTCTATACTTACCTCTCTTAAACTGCAGCAACTGTCATGAAAAAGTGACAAATAAACAAAGTTAGTCACATTTTAATACTAATGTGGACTAGTAAATGCCTAGCGTTATTTAATTGCTTGAAATTGCTTTGCTTGTAAAAGTTTTTTTTTTCGATAAAAGTATACATATTGTTAAATGGTATAGTTTTATCCCTATCAGTGTACATCTCCGGGCGCTCTGTCTAGTTTCTACGTCTATTTCTGTTCGTGTTGACGACCCCTGCGCCGGCGCAACACATATGGCGGTGCAATGTTCTGCCTCCAAACTATCCCGTTCACAGTTTACGACGATTAGTTATTTCGGGTACTGTTAACGACTAAACAAAAGCGTCAAACATAATCAATTTCGAGAGTTAAAAAAAATCTTACAGATAAAAACAGGCACACTTCTTAAATGTTAATTTAATGTTTACTTTTGTTGGCGATGATCACCTCGGAGGGGTCGTGATAGTCCTACTATGGTCAATAGATTCTGTTTTATCTAAAGCACGCGTTTTATTTAAAGAAGGGAATTTTATTATGTGGCAGGTTCGATAATAGTCCGTCCTAATACAGACAAGTAATAAGTTTTAAAAACTAAAACCCGACTACGGATAAAATCGCAGTCTAAAAATGTGATACTATATAGCCAATAACCAGCGGACAATCAAGACGCTTCTAACGACACGCTACTTTACAAATTATGTTAAGTAGATTAGAAGATATGCGGGAACAGATGATCATACATACATACATTCTTGTTAAAATCATAACCCTCCCTCCGTTCCGTAGTCGGGTAAAAACAGGTAGGCACGATGGTGCCTACTAATGGTGTATTAACTAATTTTGGAGCAAAATAGCAGTCTGTAAACAATTCCATGTTCCGATTGATGAGTATTGTAATTGGAGAAATCAATGGCTTCTCCAAATACAGTGCTTATCAATCACAATCTCAGGGTTACAGCAGCAGTGCAAATACAATCGTCTGTCGGCAAGCGTGTCGCTTTTCATAATTCAAACCTTTCGATCGTTTCAGAACTTAATTTGATAGAAGAAAATACAAGTCGTACCCTAGTATAAACTCTTCTAAATCTATAAGTCAAACGTTTCGATCATCTCGGCATAAAAGAAAAATAGAAGTCGTAGCCTAGTATAAACTGTATAGGATTATTACAAACCCGTACAAATATAGAAAGTCTCTATAATCAAATTTAGAAAAAGAATCAAATACATCAACATCATTAACTAATCTTGACAGGCTCGACACATGTGTACATGAATAAGTACACCTACTTAAATGTAGCGCTTTCTACGCGAATACAAAACAAAATGGTCGATTCATCAAACTGACAAACGCCGCAAGTTATCGAGAGGCTCTTCAATAAAATCTAAAAATGTCTGATAGGTAACCCGCACCGACCCCACTTGAGACTTTCACATCAACAATACTACACAAAATTAGGTTTTTTACACACAAAAAATCGGTCACGTAAACCCGTTCCACGGTTCCGTATATTATGTCTTAGATGGACTGTGTAAGCATAAAGTATGTAGAGTCCAGTTAGGAAAAAGTTGACGTGTCACATTAATAAAAAGTCAATATGCATGCATATGCATCTGTAGTATATTTACATGATGTATATTTTGTTTTACTTATATATTTCATATCTTGTAAATTTAGTAATATAAGATAGTCATCATTACAAATATACGCAACTACATATGTTTATCAGTATTTACACATTTAATTGATGTCGGTCGGATAGACAAGGAAACCGAAATCTATGGTCGGGGCACCTCACTAACCCTATTACCGATTGACGTGTCCCCGCACTAAACACGCTAGTGACACTTCTTGTTTTCGCGCCATGTTTGTTTGTGCTAATAAATAATTATGTTGATTAATTTAGTGTTTCTCTACTTTCTGCCTAACAGTACGGATCTCTAAAATGCACGAGCATAAAAAAGCATCACAAAATATTAATTCTACGCTATTACCGCGAATTCACGTTCGATCATTGAATTTTGTGCAATTCATTCGTTTTAAAACGATCTGTCTATTACGCTAGCACTTTTTAGATAAAAGGCGACAGGCGCATGACGCGTTTGTCTCAACGATCAAATTGTACTAGACATAAAAAAAATGTGAAAGTACAGACACTTATTAGGGGAAGCAATTATTTTTATATACGTCTCTCTTGTTGAATTAATTATTCCATTATTTACCGTATTGTACTAGTTTTTATTCGTGACTCCGGCTGCATTAACAACTTTCTAGCCGTGATCTTTGTTCACCGAAACACAAATGCACAAATCGTGATGTTTTATATTGTATATTTTAAGTTTAAACAGTGAAAGTTCATATTTCTATATAATATTAACAAATGAAATGTGTATACGGGAAGTAATAATCTACGAGCCATTTACATGGTTTTAAATTCTTTCACAATTATCTAGCAACTGTTTTATTATAATGACGAAATTGACGAATGTAATCCGCTTACTTTTAGGGTCATATATGAAAATGAAGTCATTAGTATAAAGCAAGAAGATAGATGTACGGATATTATGGAAGGCATTATCATAGTACTTAGGTATATACCTAAGTTAGTTATTACTTTAAATAGTAATAGTATCAATGTCGCTGTCTGTCTCCAGTTTTCTCTGTTATATAAAGAATGTTGCTTATAAGGTTTATTATATATGGAAATATTCACATGTATATAAAACCTTAAGATCAAATGAAACTTGAAGGATTCAGCGAGTGATTTAGATGTAATGTGTGTATAGAGATTCCGCAAGGATACTGCACTAGGTCCTATTATATTTTAATCGCTCGCTCAACTATCCTCCTCAAAATATCTTATATCCAGCCACCATCCAAGTGTCTCCCAGTTAAGTGGTTTTATGTCTCCACAGTCTGCTGACAGATTTACTTTAGAGAACCGTCAGAGCTGTCGACGCTTGTTAGGATACATCATGTTTGTGTCACATGACTTGACCGTTTTATCTTACGCGTCCCTAAAGTTGTTGAAATGAGAGTGTTATCTTAATTGCTGTTGATTATTCCACATTATTATTACGAGTTAAAAGAAACGGAGGCTGTATACCGATAAATCAAGTTGGGTTTGAATTAAATACGAGTATTCTGTCGTCGCAAATAATATTGATTTAACATGCATAGTGGCATTTGCTTAGGCAAACTTAAGTCTATTTGGAGATACAATTACTCCTATTTATTATTCTTTAAGAAACTTATTTCCAATAGATCTAAATGAATGTGTGGACATACACAAGAAGGGGTAAGCAAATTCGTTAAGCAAACATACTAGGTCACACTTATCAAATTTACTAGATGATTGATAGGTTCAAAGTCAAAGTAAAAAATCTTTATTTCAAATAGGCTTAACGCTAGCACTTTTGAATTGTCAATTTTTTAAAAGCTACTACCGGATCACAACGCAGCCTCAACTGAGAAGATCCGGCAAGAAACTCAGCGGGCTTGCCATTCTTTCACTTTTTTTTAAACATTGTTTTGTTACAATTCAATCAACATTAGCAATAGTGTGTCCTGCCGTTCGAAACATAAAGCAAGGGAGAAAAGAAGAAAACAATAAATTACGACAAAAATTACAACAAACCAAAAGGCCAAAGGGATAGGGTAAATTATATGTACCTACCAGGAACCGACCAGGCAGGTACCATCGCAGATATTCTTCCACTAAGCAGCAATGTGTTCCTAAACACTGCTGCACAGCTTTAATAACTAATGTTTTGGATGATGAGCAATAGCAGTGGAGTACAGCTGTCTATAGGCAGACGAGTTGTTGCTTCCCATTTCAAGTTAATCTTATACTGCGGAAAATGCAAAAGACCATAAAATCTCTTTAGCAAATAAAATGCAATGCTCTATGCGAACACACACGATTCCGAACGGCAGTCCCTATTGTGCACAGCCCTGTTGCACCTTTCACTTGGAGTTGCATCAGTGCCCCGGGGACCGTTGATGCATGGTGCCCGCATGACAATTAATGAACGGTGGCTGAACCGACACCCAGGAAGGAGGCGGCACGACGCTATTTGTCAACGAGACAGTACCACGACCAGATTTCCGGTGTTGGTGAAATTGCGAGGAGATGATGTGAGTTTTGTGTTAGTTATTTTAAACCTAACTAATGCTGAAAATATCTCAGACGTGAATGTGTCTTATCTTGCTTACTGGTGAACTGCCACTGATTTAATTAGTTTATCAAGTCAGTTTAATTAGCTATTACGTCGTCCAACAAAAGTTTAAATAATTCTCCAGTCAAATGCTGTACGATTTGGTACTGAGCCCAATAATAGTATTATATAGACACCTATATAGTTACTATCCTAGACCGTAAATCGGGATGCCGTAGCGTAGGAAGTCCTGTGACCAGGTGGAGCGACGACATTTGCAGAGCAATAGTTAGTAACTGAATGAGATCGGGTTCAGCGGAGTGGCTTGGGGGAGGCCTATGTCCAGCAGTGGACTAATGTGAGCTGATGATAACAAACTTACTGTTTTTTGAAATGAAACTAATTTTACGGATTATATCGCGGATTATTCTTGATTTTAATTACCCGACGTTTCGAATACTTTGCAGCATTCATGGTCACGGGCGGACTGAGGTGGTAGCTGTCCAAATGTCATAGTTGTCTTAGGGTACCCTCAGGTCTTCTAATTATTAGTGTTAGTCCGATCTACGCAGAAAGAGCTTACAGTGTCTTGAGGAAGACCTCAAGACACTGTAAGCTCTTTCTGCTCTTTCACTGCAAGAGCAGTGGAATGCTTGTCTTTGGATTTGACTATGTTTATCACGGGATCCCAAGCTGGTGGTAGCACCCAGCCATCTTCTCTATTGAAATTTGGATGCTTTTTAATTTCAATAGCCTCTCGAATCATCCTTGGTAGGTAGAGCTGTTCTTTTGCGACCATGAATGCTGCAAAGTATTCGAAACGTCGGGTAATTAAAATCAAGAATAAACCGCGATATAATCCGTAAAATTAGTTTCATTTCAATGTGTAGTATTCGCGTAAATATCAGAAATCATTACTGTTTTTTATTCAATTTAACCTCGTGCGTAATTGATGTCATCAGATGTTAAGTTATTTACAACACAAGAGCAACAAACGGTCCTTCCCTTTATCATTGAAACTGACGTAAGTAAAAGGGACGAACAGTGGCCCCTCAGTTGTGGGTAAACCGACTTCTTTAACAGCACTAGCAGGCTTACTCTACCGCATAAATATAGTGTCACTATAAAGGAGTGTTATGAATGCGGTCATTTCAAGGGGAAGTATTTCCCTACTCGGGCTGCTGTTATTTTAATCAGGGATTACCAAGGTACCCACAGCCAAACCTCTCTGTCTTATCTATCTACTTGTACCTTGAGAAATTACCTGAGAGATCCTCAAGATATAATTCAGTGTCATTGTAGAATTTAGTAGGTACATCGTAGAGAGAACTTCACAGCAAAGTTCTTTCATACAAGCGTTCGAGTTTCAGCGTAACATAGTATATATACGAGACTAACTTAATTTGTTCATCGGAAATCTAAAGGTTGTTTATCACCCCAAAGTTTAGCATCAATTTATTTTTAAGAGCAGAATCGGGGTCGCTGATGGTTCACCATACTTTCTGTATATACACCTTTTCTTCCCATTCATAATTCCTACAAAGACTATCACTTCCTATGGACCTTCCAGCGCTCGGAGCGAGCCTGCGATTGGCCACCAAGTGCCGTGGGAATACAACCCATTTGGCTGCGCGTACGCATCACGCCGCCGACCGTGTCCGCGTCATATATTGTATGTGCAAACGGGCAGTCTGACAGTTATTGTGCTAATGCATTTCCGTATATTATCTCATAATGGATATCACATTCATTGGCAAGTAATGGGTATTGAACACGGGAGAGTGAAGAAAGACCATTTAAATCCTTCACAATTAAGATTTATTGATCATGGAGCTTTTGCTGATTGGTTCGTGAAGGTCATAAATAATCTTGGCAGGATGAAAATCCACGTCATATTTTGAAATAATATACTTTAATAGTTTGGTTTGACGGGTAAATTAAATGACTTTATGGGCTTAACCGCCGACGCAAAGAGGATGGGTGTTATGAGTTACGTCTTTTGTTGTTGATTTACGTCTGTTTGTCTGTAGCATCAAAGCTCCGAAGCGAATAAATGGATTTTAATGTATTTTTTTATTAGAAACCTGGTGTAAGGGTGACTTCAAATTTAAAGCGCTACTGTTGCGCGTTTTTATTTATATGGATTTACATAGCAGTGCTGCAGCCGCGCTGCTATCGCGCTAAGTGATGATAGGGATGTTTCTTAGCCTTATTTAATTAAAATATTCCATATTTATTTTGTCATCATATCGTTTTCTAGAGTCTGTTTTTACATTTACAATCATTTATAAATGGTGGTCTACGTATTAAAAAAAGTACTGGTCAACATGGTGGACAATATTAAGAACTGATTTCATAGGATTCAGAGAACCAGAATAGCTAAGTTTATGTCCAGAGTTGACATGTGTACGAACTCCATCATTAAAGGACTGATAGGATATTCCTATCAGACATGTACAAACGATGGCTACTAATCGCAGCCTGATTGAGTAATTTAGGTAAGTACCTACTTCATTTATGTATAAACAACTTACACTATTATATAACTGTATTTTATATTATTAAATAGTTGTATTTTTTATGTTCTTTTTGGAACTTTAATTTTTTTATGGATCTTGTGTCTGACAAATAAATATATTATTATTATAGGTATCGCTAAGTATGCAGACGCGAAAGTAACAAACCAACCAAACGTCATCTGCACAGTGCACACTGTCACCGGTTCCCCTAAATCATTCAGCCGCCATTAGATTGTTTCCTAAGTTTCTCCCATAAATCGTTCAATTTTCTAAACCAATCGAGTATCAGGCACATTGCCACCGGGACGCAGATAAGCCGTTTTAATTAACTTTTCGTAATTTATATCTTTATTAGAGGTGCAGGAGTAATGGTTGCGCGTGATTGCCAATATAAGCTGTGCTGGGGAGCGATCTCGATAGCCGCCCAGACATAGCGGTCCGCTCTCTGATATCTGACCGGGGACGTCACGTTCCCTGTCAGAGGATTGCGCAGCTGCTCTCGTCATGACTTGCGAGGATAAAGCTTGATACACACCCGTGCTTTGCACGCGGAAAATAAATCTAATCCCATAGAAAAATTCCGAAGGAACTAATGCCACCAATCGTTCCCTATAACTACTTCGCTTGGTGTTTATCATACGATGTCAAAATGTCATCGTAAGCAGTTGCATAACATGCACATTAATACATACAATGACGAACTAGAAAGTATCGGTAGGGATGCTTCGGTAGTCCGGGTATATTACGAATCAAAATAGATATTTAAAATTGGATGAATTTAGGTATCGAGGTTGATAACGGTTAATCTTTCTCCGTTGGAAGGAAACTCAAAAGTCTGCAAAATCGACGGGCAAGCTTATTACGGAAATAAGAATGTATGAATTAGAGCATGTAAGGACAGATCCAATGAGAGCAAAAAAAATCAGCTCAGATGTCACTGATTGTACATTTCTGACAATTCAAGTATGAATACGATTAAGAAATTAATAAAAAAATTCCGCTCAAAAAGATCTGTCAGAACTATAGAGTGCCAATGTCAGCCTACTCCAACGTGGCGCCCGCCCTGGGAGTGTTTTGCCCGCATTAACACTGTCTCTTTATATACTCCAGAAGGGCTTGCACAATAATAACTACATAATTTACGTACAGAAGAGCAAATTATAGCTTCGATTAGATAAAAGATCAAAAAACGAGTGTGTATCCAGCCTAATTTGTCAAATCTTGCAGAGTAAAGGGGTGAGTCGCGAAGTGGTGCGATTGACGAACATCGGCCAACGTCGGCCGGCATAGATCGGTCGACGTCGGCAGATTACGTGATTGTGACGCGACGGGAACGATGCCGTTGCATCGCGTCGCGTCACCCTAATTGGACATTGGGCGCGACGATAGACATTTCAGATTACCCCATCACCGCCTATTAGTTTATTTATTTTTGGACACTTTTGTGGAAGTGATAACTGACGTGTACATTTGTCATTAAGCCTATTTCTCATTACATTAGCCACTGCCAATATGCGTCATTTTTACCCGAATTCCCCAGGACATTACATTTTTCGAGAGTATGTATGTATGTGTCTATTTATTTCACGGCCTATGGCCTAAATAACTTGATGGACAGTGACTTATAATACGAGTATGTCGTTAGATACGTCTGAGTTGTGGCAGTATGAAGTATGTACATAGATAGGACACAGGCTTTATATTTTTATAACTTCCAAAAAACATGCGTTTAAATAAACCTTTCATTGAGACGATTTGTAATCAATGTATACATGTGTATACGTTTAATGTATGTATAATGCAATTTAAGACCATTTTGTTCGTTCGCAGTCGGGTTTTTGTGCTTTTATACTTGTGAACATTTTAACAATATTATGAAATTTATATTGTAACAATTCTCCTTAATTAAATGAATATAATGACGAAAAGTTGTATTTGAAATAAACTATTTTTGAGTTTGAGTTTGAATAATCAGCTTTACGACACCGTGCTGATATTCTAATCACACTGTTACAACCGCCGATAGCGCACAACGTATTAATGAAATCGATTCTCATAATAACAAGCCATACGGTACGGATAATCGTCGGAAGTCGTATTGAGTGTACGCCGGTCTGCGGTGTAATTACAGTAATCGAATCCAATCGAGATTCAATTTATGTATCGATGTCGGGAGGCGCCGGCGCAGCACTCGGCTTGATCGACTTGAGTTTGAATATGGAACGAAAGCTATCCGTTTACTCGATAATCATGAAATTATATGTTGGTTAGGATTATAACGGGCCCGTTGGTCTAGTGATAAGACCCTCCCCTTCGCTGGACGTTCGGGGTGTGGGTCCAAGGACGTCCGTTGAGTACGGCGGTGACTCTAAGGAGGACAGCGGCGGGATTGCAACCCCCGTCCCCGTGAGCACCGTGACAGGTTCCCGGGGGGCTTCAATACGCCCCCCGGCGGCGGGCTCAAAGGCAAGTCAGTGAGGGGCCCCTGGTGCAGATCCCACCGGAGAGACCTGGGTCCCCTCTCATCTGCCGATGTGACAGCCATGGGGGTTTTAGTGGGTAAGAAGCCCACATACCCCGGTCGAGCCCCACAGCTCCCGGGAGTCTTTCGAAGAATTCCCCCGCGTTAAAAAAAAAATGGTAAGTCACCCTGTCCGCTATCCAATAAGTCGTGGGTTCGATTCCCACCTTGTGGGTGCTATTTATCTCATCATTTATATCAGTTGTCTGGTTAGTATAGACTTTGCCTCCTAGTCAGGAATCAGATTCCCGTGTGTGGATTGTCCCAGGATATTATATTTTAAGACTAAGTAACAAGGGTGAAATGCTTTCACTCACGATTGAGCAGAATTTAATAATATAATAATGATAATATTTTTGAGACAATCCACACATGGTCATCCGATCCTAAACTAGGCAGAGCCTGTACTATGGAAACCAGACAACTGATACTAATACTTAAATACATTTTTTTTTTGGAAATACATAAGTACTTAAATAGATAACACCCAGACACTTGGTGGGAATCGAACCCACGACCCATCGGGTAGCAGCCAGGGTGTCTAACCACTAGATCAATGGGCCCGTGACATTGCAAGGTACATACCACATTATGTGCAGTTTTCTCGAAACCGATAATAGTTACAGGGTTTTACCACTGAAGGTAAAAACTACTGTCTAAAGCAAAATTTACCGTAAGGAGTACAAACGTAAAATCTTATATATACTTACCACGACTTATCATCAGCATGCGAAACCACCAGTCCACTGCTGAACAAAGGCCTCCCCCTTAGTAGGGAGGGGTTGCCATAATCTTCATGCTTGGCAGGCGCATAGGGATCGCGGTAGAAAGACGCTGTTGCCTTACTTCTAATATTCTTTTTTTTTGCTGCTGGCCGCAGATGGCCATTACAGCTTCACCGGACAATAGGAGGCGAGCGCTTGAAGCGCTCTAGCCTTTACGGCAGAAGTAGCGACGAGCTCAAGTGCACCTCAGGGAGGCACGGCCTCGGCTTGGGCTGTCGCTTACGAGAGGGCTGAGTTTACCACCGGTTCACAACGCGCCCCCACTGAGATGAACCGGCAAGAAACTCAGTGGGGTGATGCACGTCGTTGCGGTCGCATACGTACGACACTTCTAATATTCTCTTAGTCGCCTCTTACGACACCCAAAAGGATTTTATGTGGGGGTGAATTATTACCCAGACACCTCGCGGCATACCACGACTGGTACTAAGATAATCTCGTCGACACTACTAATAATATATTTTATTTTATTTATTTAACTTTATGCACTTATAGTACAAGGCGGACTTAATGCCTTAGGCATTTTCTAACAGTCTACCAGTCAGTTAATATCTTGATATTCATTAAGAAGAGCTTACAAGGTACACCCGAAGAATACCCTTACCTACCCTTCACCACCCCGGACACCCGTGGGGATTATGGCAGCCCCACTCTTTCAAAGAGGGAGGCCTTTGTTCAGCAGTGGACGCCTTCTGGCTGCTACTGAGCTACTAATACTTAATACGCTAACAGTAAGTAGATATTTTAATTATCTTGTATTCAATAATCGAAAATATTCTTATACTGCTCCCGACAGTCTGAATAAATAGATTTTAAAAAGTGACTTAATTCAAATTAAAGTTAATTGGCGTTTGTGAGTGCGGCAGTTAGAGCTGAGCATATTGATCCGTAGTTATCCTACGTTTTATTGAAACAGTTGAAAATCGGCTTTATTAAGCGAGCCAATAGGTTTTTATGAACGGAAATGCGCATCGCACGATTAAAGTGTTGCGATGAATCGATTTGAAATGTGCTATGAATTAATAATCGATAAATCCAAATGATAACATTTATTGGTTTAATTACACGAGCATTAATGCGTTATTATTTAGCGTATCAGTAATCTCATATTGAGATTGTGTATTTCCTCTTGAAATATACGGAAAATACAAAACTGAATAGACTTTCAAAGGTTATTTAGAATATATTTTATTTAACCTCATCATTACGTTTGGTCATAATTAATAACTGAATTTCCTGACAGCAAAATCTCAAGATATATACGATCCCGATATCGGATCGGCGAACGATATCGCATCGTATAATGTGAACAGTTCTGACGAGGTCATTGACACGAACGTAATCACTGTCAATGCCTCCACCACTCCGCAATAGTGTATTTGAATTTCGAAACCAACGATTCAATTGTCAAAAAAAGCGAAGGGTCGGGAACAAAGGCGAAGTATCGATGACAAACAACAAACAAATCGATTGTTGCCTAACTGTTATGAGCTTCGCTTGTCGCTCGCCTCATACATTTGAATGTCACTGTCAATAGTATAGATTACAGGATTACAGTGGCACGCGTTATAAAAAATGGTGATGTTCCATTTGTTATAGTGCATTAAAAATAATTACCAGCATGATTTGAGATGGCATATCAAACATAATCCTCAAAAGAAAATGAATTAATTTTCTATTAAAACCGAATGACACTTTACGATAAAAAATACGTGCTTGGTGGCTTTTACTTCTTTTAATCAGAAATTAAAAGAAGTAAAAGCGATATTTCATTGCCTAGTGTAACAAGAAGTCTGTCTCAAAGTCATGAAACGATTCGCCAGCCAAGTGACATCGGTACGAATTAGACGTTTTAATAATAATAATAAATACACTTTATTGTACACCAAAAGTTACATGTAAATTTAACAATTAATAATTTTAATTTGTTTTGTGAGATATAATCCCATAATTCACCATTCGCAGAATGGTAGAGACCATTCTCGTTATCGTAACGAAAAATCGATTAATAACAATGCGGTGAATACGATACATTATATTGTTAGTACTTAACACGTCACGTCACTGACGTCACGTTAAAGTGAAAAGTCAGGGTAATAAATAAAAATCAAATTTCAAAGTAAGGTCTTCGCCCTCCTCTGCTGGTAACGAATGAAACTCGGGACAGGCGTCGCCTGTTACAAACATAGCTTTACATATAAGTATAAAGAGTGACCCACATTTGGCCCGATTTTTTCGGAGACCCACTGAACCAATATTGCACGCTGTGCCCAAGTGAAAGGGCGACCAAAACACGGTCCTAAATACGGAAAACCATTAAGTATGACCTATAAAGCGTCCCGTTATTTCGTGTAAAGGATGGCTTTGTGTGCGTGACCAAAATTCTTTATTAGTTTATTTTATAACTTCATTCATATTGAAAACAACGAGTCATTGTTTGAATAGAGATTATAATTCCCTATAGGTACGATTTAACAGTTCGAAAGTGCATTCGTTTAGAACTATGCATTTTCTAAATGCATAATCTGTAGAAAGTCAATGTATTCTATGCATGCAGTGAAGGAGGAGAATACATACTAAAATATTCTGATCTACATCCATACTATAGACATATACTCCATACACACAAGTGAACTGCGCTCTAGAGTAGCTCTAGGTACTTCATTCATTTATTTCATCCAAATAACTCCTCTGAAAATCCAAACTTCAATTTAAAGAAATTTGGATGAAAATAATTGATTAATGAAGACCTAATTGATAATTGCCTGAAGACGAAGGTTTTTAACCAGTGTGTGTTGCCAGTGATGACATATGGTACTGAGACGTGGTCTCTAACGACTGGCCTTTTAGAAAAGTTCAGAGTCACACAACGAGCCATGGAGAGAGCTATGCTCGGAGTTTCTTTGCGCGACAAAATCCGAAATGTGGAGATTCGCCGAAGAACTAAGGTCACCGACATAGCTCTCAGAATCTGCAAGTTGAAGTGGCAATGGGCAGGCCACATCGCTCGAAGAACCGATAACCGTTGGGGAAGAAAGGTTCTCGACCGAAGAAGAAAGGTGGCGACCACGAACCGGAAGACGCAGCGTTGGCAGGCCTCTCACTAGGTGGACAGACGACATTGTGCGCGTCGCAGGTAACCGGTGGATGCAAATAGCCAATTGTCGTTCATTGTGGCGTTCTAAGGGGGAGGCCTATGTTCAGCAGTGGACGTCTTCCGGCTGATGATGATGATGATGATGAATTGATTAATGTCATTTTATTATATTTTTTAACTCCAAACTACTTAGTAGTCCCTTGTGAGTTAGCAATGTGTAAACTAGCCAACCAGCTATAGTACCCTTCACTGAAATAGGTTGTATTCCAGCGTGAATGGCACTGTAGTGCATTAATCTCAATGACTGTAGCTGGTGAAATTACCGTACGTGATTTAATAACTAAAACAAAACATCAGCATTTACATGTGAAATGCTTCATTAAATACAACTGCCAGAGAACGGTAGCAAATGTAAATGAATATTTATACCCAAAAACGCCCACGGCACATATTAATACTCGTACCGACAAACATATCTTTAAAATGTTAATACCTTATTAACATACTATGTGTGTAGCAAGAATTGTTTGATAACATACACAGTAGCTTTTCATTATCATAATCAGCAGCAGCCAAAAGACGTCCACTACTTGAACAAAGCCTCCCCTTGCAAGGGGGGGGGGGGAGGGTGCCATAATCTTGGGAAGGGAAAACCCTCAGTTGCATCTTACAGACACCCAACGGGAGGAGATGAGTGGATGCTATTATTACTTAGAGCTATTAAATCTTATTAAGTAGAGCTTTAAGCAGGACGACTAGAACTGGTGAGATCTACTCTTGAAAAATGAAATTAGTAAAAAATAAAATATATGTAAGTATAGGTACTAAAAAAAATTGAATTTTTGCTATTTGATATTGTAGTTCCGTTTGGAACGATCTATTTTTACACACTATACGTTTAGTCATAAAGGCATTGTCGCATATGCAGATATACTATTAGTAGCAAGCTATACAATACCGATACATTACGTATCGCCGGCCATATCAGATCGAGCGTCAATCAAGAGCGACACTATACATTATATATGCATATTATCCGAGATACGGCGTCTCGATGCTCGTCCGATGCGAGCGATTAATCGATAGCCACGTTTAATTTATGCTCGCATCTGCACCCTTCTTATTGGGTCTTGAGGACTTCAGAGAGCTGAACTGTTAGTAAAATTTGACTAAATGTAATGTTAATAAAATATTTAAAAAAAAAATTGAACCGACTTCAATAACACTAAAAAGTATAAAATAATTTAAATATTAAAGAAGTTGGTGTTGGCGTACCTGCTGTGTATATTTGGCACCAACTTCAATAATATTTAAATTATTTTATACTTTTTAGTGTTATTGAAGTCGGTACAATTTTTTTTAAAAATATTTTATTTTATACTTTTTAGTGATATTTTCATACATAAAGATTGAACCATCGAATACGGTAAAATGATCTAGGTAGGTTATGACATCATTATGATTTCACATTATCGTCTACATACTTTTACATAATTCATGTTTCTTCAGAAACTCAGAAACAATTTATCCGATCGTAATAAAATTTGCATGGAATCATCATAGTAGTTTAGTCTCTCGAATAAAAAAAGAATCATCGAAATCGGTTCATATTTATCAGAGAAATGTAAAGGAGAACATCAGTTTTATGGTTTTTACCAGATAAATTCCTCCATATCATTCATAGTCCTCCAGGAAGTTCTTATCCGGTTGTGATACAATTCATACAGGTTCATTACAGTATTTTCTTCTTCCGAATAAAAAAAGAATCATTGAAATTGGTAAATATTTACCAGAGTTATGACCATTTTTGTCCTTAAAAAGCACCATAACGTCATCTATATAGGCTTTCCTGCAGCTCTCAGTGCGCAGTCACCATTCTTGTTTTTCAGGAACTACTTATTACTAAGCAATAATTTTTTTATGGGACCCAATTAACGGATTAAAGAATGGATGGAAGAAAGATTTTTTCAAATCGGTTCATAATTGCCAGAGTTATGCGCGAACATACATAGAAAAAAAAATAATTATATATATATACAGACGAATTGAGAACCTCCTCCTTTTTTGAAGTCGGTTAAAAACAGTACACAGCCGAATATAATATAGTGTCTATTTCACACAGCAAGGGCATCAGCAGCAATATTAATATACAACCCTAGCTATGTCATGACAACTAGGGAAGAATACGATACTAATAATAATAATAACTACAGAAATTTCATTTATAAAAAAGCTTTGAGTTTCATTCGGATGTACTTAGTGCCCCGCCACTGCAGTAAAATCAAGGAGCATAGAAATATAATGTCAAATTGCGATTGCGAAATGCGATGTCCGATAATTATGGCCTTAATATTGGCCTTTTAGTTTGTTGTAATTTTTGTCCTAATTTATTGTTTTCTTCTTTTCTCACTTTCTTTATGTTTCGAACGGCAGGACAGACTATCGCTAATGGCGATTCATTTGTAACAAAACAATGTTTAAAAAAAAGGTGAAAAAATGACAAGCCCGCTGAGTTTCTTGCCGGATCCTCTCAGTTGAGGCCGCGTTGTGATCCGGTGGTAGCTTTTAAAAAATGACGATTCAAAAGTGCTAGCGTTAAGCCTATTTGAAATAAAGATTTTTGAGTTTGAGTTTGAGATGTATCTACTTCTACTATTTTCTAAAATAGTAAAAAATCTTGCGCTAAGTAATGCCTCGTTTTTGGTAACTTGAGTGCCAGTGGTTATAGTGACAATGACGAATCGTTGAATATACATAAAAAACCCGGCATTAAATACCTACCTATATAATGCATTCAAACATTTAATTACTTACATACCACACAAATTTAATTTGAAATCAGATAACCAGATCTATTTGCAATTGAAAGAAACGTAAAAATACTTATAAAATGAAATGTGTAATTAAAATTTCAATGCCACACTTGCAACAATCTAACTTGCAACTAGGTATCCAATTGCAAGCAAAAGTTCCCTAGAACCAGACACCACACGTTATAACAAGCCGATATAATGCTAACGGTACCTGAGATATTACCAGTCATTTGCAGGATGCAAATTAATGTATGTTGCGGGCAGTAAAGGTATCGGTGCGTGTATTAATCGACTCCCACGCAGCCAGGGGGAAAGCAGTATCGACCGATAATTTTAATGCATCGACATGTGGGAACACGACTCCTAATGTGAGTACAAGCCGACCTAATAGCTCCCACACATAACTGCGAATTCGCATCGCATCGCAAATATCTGCGGGAAACAAATGAATTTTTGTATCGAAAATTCATTTGTTTCTCGCAAATATTTGCGATGCGATGCGAATCCGCAGTTATGTGCGGGAGCCCTAAGACAGTTGCCTGCCTACAGTTCCCGGTGCTTTTACTCGACTACTTCAGAAGGAGGACTTTGATTTTCTAGAGTACCTAGGTCTAAACTTTATTTTAATCGGGAATTAACGCGATTTACCTTATATTTTGGCTTGACGTTTCGGCCGGGTTGCACCAGCCGTGGTCACAAGCAGACAAGAAGCAGAGGCGAGAGAAGCAGCAGTGGTGTCTGCTTGTGACCACGGCTGGTGCAACCCGGCCGAAACGTCAAGCCAAAATATAAGGTAAATCGCGTTAACTCCCGATTAAAATAAAGTTTGATAATGGAACGCGAAAGTCTAAAAGTATATAGAGTAGGTCTGTATAGACATATAATTTCTTTGGTACGGTCTACAGTATACAGAAGCATTTTGGAGGGTGTTACTTCTAACTTCGACTGACGAGACGAACGAAGAATATGAACCCGTACGTAGTGAACGTCATATGGTGGGCTTGCAGTCAAGCACGTAAAACATGGTAAAATTCATCAAGCTGTTTAACCAGAGCGTGCTTAAGAAATAGACTATGTTGGCTACAATGTGTCTATAATAAAAAAACACTTACATATCGTAGCATATCATAATATGTCAACTCGGAATTGAACTTACCTGCAAAGAGAAAATAAAAGACATTAAATACACATAAAAGATGTACGGTAAGGTATTATAAAAAACAGCAAAGTTAGTAGTTATATTAGGTTATATACTATTGAATATCAAGTGGGTAATTTCACGTGGAAAGTAAATTAGGAAAACCTACGCATGTTGGATAAACTATTATTGTGTAATAAAGTTTTATTCCTAGTATAAATTATTAAGATTTGCTGATATAGTTTTCATAGGATAGATAAAAGCATGGTATACCATAGAGCAAAAAAGTGGGTTATGCACTTCTAAAATGTTGTACCCCTTTTTTACTTTACATCATCAAAATTGGAACTGTGTGGATACAGGAGTAATGGCTGACCAGTGGCCAGCCTAAGACAATTGGTAGAGTTGATTGAATCTCTGTGTTCATACATTCATTGTTACGATTATGATCTTGTGAAGAAATACAAGGTATTATTCGTCCTACGAATAGAACTTGGAGAGATTCTATACGATATACAGTGGTATTACTTCACAGTATTAATTGCCAATTATTAAACGTGCATACATTTCATGTTCACCACGCAACCGTTCGTTTCATTTGACCAATACATTCACTTTTATTCGTGTTTATGAAGAGAATGATATACTCATTTTCCTAAACGTGTTGATAAATCAAATCGGCCCCATAATAGTGTCAGTTTTACAAATACGGAAGCGCACATTACGCAACAAAAACGAAGAACAAAGAATAGATTCATAACACAGTTTCAGAATAAACAGTAGAGGCAGTAATAGCTTCTAAAATATACATTTTCAAAGTTCCCTTTTGCATGTAATGAATGAAATTGTGAAAGAAAAATGTAGAGACATGAATACACTTAAGTTATAAATGCAATCAAATATAAAGAGTAAAAGTCCGAGTAACTGAGACTAGCGAAAAATATATCTCTAATGTATTTTGACAGGCTTCTTTGAAGGAGTTGGTTTTTAATTCAACAGCGTTTTATGTGCCCTATATCGATGAAATACGACATGACCGATTGCAAAACAATCAAACTCGGTACGATCAGAACTGGCACTAAAGCCGCATGATTTGACGGATTTGCATAAAAGTTTTCTTTTATTTATTTAATTTACTTCGTTCTGATGTGAAGTCGGTTTTACTTTTTTTAACGACTTCAAAAAGGCAGCGGTTACTCCAGTCGTCATGTATGTATTTTTTTTATTTAGTTTCTAGTAGGGCTTTAAGTAAAAGGCTTACTACTAATAAGTTGTTAGCTATGTGTGTAATGCTTGCAACTAATCACATTAGTCAACACATTGACAATGCCAAGAGGGTAACTAATTCAATAAGTGACACATTTTAATGTACTACACAAATAAACGAATGAATGTAATATGAAGAAAAATCTATAATATGTACTTACTTATGTTACACTTGTAATTTGATATAAAAAATGTACATGGAAACATCAAAAGCTACAAGAAATATTTAAGGCTCGTATCAGTCATATGAGAAATGATGATGATTTTGCATTGAAATGAAACTAATTTTACGGATTATATCGCGGTTTATTTATGATTTTAATTACCCAACGTTTCCATTCTATTAGATTCGCCATTATATTCGATTTGACAAACCACAAATCAATTAAAAAAGAACAGCGATTCCTGCCAAGGATGATTCGTGAGGCTATTGAAATTAAAAAACATCCAAATTTCAATAGAGAAGATGGCTGGGTGCTACCACCAGCTTGGGATCCCGTCATAAATATAATCAAATCCAAAGACGAGCATTCCACTGCAAGACCTCAAGATACTGTAAGCTCTTTCTGCGTAGATCGGACTAACAATAATAATTAGAAGACCTGAGGGTACCCGAAGACAACTATGACGTATGGACAGCTACCACCTCAGTCCGCCCGTGACCATGAATGCTGTAAAAATTCAAATCATAAATAAACCGCGATATAATCCGTAAAATTAGTTTCATTTCAATGTGTACTATTCGCGTGTAATGATTTCTGATATTTATCAGAAATCATTAGATGATTTTGCATTTCGAACTCTACGTATTTTATAATTAAGCATGATTTAATACTTCCCACGCGGTACGCTATTTTAATTTAACATTGTTTGCTTTCCTAATCGCCGTCTTCCTGATTGCTTCTTGATTTACCGTCTCCGCTGAGCATTGATCTCGAGGGTTAAGTACTTAGCTGTCAACGTGAATATCTATTAGTCTTAGGGCTTGTTTCCTGAATGATGTATCTAATAACCACTTGGCTGATGGGTAAATTTGAGCACTTTATCGAGACAAGGAGCATATAGTTCCTCTAGAAAATAAAGGCAATCATAAAAGCCATCAGCTTTTTCAATAATGCATACATGACAGAAATATAAATGATTTTGCCGTTCTAAGGGATATCAAGTATACTGTACATATGTTGTCATATACATAATACATAATTATATAATACGTAAAACAATGTAGAGCATATCTTGACAAAGTCAAAGTCAAAAGTCAAAGTCAAAATATCTTTATTATGTAGGTACAGGCCCCACGGAGGCACTTACACAAAAATCATTTTTACAACCTACCACCGGTTCGTTTGCGGCATTATTGTTTGTTTTTACATTGAATCAGTATACAATAATTGTGTACTGATTTAATGTAATTCATACATAATATTGTTACTATAATAACATAGATTGTAGGAAAATTGTTACTAACGTATTTTATTATGATTATTGCTTATTATTGTTATATAATTTGAATGTTAAATTTATGAATTTTATTAATTGTATGGATTTTTTATCTGAAATAAATATGATTATTATATTATTATTATATAGTAACGCGGCCGCTACTGAGCTGAGAAGATCCGGCAAGAAACTCAGCGGGCTTGTTTTTTTTTTGTCATTTTTTTTAACAGTTTTACAAATTATACATAAGTCAGCCTTAAACTTCTAAGCTTGCATGAGTTGAGCAGTTCAAGCCCACGCAGCTTTATCCTCCAAGTAATCCGAGATTTTATAATAAGCCTTTTTTTACAATCGTCTTTTTATCAATGGTTTAAATTTCTTTATTGGATCTCGGATATCCTGTGGCAGTTTGTTATAAAAGCGTATACTTTGGCCCATAAACGATTTGCCTGTGTTGTAATTTATTAATTGGAACGTTAGGTCAAAAATTGAAATAAAAAATCTGCAAGTACAATAATTAGGTTATTGTTGTTAGATCATAATATTATAGTGTTTCATCAGCTAACACTTGACATAAGACGAGACATCGAAGTTTTAACATTTTAAGGACCTGTTTTATTATAACGCGGTTTTAACTACACACATCAAAAGTGTCTAGGGATCAAGCATTTTTAAGCGGATTTCTTGAGATTGAGATGTGGCTTTGTAATAAATTTATGATTTTATAAATTTATATGGATCCTTTTTGGTGCATTTCATAATTTGAATCAGGAACTGTGAATCAAATTCGAGTAAAAGATGAAAATCAGCTGTCAATATTTTCCCTATAAAAACATACAACGCATTGAAGACATTATTAGTGCTACTGTTTCCCTACTACTGATTAAAACCAACGTTATTATGGAGCGGCGACGTCATTTAAGCAGGGAAGAAATGCTCAGAGCCGTGGGAATGATAGAAGCTGGTTCCCGGCAACGTACTGTGGCTTTAGCTCTGAATACAAGTCAGAGTGTTATCAGTCGACTTTGGACACGTTACCGAAGCACTGGTACCGTGGCTGAGCGCCATGGAGGACGGTATCGCTGCACCACACGGAGACAAGACCGATATATTCAAATCTTAACTCGAAGAGCTCCAACAATAACTGCCATGATGTTAGCCGTGAGGCTTCATCACTCTTCAGGGAACTTAATTAGCGACCAAACAGTCAGAATCCGCTTGCATGAAGTGAACCTTCATTCCCGAAGACCGCTACGGGTACCACCTATAGCAATGCACAATCGTAGGATTCGATATCAATGGGCTCTTGAACACAGAAATTGGGCAGAAGAACAATGGCGTTTCGTGTGCTTTTCTGATGAGTCTCGGTATGGTATGAGACCGGATACAAGACGTATACGACACTGGAGAACCCCTGGACGCCAACAGCGATTAAAATCCTGCCAGGAAGTCCATCCTTATAGTGGTGGAACCATCATGGTATGGGCGGGTATTTGGATCGGCGGAAGAACTGAGTTGATTTGGATCAGAGGCAACCTCAACGCTCAAATTTATGCTGAGACGATTGTATCAGACGTCATCGTTCCTCTACAAGTGCAAATCGGTCCCTTATTTCAGTTAATGCATGATAATGCACGACCGCACACCGCAAGAGTTGTAAGACAGACTCTCGCCGCAGCTAACATCAATGTCCTGCCCTGGCCTCCTCAGTCGCCAGACTTGAACCCGATTGAGCATGCATGGGATATGCTACAGAGAAGAGCTCTGCCGAATATGGAGGGTATCCAGTCGCAAGAAGACCTTTTTTTGTTGTTGCAACGAACATGGGCGGCCATTCCACAGCGTGATTTGGATGAACTCATTTTGAGTATGCCAAACCGATGTTCTTGTGTTGTTAGTGTTCGCGGTAGAAACACGGATTATTAATTGTTTAAGTTACCCAATAAAATTTTAAAGAAAACTGTTATTTCAGTCTTTTTTTCGAACTTTTGTGTTAGTGGTTCAAATGTCAAAAATCCCTTTATTAGGAAAATGGCAAATTTCTTTATTAATGCAAAGGTGACTTGGTTTATCGTTACTGTGACAAACGAAAACACTTTATTTGATGAATCCTTAAAGAAAATTTTAATTAATATCAATCAGGAGAAAAGTTATTGCAAAAATATATGTTGATCCCTAGACACTTTTGATGTGTGTAGTATTTGATTAAAAAGCGTACCTGTACGAGTGACCGGTGTAAAGAGCACTGAATGTGGTCAAATTACTGGACTCAAGAGACTTAATAAGTAATGTTTGATAGCCAGTTGTAACCACTGTTCGGTAAACGATCAGTTGGGTAAGCAACGTTAGGCAAGGTCAGTCCTTAGATGGGTGACCGTTTAGTGGCATTTGAACTGAGTGTCTCCGTGCTTCGGAGGGCACGTTAAAAGTTGGTCCCGGCTGTTGTCATTTAGACAGCAGTCGTTAAGCCAAGTCAGAGGCCTAAGGGCAGCTTGAAACTCCACCAGGTTGGCCACTAACCATACGAGAAAAAAAAAGTAATGTCTCAGTCTACACTATCATGCGAACAGGCTTTTCATCTCATTATTTACTATTGCATAAAAAAGAAACGGCCAGTATCAGATACATTCTCAATCCGTTGAGATTTATAATATTTGACGGTCGGCTGTCTTCACCGACAAGTTTGATGGATGTAATTTAGAACTTCACGCCCGCGGGTCCAGTCAGCCTCGTGTTTTCTATTGTACGGCATGTAAACACAAATTGGTTATTACCGTAACGAAATAATGTTGCTCAACGCAGGAAATGAGAGATGTGTTTTGACATAACTCACTTGCTTGCGGTATGTTACTCGTATCTAGACAGTACAGGAATATTTCTTGGTCTCCTAGCCATGTCTTTTTTTTTTCTTTTTTTCATCCACGATATCACCTCTATATACTATCATAATATATTTTATAGTATTATTACTTATTTCCTCACCATAGATAAACTATGTTATATTGTGTTTTATGTATATTATCGAATATATAGATATATAGATATATATATATATATTTATTTCAATGTAGGTATATATAATATTTATCTTATATATTATTATCTAAATTACATGTAGATTTATAACTTTTCCTCATTTTTATTTTATTTTGTTTTCTGTACACCATTGGCTACCTTCTTTTGCTAACTGATCGTTCCTTTCCATCCTAAGGTTGTCTGGAAGAAATCGCAACTTGCGATAAGACCGCCCAATGCATACCATTGTATATTTTCTTTGTACTTCTTTGTTTTCTGTACCTTTTGGTGTGCAATAAAGAGTTCTCTATCTCTATCTATCTATCTATCTACACCCCAGTAGACAGTATGCGTTACACCCCATTAATAAAGGATTTATATTTTTATGAAATTAGAAAAACAAATATAAATTTTATTATCATCAGTGGCCGAAAAACGTCCACTGCTGAAGAAAGGCCTCTCCCTTAGAAAAGAGGTTGCCATAATACCCACGCTTGGTAGGCTTCTTGGGGATTTCAGTATCAGCCACCATGCGTTATCAAAACCGCCAGATATATCTAGAAAAATTCCTAACACTTATTTGGAATCTGACGCATTAACAGATGCTCTAACCGAGATGGCAGCATCGACGGTCTTTCACCGAGGTGTATTTGACCGAACTGTTTTTGACTGAACGTGGGGCCTAGCAAGCTAGTGATTCTTCTGGTACTGCTAGCGTCTATAGGCTGCGGTGACTGCTTTCTATTAGGCGGGTCAAATGCTTGCTTACCTACCCTAAAAAGAAAACGACTGGAATAGTTTGCCTACGTCAGATTTCCTGTCCAGCTTGCAAGTGGCTCGGGGATGTATTCTGTGCTCGGGGATCGCTGTATAGGCGGAAGATAAATCCAAAAGAAAGACGCTGCTGCCCGTCTTCCTGTTCTCGCTTAGTCGCCTCTTACGACACTCAACGAGAGGAGATGGGGGGGGGGTACAATTCTAACCCGGCACCCCACGGGTTTAATTGGCTAGAGTATTTTACCATCCCCGATTGCATTGCCGCTTTCCATCACATCTGATGCAGTAAATCACTATCTTATCTATACCTTTTTGGTCTGTAAAACAACAACGAACCGTCAAGCTTTTGTTCATATGACTCGATCCATTACTGAGAGTGAGAGAACGGCTTCACACTCCACAGCATTCCAATGCATCATTGTTACGAAATCAAAGGCGAAGTTATTATTTATGAAGCCGACATAGATCAATGACGTATTCAAGCATTAAACTAATATTAATTTGCATCTAAATGCTTCTGAATTAGATTTAATTACAGACTCATGTATGAAAGCAACGTATAAAGCGTCCGTGTGCATTAGTGATCTTATTTTTCGTTTTAACTCTTAGAGTTTGAGGATGACTAGGCAATTATTGATTGAAAGCACATTCGATTCGTATTAAATTGATTTATTTAATTAATTATTTCGTTTTTGTAAGAGCAATCTTTTTTTTAGTTGGTATGTAAATAATGTATTGAGCATTTTGAGATATACGATCTCACTATCTTTTTGTTAACAAGAAGTATAATTGTTATTAATAAGTACTTATGTTAATAAAGTTAAATTAAGTTTAAGAAGTATAATATTATTTTGCCATAAAATAAAGCATCCCCTGTGGGTTGAGAACACAATACCGATATTCAACATTCACTTAACATTTCCTTTCATATCTAAACTTTATCATGATAAAATAACACGGTGGGTGGAAAATTATATTAAATTCATCATTCAACCCTATTATGTTTAGGGCGAGTTCGCATTGAAGTCAACGACGGGGAGTCGCTAGGTGGAGCTCGCGTCTGCATTCATCGCCAAGTTTGAATAGGGCCATAAAGGCAAACAGCAGGGCTGCCACGATGCAGAAACATTTGTAAAAAGGAAAAGCACGTTATGATAGTTTACAGCTTAGATTATAAACTATATAATAAACTATAATTTGCCACTTTAATATAACATTAAAGGATTTTAATGAGTCTTGGAAATAACAGTCGGTATAAGCGATTTTATTAGAAAATTTATCGATTCTACCGCCTATGAAAATGTTATTTATTAACGTTCATATACATCATATACAGTTTAATGTTGAATTAAAACTGTCTATAGAGTCGTTTTTATATTTTACAGATATTTTTATAGAAAAAGCAAGATCACAATAGATAACAAAAGCTAGTAGCAGAAATTCATGGAAGAAACTGGGAGAGGAATACGCCGAGGAGGCAACCACTACGAATCACATTTATAAGTTTAAAATTGTAAAAGGTAGTATTAACATAAAGCTAATTTTATTTTGTAGTATCGTTAGTTAATATAAAAGGAATATGGAACTTAAGCTGTAAGCAAAATCTGATTTTGTGACAAAAGTTATGACGTATCATCACCTGTATGCCATATCATTGCTATAATTACTGGAAAGTTATATTCTGAGTTACGAAAATAATATAGGCGTGATAAAAAATCCTCCTAGAATAAATGTAAAAAAAAATATCCTACAGAAGACAATAAAAAAATATTTCAAGCCTGCACGGAACGATAAATTTTAAGTTCTTAACAATTTGATTACCGCAAAAGTTCCAAAACTTTTAAAAGATAATGTAAAAACCTTTCTTTTAGAACTTGACGTTACTAATTAAAAGTAACTTCAGAAGCTAAGTAATCTTTTGTTATAAAGAAGCCGCCAGTTAACACTTCATATTATGTACTTACTAGGAATAGTTACTGCGATAATGGTCTACCATCTATCACATTAGCGCGTCGTTGTGCATTCGTCTATAACTCTATGATAACTTAGCCATTGAGGAAATAGCATGCTGTAAACATTAACTGCGTTATTCCTGGAGCGATGATGTTCCATCCATAAATATAAGTATAATAATATGGATTGCAAGCCGTAAATATCTCGTTTGCTTGATTGAAGAGCGACCGTAAACCAGTGCACGACTGCACGTTCAAGGTATTTTTGGTTCAATAGAATAGAATCAGATAGAATAGAATTACAGGAACACACTTCGACCCAATTGGATCCATGTAGTGTCCTAGTGCATGAGATACTGTTGCTATGACTATCTGAATACTCTGAATTAGAATATTCGTAGGTATTCCCCAAAAAACGGGTATGTGAAGAGCAATAATTGGGCTCAAGACTATTTATTCAACCTTGAGCCCAATTAGTCTTTTGTCTTAGGTGACGTGCGATATTTCGCCTATTATCAGGAAAACGTACAGCCCGTAGCTTCTTTAATTAAAAACAAAAGTATTATTGAAAAAACAATGACTCACTTCAAAATCTTTATAAAGAAAAAGAACATAATTCAAAATATCTTTATTATGCATATGCCTTACGATCGCACAACAAAGACGTACATAGGTTTAAACCTAAGTAGGTTTAAACCTATGTACGTCTTTGTTAAGTAAGTACTTTAAAGTAAAAAAAAGACAATCAAAAAATTCCTCAAAAGAAACCACAAGTATTTCCCGTCAATTAACTAACTGGTGTTAATTAAATTACAATTATTTTGAAACAATAAATGTTGATGGTATAATGGCCGGTGTGGGCGTTAGGCCTGCGTTTCTTGGGCATCGCTCTCTGCACGCAAGATGAACCGCCAATTACAAACGCTCTTCCGATACGGTACGTTTAATCGTTTATTTATTACTTAACTCGAATACGATACTAGTAATCGTGATCTCTCGTAGTGCTAGAAATGCAGCAATCTTGGTAGGAACTGCACACAGAAAAGAAGTAGTATAATCGACGTATTTTTCTTTACAGCCTTATTTTTCTTTACAGGATCAACATCGGAACGATAGAAGTATGAGGCAAAATTGGTAGGGTTGAATATCATATATCGAATCCTACCAATTGTCTTTAGCTGGCCCACCAGTCAGCCATATAATAAGTCGGTACATACCAAAGACGATTTTCGTCAAACAAGAACTGTCATTACTTTTTACAATTTATAAAAATTCTTCAGGAAATATACAAAATACATTATGAAAATAAACTTAAGTCACATTCAGTAATTATATACTAAGCAGGGGCATCTTAAAACCCTGGCAAGAAGCCAAAGGCATGCTCTGTAAAGAGGCTTTGTGAATCACAAGAATTCATAGGTTGTTCTTAATACAATGCAAAATTACGCAAAGAAAAAATATGATAAGATACAAATGCTCTCGCGTTGAAATAAAACAACAAAGACGTTAAACATTATGTACCGTGACGTTAACATACATTTGTTCTAACAAATGATCATAATATCGGGAAAGTAATTATAAATAAAAACTTCAGCATCTCAATTAATAATCAGTGACTTAGCGAAATCGGCTGTGTTGGCACTTATATAACGGTTTTACAATAAAAATCTATACTTATAATAAAACTGTAACAGGTCCAATTCTGTACATTGAAGATATTTTGAAAATTATATTTGGAGGGCATTCTATAACCGATACTGAGGCCGAAAATGTATTTTTTTAATTTTTGTCTGTCTGTCTGTCTGTCTGTCTGTCTGTATCATGGCTGAGCATCACGCCGAAACTGCTGAATGGATTCAAATGAAACTTGGCATGATTTGAGATCTTACTACGAGGTAGGACATAGGATACTTTTTATCCCGTAATCTAGCACGGTTCTTTTGGGAGAGGGTATTAAAGTCAAAATGGGTAGTTGGTTATACGCTTGGTCCGATTTTATCAATTTTTCTTTATAATATAATAAATATCAGTAAGGTAACATTCATAGAGAGTTGTTATCAAGGTTTTGTAATCGATCGGGTTAAGCAACGTTAGGTAAGGTCATTAAATAGTTGGGTGACCGTTTAACGCCATTTGAACTAAACGGGTCCGTGCTTCGGAGAGCAAGTAAAAAGTGGGTCCCAGTTTTTAACCGACTATAAAAAAGGAGGTTATGTATTCGATGCGAATGTCTGTTATTAAAAGTTTAGTTAACGTAAAAATAGCGCAGGCGGAGCTGCGTGGGTCAGCTAGTTATTAATATAATTAAGATGATACATTATCGGTACTTACGAGTGAACGCATCGCTTACGAGTGGAACGAGTGTAAATTTAATTAACAACGTTTATAGTGTCTAAAAAGGTGTTTGTGTTATTAGTTTTGATACTGTAACTATTTCTCCGTGCTGTTTTTTGATTAATTCTGGTGAAGGGACATATAATTTAAGTGTCAAGCTATCTTTAAATCTAAACTGGATTTATTATCCGTTCGACTACCGTCAATAAGTTTTATCAACTGTGATTGACGTTCTCCACGGCGCACAGTGGGCTGGATTTAAACACTTGTCTTTTCTCCGGTGACGGACTATATTAACTTTGTCGCTAGTTGTGACTCTTATTAGAAATTGTTGTTAAAAATAGTATAATGGGCAAACATAAGGCTTCTTCATCGTCTTCTGTAGAAAATCCGACTCAAATTAAGAATATAGAAGCAGACGACGTCAGAGTTATAATACGGGAGGAAGTCCGTGAAATGTTGCGTGAACTACTTAAAGAGGAATTTCGACCTTTCGGCAGCAAATTGGAGGAAATTTCACAGTCTATGTCTTTTATAAGCAATCAGTATGACTCATTGAATGAAATACTATCTAAAAATGCTGAGAAGATCAAGCTACTAATGGCCGATAAGGCTGCCCTGCAGGAAACGGTTCATACCTTGTCACGGAAAATAGCTGTAATGGAACAACATATGCGTGAAAAAAATATAGAGATTAACGGTGTACCGGAACATAGATCGGAAGTCTTGCCTAATGTTATCGAACAATTGGGCAGAACTGTTGGCAGTCCGATATGCCCTAATGATATATTATCATGCAAGAGAGTTGCAAAAATGAATAAAGAAAGTAAGTCACCACGCGCCGTAGTGGTTAAGTTACAAAGCGTAATTCGCCGCGACGAGTTTCTTGCTGCTATTATAAAATTTAATAAGAAAAACCAGGAAAATAAATTGAACACCCATCATATCGGAATAGGTGGAGATAAAAAGCCTATATTTGTAATGGAGCATCTTAGTCCCGAAAATAAATCACTGCATGCTGAAACCAGGAAAATAGCCAAGGAAAGAGGTTATAAATTTGTATGGGTGAGAAATGGATATATTCACGTACGCAAAGACGAGACAAGTCACGTTATTATTGTTAACGGCTATGAAAAACTGAATAGTTTGTAAATTATGTACATTAATTCATAATATTATAGTAATATAAACTAGATTTAAGATTTACCATTCAACATTTACTACCAAAATGTAAGAGGATTAAGAACGAAATTAACGACTGTTTTCAATAACATTTGTCAGACAGATTATGACTGTATTATATTTACGGAGACATGGCTAAACGAACGTATCTTAGATTCTGAAATAGTAGATAGTCGATATCATCTGTACCGTAGAGATCGAAGCAGTTCTATGGCGAGTAATAATAAAATAGATGGTGGCGGTGTGTTGATAGGTATATCAAATAGATACAAATCTGAAAATATGATTTCTTTTCAGTCAACTGTCGAAGATCTGTGGGTTATTGTTGAGTTAAAAATTGGTAACAAAATTAAACGGCTTGGTATTTGCTGTGTCTATCTTCCACCACCTTTAAAAATGAATATATTTGAAGTGTTTTTGGATCAGGTAGACCATGTAATCAACAACGTAGACGAAGTTATTATTGTAGGGGATTTTAATATTAAAACAATATCCTGGTCACATTGTGATAACGAAAATACTCTAAAACCTACTTATAACTTTAATGATAAATTAGCATGTGCATTGGTAGACTTTATAAATATAAACCACTTAGTGCAGTTGAACTTTATTAAAAATGATTATGGTAATATTTTAGACTTGATCCTTACTAGTCTATCGGATGGTGAGGTGTTTAGACCGTTGAGTGTATTGACTGGGCTGGACAAATATCACCCGCATCTATTAATAAATTTCAATTTCGAAATTGAAAAATGTCTGCCGGTTAAAGAAACAATTAAATATAATTTTTATAAAGCTCCATATGAAACAATAAATTCTGAGTTACAACTAATAAACTGGGAATCTATCCTCGATGAAGAAATTGATATAGATGGTAAAGTTGATTTGTTCTATGAACAGTTAGAGAGAGTTATAGAGGCAAATGTTCCCAAACGAGTGACCGAACATTCACACATGAAATATCCAGTATGGTTCAATAGTAAATTAATACGACTATTCAAAGAAAAAGAAAAAGTCCGAAAGAAATTTCGTAAGTATAAGAACCCCAGAGATGAATTAGAATTTGCATTATTGCGTGATAGGTTTAATAAACAATACAAAATTTGTTATAATAATTATTTGCAGGCTACTGAGAGTAATATACGCTGTAATCCAAAGACCTTCTGGACTTACATCAAAAATAAAAAAAATGGAGCAAGCACGTTACCCAATAAAATGTATTTAGACAGTAATTCAGCTAGTAATGGTGAGGATATTAGCAATTTGTTTGCAGGACATTTCTGTACAGTTTATTCTAAACCCAATCAACAGACCACAAACAATCTTATCCAAAAGAACTTTGTGGATATTCCATTGAATAAAATTATGTTTACCAAAAATGATGTTTTAGACAGTCTTAAAAAACTGGATTCTACTAAGGGAGCTGGTCCTGACGGTATACCAAATGTATTCGTAAAAAGAAGTGCAGAGGCACTTGCACTTCCCTTGTGCATCATTTATACCGCTTCATTATTGACTGGACATTTCCCTACAAAGTGGAAGGAGGCCCGGATTGTGCCTGTTTTTAAAAAGGGGGACAAAACCAACGTTAAAAACTATCGCCCTATCTCAATCTTGACTTGCTTTGCAAAGGTCTTTGAAAGTCTAGTTTGTCCAATTCTCGATAACCATGTCCATAAACACATCGATGTTCGGCAGCATGGATTTATAAAACACCGGTCGGTATCTACAAATTTGGTGTCATACATTGATTATGTTTCAGAGAATGTTGATAAGCAGATACAAGTAGATGCAATATACACAGATTTTACTTCTGCATTTGATAAAATAAATCACTCCATATTAATTGCAAAACTATACAACTATGGAATTGATGGAAATTTATTAGAATGGTTTCGCTCATATTTGACTGGCCGTTCGCAGACAGTCGTTATCAATGGTTATACTTCTAAATCTTATACAGTGTCGTCAGGCGTGCCACAAGGGTCTCATTTGGGACCAAAATTGTTCGTAATTTTTATTAACGACATTTTTGAGGTAATTGTTAATAGCGAAGTCTTACTTTTCGCGGATGACCTTAAAATGTATAGAAATATAAAATGTCCAAATGATATATTGCTTCTACAAGAGGACGTGGACAGGATGTATAAATGGTGTGAAGAAAATTATATGACACTAAATTTAGACAAATGTTTTCATATGAAATTCACGAGGAAGGTTTTGCCCATTCAATCGTCATATATAATTAATGGTACAAGACTTAAAGAAGTAGACAATATTCGAGATTTGGGTATCATATTAGATAAGAAGCTAAGCTTGATTACACATATTGACCATATTGTTACAAAAGCCGCTAAAACTTTGGGTTTTATAAAAAGGAATACAAAAGAATTTCATGACATCAATTGCTGTATACTTTTGTACAAAGCTTTAGTTCGCAGTATTCTAGAATTTTCAAGTGTGGTATGGAATCCATTGTACTCAATACACTCTCAAAGGATAGAATCCATTCAGAGGTCCTTTACAAGACACATAATCTGGAAAAACAAAATTACTCCTAGGAATTTAGGATATCAGGATCGTTTGGATTATTTTCATCTCCAATCACTATTTAAGCGTAGACAAATCTCAGATTTATTGTATCTGCATAATATACTTCATTTATATAATAATCCGACCATACTTGCCAAAGTAAAATTAGCCGTTCCCTATAACTACCCTAGACAACCAATCAAAAATATTTTCTCCAGACCTATGTCTCGTACGAATCTGTACTCAAATTCACCTGTACCACGTATTCTTAATCAGTATAATAAGTGTAATGAACGTAATATTGATATTTTTAACGATAACTTTAAAACTTTTAAAAATAAATTGTTTAAATGTTACATGATATAGTCAATTTACTCAAATTATATATGTAAGTACATATTAAGTACCATAAAATACTATGAAAATACGAATGTTGAGGACGTATGTTATAAGATACAGTAACTAGCCTATAATTATCTTTAAGACTAATATTATACGAATGCTATGTACTGTACTGTTTACGTTCCAAATTAAATAAATAAAAAAAATAAAAAATATTGTTAGTTCACAGTCATGTCACACACAGTACTGACTGGCACCTGCTGACATGGCATACATTTTCTGCAAAGGCAATTAAGACTACACGTGATAGTATGGTATTGTTCGATTTTTTTTCTATTTTCATCATGATGAACTTAGTATAAAATATACTTTTTGTACGGCGTATCGGGGTCATATATAGGATACTATGGTATTGTTCGATTCTTTCGAACTTAGTAAAGAATATACGTTTTTGTACGGTGTCGGGTGGGGCAGATATAATAAAAAAATGAACTGCGTTATGTAGATGTTTCATTTGAATTAGATAAGCAAGACGTTTGCCTGATGATAAACGACACGTCTATCTATAGAAAGCTGCACTGTACTGCCACTCGTCACCGGGTGTCACCCGAGACATTACTTGACATGACACTTAGTAGTGGGGATTTTCCGAGACTTAACTTAGTAAGTTAAGTCGTCAAGTCTCGTTAAGACTTAATAAGTTAAGACTTATCTTAATAAGTTAAGTCTCGTAAGCCCATAGTAGTTTCACCAGCCACTGTGTTATTTACACCAGAACAAAGCAATGTTTACACATTGTTGTTCGGCACCAGAATACCTGACACTGCGGTGGTAACCTATCTGGACGGACCCTTGCACGAGCAATATTAAAAAATTAAAATTAATTTGCAGTAACCTATAACAATTACTATGTACTATCATATTATGCTAAGTATACATCGATATAATATATAAACTAGATTTGGTGTCACGGTTCAAAAAGTGGTAGCGAGAAATAGCGCCCTTGTGTCGCTATTTTTTTACAAGCCACATCCTGACAAATTTATTTTTGCCGATAGGAGTGTCGCTACTGTCTATATGAAACTGTCAAACTACAAGCCATTATCATTATAAAATTGTTAGTTCACGTTTCCGCCACCAGCACAGATAAGTTTGCAACCTCCGCGACCACATTTTAGATGTCATTTTGTTCGTGAATGTTTATCTAGTTTATATATTATATCGATGTAAGTATATGATTATTTCATTTTGATAATAACGTCGTATAGAAACAAGAATATGAATGAGATGAAACTGGGCGATGCACATTAATGATTTGCACATTGAGACGGCAGCAAATAGATCGGCAACATAGTTCGACATAGACATCACTATGCAATATCTATACGGTCTTGCTGCTTTTAATAATACATTTCTACATGACGTTGCAATAAAAGATGCGAAAATAATGTCCTCCGTCCTCTTTACACAAATGATCAGCGGTCAGTTAGTAGAAAAATATTTAACTAGTTATTTAAATAGTAGTTTCTAATCAAATATTGATCAGACTAGAAATTAATGTTAGTCTGTGGAGACAAACTTTTTTGAATTAAGATTGTGCCTAAAATCCTGATGTTTAAGTTCTTGGAAAAAAAACCTTTGCATTTTTCTCTTTTTTAAATGCTAACATCATAAAATTAAAAAAAGAACCTGTTTTAATAATGATAAAATAACGGATCTTAAATTGTTCAAATTGAATTGTAAAACTTACTGGAGTTTGATGATCGAAATAAACCAATCAATCAAAAACTAAATGCTTTTTGCTATTATCAAAATTCACGTGACCTACAAGTGTCCAATTACATATGGTATTGGATTCCATGGTCGTCGCTATCGTGTATCAATGAAAGCGAAACGCTATTGTTTGACTAATGAACGGTTGTTTCACCGCAAAACACGCCCATAATACTTATATTGTAACGGTAATTTTGATATTTTATCAGGGTTTTTATTATTTTAAACAAGAACTTGAAATACATACACTTCCTATTTCTAGAAGTATATTTCTAGAAATAGAAAATATATTAATAAATTATATAGAATATTATTTTTTAATATTCATACATAGAATATTTATCTATTTAACGCTTTGAGCATTAATGCTTTAAGATTCAACGCTTCAATGGCTATTTTATTAAATAAGGTTTTTTTTTTAATGGCAATTGCTTTGAACATATGAATTATTTTAGTATGTAAAATACGAAACAAGAGCACTTAGCGTAGAATACGAGCACTTAAACAAGCACTTTATATTTAAATAAATTTATTAATTAATATTATAATGATGAAAATAATTGTCTGTATGACTGTAATTAAAATCTCGGAGTAACGATAATTTTCTTAATTAACTTAAGTGCACGTGCAAGCGAGTTGTGTGATGTCTTAAATATAATTACAATACGTCTCCGGTGTACGTTGAGTATGCTTGTGAATGGCATACAATACTCTTTATTGTATGTACAGCAAAAGTATATAGAATTCATTCAAAAATGTATTAATATTAGGTTTTACAAATAGCATCGAAGCAATGAATGGATTTTATCTTCATTCTGAAAACACCTTTTTTTATCGCGGGGAATCTTTAAAAAGGTCCCCGGAAGCTGTGGGGCTTAACCGGGGTATGTGGGATTCTTACCCACTAAAACCCTAGCGGCTGTCGCATCGGCACGTGAGACCACCGGGCTTTCCGGTGGAGCACCCAAGTACCTTGCCGTTGAGCCCGCCGCCGGGGGCTCATTATAGCCCCCGGGGAACAAGTCACGGTACTCACGGGGACGGGGGGGTCTGATATATTAATATAGGTTGACCTATATCACATAAATAAAACAAAGGATGTGTGACAATACAAGAAATGAATAGTAAAAATACCAAAAACGCATTTTTTAATAAAAATCCATCATCATGAACTACGTTTCTGGTGAAAGAATCAGGTTTTAGTTATTATGCTAACATTATGGTATTGAAAATCCAAAACTTCAGGCTATTCAGAAGCCTAGAAGTAGGAAAAAAATACATTTCTCTTTCTTTCCTCTAATAGCGTAATAATTCCACTCCATTCGAGGTGGGTAAGTTTGCATAGCGCACCTCGGACGATAAGTGTACAAGATCTTGCTGACTGATCAATTATTGCACTACGATATGAACAATAACATTTGTAGTAGGTGATCATATCAAAATGAGCATGTGAAGAAGTGGTATAACGTGTAACAATTACTTAAGACTTTTTTAAGAATCTAATACGAAAATCATGACCATGTTCTGTTCCATTCTCGTTGGCTATTAATTGGGTGCAGTAAATATCAGAATGTACTTTTTCCCTGTTGGATACACTATGCATCGTAACGGTTACTCTGTTGATGACGTATCCACGAGTTCTCTAAGATACCTAAGCCACGATTGCGCCAGCTTGGAGCTGTATATATGCATCTGGTGTATAGTAGGCTTTTTTTTATGTAGGAGTAGTACTGTTGGCCGCAGATGGCCATTACAGCTTCACCGGACAAGAGGGCGAGCGCTTTAAGCGCTCCAGCCAGAAAGGTAGCGACTAGCTCAAGGGCACCTCAGGGAGGCACGGCCTTGGCTTGGGCTGTCGCTTAGAGAGTATGAGTTTACCACCGGTTCACAACGCGCCCCCGCTGAGAAGAACCGGCAAGAAACTTAGCGAGGGGATGCATGTCGAGGTCGCATGCGTACGACCCTTCGGCCTCGCCGGCGAGACCGGTGTCGTTGTGTAGGTGTGTGTACGACTCGTGACGTCATTGTCGGTGTTGGTGTTGGTGTAGTGTCATAGTCCAGGAGGACGGACATCGGGTCGGGTGGGTCGAGCAGTACATTCCGCGGACGGCGGCGATGTACGGGCGGTGATCTGAGGGACCAGGACCAGGGTCGGGGTCGGGGATATAGTCGGCAGCGGCGCCGATTAGCGGGTTTGGATGGACGCACGCTTTTTCAAAGTAATGTTCGGACATTTCTTTGAAAAATTTGCGGATAGGGACTAGACCGAAGTCAGAATGAAGGTCGACATTCCGCATGTACCACGGGGGTATAATAGGCTACTCTCAGACGATAAAACCAACGTCTTGCAAGAGTGTCGCAGCTGCACAATATTATGTCGTAGCATTGACTCTATCACCTTCACAGAATCTACAAGTGTCATAGCCAAAAACATCATCAAAAAAAATCTTAATTATTAAAGTACAATTACAATTCTCCCAAACCCTCGCCGCTTCGTTTAATTTAGAAAGCGGCACGCGAAGAAAAGTGAGAATGCTCACAAATTAGTTCACACGTAGTTACACAGAATGTTTCAAATCAAATTATAGTTTAGTTAGTGTTGAATTATCACCGTTTAGTTTTAAACAAGCATTGTATAGTGTTTATTTGTGGAAACATCGTTCCGTTGTTTCACTTCTACAAATTTTGTAGTTATTTGGAACTTTTGTTTAAAGCTGTTGTGACGAAAATGTATTGTGACGAAAACGTAGTACAGACTATTCCTCGTCGTACGTTCTAACAAAACTTGGGCAGTGTAAAGGAGTACTCACGAGTAGGATGTGACGTGACAGTCTGTCGGACAGTTATTTTTGTAAAGCTTTCTTAATGTTATTCAATAATGTTAGAATACAATGTTACATTATTTATGTGACGGGTCCGTTGGTCTAGTGGTTAGACACCCTGGCTGCTACCCGATGGGTCGTGGGTGGGTGGGTGATTTATCTATTAAAGTATTTATTTACAAAAAAAAAGTATATATGTACGAGTATTATTATCAGTTGTCTGGTTTTTATAGGACAGGCTCTGCCTAGTTTGGGATCGGATAACCGTGTGTGGATTGTCCCAAGATATGATGTCATCGGTGCACTTATATATAGGTCAATTTATTTATTTAATTTGTTTCTTACTGCACTTACAGTTAGTACCAAAACGCACAGTAAGCCATACATATATGTATATTTGTACAAATATTAACTTACATAAGTAACGCAAGCATTGACTAATTTTTCATATTTTGTAAAAAATAATGCATAAATTTTTGGATTTTGAGCAATCATATCGTTAAGCATGTTTATAGCCTGAGTCGTCGTTGCAAATTGAGGCGGCTGCGTGTGCACCGTATCCCGCGAAAAATAAAAATATCAATCTAAGACCGTGTATTTACAAACAAGGAAACTATTGCAAGAACTGACAGGCAGCTTGGAGGTGTAAACTACTTAACAAATGTACTAGCGACGGTATGATCAGCGCGTTTCCTCCTGGCGATTAGTTGCGAGTAAAATAGATTGCAAGTCTTAACATATTCTAAGAGCAATCACCTACACAAAATAAAACTATTCCCATTTTAAATTAATTTACGATTGAAACCGGCTAATAGGTATACGAGATCAAAGGTTATTTATGACCGTCAATTCAAACTGGCAATCAATAATAATTTAAAAATAAATTCATAACGTACAGGGGCATTAAAGAAATGCGAGTGAAAGTAATGTTACGATCCATCTTGTACCATAGACAGCCAATAATTACGGTAATAAGTACGCATTAAGTTGTAATAAAACTATAATAACGCACCCACATGAATCACGGTCAATTGTTTTCGGCGCATCAAATGCACATACAGATATAAAAGTATTGTGTTTTTCAGAGGCCATTAAATGCCCAATGATCCATGATTCAATGACTAAGCCCAAAGATTTTCGCGTATACAATACGCGCAGAGGGTGCGTCCCTATAACGTAAAACAATTGAATATCTGACTACATCTACATTGTATTTGATATAAAACACACTACTTTCGTCTCTATTTAAGACTACAATAAGGTCATGATTGACTGAAGAAATGTGAATTATGGGTGTATCGCTTGAATTATTCGCGCACACGATGTCATTTCCGCTACAGAAGCCTCAGACCGTAACTAAGATGCTATTGAATGTAGATAAGTATACATTACTGGTATGTAATATTCAGATAGCCATTACATTATAGCAGATCAGAGGTTTTAAAGATAGATTGTAAAATTATTATAACTGTTTTAAAGTGACTGCATGCCATGCTTAGGGAAAAGTAATACGACGGAAAATAATGCTTATAAAGGAAAATAAAATACAAACATTACTTAGGACTAGATAAACAAATACTTAATAGTAGAATGAAAATTTACCATTTTCTTATGTGCCTAAGTTCGTTTAAACAAATGGGCCAAACTATAGTACGTTTCTAAAACAAACTGCCACAGGACATCCGAGAACAGATCTTTCAATGTAATTACCCGAAATAGAATCTTCCCAGTAGCAGATACGTTAATATCCGATGGTGGTTTGTAAAAATGATTTTATGTAAAAGCCTTCGTGGGGCCTTTGCATCACTTTGAACTTTGACTTCGAAATAATACTTAAAATTTCACAACATTCACTTGCATGAAACTATACATCATTTACATTTAATGGTTTAACTGAATGCAGCATCATTACTGCTACAATGACACCGAAACGTCTATTAAAGAAACAAAATCACAGACAATACATCTTAAACTGTTACTTTTAAAGTGCAAAGATACGTTTAAAAGATAAATATTTAGAACTAAAAGCTCTTTTGAACGATGAAAAATGAGATCTAAACGATTATAATCTACACCGAGATGAAAGCAGGACCGGCTGCCTACCTACTTGCTTTCATAATATTTTGAAAGAGCCAACACTTAGGGGTCATTATCTTCCTCTTACAGTTACCAGTGACACATAAAAGATTGGGTTCTTTGGTGAGATGGAAGTTGATGTTGTTCAACTCGATTACAAAATAGGAGACTGAGACTGTTAGGTTTCGATTCATATTTGAATATAATCTCTTGTAATCGATTAGAGCATACAACTCTAAATATCCGCATGTATAAAATAAATTAACAACAATTTAAGAAAGGTAGAGTCTAGTTAGCACTGAGCATCACGATCACGTTTTATTAAAAAGTATAAAAGCTTGGCCTACTAATATATTGTATGTAAATTAATCGATATTCACCCTTTCTATTAACTTTAACCAACATTAAGGGCTCCCACACATAACTGCGATGCGATGCGATGCGGCGCCGCATCGCAGGAATTTGTATGGAAATATTCATTTGTTTCTCGTAGATATTTGCGATGCGATGCGAATTCGCAGTTATGTGTGGGAGCCCTTAATGAGGTTTTTATTAATTAATGGGTTTTCTATCACTATTGTTTTTCTAAAACTGATTAATCGATTTACCTTAATATTATCAGCGAACGCTAAATTTTTCGATTATTTAGTACTTTACATTTACAAGAAAGCACCCAGTAGTCCATTATTTTCAGCAAGAATATTATCTTTATCATATAATAATAGACTTTTATATTTCACACTTGGTTCACAAATTCCAGAATTACGAGTGCAACAGATACAATAAATTAACACAAAATAAAAATACTAGCGGAGTTTGTCCCAAAATCATTCGTGTTTGGCCAATTTTTTGTCACTTCAAATAACAAAGCCTTCATTTGTTAGTCACTGGTTATTCACTATTCCTCGAAAACACAGACAATAACATGAAGGAAGTCTGGGATTGTTAAATTCACACTTTGCGTATAACAGCTTCAGAGTTAAATCAATTACAGTACGTAGTCATTCCGATCACTTATTATGTTCAATAGTAAATTGATATACTGACCATGGTAACGTGTATATAATATATACATAAACATATATATGGGGTATAAGGGACATCGTACCGAAAACCGATACCAGGAATCCAGTACATGATTCTGAACATTCTAGTGTTGAAATTTTTCATCGGCTTTTTCATGAATAAAAAAAATGCTAACTTTATTAAATAAAATTTAATAAAATTAGGATATCATCATTATTTGTATAATAATAAAGCCTATATCAATTTAAAAACAATAAATTACTTATTTGTGCAAAATTAGCAATCATCAGCAGCCGAAAAGTCCACTGCTGAACAGAGGCCTCTCCCTTAGAAGGGAGGGGATGCCATAATCTCCACGCTTGGCAGGCGGCTTGATTGAAATTAGCAATGTAATTTGAAAAATAAATATTATTCCGCACGTATTCATTTATACATGCTCAAAAATTAACAAGTTAGTAATTTGTCATTTTCCATATAAATGGTTTTTGTAATGTTGTAACGGACAATATGAGAAATCTTACAAAAAAGTTTTCGGTACGTAGTCCCTTACACCCTGTATATACATATATAAGCTTGTTAATTTGAATTTCAACGTGAAGGTCGACGCATCTGTTTAGTGAAATCAACCACAGCTACCTGCTGCCACCGCGAAACCACAGTGTATCTAAATTTCACATCAACTAAGTATTCTGACTTTCATTTCACACCGCGTTATCGTGAGCCACGAGAAAAAAAAATAATAACACCTCATTTTGCCGTGTTTACGTACATTTAGCCGCTTCAATCTAACTGTCATCTTAGATGTAGGTACTACGTGTAATGACGAGCGCATAGAGCTCTAGATCTACCAGATAGTTTATATCAATGCGAGTACACAATGCCATATCTTAAAGTACAAATAGCAAGATGTAGACCTAATCTGGATAAAATACATTATCTTCCTCTCTAAATAGTATAAAACAAAGTCGCTAACCTCTGTTGGCCTATTTCTTGTAAAGTACACAATGGATTTTAATGCGTTTCACAGTATTATTTAAAGAATTTCCAAAATTAGTTATATGTATATATTAATATGGTATTTTTTATTTTATTTATTTATTTATTTAATTCTTCATGCACAAATTTTGTGCATAGGCGGACTTAATGCCTTAGGCATTTTCTGCCAGTCTACCTTAGGGTGGTACAGAGAGGGTACAAGGTGGGTGCAAAAAAAAAGAAAAAAAGAAAGTATAGGAATAGAACAAAAATAAAAATTGAAAGCTAAGATAATAATAATTACAAAAATTTATAACTATAAATACTATAGACTAAATATTTAAAAAAAATGATATCAAGATAAAATAATATAAATATTAAGCCGACTACCGCATATTCAGCCACTTGAGTTGTAATCTGTACTCTGAAACATGATCATATTTACGTAAATTATAAACAAAACGAATGCAATTGTTTAAAAGCCTGTCTAGTTTATTGAGAAGTTCTGAATTCAGATCGTAGTAACACACATCACCATAGTCGATGAGTGGAAAAATTAAGGATTGTACAAGCATTGTTTTGATACTAGGTGGAAGAAAATTCTTTAAAAGTTGGAGATACCGCAAGGACCCAATAACTTTTTGACTTACATTGCTCACTTGATCTTGCCAACAGAGAGTATTATCTATGAATAGACCGAGGTCTTTAACTTTGGAGCTCAAATTAATTCTGGTCCCGTTATACTCAAGCGGAGGCAAATTTGAAACATCCACCCTGCTCAAGATTCTAGAGCTCCCTACTATAATTGCTTGGCATGTATCTGGATTTACCGCCACACCAAATTTAGCAGCCCAACTTTGAATAGTATTTAATTTTTGAATTCATTTTACATATTAAAAGATAGGCCAAAGCCGAGGCGGCTCGCCATTTCTTACGTAAATGACGCGTCGCAATAGTTGTAGAGCGCAAGCATCTTTGTAAAGGACTTGGTGGAGTATCCTTTCTACCTGTAATACTTTATGCTGACGTTTAATATACAGTACTTATCTATCTCAAATGATTTTCCATTCAGTTTATTCAAATTAATTCGCTAGTTTTATTTTTAGGAAGTTCATCTATAATAATACCAGCCCTTGTTTATGTCCCACTGTTGGGCACGGGCCTCCCCTCAAGATGAGGGGGCTTAGGCCATAGTCCACCACGCTGGCCAAGTGCGGGTTGGCGGACTTCACACATCATTCGAGAGCTAGTTAGGCTTTCTCAGACATGCAGGTTTCCGGTTCACGATATTTTCCTTCACCGAAAGCTAGTAACAATCGCACAAAGATTCGCACATGATTCATTGAAGAAATTAGAGGTGCGAGCCGGGGTTCGAACCTGCGAACCTTGTTTCCAAGGCAAGCGCTCGCCCACTGAGCTGTTACCGCATTATTGTAAGAAATACCTATATATCTATATACGACAGGTTATATATACATATATATACATTATAAGAAACAGTGTCAACTTGTCAATGGTCTTTGTAGAGTTCACTATATTTGTTAATATTAACACTACACTATATCGGCTCGTTAACGCACACACCACGTCTGACCCGCACAGTGGTTGACACTCGACTGAACTCCCCTCCTACACTAGAGGGGCTTTTATGTCTTTCTCGCATCCCCACTCAGTGCCTGCGTAGTGTGCCCGCTTGAGACGATAAACTTGTCTACCCACAACTTTACTCAATTTACCAGTACACTACATCCCTTCCTTTTTTTGGAAAATTAAATTTTTAATTTAAATGTAAATTAATAATCGCTTCTCAAAATAACAAGTATGTAACTATCATAAAATTAATAATGTTTATTAACTGATCTTATTATACACTGTCCTTTATACATCTCTTTCTTTTTTTTTTCTGAAAATTATAAGAATATTATTGTCAAAATAGACATTCATCGTAATTTAATTACCTAGTTAGAAATTTATGAGTATCTACTTCATAATACCATTTCTGAAGTAATATTTTTCAAAATTCTTTACATAGAAGCATTTATTACATTTTATTAAACTAGGTATTTTATTATATATTCTCGGAGTATCAAAAGCACGTTTCATTACTCATGCCTGTGTGGCTTAGTGGAGTGCCCCTGAATTGAGTTTCTACCAAACACCTGATCCCAGGGGATCTCAAGGATAAGGCTTGTATCGAGAGGGAGTGCTGGGTCACTCGAGAAGGATATATTGGCACACAAGTTGGCATGATCTTCAAAGGAAGTTAGAAACACTCTTAAGCATTTCGCCAGACATTCTAAATGTACCAGCTGTGGACAACTGCACTCATGGTTCACTCACCGACGCTTGCATTTAACGTAATAAATAATATCCTCCTGCCACAATGGCCAATCTCCCACAAGACCAGCCATCGACGCGGGAATAGTTCACCCGCGCGTAGACCAATATTATTATTCTTTCCCTCAAAGGCCAACCCTATCCGAGCAGCTTCCTATTCTGATCTTCCAACGGCCTAGGAACTAAAGTCACAAGAGTATTGATCACAACTATTATAGATTCTGATAACACAAGCTAGCAAGCTAGTAAGGTTCGTATCACAGATACAAACCCACCGCACTACATGAAATATCACCAGAGAACATTCCCGAGTAATAAGAAAGTACAGCGGCAACAATAAAACAAGGCTCGTAATATCCATTGGTCGCATTGGATCTTAACAATAGATTCACTACCACTGCTCCCCGGATAATTAGCGATTATTATGATAGACTCAGTCGATTAAATAGGTAATATTGATAAAAATAACAATTGTATCCTCCACCGAAAAGTTCAAATAAGACCACCGTATTTCGCTGTCAGTCAGCCACCCATATCAATGACATCGCTAGGACGTCCATCCTACGAGGCACTGCCTCCCCGTGTGTGGATCTATAGAGGAATATACTCACATAGTTTTATTTGCTCGGCCAGTCTGAACAGAGTTGATGGACTCTAGTCAAATAAAGCCAAAACTAGGAAATAATTAGACCGTTAACATTCAATGTTGGGATCAAATTCAAATCTGCTTACGACAGCCAATCAGTTCTTACTCTAACGCATCCTTATCAAGATTACCCACTGATCAGAAAAGAGCTGCCTAAGCCAACACGCCCTTGTAGTTAACTTCGATAAGAAGAACCCTTCCAACTACTCCGCGAGTCTTGCTGTCGAAAAACTTAGTATTGTTCTGAAAAATATTAAACTTTTATAAAATTTACAGAGCAGATTATTAGAACTTCTAGTCACACAAACTTTACGCCTTACAGTATCACCACGAGTTCCGAAAGAGCTTCAAGGAAACTGAAGGTTCATTAAAATGAAACCAGCTTTAAGATTTTTAGGGATGCAACGACGTACCAAAAGGAGAATCCTCGACCGAGCGAGGTGTTATGCTCGGTCAGGGCCGAAGCCCTCCACAGTTGATGTTGGGATGTTGTATATATTCTCAACGTTTGAGAAACTTCGCTTGCGAGATTCAGGATTCGGAGGTGTCGCCATCTATCGCGTTGTATGTGATGCTGCTTGCTTTTCATCGCGTCACTGTACCACATGTGGCGCCATCTGGTTATGTTGAGTAGCCACATTACTCTCCCCGAAGACTGGAAGTCGATGAACATCTTCATTTGCCAGCTCGTCCTTGCGTTCCAGTCGCTGTGCCAATACCAGTGGATGCAGTTCCAGTGAGTCGAAGCCGATGCTGCTACGTCTTCAGTGAGTCGAGGTGTGCAGTGGGTATGGCTGACGGCTGCTAGGCGTACCGCTCTTCTTACAAGGACCGGCCGTAGTGCAGGTGTGTTGTGCCATGTTGTGGCCGAAGGTCGACCAGGCTTGCATCCGCAGCCGCAATGCGTTGGTCATCCGATGAGGCCGGGATACTGGCTGGCTTGTGACTCGCTGGTTGTTGCAGGAGAGAGCGATGGCGAAGCTGTGCATTGTCCGATCCGAAGGCTGCATGTTCAGTGCGGGATTACCAATTCAGCCTCATTCTGTGTAAATGCTCGTTGGTAACAAAATGTCCTGTGAGTGCACTTACTAGGTGTCTTATTTGTGATCTGTTTAGGTATAATAATTTAACCCCTCAGTTCACCCTTGTGCTAGAGAATGTTTTGAAGTGGTTTAGGCCTGACGCTGCCCTCCATTCCTTCATGTGTTCGTTTCTAGCATCTGCATCAAATGCTTGGTGATATATTCCATATGGAACCCCACAAATGGTTCGGGGCCAACCAAATGTCTAAGAGCTGGCCTTCGCTAGTCTATCTGCCTTCTCATTACCCTCGATGCCTTCGTGTCCAGGTACCCAGATAAGGCAGACATTGTTGTCTTCCCAAGTTGTTCAAGCCTGTAAGACGTTCTTTGACCAGTTTAGAAGCAACTCTGAAGGAATTCAGAGGCTTCAGTACTGCCTGACTGTCGCTAAGAATGCAAATGGTTTTACCTTTGACATTTCTCCTTTGCCTTTCTTTAATGCTGGCAATTATGGCATAGGTTTCCGCTTGGTATACCGATGAATGCCCCATGCCGTGACCGACACTATAGTCCTTGAACAACCTCTGCCCTACCAGGGCAACCATCAGATCAGGATCAGTAATACTTGACATTGCTACCTCCCGATTGGCCTCCACCATACACTTTATTGTACGGTATTTTGAACTCATTTGCGATTTTATGCAAGGTATATAAACCCTCATTCGCAATTTAATGCACGGTATTGAAACCCTCGCAATTTAATGCACGGTATTTAAACCCTCGCAATTTAATGCACGGTATTTGAACCATCGCAATTTAATGCACGGTATTCAAACACCCACTAGAAATTTGACTCAGCCCAACAAATTGTAATTGAATGTCCTTAGCTAATTTTAATTTGTGTAAATAATACCATGTAGGTTAGGTACTGCAAATTAAATACTAGAACCAATATCACTCAGGTATTTTAAAACAACCCTTACATTACAGATCAAGATAACGTGTGCTAACCTTTTACTTTGGGGACTTGTTCTATTGGGACTAGTGACTTATAAGTAGTATTTCTCGTATAACAATTAGAGAGTGATCATTGAATTTATGTTTCATCTATACCCATTAATCATTGATATATGCAATTACATTTTATTAGGTTCACCTCACAACCTTAAGCAAATTTTGTGGGAAAATCTAATCTGGGATATAATAGCCCCAGGGACATTCATTGTTAAAATAATAGAATTTTTATTTAGCGTTTACATTTGTGGTTTAGCTGCGCGTATCAGGACAGGTGCCATTTTTATGAACTTTAGAGACGTTGTGGACATACTTATAATAAAACCAACTACACGCCTCAGGCCACGCCGGGTCAGTCAATTATTAGCTATTCTATCTGTCTGGGAAAGTGCATCAAAACGCTTCTTTAAACTGCGGAAAGGGCACTACGATCTGTGGTTAATATATTATTATATATAATATTTCCTTTTTTTTAAGTCTTTTCGGCTTCCTTTTCGGTATCAAGGTATTTTTATAAAGAAGCCCAGGTTCTAACAACTAAAGTTCTGATATTTTACAGAAAAGATTTTGTGTTTAAACCCGCATACTGTACGTACGCACCTTTGCACGTAATTTTTTTTTTTTTTTTTTTTTTAACCAAACTATTACAAGGTATTAAGATATTTCTAAATCATCTCGATAATCATGACTTCACTGTTTTTTTTTTTTTGTAGGTATGTTCACTTTTACATATAAAAATATTATTTCCAAAAGGTAATCTTTGGACCATGTCAAGATAGAGGCAACTTGAGAATTGAGATAATCGTTTGACTTCACACTTCTGTTCTTTTTCTGCTTTTGTTTAATTATGTTCACTTATCACTTCAATATTATTTTTCCAAAAAGTGAAAAGATTTTAATTGTATGTAATTATATGATCAAATACTTATTTTGCCACTCAATTCTATACACACACATCACTTGAATATTATTTTTCCAAAAAGTGAATAAACTAATTGTATGTGCTTATATGATAAAACACTTATTTTGTCACTTTCAATTATTCAAAAATAGTTTATTATGATTAATTTTATTCACTTATCCGTAATAAAGTATTTCGTCCACACCACTTATTTGTTTTTAATTTAAATTGCACTTTTATTTATCAAAAATATAAAATTACTCACGGTTTTCACCTCGTCGCCATGTAGAGTTCACTATATTTGTTAATATTAACACTACACTATATCGGCTCGTTAACGCACACACCACGTCTGACCCGCACAGTGGTTGACACTCGACTGAACTCCCCTCCTACACTAGAGGGGCTTTTATGTCTTTCTCGCATCCCCACTCAGTGCCTGCGTAGTGTGCCCGCTTGAGACGATAAACTTGTCTACCCACAACTTTACTCAATTTACCAGTACACTACAGTCTTAATACATACTTTAGAATTCTACCGGCACGAACCGTCTTTAATCACAATCTCTCCGCAAAAGCTTCATTTGAACAACCTCAATCACTTTCCACGTTTTCAATATTGGGAACTTTTCAAACACGTTGTTAGAGCTTTCACGCCATGTTTCTGCTGGGTAGACCACGTGTGGACAGGTTTATGAGACCAACTTGGACAGGTGGAGATGTTTATATTCTTTACAACTCAACTGCGAGTCAACATGCGAATGACTTGTTCGCTGTTTGCTCTCGGCGGCTCAATGTCCATACAAGTATTATTTATCACTAAACTGATATTGACTTAGCTGATATGCTTAAGAAAACATTGACTAATTGGTTTACAACTGTCTTACTTTAGTCTAGAGTAATCTAAAAATGTGTTTTATTTTTTATTAAAACGGTTTTTTCTAAAAGTTTTAAAATCTTTGAACTCGAGTCGTTTAAACTTGAAACAGTTGAACACAAAAACAAACAACTTATCTTGATGACTAGGCACAAAAGGATTTAGATTTGTGCAAAATGGTCAAATTGTAACAGCATATTGGAATGTTAGTATATAGATAAATTTTACAGTCGAATGCATTTTTCCAGCTTTGCAGACGTCGGGTAAAAAGTAGCTAAGAATGATACTGATATAGCATAAATAAATACCTTAACACTTATCATTTGGTTATTTTTATAAATAGAATCCATTTAATGAACATAAGCATTTTTAAAATTTCGTGATTGGAACACGTCATTGTCTACTAAGTTTTATCTAAAAAACTTAAAATCAAAAATACTAGAACTAAGAGGAACATTATTATCACACTAATTTCTCAACTTTCTAATTTACGACAGTAATATTAACTAAAAAAAATCCTTCCCGTGTTTATTTTACAGAAATATGTTTTTCTTTTTTATTGAAATATTATTTACCAGAACTTTGAGGTCATGAAACGTAGAGCTTAATTTCAAATTGTCGAGTTATAAAAACCAAATATTTGAATACCTAATTTGTATAAACAAAATACAGTACTGTACAAAGTTTAAATGTTTTGAAACTATTTTTAAACAAGCAAGGACTGCAGTTAACCTCACTTTGGGCCAACAATTGGTGTTAGATAACATCTAAATAACAAAACACAGTTACAGACAAGTGCTATTGAAATCAAGTGCGAAGCAAATCGAAACATTTAGCGTGCACAACAATATGGCAGCCATTTCACAATTTTACAAGTAGCGATCATTTGTGATAGATGTCAGTACTAAAGTTTTCATATACTCCGGAGATATCAAGATTCATCGTATTAATTAAATGTGATTGTAGCCCATCGACTACGAACACTATTGTAAGTATTTTCTTTATACATTTTTGTTATAGCTTTAAAGGCTTCGTGGTATTCCCTTGTTTTCAAAATGTTATTAAATTGCTGAAGCGCTACCTTCCCCTATATTTCCTCTGTCTTCCCAGCTGAGCTGCCCGTTATTTAATTTTCGTATTATTTATATTAAACTTTTGTAATGACAACGGCAAATATTTTATCACCAACTACAAAAGCACATGCAAATATACGGGTTATATTTTACTTACAGGAAACATCCCCTAATTTTTAGAATTGTCTATTTTAAAAAAAGAAACCTATATGTAATTTTTAAATTTATCCTCCATCGAACGCTACTACACCCTATATACACATGTCGTAAATAAAGAGTATGTTTTGACAGCTTTAAATTGCAATAACATGCCACTTACTGGACCATTGATTCCGGCAGCAATCTTGATTGGCAGCGACAACATGAAACCATACCACTGAATCATCAAGATAAAGAGACGACCTCCTGTCTCACGTCTAGTTATTTGTAACTAGCTTACAATAGCTCATTAAAATGAAATCTAGTCTTCCGCAAATCTCGAACGGGCTTAGCAGCTTTCGTCGTATTTACTAGTCTTTGATTAGTCTAAGTTTTCAAGAATTGAAGGAGTTCGCTTATCGCACTATTAAAGCTGCATTTTGTGTTGACTTAAGTGTATTGTAAATTGACGTTAATATTAATACAGACACGTCGTTTTAAAACGTGGTTTGAATAGACTTAACGGATAAGTTTTATGAAAGCGTGGAGGCGTTGAATATTGTGTAGAAGATCGAGTTGATTTTATGAACATACATCGATATGAAAAACCATTTGATCTTGCTAGAGTGATTATATTGATTCACAAATTATATCCAACGAACTGGTAAAATAGATGATAGAACCATTATGTATATGTAAGCCAAATATATAATAATTATTTTATTTTTATTGATTTATAATTACTTATCTTACGTGAGCTTATTGGTATCATAAATTTATGTATGAATTAATTATTATGAGATGTATTTGCTTTTATTTAAAATAATCATGATCATTAACGTAAGAGTAGACGTAAATTAAGTAGTTATTAAATGTGTTATTTCATTGTACTCAATTTACTCTTACGGAATATATTGCGGTTTATTTTATCTTTTACTTTCCCGACGTTTCGAACGCATTCAATATAGAGTATTCGCGTAAATAAAAGACAACATTATGTGTTATTTCAGACAATATAACCATAAAACCTTCAAACTTCGTATTTAATAAAAAGAAGTTACTCCACACCACATCTCTTTGACCACGATTGATCTGTGATGATCGATAATATCTTGAAGCATTCTCACCACTTAAGTGTTAAAACCAATGAAAATTGCCTCATTACTACCCCGTCTTCCTTAGCATCTGATCTTACCGGTTACGCAATCATCTTTTTGCTTTTACCATGTGGAAATCACCGGTCGTAATGGTAAATTACGACAATTAAACGAAAGACTTTTCAAATAACAACTTTAGCAGGTTAAACGTCTAAGCAAATCTATAAGCAAATGTTAAGTATCTGTCTAGAAAACAAATGTAACCATTTCCATCTATATGTAGACGTATGCACTTATATATTATCCGATTAAGGCTCCCTAAAAATTCATTTGTTTCTCGCAGATATTTGCAACGCGATGCGAATTCGCAGTTATGTGTGGGTGCCCTAAGTGCTCGGATGAGAGTATGGTAATATGTTTTCTTATTTAATTTGACGTAAAGAGACAAGCAAGGCGCTCGTCTGATGCTAAGTTTCACGCCTACCTATAGAGAGTTGTAATACACAATCGCTCGTCATTCAAGACATTCGTTATTAACTATTTTTGAGTCTGGCGATTTCGTCAGCAGGTACTCAGATACAAGCGAAATGACAATATTTCCTAAACAATGCAACAGTCAGTATAAATATAACTCGACGCATTCAGAAGGAAACATTGTGTAAACATTGTAAGTCTACATTTGTAATCTAAATACTGTAATTATAACAGTTTACAGAAAATAATCTACGATAGATTCCAGTGTTGTCGAACAAAACAATTGTGCGCGTGCGGTCGTTTAATGGGTGGGCCACGAAAACGCCACTATTACACTAACAGCGGAAAAACTAAACTAGGAACCACGAGAACAATGACTGATGTTTCAAATATATATCAGTACCTTAATATTATATATTATTATATTATGATCGCTCAATCAACTTCTGATATGAATTTGTAAGATTTCTTCATCATTATAATTAGCTATCTCTGCGGATTTATAACAATAAGACTACATCGATATCACCTGTTCCTATGTAATGTGGTAAAGAAAAAGAAAAAAAAATAACCAAAGAGCCGATCAAGTCTACTACTCTCTACTGTTACTATTATTTACAAGTGGACTTATGCATTTTTACTTGGCATCGCTGATAATGTTATTTCAAACTCAAACTCAAAATTCTTTAATATTCATAGGCCTCACGGGGGCTCTTACATATTGTCATTTTTTACAACTGAGAAGATCCGGCCAGAAACTCAGCGGGCTTGTCTTTTTTCAATTATATAATAAAAAATCAATATTACAATATATATATCTTAAACTATAAGCTTGTAAGAGTACAGCAGTTCAAGCCCACGCAGCTTTATCCTCCAGGTAATCCGAGATTTTATAATAGCCTTTTTAGACAAATTGCCCTTAATGGTAGTTTTAAATTTGTTTATTGGTAGATCTCGTATATCCTGGGACAGTTTATTATAATAACGTAAACCTTGGCCCATAAAGGAATTGCTAATTCTGTGGAGACGCGTGGAGTGTACAGCAAGATTGTGTTCGTTCCGAGTAGGTATTTATATTATGTTGATCACTAACCTTTGCAAAAGCACTTATGTTCTTTATTACATACATCAAGTTTTCATAGCTGTAATGTGATATAACCGTTAGAATGTTTATTTCTTTAAATTTTTGTCTTAGTGAATCCGTAGGAGCCAGACTGTAAATACACACACTCTCACAGCCCTTTTCTGCAGTCAAAGTACATACTTATAAATAAAGTTTATATTTAGAAACTTCACTTACAATGGTATAATATTTAAAACCGCACTATCCGTAGCCCTCATAATAACGGTACCGCGATAATCACAAGCCGATAAAAACGACGTAAGCGCATAACGGATCGCACGATGCGCTTCGCCCGTCATCGCGAACGCCTCACGCTGCCCGCGACTGCGATGCGACCACTTATATTATTATCGTAAGATTTATAAGATTATATGTATTGTTATAAACATCGTCTTAATGGATATTTATAACATGAACATCTATACATATAAAATTACTTGTCCTGACTGACTGACTGATTCATCAACGCACAGGCCAAACCGCTGGACCTAGAAAGCTGAAATTTGGACTGTAGGTTCTTCTTATGTCGTAAGCATCCACGAAAAAATGGTTTTTGAAAATTACGCTCCTAAAGGGGTTAAATGGAGGTGGGATAAAAATTGCGGGCGTAGCCGCAGGGAATTGCTAGTACATAATATTAGGCATGAAAAATATTAAGGGCTAGGTTTTGTCCGAATAACACCTGATGTGGTAGTGATGCAGTATTTTTCAAGCAGTCTCACTAATCGCTGCGCTGGCAGCAAAAATTACAAGACGGGAGTCACTCAGCTGTCAGCACATCGACTCTACATTCATAGAGCATTAAACACACTATCGCTAAAGCACAATGCCACACGAAAGCTTTTTATACGATATTCTGTAATATAAAGGTAATTTTTATAATGATTTATTTTTTTGGCGGTGAAGTACCGTTTGCCACAAATGGTATACACATGATGATAGCTTCGATAGGAAATAGTGCAAGCGCTTTAAGAGTGCTTGGCTCAAGATTAACCCAGGAAGGCACAACCTCGGCTTTGGCTGCTGCTTAGAGAGAACTGAGTCTACCACCAAATCATAACATCCACCGAAAAGATCTGGCAAGAAACTCAATGGGAGTTATTTTTAAATTCCAGATCTTTCATTAAAAAAACGACTACATTGAAATAACATCAGGTTGATTATCATAAAGATACAGTTACCGTTTGATTTTCATCAATCATCATACGAGGTAGCCACCATGAAGACGCGTCGGGCACAATTTGAAATTCTAATAGGTCTATCAGTTACATTAATCAAACCACGCTTTTCACTGTACTTTAATAGCTGTTAATACTGCTATTATATAACGAGAGCAATTTAAATACAAGTGCTATTTTATGTAATAGGACATCATGAGTATAATAAATATGATTAATTATCTGCGACCCAGAAAACAAAAACTCGCAAAAAATTCTCAAAAAATGTGTGGAAAATCTGTGTTTTGTTACCCAATCTGATGTAAATACATAATGTTCTACTTTCCATTTTAAATAACTCTCAATTTTCATTAATGTTTTTACTACTTCCTGTTAACTATTTGCATGCGCACATACAAATAGGCTCCATGGTTTCATTCTCATGAATACAATAAGTTGTATTTTATTATAATTCAGCTTTTTAATACCATTAAACTTTCTGTCTTTTTCCTCAGAGTGTTTGACTGAACTTATTTTTTCCGAAATTTTAGACATTTTCATCAGCTATAGGTATTAGGTCCAATATTGGACGGGGCTGTTGCCATTTTTCGGACACATTCCCCGCTATAAAACTAAATACTATTTTGGGAATAGTCGGTCATGTATACATTTATGTAACATAATCTAATGAGACACGTTGTTGGAAATGTTTATACATAGGTTTCGCATGTATTTAGATTTTGGTGATTGTTTAGTTTCTTCTAAAATCGTGTATTAAATTTTTGCCTAACACCAAAATTTATAAATAGCCAGTATTTTCTATTAGCCAGTATTCAAAACATTTGTTGCAAGCGTAAAAATTCTCTTCATGGACACACATAACTTAATGGTTCTATAGCTTAACCCTTATTGACTGCACTGCACATTACTTTTATGACGAAAACTTAAAAGGGCCTTTTGTAACGCCGGTCATTCGTCAGATGATTGATGTCTAGAGAAATTTCCACCTTCGAAATGGATTTTTATAATGTCATTTGGGTACGCCAGCTGTGCTTGGGTTCATGGTCATACTGGTTAGAATAGCCTTATAAAAGTTTGGTATCGTCAATTTCCTTTAATGCTTATATTTTTATTAGTAAAAAGACATTTTGATTGCTATGGACATCACAGCAAAGTTAAATGTTTACAGAAAGACTGGTATTTTATGGCCCTTATTTTTATCCCTCGAGAGAACGCGAACGTAATTTGTTTTTTTTTTTATACTACCAAGGTGGCAAGCAAGCGTACGGCCCACCTGATGGTAAGCAGCCACCGTAGCCTATAGACGCTAGCAACACCAGAAGAATCACTAGCGCGTTGCCGACCCTTATGACATTAGATGTTAAGTCTTTAAAGAGAGAAGTTTTAAGTGTTTAGAGATGCTTAAATAATTACAGAAAAAAATGTGTGACTATCAGTACTATTATACGTAAAATAACTTTTTTATATGGAAAGGATATCAAATTTGATAGCACATTTTTTTACGTAAAATAAGTTATACAATAATACAAGAGTTGTATAAAATAATCATACCCTAAATCACGTTTAAATTCAGAATAATGTTAAAATAAAGGCAAATAGTATTATTTTGCTTATAGATGTATCTACATTAGAAAGTAATTATGTACATGAATGTGAATTAAACTAAGGTTAATCTGCAGCAGATGTTTCATTAGGAAGAGTCTAACTAGTAGTAATATGAACTAGCGCATTGCGGCTCGCTCAGTTGAGTGGAAACAATTTCGTACCGCTGACAACTTCAAGGCGACGTCGCAATTCCATGCTGCATAAATGAAATCAGTTTACGAGGTAACAAAACTTTATTGAATATCAAATAAAATGTCAGCATCGTTACAGCCCTTAAGAAAGCTTTCAGTTCTTCCTTTTGTACACAGATGTACTGGCTCTTAAAAGCCAACTTTACTAGAAAAACAGTACCAAAAATAGTACGAAAAAATAGTAATGTAAAATGTTCGCATTAATAGGTACAAGATTTTAAGGTCAAAATCATTTTTTTTTCGCGAGGAATAGGGATACTTTTAAAAGTTCCCCGGGAGCTGTGATGCTCAACTGGGGTATGTGGGATTCTTACTTACTAAACCCCCGTGGCTGTCGCATCGGCACATGACAACCGGGATCTCCGGTTGGCATATCCAACCAGGAGCCCTGAATTCCTTGCTTCTGAGCCTGCCGCCGGGAGGTGCACCTCCCGCCGGGAACCAGATACGGTGCTCACAGGGACGGTCGCAACCCCGCCGCCGTACTCCTCAGAGTCACCGCCTTACTCAATACACGTCCCAAACCCCGAAAATCATATACCTACAATTTTAGGTCAATCATGGTTGTTGTTATAAATAAATCACGTTTATAGATAGTCTAGTTACTTTTTTATGATATCTTTACCTATTTTCTGTGATTCACGAGTACACAAAACCAGAAAGGTTTACGGCAGTTTTACGAGGCCATCCGTCTTTTGGTGACGTATATTCTTGCGGGACTGCGGGGACTTGAAAAAGACAACACAATTGGAGAGCAATGTTGTAACTGAATTTATATTGAGCGCTTTGCTTTCAAAACACGCGACTACTTTCAAGTACTAAAAAGAATGTCTACAATTTTAATTGGCATCGTTTTTCTAAAGGGCACGCTTCGGCGGTTCTGATTTCAACGAAAGCCAGATGAAAGTATTATGTATCAGATAAATAATGTTTTAAGTGTTATGCAGGTAAGTGCCTCAAAGATATCACAAATAATGCTGTTAGGCACGAACAAGGAATAAGTCTCATTATTCCAAAACGTCTGACTCTCATTATAACACTTGAATAATATATATCAAGGACAGACAGAGACGAAGCGACGCGGCAGACCACGGAAAAGACGGTGCAAAGACCTGAATGACTTGATTTGTCGATGAAGTACGGATATGGATAGTGGAAAAAGGCAGGCCTTTGCCCAGCTGTAGGACAGAATAGGTTAATTAAAATCTTGAAATTTCCCCGACTCGAAAAGAAATAAGCAGTAGCTTAGGCAAAAAGGGATTGTTGAGGCGATTTTAAAGAGGCATATAAATGTACAGATTTCTGAGTTACTCTGTCACGGCCTCTGAATGTTATGAAAGCACCGAAAAATGTAAAAAAAGTACCACAAACAGTTAAATGGCTGGCCCATATAAGGGAATACGATCGATAGCGGTTGCACGCGCAGCGTCCATGAGGATTCCCTCTCAGATTGAGTGAAGTGCTAGTGTAGCTTGGAATTTGGAATTGTGCCTTAAAAATGACAGAAGGCGGGTGCTACTGCATGACCTAGAATATTAAAAAGTTATTACCCCCATCTAGACTCCTTTGATCATTTAAATATAGGTTAGTGCCATAATAGCTCTCTTGAATAGCATTGTAGATAATGCCCAAAATAGATAGGATAGGAGGTTCTAGTGCCATAATTATATACGAGAGTACATACAATAAAGTTATTACTTAGGAATCCATTCATTATCCCCTGTATTTAACAAAAGAACAGACACCTCCATAATTATAATACCACATAATTTGTTTACCAAATAAGGAACCAACCTGGGAGCTACGTATTTACATTGAAAGAACTTGTCAACAGTTTATCCATATTAAAATATCATTAGTTTATAGCCGAGATAGCGGGCAACGTGTGTCCATCGCTCTCGATACGGCGTCTCGGAATCGATGTTGCGACTTTTTTATCGACACATCGATTATCGTTGCCGTACAGCTCAATTGAGTTTTTGCCGTGATTATATCGCGCTGTTTAAACACACTCATTCGCGCCGGTGCTGTCGATACAAAAAAACAAGAGCACACTTATCGATATAACGCATCTGTGTTATGTAGAATACGTGTATGTAGGCGCCTACGGAGATAGTATGAAACATGTTTATCACACTGTCGTAGAAAGTAATATACTCGTATTATATGAACCACAGATATATCTGTGATATGAACATATGTTTTGACATCAAATAAAATCAAAAATAAATCTCACAGTCTCTGCTCTACGACCAACATTGTGATATATTTTAGTTGAATCTACGTTTGCATGTACTCTCGCGGTCACAAACGGTGTACCACCTTTACGACTATAATCGCTTGCACGAGCCGACCCAAAATACGTGCGGAATGCGCTCACGGAAGCGCTTCGTCGTTCTAACGATTTAGATTGAAAACTGGTACAGCGTTCGTGTCCGCGATAGTACTTAAATAGGTACCCCTTACAAAAGCATTGTTCATAAGACTCTAAAACTTTAAGAATTTAAACGTACATATTGTATTATGTAAATATTTACAAATCGTACAAAATATGTACAATATTTTTTTTATGGCATATTTATAACCGAATATAAATTTACTATTTAGCTATCAAATAAATAGCCCAAACAATATATTTTTTCTTTAGGTGGTTCTTGAGTAGAATTATCAATAAAACGTTCCTCATGTATATCTATACTTGTATTTGATTCCTCAACGCGGCTTGATTGAAGCATTTCTCTCAAGAACCGCTCAATATAAACGTCACTCAAAGTTGCCATTACCTTCGTCAACACTGTTCCCAACCGCCATGAATGCCACGGCATGGTAATTTATGCTCAACTTAAAATGGCTGTCTTAAATATTTCGAAATACTATACATAGGTAACATTTTTCAAAATCTTTCTTTTCTGCTTGTGTTTTTTTCACTTAATGTAGGCTAGTGCTGCACCACAATCTCACTTGATAATAAGGGGTTACGCAGCCGTGAAGTGAATATAATATCATAGTTATGTTGCATAAACCTTTCAGATTCCCTACAGACATTCTTTATAAAGAAACCAGCGTACTAAGAGTCCGCCAGCTGTACATTTCTAAAGTAGCCACTGCAATGCATAAGCACGTAATTAACTCTGACGATTTCACTTCTATAAATTCACGTCGTAAATACAAAATATCCCTCCCAACAATACGATCAAGTTTTGCCAGACGCTTGCCACCGTATATGCATTCTTTCGTATATAACAAAGTTTGTAGATTTAATAATACTTTGAGATATTTACCAACCAGTAAAGCCAAACATCACATTTTTAAATGGTTGCAAACCCTAAACTATCAAGAAACTGAAGAGATTCTCGAAGTCTGTCGCTGAGAGAATCGTCAAATAACATTATTGAATACACATTCATTCTACACTTTTGCACACCCCCACACACTCATACACACACACTTACACACCCGAACTCATACACATGTAAGGTACTGAGTAAAGTATGTATATTTTCTGCGCATTGAACATGTTGCCAACGTAATTATCTCATGTAATTGTTTTTTGGTTGCTGCGATACAGACCTAGAGTCTAGTGCAGTAGCCGCTGTTAAACCAATACATATGTCTGTAAGTAATAGTTATTTAATTGTTTCGTTTTCTGTAAATTACTTGTAAGACTATGTTTTGTGGCACTTAATAAACATTATGATTATGATTATAGTTATTACTTCAGAGTCGCTAGACGTTTTGGGGTGTGGACCCCAGACGTCGAGTACGGCAGCGGCTCTGAGAAAGAAGGCGGCGGGTTTGCAACCCCCGTTTTTATGAGTACCATGGCAGGTTCCCGGGACGCTATAATGCGCCCCCTGACACGGTGGTTGGTGGTGGACTTAATGAAAGGCAAGGCATTGAGGGTGTAATAATACCAGCCCTTGTTTATGTCCCACTGCTGGGCACGGGCCTCCCCTCAAGATGAGGGGGCTTAGGCCATAGTCCACCACGCTGGCTAAGTGCGGGTTGGCGGACTTCACACGTCATTTGAGAGCTAGTTAGGCTTTCTCAGACATGCAGGTTTCCTCACGATGTTTTCCTTCATCGAAAGCTAGTAACAATCGCTCCAAGACGATTCGCACATAATTCATTGAAGAAATCAGAGGTGCGAGCCTGGGTTCGAACCTGCACACCTTGTTTCCAAGGCAAGCGCTCGCCCACTGAGCTGTTACCGCACTATTGAGGGTGTACTAAGTGCAAATCCCACCATATACCCCGAATCCGCTAATGTTCTGATACGATAGGTTCAGAATTCCAAATATCCCAGTTGAACCCCCCCCCCACATGGTCTTAGGAATAGTTTAAGGTTGCTCCGCGTAAAGAATAAAAAAGTTCATAGTTATTAAAAAAAATGTAAGTAAACTTTTTAATTCTGCAAAATTTTCAACAGCATATATTCTCATACTTATAATAATAGTGCATAGCTGGTATGGTATGAATTACCTTGAATATTTATAGACATATGCATTCCTTATCACAAGGACAAAAAGGATAAATAATGAATACCCACATGACAGGCGTTCTGGTAAATCCTATTTCATTATTTCCATTTCGAATTGTTTTATCCTTCCGTATTATAAATTATATACACACAATTAATTAACTAAAGTGTTATTCTTAATTACTAATAATAGTGATTTTTAACAGCAGAAATCTCGCTGAAAATTAATGCTGAGAAATACTGCCGCAATACTATCATTGATGTAATAACTGTATCAAAATTGTCCCTATATATGTACGCATAAACATACATAAACATAATATTTCAAAGACCTATAGGTACTTTTATTTCCGTCACGTCGCATGTAAAAATCACTACTTTTAATAACTATTCGAGACCATTGTATGCTTTTAAATAGTTTAGGTAAAAACTTTTTAAGGTTAGTGACCGAGTATCAAAACTTAAAAAATAACAATTTATAGTAGTCCAAAAAATATACACTATTAAGCTTTTTAACTCTCTACGCTCTAACGGATATAAATTCTAAAGAGGTTAATCCAAATAGCAATATTTATGGGGTGAGCCAAGGCCGCTACTGCCCTACACAATATAGAGATTTGTACAGTCTATCGTAATAGCCCGAGAGACTGTAACAAATTTTCGATGTCTCATCACTGGCACTCAGAGCTTCATAGAACTGCTTACATAAAATATTAATACAATATCACATCGATACATTTCTTTATACAAATATAAACAGTAATAATATACTTAAAATAAAATGTATCAAGGCCTACCTAGTCCAAATACACACATTACATGCATACAAACACCTCATGCCTCAATTCCATAAGCAAGCAAAAATGTATAAAAATTTCACTTGCGCAATAACTAATCAATACCAGACTTACTATTTCTACTTAATACCGACTTGCAACGTTAAATTATTTATTTATCCATTTACATAAATAATATTATCACTTTTATCAATATATAAAATGACGATTAAATTAATAATAGTACTCATATATACGAGATTTTTAAAAGTATATACGAGAGTATACTACTTTAAAAAAAATAACTAATTAATATTACAGCACAAACGTTAAACTATGACTATTTTACTTTTAAAATAACCAAAGAACTTCAGCACAAAAATGCTGGCCATTAAAAAGAGTATTGCATTTTTGCGTGCAAATATATTTTAAATAATTAAAACGTCTTTGTCGCCCGCTCCTGAGCTATAGAGGCGGCGGCGGCGTGTAGCGGCGCGCGTTTGTCTGTCCGCCGCTGTAATCACACACTTCCCAGGGATATGCTAATGATGGCAGTTGGCACGCAAACCCCGGGACCACCCCGCACAGCCTTCGCCTATTTCAACTATACCATTATAATATATTTGGAAGTCCTTGTCAAGTTTAATTTTAGGTCTTACGCCGGGGAGGCTTCGCTTCATCGATCTCGTTGGCGAAGGCCTAGATCTTGGGGTCAGATATTAAATTAGTGTTTATTAGATTCGCTATACCTGTACAATCGGCTTATGTAAACCGCTTTATGAGTCACAAATTTCAGTTCATAGTAAGGGTATGAATGTGAGATTTTAGGTTGACATTTTGATGTAAGAAAAATCGATAGCTATATAGGGCGTTAGAAACAGTAAGTAATAGTAGAGATGATTTTCAGTTGGGTATCTACATTCTTCCTCAAAGCCAATTTTCAGTCGCTTGCATTGTTTTAAAGTGTAAACCGTACCCTTTGTATCAGCTCCAAAAGAATCAATACAAAGATTAATTAATAAAAATTAAGTGTACATTGAAAGATTGATTAGATCACATATCATATTTATTATTGAAATGCAAAAACACTACAAACAATTTATATATTCGACTCATTGCATCAATTTACTATTTGTTCCATGTTTACACGGCAATAATTTGAGTTTGAAACATATCCGACTTTCTTACAGTTATTTAAATTAAATAAATAACGGAACTTGTAACAAAGCTCGTAAATTAATTAGCGTTCCCGTTAACCGCATTGTAATTGCTGTAATCGCATACAAATCGGTTCAATTAACGCATCTCGGTAATATTTTTATTTAATTGTGAGACGCGAACCTGCGAAGTTTATTGATATTTTATTAAAATAAACAGCAAATAAATAAATAATAATACGGGTAACTGTATTTCCTATAATCATACTTACGCGTTTACAACGCATTGAGTTAAGCCTATCAAGTGTAGTTAAATTAATCCATTGACCATTTATATGGACCATTTTTTTTTAGAAATACATATAGACCGGTAATTTTAACCAGTGTGGAAATAATAATTTCTGATATTTACGCGAATACTACACATTGAAATGAAACTATTTTTACGGATTATATCGCGGTTTATTTATGATTTTAACTACCCGACGTTTCAAATAAATAAACCGCGATATAATCCGTAAAAATAGTTTCATTTCAGTGTGGAAATTTTAATATTGTAAAACAGAGCCGCCAATAATAATTTTGGCTTAAAAATCAAATTTCAGTGAAAAACCCCTGTAATCCCTGTAGGAGAAATAAAATAGGCCCCTAAAAAATGTTGATTACTTTTGATAGCAAGAAATTTTGTTTTAGTTTATTCAACCCATTCCATATATTACTTTTGATAGCAAGAAATTTTGTTTTAGTTTATTCAACCCATTCCATATATTATTACATGGAAAGCAAATATTATTTATAGGACGAGGGTGGATATTATCATTATTTTAGGATTTTTTTATATATATTTTTTAAAATCATCCAATACGTTTCCAATTTGATCAGTAAACAAACAAAACACAATATGCGAAAAGAAGCGATAACATATCCATAATTATAATAAATAATAATAATAAAGCCTTTATTTATCTCCCACTGTTGGGCACGGGCCTCCCCTCGAGATGCAGGGGCTCAGGCCGTAGTCCACCACGCTGGCCAAGTGCGGGTTGGCGGACTTCACACGTCATTCGAAAACTAGTTATGTATGCAGAACTCCCCGCCTCACGATGTTTTCCTTCACCGAAAGCTAGTAACAATCGCACAAAGACGATTCGTTCACATGATTATTATAGAAATGAGAGGTGCGAGCCGGGGTTAGAACCTGCACACCTTGTTTCCAAGGCAAGCTTTCGCCTACTGAGCTGTTACAGCTTTTAACATATCGTTTTAGTTAAACTTAGGTACAATCTATAGCCTAACGGTATGTACCTAAATGTGTTTGTAATCTAAAAGTCGTATGTGTAATTAGGCTTGGCTTACTGATTGCGTGTAGTTAGATACGACCGCTTCGCATGTTCGAGACTATACGTTTATATTTTTATCACTGTAAATGTAATGATTTCCATATAAAGCATTGGGCAAACTTTTTCGTAAGTATATCAACGTAACGTAACGTGCGTGACTTATAATGTCTATTAAAAACTGTAATAAAATCAATATGACAAAAAATAGTAGGTCTTTATTACACTCATACAATTTTCATGAAGATTTGAGTGTTAACACTGAATTTTTCATGATGTCAAAATATATGACTTATTTATCATATTTTTTTCAATATACTCGTATTATTAATTTCAACTACTACGTTGTGATGTGAAAATATTTTTCTGACTGATATTATTTTAATATTGTTGCGATTTTTTTAATTTACATTTAAGGAAATAATTAATAAGAAGCCTTAAGCCTTAAAGAGCCTTTCAAAAACTTAGAAATCATAAATTAACCTTAGGTACTAAAGTTCACTGAAACAGTAACCCTACGCGACCTCCACAGAACACCGATAAATAGAGTTCAACGTTCGTGAAAAATCACATTTTCCGATGTTGTACAATGATAAAAAATAATGTATTGTTCAGAATTAATGAGTCTATTTAAATCAATAAAACATACTGCATGTTTATGTTGACAAATTTTACGTCATCAATGCACGAATGGAATAAATTGGACAACAAGAAATAAAGGATTGAAAATGTATGGATTTTTGCTAGAGCACAACTTTGTACTTTAATAAGATCTGAAAATAGACTTTTTATATATTTTTCGTTTTATATTTTATACATAGTTACAGAAAAATTGAATACCACACTTTTAGTATTAAATTATCCGCAATGAAGGAGGAAAAGTCGCTCTAAATGTCACATAGGCACTCAATGTGTTAAAATAAAACGCTGGTAAAGGTAATTATATCAACAATCACTGTAACAATACCACCCTACAATTTAACCCTTGACCTTTCGAAGAGATGTGAAAGGCTTCAGCAGGGAACAGCATCCACACTTGAAAAAAAAAGCCTTACCTATTCTTTCCATGACCGATCTTGTAGAGTTCGACGTGCTTGAACTGGGCGTAGGTTGCCATTTTATAATAATACACGAGGGTTGCTGAATTAACACGAGTCTGGGCACTGCGCGATACCGGCGCGTGGTGTGAGTTAGTGGATAGGCGTGCGACCGCGACGGGATCTGACAGCTGACTGAGCGCGCGCGACCCGGTACCCTCGCTTATGTCGATGTTGCCACCCTCCGCGCCCGCGCGGTGGAAATGATCCGCGCCACCGCCGCGCATGCGCCCACCGGCACTTCCGCACCTTGTTTTAGTTTTTTTTTTCAGCCGGGTCCTGGTCGTGACATATGGCGGCAGCGCCAGATGTTCTGTGTCACACGACAAATGGGTGAAACTGGTTTCTGGGATAAGATAAAAATGTAGCGATTGATACAGAACAGTTTCTTAGAGAGTGATATGCAAACTTTGTTGTGTCAGTATTGACAGTAGAAACGGTAAGTGATACGATCTGTTGGTCCGGGGCAGGTTAAGACAACAACAGTTTGAAAGTAAATGTGATTATAGCTGAAGATAATAGGGGTTGCAAAATGGTACGTTCAATTCTTTATTCCAATGTGCAAAATAAAACAATATAACGTATTTTCGCCTGTTTTAATATTAAAGCATATGACCCGTAGCACCTATCTCCTCCCGTTGGGTATCCGCAAGGGGCAAATAAGGAAAAACAAGAAGACGGACAGCAGTGTCTTTCTATTGGATTACCTACCACCTATACTACTGCGATCCCCAAGACGCCTGCCAAGCGTAGGGGATCATGGCAACCCCTCCCTTCCGGGGGGGGCTTTTGTTCAGCAGTGTCCACAGGCTGATGATATGATGATGATAAGCCGATTTACGCTTAAATATTTCACTCGATAAAAAAATAGACTAGTAATGCAATTCAAAAAGCTAGATAAATTTCCTCAAACAATGAATATACTTAATAAAAAGTGCCAAACATTATGAAATAAAATACAGAGAGCCTTCAGTTACATAAAAATAATACCATAGCGGATAAATAATAAAACACTGCAGCAAACAATAAAGCTAAACTTTGATGTAAATCTGTGGAAACGGGACAATTACTAATTAGCATTTGACGTCACAGAACTGTGACGCACACACGCAACGCAAACCTTTTGTCGATTCTAGGTAGCTTTACAGTATCGTGTTCATTCGATATAGTTCGCTAGGAGTGAAAGAATTGGGAGTGACCCTACATAATGTTAATAGGAAGAATACAATATTGTTCCACTCTATCACTACTTATGTTCAACGCGGATAACTTCATTAAAGCATCCTTAGAATAAAAGCATTTTATCTTTAAAGTAACCGCAAAGGTCTACTGTTTACGGTACTGTTTATTTCTATAGTAGATATACATTAGTCAACTATATTGCTCATTTATAGCTCTAAGTTAGTTTACCAGAGGTGTTTAACCAGTTGAAATTAATTTGAAAAATAATCCCATAACGCTAGTCGCAAGCAAGGCTTGATGTACTCTATAATCTGTGTAATAATCTATAGTCAGTACATTGCTATGTTGCATATAAAAGTACTACAGAGGGCCTAGACCTAGACAATGTAACATTCTACAAGAATTAACGCTAACAGAAGGAATAAAAATTTATGAGAATGACATAAGACATAGAGAAATCACGTGACCAATTATAGGGAATAGACAGCCTTAGCGAATGAAGAAATACAATCACTATGTTATGTAGTGATTGTATCTTGTCTAGGCCCTCAGTTCATCTCAAACTCAAAAATAGTTTTTACAAATAGGCTTAACGCTAGCACTTTTGAAAGGTCATGTTTTTTTTTAAAAAAAAGCTACCACCGGACCACAACGCGGCCTCAACTGAAAAAATCCGGCAAGAAACTTTCCACTTTTTTTTAAACAGTGTGTCATGTAGGGCTATCTATTCAATACTGTCGGAAATTTACTTTTCGAATCTGATGAAAATATTTCCGGTGATATCCGTTAAGTGTTAGTCGCGAATCCGTCATCAATTCTTTTTTTAAATTAGTGTATGGATTGATGGTTTGTGAACAGCACATTTTATTTTAATTGAGTGGTAAGGGTTTTTAATGTTATTTAATTTTTGTTAATCTCGCGACGCTACCAAGCAGGTCTCTAGTTGACCGCGACCAGATATGTTGAGTTGAGACCAAGTTGGGACATTTGTGTGATACTTAATTATGAAATATTTTGTGATGTGTTTTATGTTTTTACAACTTGAATATGTTACAATTAAATCTATTCTTTTCATTTCACTTAATTTTAGAACTTCATCATCATCATCACCAGCCGGAAGACGTCCACTGCTGAACATAGGCCTCCCCCTTCGAACGCCACAATAACCGACAATTGGCTATTTGCATCCACCGGTTACCTGCGACGCGCACAATGTCGTCTGTCCACCTAGTGGGAGGCCTACCTACGCTGCGTCTTCCGGTTCGTGGTCACCACTCGAGAACCTTTCTTCCCCAGCGGTTCTCGGTTCGCCGAGCGATGTGGCCTGCCCATTGCCACTTCAACTTGCAGACTTTAAGAGCTATGTCGGTGACCTTGGTTCTTCGGCGAATCTCCTCATTCCGGATTCTGTCGCGCAAAGAAACTCCGAGCATAGTTCTCTCCATAGCTCGTTGTGTGACTCTGAGCTTATCCAAAAGGCAAATTTTAAATTTTAGAACTTACTAAATGTCAAAGGGAATGTTTTGATCAGACCACTTATGGCCGGTTTCTGAGGTACTTTTATCGATAGTTTATCTATTCGTTAGCGCTATTGGTTCGATAACTTGACACATTGCGTTTCCGAACCTCAAATTGTCACATAAAGTCCGTTTAAACTTGGCTCAATTTAACTCACCAATGTGTGCAGTTTATCTATTCGATAACTTTATTTGACGATTTCAACCAATGATATTATTGTTTTTAACATCAAAATTGACGTTTTTGAGGTTGACGCTGCTGCAGCGTGCGCGCGCAGGGAGCCCGCGGAAAATTGAATTTTTGTATGTCACTTTGTTTACGCAGCACCAGTGCTACGAGAGTTAACGGCGTTTGGTGACACTACTTGCGGTGAATTTAATTGATTATTACTTAATTAATATCATTCTTGAGCACTTATTTATACCGGAAAAATGTTAATAAAAATAAGAACTGGTAATATTGGCTATATAAAACTTTAAAATCAATTTTAAATTTGATCTGAGAAAAAGACCCATCTAGCGTCGAATTATTGCACTGCTTATCGGTCTCATAGTTATTGAATGCCTTTCGGTGTACTCAGAAACTCAGTGACAGTTAAACTAACTTTATCTTATACATAACTTTATTGAACCAATAGCTAATGAACAGTTAACTGAGATCTTCGGAAACCGGGCATTAGAGTCGCCGTTTGCAAAATTCTTATTAGTAGGTAAATAACTTTAGTACAGAGCCCTTTGGTAATAATAGGCTCACCCCTTTCACAACCAACTAACTGCATGACATAAGCATGACAAAACGTTGGTACAATCGGCATCTGTGATGCTATGAGCAATGTTAGCATCATTTATTATATTGTGAATCTAGATTCAATGCATTAAGATAAGCACTAGGCGTAGATGAGTCATTTGGGTTGTGAGTTTGAAATAACAGTTAATTCACACCGTTATTAAATTACAAACAAGAGAAAGCAGTGCGACGAAGACATATAATTATTAATATTTTATTGCGACAAATATTACTCTTTACCTAGTTATAGATTTATATGCACCCACTTGACAGAAAAGTGAAAGTACAGAGGTATAGTCATTATTTTTTTATTAAAAGTGATAAGGAAAGGTATTTTATTGGACAGATAGGTAATTTATGTTAATAAACATGTGACAAATTATGAAATAATTATGATCGTGCAATAATAGTAATAAAATAAAGCAAAAATTCTCAGTTATTTTTGAAGAGGGTTCCTTTCATTTAATATATAATAATATGTACATAGTTTCCAATAAAAGTAATCCATCAAAAAACTCATCCCGATTAAGCCAGTTTAAAAAAAACGAGCATTCAAAATAAATCCATTCATTTGGATGCGTCATAGTGATATACTATAATCTTCTTCTCTTTTTCTTTTATTTAAGAGCTGTTCCCCTGTCGGTGAAGCAATTTCCAATCCGATCTATTATGTGCCTTTATTCTGACCTCCTGGTACGACACTCCACCCACTTTTTCAACTACTTGCTTCATGAAACTTCGCCTTGGTCTTCCTTTCCCCTTTTCCTTTCTATTTTATCTTCCACTATCGTTTTAAAGAAGGTGTCGTGTCGTATCAAGTGGCCAAACATCTTTCCTCTCCTATTCTCAATTGATCTTAAAATTTCTCTTCTTTCATCAACCAATTCCAAAACTTCCACATTCGTCTTCCTTTCTGTCCAACTTGTTCCCTCCAATGGAAGAATGAAGGAAATATATCATCTATACATATATTTAAAAATGAATGTTTGTCTGTATGCCCTTTATAGTATCGTAAACTATGCATTTGATCATGTCATGATCTTCAGCAAAAGTGTTGTGCATGAGCCCAAGAAGGTTTCTGAGTAAAAAGAGCGCGAGCAGAACTGCGCGGGTCAGCTAGTTATACATAAATCTTCAATTATATACCTACTTTATCGGGGTTTAAAAAGGAATGTATACACGCTGCTTAATTTCATTACATTCGAATAGCGGTCTTGTTTATTACTTAATTAAAAGTTCAGAAAGGTCAATACCAATAAAAGTCAACGTAGTACACTATAAAAAAACAACAAATAGTTTTTTCCCATACTATTGCAGTCGCCATTTTTGAAAGTCTGTACTTTAATCTATGGTAATATGCAAGTGCATCATAAATAGTCCAACGTTAGTGAAACGCGCGTCTGTCAGCACACGTCCAGAACTGGACTTTCCAATTTTAACACTGGCAGTTAAGACTAACCCAGTGTGATGGAGCTTAAATTTCATATGGGTGTTGATGGCAACACCGTGGAACATGGGTTCTATTTCGTTATAAAAATAATTTATTACCGTTAGCAGAATGTTTCACATTTTGTAAAAGAAATAACCACCTTCCAGACACTAGTATTGCCGGTTAGGCCGAAGAGTCATATGCATGAAAAGCATCACTCCATTGAGTTTTTTTGCGGGATCTTCTCCGGATAATTGCCGGATGGGGTCGCGTTGTGATGCAGTGGTAGAGCCAGTCAGCCTAAGCTCTTGGAGCTCGTCGCCCTTAAGGCTATTATCAAAGACTACGCCGAAGGTCAAACACTATAAGCTGATGAAATAGTTCAGGTGTATTTTTAATCAACGTATTCTGTATATAAATTTAATAAATGAAAAATAAATGAAATGAAAAATGCATTTTAGTTTACATTAAAATCTTGTGGTTCTTTTAAGAATTTTAGTCTTTTCCTCTTCCTCATACGTTCCAATTTAACCATCCGCATCCATGTCCACCCGCAAATTTCACTTCTATAACTGCCTGACAAAGTTTTGCCAAGTTGTTACAAAATCAGAGACGACATACTTCTTCAAAATGAGATTTAACAGAATTATTAAAATCAGTAATGCGCATGTAATAATTTACATAGGTACCTATTAACTGCAGCGTAACTAACAGTTATCAGTCGAGTACTATTTGTATTAGATAGTGTGACAGACTGACAGACGAAGTCAGACCATATGGCCGCGCGCACTTTGGACACGAATTTGTATCGTACGTAAACGTATGATCGTGGTCGTACGAATTAGATGCGCACATTGAATACGTTTACGTACGTACGTACCACATTTATGCAAATAAATTGAATTGAATTTTTTCCGGTTATATCGTACTCGTGAAGTCCTCTTTGGAGCGCCATGAATAACCTGTATCTGGTAATCTCTTATAACTAGCAGAATGCGGCAGCGTCATCGCTGTCGTAGAAAAATATATCTATCGGTGCATGAAATATATTTAAAAAGACGTGAATTCAGTGAATACCATCATATTAAGAAAGATATATAATGACCACATACTTACTGTTTCACGTTCGTAAACCAAGTTAATAATTTTTTCTCCATCCACTTTTAATTTTTAACTTACGAACGTGTTTGAAATCCCAACAAGTTCGGATTGTATTCGGACGTCTGAACTACACGTACGTATACGCACGATTAACTCGCACCCAGTCTGCGCGCTCCCATAGTACTTGGAATGTCGGGATCGTTCGTACGTGTTCGTATGTGACCGCACGAGTAAAATTCGTACGAAAACGTGTCCAAAGTGCGCGCGGCCTAAGGGTAATACATATACCCAAAACAATTTTTTTGATTTTTCCCTTCACAAACTTCGGAGATACGGGCGGGAAACGGTATTTTTTGACATTTTTAATTTTCAGGTACAAACTACGTGACATAAACCAATAGACTTTTGAGATGTGCAAATGAAGCCCTTTCATACGATACCCCACTCGATATAGTAGTCTCGCTTTGATATTTTTATGACCCATTTAACCCCCATTAAAAAATAAAAGCAAAAAAATATATATTTTCCATTTGCGATGAGGTTGGATAAGTAAGATATAAATTTATTCCAAGTTTCAAATCGATAGCGTCAGTGGTTCCTGAAATATATTGGTGTGACAAACAGACAGAGAGACGGAGTCATAAGGATTCCTTTTTTACCTTTTAGATATGGAACCCTAATAAATTACTTACTTCTGGCATATCGATAACACACTCGCTGGCGCTAGCGACTATGCACCTGCATTCTGCTTGCATAAACACGACCTAGGTAAAATACTTCTTATGAAACACACGGAAACACGTCAAAAGGGGGACTGGTTTATATCAAATTTCGGAAGCACTTGAACCGTAGCTCCGTTTACAAATATCACGAGAATGTGCGCCCTTTCATTGGCGGGTCGCTTTCACAGAACCACGTAACTGTTTACCCGATGCATCCTGGGTTTGTGTAAAGTGTGCCGGTAATTCATTCAACGTGCCTATATTTAGTTCACTTTTTACCGTCTACAATGTTTATAAGGGGGTTCAACAAACATAACAGAAAGAAATCTAAGCAAAGGTAGAGTCGTCTTAAATAGCTTATATTGGTTGGCCACATAGCAAGAAGGAGTAGAAGCAAGGCACCCCCTTATAATGGAAATGAGACTCGGCCACGTTACGACCAATAACAAGAGAAAACGTAAATAAATATGCCCTCAAAACACCCACGACCCTATAGGTAAATTATATTGCAAAGAAGCGATTGCTCAAAAAATTATCAATGAAATTACCAATGAAATACCGGAAATAAAAAATAGGCAGATTCAATCATTTTCGATAACTTAAGTAATATACGCTTACAAGTAACGCTGTTTTTTTGCTACAAAATATAATATAAGTAATCTTATGTATGAATCTTATCATGGAAAGTGGTGGCTTGGAAAATATCTTAGGAAGATATTATTTTCCAAGCCACCATTTTCCAAGATCAGCTAACTACGGAAATTATACCTACTTGTATAGTGCGCAGATTTTTTATTTTTATTCAATATAAGCCAGTGCTTGACCACAGTCCCACCTGATGGAAAGCGGTGACGCAGTCGAGGATGGTAAAGCACACTAGCTTATTAATAGCCTATTCACTCTAGTCATGAAGACATCTACATTATAATCGGACGGGAAAACCGACTCAGGCAAACTATTCCAGTCCTTAGCTGTCCTTATTATAAATGAAGAAGCAAATCGCATATTCCGGACTGAAGGCACGTTTACCAAATATTTTTACAAATGCAGCAGGTGCAGTATTTATTTACTCTCATAGTTCATCGGGACGGCAGACTGACGCGACGCAACAATATAATAATAATACATAGAATAGCAAAAATAAGAGCAGAAAGGTATTTTAACTTCTTATTTACAAGCTGTAAAAAATAATAATAACATAAATGTAACATTTACTATTTTACCATTCAATTACTACACCTATTAGTTAGAGTTCGTTAACAATGATTGTGATTTATTTATTTTATTACCATTTCACCTAGCTGGTGCACTATCTCTTTGCCACGTTCAGTTCTCTTAGAGTATTACAGAATCAAACGGTTCAATCTATATTATGGCATTAGCACACACGCCAATTGTTTCATTGTTACTGCGTCATATTTTGGCAACTTTAAATCGGTTTAAGCGAAATCACGCAGTTTAGTCTACAGGAATAATATAAAATGATGATTATCATCCTCTTTTTATCATCGGACGTACAGTGCACGGCGAGGTCCTTATGTTGTGGACATCCTATTAGTCAGGACAAAGCGTGACTGTGACTGTCTTCTCATCCGAATGTATTTAGTTAATGTGAGTAGGTATATATCAAAAAGTAAATACATTATAATATAATAGCGTGAAAAAGGCTTCCATTATATTAATTTGATTGCCTCGGTGACCCAGTAGTCAAGTACGGCTGAGCAGAGACATAGCCAAGTCGGGCAACATTTTATTGCGGTTTTTATGCGATAAACTTCCTATTAGCAGCACGGATTTGAAACCGTGCTTGATAAATCACATTAGGCTTGCTCTACATTTAAGAAGACCAAACATTGCTGGAGGATCTTTTTTTATACTACCAAGGCAAGCAAGCATACGGCTCGCCTGATGGTAAGCTACCATAGCCTATAGACGCTAGCAGCACCAGAAGAATCACTAGCACGTTGCCGACCCTTAAGACATTAGATGTTAAGTCTTTGTGTCCTGTAATTTCACCAGCTACAGTGCTCTTCATGCTTACACACTGCTGCTTGGCGACAGAATATCTGACACTGCGGTGGTACCTACCTGGACGGTTCCTTGCACAAGGAACCAACCACCTAGTAAACTGTAACTTTTTTTAACTGTATTTAACTTCTGTTGACTTATCCACGTTATAGTCCATTTTTGAAAGCTTGAAGCAGCTAGCTAGCTCTTAACTTTATTTTCTTTTTTTATATAGGAAGAAACCTTCAAAAACCCGGTACTGGACTAGTGGCCTTCATTGATTTGACGCTATGGAGATACTTTGTGCACTCTGGGCACAAGATGCTGTTCAGCACGTTACGGGTGGGAGCAAAGAATGCACGATCCTCCCGGCACCCTCGGAATACTCGCGATGACGCAGGGCCTACAATGCATCATCGCCCACCGCAGGCTAATTCTAAACCTAACGATAAGCAGCAGATTTTTGAAGTGAAAACTTCTTTAGCATCGTTGTGATTTGAAAGTCGATGAAACGAAAAAGCGACTGTGTTTTTTTTAAGGTTTCACTTCTACCACGTGTGAATTGCACACATGTTTTTTTTATTGTTTTTCATAAGCTTGAAACAACGAACGACTGCCTTAAATTAGCGATTTTGATCCCACGATTATATCCCAGCGATTCTCTGATACTCAATTGACCGATGCAATTACTCAAACTCATAATTTTTAACTAAAACGCAATGAGAGGCCAAAACGCGATGTGTTATCGATGCGGCTGCATCGACACTGCAAAATCGCTGATTGTCAGTACAAAAAGTAATATACTTAATTATGTTTTAGTCTTTTTGGGAAATCTTATCAATTATATTATGTCCAAGTCGTAAACAAAAGGTTTGCTGTCATTTGTCGCACTGTTATGTCATTCACATATGGTCTAATAAATGTTGACCGATATTTGCATGAAAGTGAGTAATAAATATCTTGATGATGTGATGTGTGTGTGTGTGTGAATGTTTTTTTTTAATGAATGAAAATTTAAGTGCAATATGAAACCTCCTTTAGATGCATTAAAACGCATAGCGCATTTCCCACGCGCATGGGCACGCACCGAGCAGCCGTTATCAGCGGCGCGTGCGCACGACGCACCACCGCACTGTTTGTGCGCGCCGATACCACTGATTCTAACGTGAACTATTAAAATATTACGCTTTCATTCGTGGTTCAATTGAATCAGTACCTACACTGTTTATATTTTGAATTAGGGATGTAACGATACCGATTCCGATACCGATATATCGGCCGATTTAATCGGCAGGCCGATATATCGGCATCGCCGATTATAACACAACCGATATAGAGCAGTTCGAAAAGCGCGAAATCAAGATAAGATGGTCCGGGTATCTGGAGCGCTTGTAACAATTTGATTAAAGAAGCAGAAGAAGAGGAGTCTTTATCAAACATGTCTACTCTTCCTGAGCAAGAAAATGTGATATCCAAAATACTTGCCTTATCAAATAAGTTCCGTTGTCTCAGAACGTATTTTTTCAACTACAAGCCCCATTCATACAAACAGATTATCTGCTAATAATTTAAATTTTGTTTTCTTAACAAAGTAAACTTTAATTATTGACTATTTATTATTTTGTTTCACAAACAATTCAAGATTTGAACTTAAATCGAGCGCATCTGTTATGCATAATAAAGGTATACACAGTATATAATTCATTATTCATTAGATTACCTACCGACTATGCCATCGGTATCTGTGGATGGCTGATCATTTTCTACAAAAATTGGTATCTGTATCGTATCGGCAAAATTATGTATCGTTACATCCCTATTTTGAATTATATGCCTAATATACATATAGAGATAGGTATCACTAACCAGCTCTCCGCTATATTCTCAGGAAAACTCAGTGGCTATGGATATATTATGCAATCCCCGGGTATAATCTAGAGAAATAATTAACTAGGACAAAAAAGGAATACGATTTAGAGGAGACAGCCGGAGAATCGCCGTAGGTATTGTAGTTTCCAGCGAGTACTTCACAGCAGAAAACGATAGTCACAGTGTAAAAACATCCATAAAATATCCAGTGAGTTCAGTAGCGATTAGGAATTGAGCTGGGTAAGCTCACTCACTACGTTCCTGCAGTATCTAACTTTACGTTATTTGTTTTTAGTCTTCTCTAAGGTGCAGGTATTTCCCAGTCAGTTTACTCCAATTAAATGTGGGCTTTCCGTTGACCGTACGTTTCCTCATTTAATACCATTTATATTATAAACTTAATAAAACCAAACGTAAATACTTTGTTTTATAGCTATTGTTAGTCCAAATATGAGCACGCTTATTGGATCGTGGGCAGCTATACGTTACATCTTACACAAATAATTTTGTACATATACAGGGCGTTTGGTGCATAGTTTGCCAAATTGATTTGGCTGAAAGAAGAGGTCATTGGCTACTTCTATAGGCCATAAAACTCATTACTTGCCACACCAGTTTTTTTTTGTTACATCTTTTTTATATTTTTTTGATAAATCCAGAATTCAGCATTTAAGCTCAAATTAAAATAAAAGATATTAGTATGGTGTTCAAATTTCATTTTATTTCTTAAATGTTTAGTTGTATGGTTCTATCAAATACAAAATTACTTGCTAGTAACATCTAGTTTTTTTTTAAATACTAAACAAAATTTCTGAAAAAAGAAACAGAAAGGTAAAAACCAAATTTAAATTGTTATAAACAAAAACTAAAAGCAATCTGGATCTTCGAATTCTTTTAAAAACTTCTCTAGTCTGTCCCCTTTCCAACGGTATGAAATATGCCCAAAAAAACTTGTATTTAACTTCACTAATTCGCTAAATTTGAGTACCGGGACGTAGAATTCATAGAAAATAACACGCGCGAAACAGGGAAAACTAACAGGTTTTCCCTCATTTTTGATAACAATCATACTAAAGTACAACACCTACCACCTGCACAATGGCATTCCTCATATTATTATGTCTCTTTTTATCATGGGTGAAAGCCGCAAAGTGGTTAAGTATTTTACAAATAAATTTTAGGAAATAACTCATCGTTGTTTTGTTAATGTAATTTTCTTTTCGTTGTGTATTTTGAATATAAATTTAATTAATTTAATTTATCGTTTTACAATGGCTACATTCTCTAATTAAGAATACGCTAACATTTTGATGGCTTAATGAAGAGCCGATGGTGTTCCTCGTGAAGCACTAGAATTTATCAGGAGCGCTTTTCTAACAGACGACTACCACATTTTCCAGAACACTTATCGATGCTTACACGAGACTGATTTTGAACTTTTAATGAACCAAAAGCGTGCCGGGTTACCCGTGGGGTGCCGGGTTAGTATTGCATCCCCCCATCTCCTCTCGTTGGGTGTCGTAAAAGGCGACTAAGCAAGATCAAGAAGATGGGCAGCAGCGTCTCATTGTGTGGTGAATGTAGCCACCTGCCAAACCTGGGGATTATGGAAGCCCCTCCGAAGGGGGAGGCATTTGTTCAGCAGTGGACATCTTTGGCTGCTAATGATGATGATGAACCAAGAGGGATTGTAAGGTGATTATCATAGAGTTGATTCTCGAGACCTACAGCAAATAAAATACGCCAAAGAGGCATTTTTCCTAGACTAGATTTTTACTAGATACACAAACTGCCTTTAGGGACTTAGTGATGTTAATAAAAGGGCTGTTGATGTTAAAAAAAGTTTTTTGGGCATATTTCATACCGAGGGGACAGACTAGAGAAGTTTTTAAAAGAATTTGAAGATCCAGATTGCTTTTAGTTTTTTTTTATAACAATTCAAATTTGATGTTTAACTTTCTGTAATTTTTTTCAGAATACAAAGTTTCTTGGCATTAAAAAAAAGACTAAATGTTACTAGCAAGTACTTTTGTATTTGATAGAACCATACAACTGTACATTTAAGTAATAATATGAAATTTGAACACCATACTAATATCTTTTATTTTCTGGATTATTTCTGGATTTTTTCAAAAATATATTAAAAAGTTGTAACAAAAATTTGGTGTGGCAAGTAATGAATTTTATGGCCTAAAGAAGTAGCCAAAGACCTCTTCTTTTGGACAAATCAATTTGGCAAACGATGCATCAAACACCCTATATATTCAAAATGTTATATGCATAATCAAGTACCATTTACTAAAACCGAATAAGGAATACTACACATTGAAATAAAACTACTTTTACGGAATTTAAAATAAAAGTAAAACCTAAAATAAACCGCGATATATTCCGTAAAAGTAGTTTTGTTTCAACCGAATAAGGATTTAATTAAAAATAATCCAAATTTTATTCAAAACTGCTAGAAGGAAGGACTAGAAAGTTCAGTGTTCGATTTATTATCCGTTCAAATCAACATAATTATGTTTTTATTACTTTGTTCCGAAATTTAATTTATATAATACAGCAAATGCCTTTCTTTCTTTCTTGACAATCTTGACAAAAAGCATGTGACTTTAATGTAAATTGTTTATTAAATTTCATATATAAATCTCAAATATAAAGTGTTCTACATAATTATTGGGACTTATCCCATAACTGATTTCCACCATGGTTAACTCCTGAAAGTTAGTATCCAAGTGGTCACCAGTAAAGATATTGAGATTTAACCTTTAGCAAGTCCCGGGGACGCTATGATCGAATTAATACAGAAAAGTAAACAGGAGTAGGAAAGATAATCCAAGTGAACAGAAGGAGTGAGTAGGAAATATAATCCACTTTACTCTTTTACAAAGCGTAAGATAAACAAAACTTATTCACCCACATTTAACCACAGAAGTAAATACTCTTATATGCAGACTTTTAAAATTGAGACCAACACACCAGAGGGCCTAGACAAGATGCAATCGCTTCATAGCGAATCTATTTCTTCATTCTCTAATGGTGTCAATTCCCTACAATATGTCACGTGATTTTTCGATGACTTATGTCATTCTCATACAATTTTAAACTTTCTATTAGCGATAGCGCTTGTAGAATGTTACATTGTCTAGGGGGACAGTACAGATTAAGGCACAACGGATTTTACTGATTAAGAGATCGTCATATTTTATACTAGCGTAGTTGTTTTTTTATGCAGAACACTTTTATGTTACAATTCTAATGTCTTGGGTAACATTTTAACAAAAAATATCCAATAATGATTTATAAACTAAAACGCAGAAAAAAAATGTGCGAGCGTGGAGTTCCTCCGTGCGGAAGAAGTGAAACTTCACTCTCGCTCTGTCTCTTTCTATTGCCCCCATGAAGATATAGGGTCAAAGTGGAGAAAACACTCCCAAATACATGACTGAGGTCAACGTTATCCCTTTCATTGAGGTCGGAGCTCCCTTTCTAAGAGGGCAACCTTGATGTATCATGAAAAATCAGGACATCTTTTTAACTTCGTCGCATAATACGACTTACTTGGCTTGTTTATGCTATAAGTTTAAACCGATTAAATATGTCTAGTTGGTTAATCAGTCTGATTATGGCTTGGAGCAGTCCAAATACGGAAGAAATGTGAACGAGAAGAACAAACTGTGGTAGATTGGGAAACAGATGATAAATAAGGTCCTCCTTCTGGCCGATACGACCACAGTGGGCGATATTTTGAAAGAGCAGCAGTCTACGCGAACGATATTATAGTGCACAAGTCCTTGCGTAGACACGAGTGCACTCTCTCTCTTCCGTTTACCTCTCAAAATACGACGGGACGAAAAACCGACACGACCGTTGAGAGACCAGGCGCAGGACCAACATTTTACATACCCATCTGACGCATGGAGCATCTTACTTTACAGACAATCAAGTGATAAATAAATAATAAGCTAATGGTTGTGAAAATAAAAGCATATGAAGTTATGATAAAAAAAATTGTATTACAAGATCATTTATTCAGTACGTTTAACGATTTCCGATCAATCACAAGATATTGAATAGCAATTTCCATTATATGCAAATAACTTGTAAATTTAGGTTTCCATTGGACCAACTGCAGATCATTGCAGCTTCATATTTTTTTTTTTCGAATGGGACAGTGGATTGTCATATATTCCTTCGCTCAATATCTTTAGGAAATCTACAAAAAAAAATAAAAAATGAATTAATATTGACCAGGGGAAAATAAAACAGCATGTATATTTATGGAATGATATAGGTACTCTCGCCGATACGACCACAGCGGCCAATTTTTCGCAAGATCAGCCATCCTCCAGCAGCATTTGTGCACTGGCTAATGAGCCAGTGCACAAATGCTTGCGTAGACACAAGTGCACTCATTCTTCCTTTTACCTCTCACAATTCAGTGATACGGAAGATCAACACGACCGGGGAGAGGTCAGACGCAGGACTGACTTTTTATATGCCTATCCGACGCATGGATCATCTTACTTTACAGACAATCAGATGACCGGCCTGCATTGTCCTAGCCAGTAAGGAACAAATATACAAAGTTGTTGCTCCCCGCAGGATTCGAACCTGCGACCCCCGGTATGCAAGGCGACAAGAATAAATATGATTTTAATAATATGTTTAAAACTACATACACACTTGTACATACAATATTTTTTCCATATCAATCCTTTGAACTAAACACCTACATCGTATAATTTTATCATAAAGTGGCGGTAAAAAAAATCCCCAAAACGGAAAGTCTTCAAAAAATCTTTACCATGGTTACTCTATGAAAACAATGTAAAATATTTTAAATTAGATAATTCAACTACAAATTAATAGAAAGTTAAACCCAATACTAACAAACGAACTGAAAACGTGAAATGTGCCTATCGAAAGAAGAACTGATCGAAAATATGGTGCATAATCCAAAGGGATCATCGGTAGGTACATTATTGAACAAATCGGACTTACGAGTGATATTCGGTATCATCTAAGGCGTACAACATATTTTTGCAACTAAGTCCTACACATTTTATCACCATTCTTATTAGTTTAATTCACTTTATCGTGAAATTATGGTATTTAAATGTTGGATCGATTTAAATGACAGACAGTTTCATGCTGACAATAAGCGCCAGTGTTGCCACAAAATGCGAACCCTTAAAATCGGTATTTAAAATTGCATTTGAGTATAATTGGCGAAAACACAATAGAGCATTATTCTAATCGAACTCGCAGAACAGTACCAAAATTTTTTTTATTAGATATGATTGTCGTCGTATTTTAAGTTTTCGGGTGGAAAACATTCTTTTGATGTGTAAGTAAAGCATTTCTATATTAGGGTATCCATTTCTCGGGTAATTTCAATTATAACATGGACCACACGTCGGACCTCAATGAAAGGGATAACGTATGCCTCAATCAAGTATTTGGAGTGTGGGCTCCACTTTGACCCTAATAGCTTCATGATTGCCCCTCCCCGCGACTGAACGACACTGACCAACACTGAACGACACTGAACGACACTGAACGACACGGAATGACTGAAGACTAAATCACGTGAGCGCTTTCATACCCCTCCATGGTAGCGTTTAACGTTTAACGCGTTAAGCGTCAAACTTGTTGGAAGACACATAAGAAGTTTCACTTCAAAAATATCCAATAATGATTTACAAACAAAAACGATAGAAAAAAATATAAGACTCTATTAATGTGGCTCGTTCAAAAACTTACACAATTGTTAATTATCATCAGCAAGACAAATGCGCTATTGCATATGGAAATACGTATTTAACGTTATGCTCTGCTCGTTACGTTCAGTGTTGACATTGACGTAGTGTTTACTCTAGTAAACACTCCTCATTTGTGTGAAAGTTACTCTAACCTTTTATTATATTCTGACGCAACTAAGGCCTCGTACATAATTGATATGCAGAGTAATTTCTCTCTTAAGAGAAGTTAAGAGAGATTAGATAACTCACTAACTCAACTTATGTAACTGAGTAATGAGGCCAACAATACGATCACCTGATGGTAAGCGATATGTCTAACCATGGACTGCCTGCCGCTCCTTACATGAGACTAATCGATATAGGAGCACCCAGTACGCCCTTACACAACAATGTTCATATACAGTCATCGATATAATATTTAAACTAGATTAGATGTTACGGGAAACTACGCGAAATCTTCTCGTCCAAAATACCGCAGTGCCTAAAGACGAAGGTTTTTAACCAGTGTGTGTTGCCAGTGATGACATATGGTACTGAGACGTGGTCCCTAACTGTTGGCCTTTTGGATAAGCTCAGAGTCACACAACGAGCTATGGAGAGAGCTATGCTCGGAGTTTCTTTGCGCGACAGAATCCGAAATGAGGAGATTCGCCGAAGAACCAAGGTCACCGACATAGCTCTTAAAATCTGCAAGTTGAAGTGGCAATGGGCAGGCCACATCGCTCGGCGAACCGATAACCGCTGGGGAAGAAAGGTTCTCGAGTGGCGACCACGAACCGGAAGACGCAGCGTAGGTAGGCCTCCCACTAGGTGGACAGACGACATTGTGCGCGTCGCAGGTAACCGGTGGATGCAAATAGCCAATTGTCGGTCATTGTGGCGTTCGAAGGGGGAGGCCTATGTTCAGCAGTGGACGTCTTCCGGCTGGTGATGATGATGACATCTCATCATCATGATGATGATGATGAGATGTTACGGTCCGAAAAGTGGCACACAGAAATAGCGCCCTTCACGGCACAGGCTGACAAAATTATTTTTGCCGATAGGAGTGTCGCTACTGTCTACTATTATAATAAAACCGTTAGTTCAAGTTTCCACCACCAGGACATACATATAGGTTCGCGACCCCCGCGACCACATTTTAGATGTAATTTTGTTAGTGAATGTTTATCTAGTTTTATGAGTTGATTTCTAGTTTTAGTGAATGTTTATCGATGTATACAGTAGTTATATGAACATTGATGCAGTGGCGGATATAGCTACTGCTTTGCATACGTACTTACGTGACGTGGATGGTTTCTTGCTCGTCGGACCAACCACCAAATTAGAATTCCAAAATCAGAACTATTTAATTCAAGCTAATCGAATAAACATGTATTATCTTGTAGAGTCGTTTCCACTTTTATTTACAAATACCAGTCAAGGGCGAGTCAACCTCACGCACCGAGGGTCTGCTTTGGACCTATTAAAGTTATTTTATTATTCGTCGAGGTGTAAACCTTAGATAGCAACAAAAAACAAACCGCCAAACTAAGTTTGCTTTTCGAGGACTTTTTTAGGACTTCTAAAAAACTGTTTATTTCAATTTTTTCCTTCCACAAACTTCGAAGATAAGGGGAAACGGTATTTTACAGGACATTTTTGATTGAGGTTACGCATGTTAACTTAATACTAGCATCGGCTGGCACCAACTTCAATATATTTTCGTTATTTAATGCTTTTTACATCATTTTCTTTGAAGTCGCTTTTTATTTTTTCTGTGAATATTTTTTACCTTTTAGATATGGAATCTAAAAATAAAAAAAAAATCTAATATAAAAAAACAGATATCTGCTACTTTGCAATTTTTTTAGGTTTTTATAGATTAGTGTTTTAATGGATTTGACCACCAAACGATAATTCCTAATTCGACCACATTTTAAACAAACCTTTACATTTAGAGTACGATAGCGTCAAGTTCTCACAGCGCATCACATCACCTCCCAACCAACCATCTTGAAAGGACGTTCCATTTTTATACAAGAGAAACAATGGTCGTATTTGAATAGGACTCTCACTGGATTCAATCAACAATACACTGCCTCTGCTTTGTAAAATATACATTTTGACTGAGGTGACCAGGTGATACAAAAAAAAATGGATCGGGTTATCCAATTTTTTTCATTCGTTAATTAATTATTTTGAAAACGATGTAGTAGCAATGAAAATAATAACTAAATATCTATACTTATAATAAAACTGTAACAGGTCCAATTCTGTACATTGAAGATATTTTGAAAATTATATTTGGAGGGCATTCTATAACCGATACTGAGGCCGAAAATGTATTTTTTTTAATTTTTGTCTGTCTGTCTGTCTGTCTGTCTGTCTGTCTGTCTGTCTGTCTGTCTGTCTGTATCACGGCTGAGCATCACGCCGAAACTACTGAATGGATTCAAATGAAACTTGGCATGATTTGAGATCTTACTACGAGGTAGGACATAGGATACTTTTTATCCCGTAATCTAGCACGGTTCTTTTGGGAGAGGGGATTAAAGTCAAAATGGGTACTTGGTTATACGCTTGGTCCGATTTTATCAATTTTTCTTTATAATATAATAAATATTAGTAAGGAAACACTCATAGAGAGTTGTTATCAAGGTTTTGTAATCGATCGGGTTAAGCAACGTTAGGTGAGGTCATTAAATAGATGGGTGACCGTTTAACGCCATTTGAACTAAACGGGTCCGTGGCTTCGGAGAGCAAGTAAAAAGTGGGTCCCAGTTTTTAACCGACTATAAAAAAGGAGATTATGTATTCGATGCGAATGTCTGTTATTAAAAGTTTAGTTAACGTAAAAATAGCGCAGGCGGAGCTGCGTGGGTCAGCTAGTATTTAATAAAAACATACCAGGCTTTACAAAATAGTGATTATACTATCTTGTTTACATAATATAATTTGCTGCGAGACAAATAAAGGGAATTTCCTGTTGTCGACGTCGTTGGATGGGCATGAAATAGTCAATCCTGCTCCTGATTTCTCCCCGGGTCCTGTAAATCTCCCGTTCCATCGGATTGTGACAGTAAAGGAAGAGAGTGCACTTGAGTTTTCGCAAGCATTTTATGCATTATTGTATCTCCCACATAGACGGCTCAATACAAAGATATTATTTATTACTACGGGCAAGCGCGTCGCTAACCATCAAGCGCACGTCCAGTTCATCTAGTGAGTAAGTTGCACTAAAAATTATGGTAACCCTTCAATACGCTAGCTGTGAGAAGTCATGGTGCGCAACGGCTCCGTCGCGGTATCCAGTCAAATATAACAACGAAGACAGTTTAATAGTTGGAGCCATTGTACGCGGTGCCGGAGATCTATTCATGTGTCCTGGCCCATTGACTCGACCCAGTCTGTCAGAAACACGACCGACAGTTTTGATTACTATTATATTTTTTAATGAAGTAGAACAACTAATTTCATTGAAAACAAAGTTGCACAAAACGGTTTTGTACGGTCTTCTTTGTCGTTTTAATCACGACCGGAACGACGACTGATGTATACATTGAACGTTGGATATGGTCTTATCTTTATATATATAATTCTACTGTACGTGTGTATGTCACTGAACTCCTCCTAAACGGCTGGAACAATGTTGATGAAATTGTTTGTGTGTGTTCAAGGGGATTCAAGAATGGTTTAGATTCACAAGTGAAAGAGCGCGAGCGGAGCTGCGCGGGTCAGCTAGTCTGTTAATAAGTTACGAAACTTACTAGAAAACCAAAAGCCCGATTTTGATAGCATTTTTATTGATAGAACTTTAGTAGTTTCAAGAGTATTAGTTTGATGAATTTTCAAACTTGAGTGATTGTTATCTATCTACCTTTACTGTGACTACATTCTTACGTCCATTTTATTGGACCAAATAACGAATAAATAATAATCTTAAGATATAGACTAATAAGGCTGCGTAACCACTATGTCGTGAAGACAAATAGGTAGTCTTCATGTTTAAAGCGTCGTGGCTTGTATATTTAAATGGAGTAGTTTACATTTAGGACGACACAATTAAGGGTCTCACAACTTCATATTTGCTGCTGTCGCACGCAAGTTTGATTTCACTCTGTCACTCGAACTTTGCCAAATGTGAATGTTGAGGCTATCCAGCTCCTTGACAACACGGACATAGTGAGAAGACTCAAAATAACAAAACCTTTTGAGTTAGTTTAAGTGTTAAATTAGTGCAGTGTAGAACACAATAACAAAGTGTCTTCGCCTTAATAAAGACAATTAGAAAAGTGCCATTGGACACATTCAAAATATAATTAATTTATTCGTTTAAGTAAACATAATAGTACTGATTAGCCTTAGGCTAGATTGTAACTTTTATGGTACTACCTCGTGGGAGAAACATTAAGAAAGAAAAAAAAATTCTAACTATCGTCCACTGTTTTTTTTTTTGCAGTTACGACAGTTTTTAAATACCATCTGTTTAGATGTGGCTAGAACGATAGCCGGTGTACGATAAAAAATACGTAACGACATAGTAGGCACGTGGCCTAAGGTCATCAACCAGATGTATGATTAACTGGCGACAATTTTCCTTAATAGTGCATCAAAGAACACTCGAAATTGACGTTTCCTGCTTACCTGTAAGTCTTCGTGAAACTGAAACCGGCACGGGGATCGGATGAACATTGTTGTTAAAATAAAATTAGGGATATGTATGGGCACACGCAATGGCGTTCGCTTCGGTAATTCAATCACCGATTGCCAGTGCGTAAAACAATGAGAATTGTTGTGCTGACTCATTGTTCTACTGCAATACAGTGATTTCACTCAAATACTGGGTGGAAATATGCAGATAACGGTGTTGGTATTGCAAATGGGACGAAACTAAATACACTACTGTGACTCCTGTCAGCCTGACTACAACGGTGGCCAGCTGAGGCACAGAGGATTGACGTAGTGAATCCTGAGGAATCATTGAATTGATACGGAATCCTTAACAAAAATAAAAAGTATATATTATAAGGTCTTCGAAAGATATAGATCCCCTTTGTAACTTCATCATCATCATCATAATTAGCCAACATCAGTCCACTGCTGGACATAGGCCTCCCCCAATACACGCCATTTAGCCCGGTCTTCGGCTCTCCTCATCCAGTTACTGCCAACTGGTTTTCTTATATCGTCACTCCACATGGTCCGCTACGTTTTCCTTTGTAACTTGCCTCATTTGTAATGCGGGTGGCAAGTTAAAAATCACATAGGTCGGACGTTTCGCTTCTTCTTTCGTTATGCGCACGGCCAAGCTGTGGAATACCCTCCCGGACAACGTTTTCCCTGATAAATATAACTTGGGTGTATTCAAGTCTAGAGTGAACAGGCATCTTATGGGTAAGCGCAGGCCATCCTAGACCACATTTTCACTTACCACCATCATGCGAGATTGTGGTCAAGCGCAAACCTATAGTTTATAAAAAAAAACCTAACCTTACAAGTGGAATATTGAAGTCCATCTGTAAGGTGCCACGAATGTATCTTTATCTGTATAAACCATCGGCTGCCAATCTACTCATATCGAAACAGGAAAAGTCGGTAAAAATCTCTCGAAATAAAATTTACAGACGATTTTTATTTTACAAAAGATAAAAGAAAAAAATAAGTCACGCTTTCCTCATCGATTGTTTCAATCTGTACGGCGTGACAGACAAACTTCCGTCATAACCAATCGATTGCAGCTGGTAATCATAAATCGGATTTCTTTATTAATCGAAATGAGAGCGATGCCGCCCGTGTACCGGTGAAAGGTACAATAACAAATTAAAGTAACACTACTGTTTCTGATTAAAATAAAATTCAAACTAATCATCTGAAATTATCGTGGATCTATGGATATTAACTCCAAATTGAAGCGGCCGATCATTACAACTGAAACGTATTAAGATCAATAACAAAATAAGTACGCAAGTCAAGATGATAAACTAAGTAAGAAATATTTTGAAGATGATATAAAACATAGGACAAAACTCTGAAGTTCGGAGTTCAGTTTCAGATATTATTATACTATTCTTATCTATGGTTCAGATTATCCAATCTCATGTCAAGATTATCTTAAATTACTGGGTACAGTCATCCACTTACATGTGTAAACAGTTGCACAAAAGACGCAGTATGGCATCCGTCACAAAAAACCCTGCAATTCTTGCAACCACAAACTTAAACACACATTTGTGTTTTTATGTGTCTTTATGTGTTAATGTTATCTATGAATATCTAGTGCACGCACCCTCTGCTCTTTGTAACTCCTTTATTTTCCTCTCCATCCAAAGGTTGCCTGGAAGAGATCGCTTTTAGCGATAAGGCCGCCCATTGTTGCATGTTTTATTAATTTGTATCTTATTCTTCTAGTATCTGTTTGTTTGTGCGCAAAACAGAATTGTCTACCTATCTATCTTAATTACGAACTTACATAGAAACCTTTTGCATTGTAAAACTATAAGTAGTTTAGATTACGGATTGTAAATAAAAATAAGATATTGGCCAATTAGCAAGATCTCCCACGACCAATTTTCCAGGGTGTACCGGCAAATGTATATCCTTCCGTCATATAAGATGACTTTCTCCGCGCAACCGAGTATAATTGTTGGATGTAATATTTTACATAAAAAGAACTATATGCTAGATACTTCGTAGGAGCGGTGGATGGATGCTTTAGAATAATATGCTATGACAGATGGTGCTACCACCATCGTAATACCCTTATGCATAAAATAATAAAACTGCTTAAAACTTCAGTAATAATAATAATATCTTGGGACAATCCACGCACGGTCATCTGATCCCAAACTAGGCAGAGCCTGAACTATGGAAACCAGACAACTGATATGAATACTTAGGTATAAGTATACTTGTTTTTTTTTGTAAATACATACTTATTATAGATAAATAACACCCAGACGCTTGGTGGGAATCGAACCCACGACCCATCGGGTAGCGGCTAGGGTGTCTAACCACTAGACCGACGGGACTGTCCAGTAATCTTTTATTGGAGCCCATCAGACCTTGTAACAATAATAACGCTGCAGAGTGGCAGAAAGTACCGTTATATAGTGCATCGGTAATCCTTACGTATTCAGACGTGCTATACTCCATTCCAAATGAACTTGAAAACGATTACAACTTTATTATGCGGTTGTAAAATACGCCCTCCGTATATCCCACGATGCAACGCGACAGCAAAAACTAATTGGTAATACAAAGTTGCTTCTGCTGCCACGCCAAGCCAAGTTCACGATATAGATAGGCGTTATGTAGTTATCGAAGCGCAAACGAATTTGCAATCGTTTACATGTTTATTTCAAGCGGAGTGTACCTGTCCCTGCGATGGCATCCATACAGCGTTCGTGCGTTAAGCAACTGATCTATCCTTAATCTTTATAACAATTGAAAGTAATAATTGAAAGTTTCCATGCAAATTTCCACCTCCTTATTGAAAACGACGTCTTATTTTCGTCCGTTAACTTACCAGTATATTTATAACATAGTGTTACAGACATCACTCACGCAACCATAGGATAATATTATTAAATTTATATTAATTGTCTCTGTTTAAGTTTAGTTTAACGAGTGTGCGTTATGTATTTTTTGCGCCCAAACGTCAAGTGACGTTCTTTACGTAGGTACCGGGCCCTCAGCCCGGGCGACACATTGACTGTACACGTTTTCTTTTTTTTTTCTGTACACGTACAGCGATACACGTGCTCTTAAGAAACTGAAATATAATTATAGTCAGCTACAACCACATCATTATTTTAATTTTCACCGGCCCCTTTACAATAGATACCATTTTACAGTGGCAATGCTCTGTTGGCTTTACCTACTTTTATGTCGTTGCCTAGTCTCAAAATAAATTAAAACAGTTCTAATTACCCGTTTACCGAGATATTTATGTGCTCGATAAACGTTCGCTGAAAACACCCGTAAAACAGATTTTATACCGATTTCAAAAAGTCAATACCGAGCAGCGGACTAATCAGTTAGTTTAATAGCTACAAATAGCTAAAGAAAATGTTATAAATAAGTAAGAGTACATAAAAATATATCAAATTTTTAGTCATAAATATACAGAATCGATGAAGATATTCGTGTATAAATAGACAGGTGACATGAATGGATTACGGAGTCCTATAGAATAAGAAGGTGATTCGACCCTCTAAGACATAAACTGCGATTAGTCTGAGTCAATGAGAATAGAGACTCGGGCCATTGCAATTTGGCCCTAAACCTTGAAAAAAACCCAAAATTTTAGAATCCCAATTCATCTTTACTTTTATTAAACACCTACAAAAGAGAAATTTACTTAACTGCATACAATCTAAACGATGCTGTTTTGCATTTAAACAAAATGGAAGTACAGTGTATTAATTTGAACACGTACCTACTTATTACAAGTTCAAACAGTAAAAAAAATAAGTCTATAAGAAGTTAATCCAACGTCCATCAAACAGCAAAATTTCATTGTGAACACATCAATCAAACATTCACGAAACTCATCAGATCCAGCCATAAAACTCATCAAATTTAGACGGCGTATCTCGCGGACAATGAGCTGCTTTCCAACGTGGGGTTTCGGATTACGCGCAGCAATCCGATGGAAACGAAAGTTCATATTCAATTCCCCTCTCTACTCCGGTGAAATTCATATCTTTCCTGTTCCGGTGAAATTCATATGTTTTAAAAAACTAAAAACATAGAACTGTTTAGGACAAATCAAATAAGACCAAACTCGATGTGTTTACCAGTAGCCAGCCCAGGGTTCCATTACCTACCTTCTCCAGTTCCATCATCAGGTCCTCATTAATGATTCAAGTGAATAGAACTGTTTAAAACAAAACAAATGAGTCCAAATTCGATGAGTTTACTAGTAGACATCCAAGGGTTCCCGTATCCACCTTCAAGCTCCATCATCAGATCAGCTCGATGATACCATATTATTGTATTGTCACGGGTCTTTGACACATGATCAAAATTTCAAACAATTCTAACGTGCAGACGTGGGTGAAAATTGAGTCGCAAGATTCCACCCAAACAAATTACATACATACATACCTACCATACTACATACCTACATTCATTGCAAGTTAAATAAATGCTTGTAAAAACACAATCTGATTGAGTGACATAATACTCGTTATTTGTGCATTGCAATTATTTCGTCTTTGATTAAACACATCCGCAATTATCACAACAATATCACAAGAAATATGAAAGTTTGCTCTTTAAAATCACACGATGACACGGATCTATGCATGTAAACTTCTTGTTTTACGTTTATTTATTCTGCAATACCCAACAACGGACGATGAACATTCAAATGATCACGTTTCAGACCTTAATGAGATATATCTAACGACGCCTTCAAATTAGAATTCATTTTTTAGGGTTCCATACCTAAAAGGTAAAAAAGGAACACTTATGGCCCGACTTCGTCTGTCTGTCTGTCACACCTATATATTTCAGGAACCACTGATGCTATCGATTTGAAACTTGGAATAGTTTTAGATCTTACTTACCCAACCTCGTCGTAAATGAAAAAAAAAATATTTCTTCTTTTACTTTTTTTATAATTGTGTCATCAAAATTTGAAAGTGACTACTAAATCGAGTGGGATATCATATGAAAGGGCTTCATTTGCACATCTCAAAACCGATATTTATTTTGGTTTATGTCACGTAGTTTTTGGCTGATAATCAAATATGTCAAAAAAAACTGTTCCCCCCTTTATCTCCGAAGTTTGTGGAGGGAAAAATCTGAAATAATTATGAGTAATACATGTCTATCTATATTTTACAGGAAAAATAAAATAATATTTCTAAGTAATATAGTTTTTTAGTATTCTTAAAAAACTGCGACAAACAAACTTAGTTTTGCGGTTTGTTTTTTTTTTCTATCTGAGGTGTTACATGAATAGTAAAATTACTTGGATACGTCCAAAGATGGTATGGAACCCTCGGTGCGCGAGTCTGACTAGCACTTGAACGGTTTTTTTTAGTTTATTAACCCGGAAACTGCTGGAGAAAAGTATATAAGTGCAGCTAGTCATTACAAATTACTACCTAGAACATTTTATTATTATAGATTAACAAATAGCAATTACCATAAAAAGATTGGCCCTAATCGCCCACCGTTGCCGCCAACGTCCAAGTGCAAATTCCTATTTCAAGATGCCCGTTTTATTAGCTGCAATAACACAGGGAAATGCTAGATCAAAGTAAAGTCTTATAAACGGTTGGTTACTTTGTAATTTGAGACTTGTATCTAAACTGGACTTCCTTTTCATGTAATTACTTGCACGGGCCAGATTGCAATTGTGATAGTATACTACTGACTTGTGTGAGCCTATAGCTTAAGTATTTCTAGAAAAATTAAAACCAACTTCAACAAAAATCTTAATACGCATTTTATTAATGTTGTCTTTTACTTACGCGAATATTACACATTGAAATCAAACTACTTATACGGATTTTATCGCGGTTTATTTTTAAATTTTACTATCCCGACGTTTCGAATGCTTTGCAGCACTCATGGTCACGGAAGGACTGAGGTGTTAAACGTCCTTATGTCACAATTATGCCGGTGTACCCTCACGTCTTCTTCACCAACAATAATAACTAAGAAGACCTGAGGGTACACCAGCATACTTTTCAACGCATTTTATTTGTATCACATTCGCGGCAACTTGAGAACCTTCATTTTTTAAGTCGCTTAAAAATAAACCCTCCTATTTGTCCTTCTAACTACACCTCCGCTACAGCGGCTTATTTTTTGCAAGTTCAGCCAGCTAAGAGGGAGAGATTATAGTGCACAAGTGCTTGCGAAGACGCAGGACGCACACCTACACTACAGCCCAATGGCTATGATGGCTAGCACGACTGTATTTGACGGGCACAAGCGATCCCGCTTTACATTGTACCGTAGAGAGGTATCTCTCTTTTATCAAAACATATAGATATACACGTAACTAAAACCGTATTTCTGCAAAGAGGAATCAATCGACACCTATTTGTCAAAATCGCATAAGTAGTTTTCGAGCTGCGATCTAACTTGCAAAAATAGGCACCCTGTTTTTCTTTACAAAATCAAAATCATAGCAATACCACAGAACAGGACAGTGTATGTTCAATATGTCATATTCAACTCTACCAATTGTTTTTGGCTAGCCACCGGTCAGCCATGACTCCTGTGTTTGTACATTTATTGCCAGGTTTTTGATATTGTAAAGAAAAACAGGGTATAGGCTGTTAAAGACATTACCATTCCTTCTCCGCAGTCGGGTAAAAACTGAAAGGTCACAAATGTACAAAGGTAAAGAAAAACAGAATACCTATATAAACTAACTAACGGTTGTCATTATTGCGAGATAGTTTATTGTATTGTTATTGACTTTTAAACTCAATAACATAAGAAGACTGGCGCGGCTTACTTGCAAGTCGCTTGCTGAGTTGGGAGTTGGCGAATAGTAAAGTGTTATAATTACACGATAAATTTACTGCCTTCTTATAGGTAGCGGTTAATATCGGGTCTCCTTCTTATACCACTTTTTTGAAATTTCATTAATTTTCGACATAGATATCTATTATTCGGTATTATTGTAAAACTCTTTTCTATATTAAATAATGTAAGTGACATTGTTGTGTAATTACTTATTGCACCTCCTATTGAAACTTTTAACGTAGCGTACGTATCTATCAATTACTAGTGTAAGATTGCCTAGAAGAAATAGTTATAAGCGGAAGGCCTAATTTTACGACGATAACAGCTCGTATGTTGTGTTCTTATCTATAAATACATTCTATGTGCGATAAACTATACTTACATGTTGTCTTTTGTTTCCCAACGAATAAATGTTTATTCTTCTCCCTGTTAAATAACTAAATGGCACTAAAGTACCAATATTCACCGTAAATGTGGCCAAGACTCAGGCCATAATCTCGGGCAGGCGACGCCAACCCCCACCATTGAAGCTGCTCGAATAACCGGTCAACTGGCTGCCCAGCGTAAAATACCTGGGAGTGACCGTTGACCGCAACCTAACCATGAAGTCATTGGCAAAGTGAAGTTTGCCAGGAAACAACTGAATCCAATTCTCTCGTCCAAACTGCCACACAAAACGAAGCTGTTAATATACAAAAGCTACATCCGAAGCCGGCTCACGTATGCGGCCCCTGCGTGGTATGCGTTCGCCTCGCCGTCGAACAAGAAACGCCTTCGCGCACAAGAATCCCTGTCCCCGAGGACGATCGTGCGGGCCCCGCGATACGTGAGGAATGCTACGATACACAGGGACCTGAAAATGGAAAGTCTCGAGACGTTCATCGAACGCCAGACCGCCAACATGTTCGGGCGTGCGGACGCGTCGAGCCATTCTCACATCAGAGACATAGCTCCGCTCCACGCCCGACCACCCGATCGCCGTCAAACCAAACCCTGACCTGGAGAGACATGCCAATCCACAATGAAGATCGAAGACGCCGCTAGACGGCGCCACCATCAAAAACGAAAAGAACCTGAGGTGGACCAATGGAATGTACCCCCCTAGAACCCCAAGACCTGACCATTGTTATGGTCAGCGTATATAACCGCTGAAAAAGGAAAATCCCTTGAAACAGCATCCCCGCACCCCTCTCACAAGGGGGTGAGCGAGAAGACCACATCGGAAGTACCAATATAATATTCACATTTGACACTTCATCAAAATTTAACAACGTAATCTTATAACGGCGGGCATAAAAACTGCAGAATTGCTTAATTTTTTTCAATTACGATTACATATACATAAGACAAAAGAAACAGACAGAACAAAGAAACTGACAAAATTCAAATGTAATTAATTGGCCCTACATTACGTAGGACAGAGTTCGTCCCGTTGTATCGTAGAAAGGTGCATAGATATAAGCCAAGCACATGCGCACGCGCCGCAAATACGCTACACCGATACGCCTAGTAATTGTACGGATAATTATCATACCGGAAGTTTATAGCTGTTATTATTTACCATCATACCGCTTTATAATAGTATATTGTTAAATATCGGCACCGTTTGCCTCAAAATATAGATCGTATCGAGATATCTATTTGCTCAAAAATTACAGCAGATTGTTACAATTTGCGCCTATTTTGCGCCATCTAAATGTTGACGACTTTTACTGATAAATAACCAATAAAACTTCATATCGAACTAACTTTGATTTGATTTGATAAGAAGTTTGTTTTTCACCGAAATATGACTGAGAAGTTGTAAAATACCGGAAACATTGAAAAAGATGTAATTTCCTAAACAAATAACCAATATCAGCTATGATTGCCATGTTTGTATATCATAAAAGAAAAATAACCTTGCTATGCTTTATTGCGATAAGTAAAAATAATGTACCCCTAGATGACGTAAATATTACATTTAGTGAGAATTGCAAAATACTTAGTTACGACAACATAGTTGGGTTATACGAGCGTACTCGTAAGCACCGGCTTAGGATCCTGTGTCATTATAGGTAAATCCAAAGCCAAGCTACACCTAGACTGAAGGCACCAACCAATGATATTATTATATCATTGGCACCACCTCCGCAAGAGCAACTCAGCTGGTCAGCTCTTACTGCGTAGACTTGACTAGCTTAATAATTAGAAGACTCGAAGTATCCGAAGAACACTACGACATATGGTATGGACGTCTAGAACATCAGTTCTCCCGTAATCATAGTAACAGAAAAGTGTGTGCAAAGATAAACAGCGATGAAATAGGTAAAATGATTTTTATTTTGGTACTCTCGATGACAACTGATTGAACGAGGGACGTAAAACAATACTTTCCATTCGTCACTATCACATGTTTATGAGAATTATATAAACAAACAAATTGAAACTCATTATTATCCCAGAAACGAACAAAAGCATCGATGTTATCTACCTAAGTACCATCTAAATACAAACAAGGAGTTCAAATTAAAATTATTGATTAAAAAACATCCAAATTTCAATAGAGAAGATGGCTAGGTGCTACCAGCTTGGGATCCCGTGATAAATATAATCAAATCCAAAGACAAGCATTTGCCTGCAAGACCTCAAGATACTGTAAGCTCTTTCTGCGTAGATCGGACTAACAATAATAATTAGAGGACCCTAAGACGACTATGACGTATGGACAGCTACCACCTCAGTCCGCCCGTGACCATGAATGCTGTAAAGTATTCGAAACGTCGGGTAATTAAAATCAAAAATAAACCGCGATATAATTCGTAAAATTAGTTTCATTTCAATCAAATTATTTATTTCAAATAGGCTAACGCCTCAAAGGCAAGGCAAATAGGCTAGCACTTTTGAGCGGTCAATTTTTATTTAAAAACTACTGCGTCACAACGCGGCCTCAACTGAGAAGATCCGGCAAAAAACTACAAAATACATCAGCACCAGCGACTTTGTGTCCTGCCGTTCTAAGAATAAAACGAGGGGAAAAAATACGAGAAAACTACAACCAACTAAAAGGCCAAAGAAATATTAGTCGGACCAGTCCTCACAAACAGCACTCACGTGAGTATGACTCGAGCAGGAGCCATTACTCCCCTAAACAATATTAGAGAAAAGGGAGTGAGTGACCCGGCAGTTAAAATAACGTACTAATATATAGAAATCCTTGTGTATTTAGATGTTACTCCTTATCGAACTATAGCAAATTAGAATCCGTTCACTTAAGCCGTTACTTATTGAGACTCCCAATCTAAAATATGCAGGCACAGCAAGTAATGGTCAAAGACCTTAACCGAAAGGTCTTGAATAACTGGCTTAAGCGTGCGCCTTGATATACAGGTGCGATACAAATTAACAACAATAATCGGGCACAACAAGGGACCGCAATAACCTCGGAAAGTGTTCACTCGGTACTGGCGATGACAAAAATCTTCTTAGGCATTCTTTTAAAATTAATTCGCGACTATACTAAAAACGGCTGCGTTCAACGCAACTGTTTATTTCCTTAGCCAGACGAACAAGATAACAAACACATTAATGAAAGAGACAACAAAAGTACAATTAGTATGGCAATACTAAACAGAAACCATTAGACAAATAATCGTTTACAGGAAGTCGAGAGGTTGTATGGTGTACGGTAACATTAAATATACTTGTTTCTCGCCATAACTACCACCCATTGCCCATTCCCAACAACTGCAAATTAAACAAATAGTATGTATTTAGAAATATCCATAAATATATATACCGCTTAGAAATCCATGCAAGAGTACCCTACTTAAGGCCACGGCACACCAAATGCGTAGACATAAGCGTGCACGTGCACCTGAGCGTACCATGACGTTGTAACGTATGGAACTTTATGAAATATGGCACACCGCTTGCGTGACGTAATGACATATACGTATGTGTGACCGGTGTGCAGTGTGACCAGATTAAAATTGATTATGCTAGCCGCCATGCCAAATTCTGCAAAATTATGCAAAGACTGATTCATTCTCATTACCTACTTTACCCATGGAAAATAAATAAAAACACTAAAAAATATATAATTTTTAAATTCATTTTGTAAGAGCATATTAACTGTCCAGAATACCCAATAATACTTTTTTTGTGGTTTACTGAAGTAATATGATCGTCTAAAACATTTTAAACAAAAAGATTTGTCATGCTTGAACCTTATTTCATATCACTTGCTTTATAAGAAGCATTATTTAATTAAAACATACAGGTACTTAAGGGTTGCCAGTCACAAGAAAGTGGCAGGTTTTAATATGTGGTTTCTGCAACTATCCAAGTAAAATTTAGTTAATGTGTTCAGTTATAACTAAACCTTATTCTGCTTAAATTCTGCTAACCCCTAAAATGGGGGCTCAATTCTGCTAAAATAGGAGAATTCTGCTAAATCTGGTCACACTGCCGGTGTGCCGTGTCTCATAGTTCCATACATAACAATGTAATGGTACGTCCACGTGTGCCCTGGTCTTTAAAGTTCATTATGTGCATAAACAGACATACTACCTACTACGGTTTGAAATATGGATGTCAAAGCATAATCATTTTCTGAATACATTTCTTTACAGTTGTGTGATCTTCAGTACTCGAGTACAAAAGCGAAGCAGCAGATAGCGCTTGCAATACAGACGCAACGAATGGACCAGCCGCACGCGACTCTATCTAGATGTATGCCTATTGAATCCGTTAGCGTTGTGTAAGCGATTGTACAACAAGGAACACTATCTGTATATTACCGGTAATGGTAGATGCATTTGAACAATATTATTATTGACTATAAAACAAAAATAAAAGTAGGCTATATGAAATGTTAATTTGTTTAAATTTATTCATGTGGTTACTTTATAAGCTAGTGGATGGTCAGCAATGATACAATATAAGAAGGAGAGCACACTTATCTATCCCTATAACCCTATGTTAAAGGAACCGCTACGGCTGGCAGCAAGAGCTAATGCAGGTGGCTCTCAGCCGAAAGCAGGGTGACTTTTCATAGAGAGTAAAAAAGCCATTCTGCTATAATTTATTTGAATGAAACCTGTAAAAATGAATAAACCTGTAACAAATACAGTCAAGATATACAATTAACAGTCTTTTTAAAATTGTAAATGATCATATAAAATAATAAAAATAAATAAAATAAATAAATATGTAAAGAAAAAAAAATGTAATATCTTAAATATGTAATAATTTTCAGACTTAAGCTGCTACTCCTTAACTGTATAATCTTTAAGATTTTAGTTAAGAAACATGTCATTTTTGTTATATTTCTTTTTTTCCGAAATAAACAGTTAATTTTTTTTCTTTTTTTTATATATATCTATAAGTATGTATGAATAACGCGATACAGAATAGAGGCTTATTTTTCTTGCGTCCCTTATAAGCAAATATTGCACTTCGTCGCGTAGGTGCCTAGCAACGCGTAGTACTTATTCCTTTAAACCATCATCATCGACAGTCGAAATACGTCCATTGCTGAACAAAGGCCTCCCCCTTAGAAGGGAGGGGTTGCCATCCCCAAGCTTGGCAGGCGGCTTGGGGATCGCAGTATAGGTGGTAGGTAATCCAATAGAGACGCTGCTGCCCGTCTTCTTGTTTTCCCTTAGTCGCTTCTTGCGAACACCCAACGGGAGGAGATGGGAGGGTGCTATTCTTACCCGGACACCCCACGGGGAATAATATAATATTCATTTACTTATATAATCTTAATATAATGGTTATTGTATTTTACGTTACATTTCATTTCATTCATAACATAGCGGCCTATGCAAGGCATTCCATGCACTGATATTATCACAGAATAATTTATGTCCCCATTCGTATCTATACATAAAATACGACCACTTTGCGCGAGTCATCATCGTCATTCCTTAGCACAATCGGAACATCGAATCAGTGTACTTATTCGCTTTCAATAATAGTATTAGCATTCTATCTGACGCCTTTCAATGATCTCCCGTACAGACATGAACACAATTACTTCCAATTACAATTACGCACGTACACACAACAACCACCTTTATGTATTTATCTTTAAACTTCAAATGGCTTGTACATTGAACATTCAGCTTAACGAGTTTATGTCGCGATGACTCAACATTTAGTTCTGCTTATTGGTTGAGGAAAGTGACGCGAAAATCTTCGCTAGTGCATTCAGTTTAAATGTTTGTAATAAATGTTGTAAATATAAACAGTGACGGACAGTTGAATGAAGCTAAGTGACTGGGTATGTGATGGCTCAATACAAGATAGAACTAAGCACAAAATTGTTTAAGCTTAGTCGCTTATACCTGGAGATATGATTACCGTAACTACGGAACACTGAATATTTTCCATAGGATGAGAGGATTCTAACGGTTGTCTTCGAAAAACTTTTAATGTAGTCATCGGTGATTTATGTTTAAAAAAAAACTATTAATGTAAGTGCAGATCTAAATCTGTCGTCTACCTACTTAAGCTTCCAATTGCTTTTTTTATAATGCAAAATAAATTGACCCAGCATTTACAGACTGTTTAACCTCTTTACTGTCATTCGTCGAAAAGAAAGCTAAAATGATGTATTAAATAAGGGAAATTCACCCAAATTACTGTTTAGTAGCGTTTTACTCCTTAGAGGAGATACCACTGGAGAGAGCATGATGCGCTAACCCCCTCTGCCAAATTTTTGGTCATATGGTCAGGTCATTCTTTATTTGTGTGCGTGTATTTTTGAATGTGTTGAGAGTTTATTATAGTGTGGGTATGCGTGAAAGTGTATCTGTGTGTGTTTACTTCGCCTCCCGCACCCCGCAAAAGTGCCACGAAAAATTTGTTCGGGGAATCGACGCGATACTAACTCCTTTGGTACTTTCTCTGAGTTTTACTCTAATTGCTGAGATGACAAACCTCCGCTACGACACCGAACCGTTGACAATGACAGCAATTTTGGCGGGAAAAGTGATGTCTACTGTCTAGCTCTAGTTACAGTACGTCTTGTCGATTGTAGTGCAATGCTATTAGTTTTTTTTTTTAATTCGGAATAAAAAATGGTCACTGGATTCCAACGCAACCTATTTACTCTGAGAACGCAACGGTTTTGATTGAGATTGACAAAATCTGAGATATTTGATGTTGGAAATCAGGTGTAAAAAAAATTTAATACCGATGTGCTTGTATAAAAACTAGTATACATAGGTAATTACGACCGCAAAATCACACGAGTCATCAACAATTTTGCACAAACAGAACAAACAGTGCGATCATTGTTGACGAACGCACTGTAGCCGACCGCATCTAACGGTTCGTGAAACGACCCAAAATGACAGTTAATGATAACGGACAGATTTGAAACATAATGATGAAATTGGCCGTCATCGGGGGACGCCGGTGAGGCTAATGGTCGTGTCCGCGGTCCATTGTTGTGCGTTTACACGGAGATGCATTACTGTTGCTTTTCACGGTGCGACGAGACAATGGGTGAATGTGTAAATAGCCTAATAACAGAAATCATTTTTTTTTTCTAAATTAGTTTTTTACACAATATTAACTGCAATACGATCAGATAGTAAGCGGCGATGCATGAAGCGGCCATTGGGGATGGTAAAGTAGGCACTAGTTCTTAAAAACCTTTTCGCTCTGTCTTAAAAACATATTATATTTGAGTGGAAAACCCGAATCAGCAAACGGTCCCAGTCCTTAGCTGTATGGATTACAAATAAAGAAGCCAATAGCTTAGTCCGGACGTGCGTCTCGTCGTCAGGTAATAGAAGAGGGATGTAAATTAGTGATACTTCTTCCCAGATAAGTTTTATTATGTATGCTATTAGTACTAGGTAGTGATTATTTGAAGAAGACTTGATACTACTACTTGACTTGGTAGTACAACCTAGCAATAGTAGTAGACTTGATACAGTGAACAAGTAAGTAACTAGCCCACATTAGTAAAAATCCTACATAGAATAAGCCTAGGCATGTAACGATACCGATTCCGATACCGATATAAGTCAACCACAAACTTTTTTGTAAAAAGCTCTCTACCTTTGGCATTTGTGGGAACTTGCTAAGATGGATACACTCATATCTCTCGCGAAGAAGTCAGTTAGTGGCTTTGAAGGGCTACTTGTCATCTGAAGTACGTATAACATCAGGTGTCCCTCAGGGATCGCATTTAGGTCCTTTGTTTTTCATTATCTTCATTAATGACCTTATTGACAAACTGACTTGCCCGTGTTTACTTTATGCGGATGACCTGAAAATATTTACAACAATTGAACATGCCAACGATGCAGCACGTCTTCAAGAAAATTTAAATCGAGTTTCTGCATGGTGTTCTAATAACCTTATGTCTTTGAACGTTGTAAAATGCTTTACAATATCCTTCACCAATAATAATAAAAGACTCATGTTCTCATATAACATCGGGAACAACGTTCTCGTGCGTGTTAATAGTGTCAACTTGACACTATTAACACTGTCAAGGATCTTGGAATTATATTCGATTCTCAATTATCTTTCCGCGATCATTATCAATATATAAGCAATAAGGCTAACCAATTGCTTGGATTCATCCTTAGAACAACCAAGCCCTTTAAAAATTCACGTAGCCTGCTATTACTCTATTACAGCTTAGTAAGGTCTGTGTTGGAATACGGAGCTGTAATTTGGTCCCCGTTTTACTCTGTCCATAGTGAACGCATTGAAAGAATTCAAAATAAATGCCTTAAAGTTTTATGTCATCGTTTCGGTTTGGGTCGTGCTATATCTTCTTACAGAGAGAGACTTTTAAAATGTAGAGTTCAGAGGCTAGACTATAGACGTAAATATTCAGACCTTGTATATCTACATAAGATTATACATTCAAAAGTTAATTGTCCCGAATTACTGTTTTTAATAAACTTTAATATCAGATATAGGGTACGCAATCCAAACATCTTTGCATTACAAGTGTATAAAAATAACACATCCTATTATAACCCAGTCATCCGAATGTGCCGCTTATACAATGATTTGGCTAAAAAACATAAAAGTATCGACATAATGGATAGTAGAAGTAAGGTATTTTCGAATAGCATACGTAAAATTATATTTAGTTCCAATTAGTTAATTAGTTCCCGTTATAGTTTTAGGTTTTGTTTTAATTTTATTTTTTGGGAAGCAGCCTTGTTTTATTTTCTTGTTTTATTTTCTTTTGTTAATTTTTCAGAGTAAGTATCATTTTGTTTTTTACCTTTTTATTTCTTACATTGTAACAAGTACTGTTTCAAATAATAGTTAATTTTTAAAATTCTCGCACTGTATATGTTAGGGCACATGTCAAGGAAGACAATCTAGCTTTAAGAACGATTACTTTAAGAACATAATTAGTTTGATTGTATTCTGTTTTGTGCTCAAATAAATAAAATAAATAAATAAATATCGGCCGATATAATCGGCAGGCCGATATATCGGCATCGCCGATATAGAGCAGTTCGAAAAGCGCGAAATCAAGATAAGATTTTTTCGGGTATCTGGAATGCTTGTGACAGTTTGATAAAAGAAGCAAAAGAAGAGGAGCCTTTATCAAACAAGTCTACCCCTCCTGATCAAGAAAAGGTGAAATCATACATAAGAAGTCCAAATATTCCAATTGGAATTCCAATGAATTTTGTTGGACATTTTTATCAACTTATTTTTTGCACATCTTTTATGCATAATAAAGGTATGCACAATATAATAATAATAATAATACCAGCCCTTGTTTATGTCCCACTACTGGGCACGGGCACAATATATAATTAATTATTCATTAGATTACCTACCTACTAAGTCATCGGTATCGGTATCAGTATCGCTGATAATTTTCTACAAAATTGGTATCGGTATCGTATCGGCAAAATTATGTATCGTTACATCCCTAGATAAGCCATCTGCACCATAAAAAATATAAACATACCTATAGGTGCTACAATTTTAGGGAAATATTGTAAAACTACATCTAATTATCATACAATGTTAGAATGGATTTCGCTAGAAATTCACTGCAAATAATGTTGTCCCGTATTTCCGAATACGTACATATCTAATAAGTTTCTTGACCCCGGAAAGGATAAATTTCTAAGTTATTGCACCGGCATTTATCAGAACTGATAACCTGCCAGTATCGGGACTACTTTTCATGTAAAAGGCGTAGGAAGATACCGAAGTCAAATCTTATTCTCTATACACCTTCATCCAGGCATAAGAATGTGTATTTTACTTAATCTTAAGGCCAGTCGTTCCGCTATGATAATTTCGAATCATGTATAGAAAAATTTCTAATAAGTACCTCTAAAATATGTAAATGTATCTTCCTTAAAAAAATATTCACATGGCGCTTGCTTATGGCGTTTCCTACAGTACCTACTTGTCGAACGATGACAATGCTAGAAGCAAAGCTTAATAATATTCTTATGTATGCAGTTAGTGTGTTTAATTTAAAACAGGTTCAAAAACTGACTGTTGGAGGAAAGGAAGCAGCTTTGATTGAGCTACTACGTATTCTGAAGTTGTAATAGTAATAGCCGTAGCGCGATACTACGCCCTTGCCCAAGCTCATGTTTCTTTTATATATAGGTACTTACCTAGTTATAAATACACTTTATTCGCAAGGTGACATGACAACACATGCTTACACAAAATAGATACCTACATATTTATATGAAATTAATTCCAAAATGAGATTAAGGGGTAGGTACTTATTCTATAAAGTTACAATGAACTTTGCACATACCCAAAATAAGATTTACTTTTTATTTACAAATTAAAATTACTTATGTTACAGTTACTCGTACCAGCCATCAGTTATTATCCCCAAGACGTTTGCTAAGCCTTCACGCTTTTATTATCGCAACCCGGGGTCAACCTTTGTGGAGAGGCCTTTGTTCAACAATGGTAGTTTTCGGCTACTGATGATGATAACCAGCGATCTCACAAAGTTACAAGTTACGTACGATAAAAAAAAAGATACAGAGCATGGAAGACTTAGAAATCACTATCTCGTGGAAACTATATATTAGACCCTCTGATGATATACCTACATATTACAAATATCATAAGCTGTCAAAACAGAGTCCATAAACCAATTCAACTCACGTTTAAAATTTCGCTATAGCAAAAATGTTTTCATAAAAGCCAATAAACGAGCGTTATTGTGACCCACTTTCCACAAATCATAGCTCTCCAATTGAACATATAAATTACCCATTTCACTGTTGTCCATGTCATCCATTCTGAAAATTATTTTAATCCTAAATCTAAAATTGCGCGGTGCCTTTGTTTAGTATGTACCACTTTGTGGGTCACCTCAATCAACTCTTCCATGTCATCTTGTCAATTGAGGTAAAAACTAACAGTACTAAATGATGCTCTTGGTTTTGTCTAGACTTTTTTTTTGGTAACTATCATTTTTACGTATTTACCAAAGCGATTAAGAAACATTCTAAATTTAAATAAATATAGTAAGTACGCTATGATTGAATATGCGATTTGCGAATGTATCTTAGCTTAAAATCAGCGCCAGGTTATACATAGGTACTTAACTGAGCAGTAATGGACTGCTAAGACAGTGTGGGGGGCTAAAGTCTCTTTAGGTACTATTTCTTCTAGATTTATTAAATATTGAATTTATTATTTTGGAATTTAGATTTAGCTATATTTTCTTCAATTCAATGACGCACACATGATATTGTTTATGGGTTTTATGCAAAAGATAACTGTATTTAGTACTGTTTTGCGATTTCTTAAATAATTTAATTATTTATCAACATGCTTGTAAGTCTTTAAAGCTGCAGCAATAAATGCATCCTTTTCCTTTTTTTTCTAAGTGTAAGAAGCTATTCGAAACTGTAATTGTATAAATTTAAAATTGATATTACCTACCTTATCGAAATATTGATGATATAATATATTATAAATACCTATTATTAATCTAAGATCTTTGAAGTAGTTACATAAACTCGTAATCAAAATAATGTTATTACAAATGAATGTCATACGGAGTAACGTTGTAAATGTTGATAACGTACTATAGACTGTAGCAGTAGCCATTATTACAGCCTATTATTCAACTTTTAAAAGCAACAAAATAATTAAAAAAAGTCCCCTTATTACGATCAATTTATTTATGAAATCGATATTTCGACAGCACAGCCAATCTGGCAAATCACAATAAAAACAAAATCATCAATAAATTCAAGTGCCGAGCACTTATATAAGGTGAGTATTATCTCTGAAACGGTGAAACAGAAAGTGAGTATATCCAATCCCGAATCACGGTGTGAAACAAAGCCAAGTCGAGGCTCTACTTTCACTGTACTCTTCATTAATCAAAGCATATTAATCAAAATACGGCTGAATATCATTTAGGTACATTATTATAGAGTTCCACCGATAATCGGATTTATTTGCGCGGCCGATGCTATCGGAATCGCTGCCAATGGAAACCGGAACTCGGATGTCAGTAGCTCGGACATGATTGTCCATCTACTTTTCGGTCCCATATCTTTGAATTAACACATTTCAATCGCTACTAGTCTACTAGAACATCTCACATAGATAATTCTACCCAGGTTTTATTTACTAACTAGCTGACCCACGCAGCTCCGCCTGCGCTATTTTTACGTTAACTAAACTTTTAATAACAGACATTCGCATCGAATACATAACCTCCTTTTTTATAGTCGGTAAAAAACTGGGACCCACTTTTTACTTGCTCTCCGAACCACGGACCCGTTTAGTTCAAATTCTGGCGTTAAACGGTCACCCATCTATTTAATGACCTTACCTAACGTTGCTTAACCCGATCGATTACAAAACCTTGATAACAACTCTCTATGAGTGTTCCCTTACTAATATTTATTATATTAATAAAGAAAAATTGATAAAATAGGACCAAGCGTATAACCAAGTACCCATTTTGACTTTAATCCCCTCTCCCAAAAGAACCGTGCTAGAATACGAGATAAAAAGTATCCTATGTCCTACCTCGTAGTAAGATCTCAAATCATGCCAAGTTTCATTTGAATCCATTCAGTAGTTTCGGCGTGATGCGCAGCCGTGATACAGACAGACAGACAGACAGACAGACAGACAAAAATTAAAAAAATTAGTTTTCGGCCTCAGTATCGGATAAAGAATGCCCTCCAAATATAATTTTCAAAATATCTTCAATGTACAGAATTGGACCTGTTACAGTTTTATTATAAGTACTAGCTGACCCACGCAGCTCCGCCTGCGCTATTTTTACGTTAACTAAACTTTTAATAACAGACATTCGCATCGAATACATAACCTCCTTTTTTATAGTCGGTTAAAAACTGGGACCCACTTTTTACTTGCTCTCCGAAGCACGGACCCGTTTAGTTCAAATGGCGTTAAACGGTCACCCATCTATTTAATGACCTTACCTAACGTTGCTTAACCCAATCGATTACAAAACCTTGATAACAACTCTCTATGAGTGTTCCCTTACTAATATTTCCTATATTATAAAGAAAAATTGATAAAATCGGACCAAGCGTATAACCAAGTACCCATTTTGACTTTAATCCCCTCTCCCAAAAGAACCGTGCTAGATTACGGGATAAAAAGTATCCTATGTCCTACCTCGTAGTAAGAGCTCAAATCATGCCAAGTTTCATTTGAATCCATTCAGTAGTTTCGGCGTGATGCTCAGCCGTGATACAGACAGACAGACAGACAGACAGACAGACAAAAATTTAAAAAATTACATTTTCGGCCTCAGTATCGGTTATAGAATGCCCTCCAAATATAATTTTCAAAATATCTTCAATGTACAGAATTGGACCTGTTACAGTTTTATTATAAGTATAGATAGATTAATGATGGTTATGGAAATGTTGGTTTTAATTCAAATCTTTTTAAGTAGAAGGAACGTCACTACTACCTTGTACCTACTGTTACAAATGTTATCACAATCTCATGCAGTTATCGTGCGTTAGTCTAAGTTTTCGTTATCCTGAAAACTTTAACAATCTCAGATATTGGTTATACAGATTGTAAAAAATCGTGTGTCCAATCCGTGAGGGTCAGTGTACTAAATATCTCATATTTTTTCCTACTTTGTTCCAGAAAAACGAATCCGATCTTGTATCTCTGGTACAAATTAGAAAAAAAAAAATAAGATAATTAACAAATGAGTTATATACAAAGTCATATGTTTGTATTGATACACTGAATAAGACCCTCACGCATCAGACACATATTTTTTTTTAATAATCTGATCTGATCTATAATGAGTATTTATTTTTATTGTTATTTTGGTTATTCTACTTATATGTGTCGGGCAAATAAATTTATTTCTTCTTCTTCTTCTATTTGTATATCCACAATCTGAAGAATGAAACAATACAACATCTCCGCATTTTAGCAGGTAATCTACGAACTTCTTCTTTGAAATTTACGACTAATTCAATTAATACTATAATAAATCACAATATAAACCCTATTCCTAATCCCGATTATACACTAAATCTAAAACTTTCCAACCGGCACATGTGAAAACGAGCGAAATCTAATAAACTTGACTTGTACCTACATATAAGGTGCTTCACACAGCAAGACCATACATAAATTATATTATCGTATCTATCCTTCGGATAAGGCTCTTTAGCATATTCGTTGTAACGTGAAATACGATACCACGGCCCTACCGTCTGTTACTTATCTACCTATACGCCACACTTAGTAAGAAGAAATGCACGCTCCCCTTGGTACCCTCGGAGTGCTCGCGACGACGAAGAGCCTACACCGTGTCGTCGTCCGCCTCGAGGTCGCCTGAGTAGGGATGCCCAGAGCCCCAACCCTGTGCATCTGCGACTCACGAACCCCCTAGACACACCCCCGTCACATTTTGATTGGGCCCCTGACGATTTGGCCTTTTGTAAGTATACTACAACAGACACTAACACTACACACATACATGCTATACAAACACTATCTCTTAGATGAAGATCTGCGCTAGAATTTAAATGAAATTGGAAAGGCTAGTTTGTGTAATAATGATTTCTGATATTTACGCGAATATTACACATTGAAATGAAACGAATTTTACGGATTATATCGCGGTTTATTTATGATTTTAATTACCCGACGTTTCGAATACTTTACAGCATTCATGGTCACGGTCGGACTGAGGTGGTAGCTGTCCATACGTCATAGTTGTCTTCGGGTACCCTCAGGTCTTCTAATTAATATTGTTAGTCCGATCTACACAGAAAGAGCTTGCAGTATCTTGAGGTCTTGCAGTGGAATGCTCGTCTTTGGATTTGATTATATTTATGACGGGATCCCAAGCTGGTGGTAGCACCCAGCCATCTTCTCTATTGAAATTTGGATGTTTTTTTAATTTCAATAGCCTCACGAATCATCCTTGGCAGGAATCGCTGTTCTTTTACGAGGATTTGTGGTTTGTCAAATCTAATATAATGGCGGGAGCGATCCAGAACATGACGACGTTGTTGTCGATGTGTAAAATTAGTTTCATTTCAATGTGTAGTTTGTGTAATGTTTAAATGCTCTACGTCTGCTCGGGTAGATCGATCAGGTGGTCTACTTGAGAGGCTTTTGCACTTATTAACTAGATTTAGCCCTAAATCTGTGGGTGTTGTAGGGCTCTAAATCCATGACAAATATTTGTATGATTGAACATGGTTGTTTGAGTTTAACTATTAGATTTTATTTTTAGTTTTCTGGATGTCTAATTTGAGATAAATAGCAGGATATTAATATAAATGATCTTCTCATTCGCAAGAATCTGATGTTAGTTGTAAAAATATCACTTAAACGGACTATAACGGCACCCGTGAGACTTGTGCTGAGTATATATTTTATTTTTTTAATGCGATGTGTGGTGCACTTAACATCATCAGTACAGTAGGGTCTAAATTATCCGTCTGGCTCTCAGCAGGCAAGCGATGACTTATCGTACATTAATTGTCTGTTACATGCCCATTGGGCTGCTGATTAATGTGCGCGTGCGCCGCCTTTGGGGTAGGACACCTATTCTAGTATCGCGGCTTGAAAACAGTAGAAACGTGTCCGTTGCTCCTATCGACCGTTTTATTAGAGCGGCAATTAACGATACAATGTTGCAATTGCAACTGATGTCCATGTAGATTTTTGCCCGAATGTAGAAGAGGGTTATGTTTTTCGCGAGTATGTATATATGTAGGTGTGTATGGCTATTTCTTCGGCACGGCCTACAGCCTAAATAAACGTCTTGATGAACTGCGAGTTATAATTATGTTTTTGGATTCGTCTTAGTTGTGGGTGACATAGGCTAAATGTTTATCCAAAAAAATAAATATGACGGTCGTTAGCCGCCATTTTGTATTTATTTCCAAAAACATCAATAAGGGTATCTAATGAAAGGTCTTAACGAGACGAGTTAGAATATATTATATACATGTGTATTATGTATGTGTGTGTGTGTGTTTTATGTATGTAGGTACGAGTATAATGTAATTTAAGCCCATTTTGTTTGTTCGCAGTTGGGCTTTTTGTGCTTATATAATTAATCTCATAGTAGAAAATTTTAATATTAGATACCTCTAACTATTACAACTGTCCAACTGTCTACTTTTTTAATCAATGTAAGCTATTGCTTATCCTCGTCCTATCACTTAGGTAAGATAGCACTAGTTTATTAATGACAAAGTTAAGAGAGGTACTTAATTATATGATGACAGCAAAATTAACCAAACATGTGAATTTGACGGGTCTAGTGGTTAGATACCCTGGCTGCTACCCACCAGGTCGTGGGTTCGATTCCCACCAGGTCGTGGGTTCGATTCCCACCAAGTGTCTGGGTGTTATTTACCTATATATTTAAACTGTCGGGGCCGGACGCGAGATCGTGCGTGCGCGCTTCGCGTGTTAACTTGATGCAGATCGGAACCATCGGCCGTTGAGGCCGTATGTATTTGCAAAAAAAAATATAAGTATTAGTATCAGCTGTCTGGTTTTCGTAGTACAGGTTCTGCCTAGTTTGGGATCAGATGACCGTGTGTGGATTGTCTCAGAATATTATTATTATGATACCTCAGCCTCCAGCTCAGCCACTCCTTATAAATAACAAACTGAAAGTAATTTTGGGTGTCAGTCAGTATTTAGACAGCGTTTGATCCATTGTATGATCCGCCTCTCATTTAGGACTGGAATAGTGCCCAAATCCTGGAAGCTTGCCAACGTGCAGCCCGTGCCCAAAAAAGGCAGCCGTGCTGATCCAACTAACTATCGGCCGATTTCAATAACCTCCATACTCTGCAAGATTATGGAGCGTATGTTGAACTGGCGCCTCATGGCATACCTAGAGCAAAATCTCCTCAGCGACCGACAGTACGGTTTTGCCAAAATCGATCGACTGGGGACCTTCTAGTGTATGCCACGCATGTATGGGTTGAGGCCCTCGAGAACAATGGGGAAGCGCTTGCTGTATCCCTGGATGTCTCGAAGGCCTTCGATAGAGTCTGGCACGCTGGCCTGATAAGCAAGCTTTCAGTGTATGGCTTATCCCCAGGTCTGATCGGCTGGATAAAGGACTTCCTGAGTGAACGGTCTCTCCGAGTTGTTATTGACGGCTGCTCATCGGAGCCGATGATAACTAATGCCGGAGTTCATCAGGGGTCCATTCTTTCTGCAACCCTCTTCCTGCTGCACATTAATGATATGTTGATGATACCCGGTATCTATGGGTATGCAGATAATATAGCACTGTTGTGGAAAGATATCTGCCGAGTGCTCGGGCCGGTAAGTATATTATCCAGTCCGAAAGAGAGGCCATGGTAGAGCGCGGGCAGTCTCCGAACGGGGCGATGCCAATCTTGCGAGATTCAATGCCACCAAAACACAAGCGTGTCTGTTCATCGCCAAAAGGAGTCCGTTCAACTTGGCTCCTACTTTTCAGAATGCATCCTTGGAATACACCGACCGCCTTCAGTTGTTGGGAGTTGAAATTTCCTCAAACCTAAATTTTGGGCGATTCATTGAGTCCAAGGCCAAAGTAGCCACAAGAAATCTGGGTGTCCTTGCAAAGGTCCGGCGGTACTTTACACCGGGACAGCTTCTGATGTTGTATAAAGCGCGAGTCCGGTCGTGTGTGGAGTGCGGTAGTCATATATGGGCCGGTGCTGCAAAATGCCATCTAGCTGCTTTGGACTCAGTGGAGAGGCGCGCTAAGAGGCTGATTGGTGATACTGGGTTAGTAGAAGCCAATCTACAAAGCCTAGAGCACAGACGCAAAGTAGCCAGCCTCTCGGTATTCTAAAGGATGCATTTTGGAGAGTGTGCGCAGGAATTGGATGACTTGATTCCACCATCCCCCTTCTATCATCGGACGTCGAAACGCACTGCGTATACAGACCCTTATGTGGTGAAAGTGCCTTCAGTCCGGACTAAACGAGTTGCCTCTTCGTTTGTAATGAGGACAGCTAAGGATTGGAACAGTTTGCCTGCGTCGGTTTTCCCGCCCGATTATAATGTGGGGTGTCTTCAAGGCTAGAGTGAATAGGCTTTTAATAAGCTAGTGTGCTTTACCATCTTCGATTGCGTCGCCACTTTCTATCAGGTGGGTCTGCAGTCAAGCACTAGCTTATGTTGAATAAAATAAATTTATTAAGTATAACCATAACCATAGGGTAATTTAACATTTCGAATCTGTGAAGAGTGTACTTTTAAGGCTCAGTTGACATGATTTTTAGAAGAAGAAGAAGACCAATTTATTTGTGACACACACATACCATTTACAATACAAGCAAAATAAAAAAAATATAAATTAAAAAAAAACCGGTCAAGTGCAAGTCGGACTCGCGCACCGAGGGTTCCATACCATCTTTAGACGTATTAAAGTAATTTTACTATTCATGTAACACCTCAGATAGCAAAAAAAAACAAACCGCAAAACTAAGTTTGTTTGTCGAGGTTTTTTTAGGACTACTAAAAAACTGTACTTTTTGGAAGATCATTTTATTTTTCCTGTAAAATATAGATAGACATGCATAACCCATAATTATTTCAGATTTTTCCATCCACAAACTTCGGAGATAAGGGGGGGGGAACGGTATTTTTTTTTGACATTTTTGATTATCAGCCAAAAACTACGTCACATAAGCCAAAATAAAAATCTGTTTTGAGATATGCAAATGAAGCTCTTTCATATGATACCCCACTCGATATAGTAGTCTCACTTTGAAATTTTGATAACCTATTTCGACCCCCAATATAAAAAAAGTAAAAGTAAAAATATATTTTTTTCATTTGTAATCTATGCGGGTAAAAAAGATCTAAAATCATTCCAAGTTTCAAATCGATAGCGTTAGCGGTTCCTGAAATATATATATCTTTGTGACAGCCAGACAGACGAAGTCTCACCATAAGGGTTCCTTTTTTACCTTTTAGGTATGGAACCCTAAAAAAAAGGAAAAATGCTTAATACCTAATAATTAAATGTAAGTATAACAAAAAGTGCGTCACAAAATGGTCCCAACTCAGCAAAATGCTGGTTTTAAACAACCAGCGCTGATCTCCCGTTGGGACCTTTAAGTGTCGTCACGAACATAAACCACACAAATCCAAAAAGAAAAAACAATTAAATAAGAATTAAAATTACAAATTATTAGTTATAATACATAATAGTTGTTTTTAGTGTAAACCTATTACAGCTAAATGTTAGCGTAAATAAGTAAGAACCAAAATATTTAGTAACAGAATATCACAAACTGTAACGCTAACATTGTAACACCATAAAACCCAAACACTTTCAAATAGCACGAATTACATTCGAGAAAGGTAAATTATTAAAAGATAGTCAATACAGACTAAGAGCTCTACAAATGACCTGGTAGAAGGATTTATTCCCATTATGCGTATACCACAATATACCTACTTAGTCAATTAGATTTAAGCAAGAATACTCAATTTGCGGAAGTTGTTAACACTGGTTACGTTATTCGCCACATCCATAATGAAACAGGCGACACAAAGGCGAAAATAGATTCTGTACCTGACGTATAAAATAAATGGAATTAAATAAAGTTGACAAGGATTACGAAACCACAGTTAATTGACATCTTTATGTAATACGGAACTCAGTTAACTGCAACGAAATTGAACGGTTATAAATTTAATCCATTAATAGTTATATTACTTGAAAATACAGTTGTATAATAAAATAAAACAAGACAATAGACGACTGCTGACTTTAAAATCAAGTTCTACAGCAGGTATTATAGAAAACAAAAAGGTTTTACCCTCGATAAGTGCTAGACTTTGTTAGTACCCGGTATTAAAAGTATATTTTTATTGAAACAACATTTAACACCTTTATTGTATACATGAAAGCAATAAATACTTTGATACGTTTGAAACTTAAAATATAAGAATATGTGATTAACAGGATACATATTTGTATCATTCGTATTTTATTCTTTTTATTCGTTGTACTGTTCGTATCGTTCATTGGAAAAAGGTAGGATCCAGGATGTGCCTGATACCGAACAGATTAAGCCATTTGAGGACGCCCTATCCACGCACCCCATTTAGACATTTTTAATAAGATGCATCAAAAGAGCATCCTTAAATAACATATTAATTTCTATACACTAGAAAATACAAACATTCCTAGATAACATGTGAATTGGCCCATAATTCCACCACGGAAGTACTTCGTTATATTCATGCAGATATGAAAAAAAATGTTTAAAAATACACTTACTAAAAAAAAGTGAAGAAAAAATTGCATATTTACCACAGAAAAGCATATTATAATTTAACATCTACGGCTCAGAACTGACCATACCGTACTATACGGGGGCGAGCACGCGTAGTACGAGAAGCGCAATTTATATAATTTTCTATTCGTTCGATCCGCAATAAGATACCATTCAAAGTGAACGGCTACATGGAAGCATAGCTAATGCCTATGCATTACTTTTTTACGTTCTCCGATATTGGAAAAAGAGTGTAGGTCGCTAGCAATGGTTGCGCAACTCTTTGGCTGCTATTATGGTGTGTCGTGCCGTGCGAACTCTGAAATGTCGAACAAACCAATGGGTTATCTGATTTACTGCTTGCGAGTAATTTGCCGCAATTATTCTTTTGTGAATATAATTCTAATTGGGTACATTGAATGAAAGTTATTGACAGATGTAAAAAATCTAAAACTTGTCTCATTTAGTTAGTTGTCAAAATCTTGTTGTAGACTTCGAGTGTACAGTGTTAACTGTAAAACTTTTTGCTTCAATCATTAACTGTTTAATAATGAGAAGATATGAAAGGTATTTTTTTTTACCTAACCTCGTATCTTAATATTCAAATTATGAACTCAAAAACCAGTACTCTAATTAAAAACTTTATTCATATGCTCCTTTAAAAAAAAAAAGTTTTTTTAAGGTAAGTACAGGTTTTCTGAACAAAACGATGTTTTGTTCAGAAAACCTGAACGATGTTTTGTTCAGAAAACCTGTACCTTAAACTGCTGCATAATAGGGGTTATAATTACATGCGCTCTTAACTAACTCCTATGCGCATGCGTACAACTGCGTCCCACCAAATACGAATGTATCGCGTCCTACTAGACTAGTCGCGGCCTACTAGATCGGCTTAAAAATTCGATATGTACCTAATCACTGGTCGGTAAAAGAATGAATAACTAAAGAATTGGCAGTAATGGTCCCTAAAAAAAACAAAGGTGTTTTATAATAGAATAAAAGTTATTTTAAAGCACCGTTTTGTTCAGGAGACCTGTACTTTAAAAAAGCTTTGTATTTTTCTTAAAGGAGCATATGAATAAAGTTTGTCATTAGAGTACTGGTTTTGATTTCATAATTTGAATATTACGATATGAGGTTACATAAAATGCAGGCAATTCGTAAGTACCAAGTTTATACATTATTTTTAAATAAGTACATTTTTTGTCCTATTCACACAGAGTATCTTAATTTCAAAACTTTTTGAATATGTAAGGAGATTCAAATACTTACCAGTGTACCTTTTTAATACTTGTTGCCCCGAATCTCGCCATTCAAATTGTATACATTGTAAGTACTTATCTAAGTGCCTCATACTTTCTTAGTTCAAACAAGCAGATAAAGTAAACTGAGTTGCAGTGTCGTAACTTAACCTTTATAGGAGCCAACTTTCTGATTTTAGATAGATGGACGGTCTCATTTCCATTATCAATTTGGGTTGCCAGTTGTCAGCTCGTCTGCGTCGCCCTTTATTGCCGTAAACCATTTAGCAAGAGCTATGTTTGTATAAATAATAGGTATTTAATGTTGTCTTTTACTTACGCGAATATTACACATTGAAATCAAACTACTTTTACGGATTATATCGCGGTTTATTTTAGATTTTACTATACCGACGTTTCGAATGCTTTGCAGCACCCATGATCACGGGAGGACTGAGATGTTGAACGTCCTTATGTCACAATTATGCCGGTGTACCCTCAGATCTTCTTAGTTATTATTGTTGGTCTGATCTACGCAGTAAGAGCTTACAGTATCTTGAGGCCGTGCAGTGTTTTGCTTGATATTGGATTTAATTATATTTATCACAGGATCCCAAGCCGGTGGTAACACCCAACCATCTTCTCTAATGAAATTAGGATGTTTTTTGATTTCAATAGCCTCACGAATCATCCTAGATAGGGATCGGTGTTTTTGCGAGGAATAGGTATTTCATAATAAATAAATATTGCTAAATTCCAATTATAACTCTACCGATTATATCGCTGTTTATTTTTGATTTTACTACCCCGACGTTTCGAACACATTAGTATTCATGGTCACAGGTGGGCTGAGGTGGGAGCTGTGTATACGTCATAATTGACTCAAGTCTCAAGAGTATCCTAAGGTCTTCTAATTATTATTGTTAGTCTACGCAGAAAGAGCTGACAGTATCTTGAGGTCTTGCATTGGAATGCTTGTCTTTGGATTTAATTATATTTACCACAGGATCTCAAGCTGGTGGTAGCACCCAGCCATCTTTTTTTTTTAAATTAGGATGACTATGTCGTATGGACACCTACCACCTCAGTCCGCCCGTGACCATGAATGCTGTAAAGTGTTCGAAACGTCGGGATAGTAAAATCAAAAATTATAAACCGCCATTATAATCACGGATTTAGAAAGTTAGTTTCATTTCAATGTGTAACCATTCGCGTAAATATCAGAAATAAGTTCCAATTATCTATCAACATGGACATTTAATTCTCAAAATTAACATCTCACATAAAGGAGTTGTAGCAAAATGGGCTAGGAATATGTACACCACCTCAAAAAATCGAGAAAAATCCATAGAATTGGGGAAAAATATAAATATTTCGTTTAAATTACTATTATTGTTGTAATTTTAAAAATTATTATAATTATCATTTATTTTATATCTATATTCAACATGGCGTCCTAAGATGGCGTCTGCCGAATTAAACTGTCAGCCAGCCAGCTGTCAATAGCTACTGCTGCTGTCACACTTGTCACAGTTGGTTGTGTGCATGTATTGTATGTAGTGAATTGATTATCATTGATATTTGAATTATTAAAATGAGATATGATGAAACAGAAACAAAAATACAATGAGCACTGTAATAAAAATACTTTTAACGCCATTGATAATAATAATGACACATGACAGTGACACTTTTCCGCCATGCCAGTTTTTTGTTATATGTTGCAATTCTAAGTAAAAATTCTTAAGTTACAAGCGAATAAAAGCAAATTAAAGTTAATGGATAGTTAAAAACTGTTTTATATATATTTCCCTATTTTAGAGTATAGTGTACAAAGTCCTAGCCCAGGCTCCATACATTTTGGAACATCTCTTTTATTTAGACGTTTTAAAGCAAGAAGTTAAGTTTGTCAATTTGACGTGGGTCCCAGCCCAGTCCGTTGCGCGCCCCGATCCCGATCGGTCGTGCGCTGCCATTATCCGATTAATTCGTGTGCTTGTGTTCCAGATTCCGCCGCGTGGTGTCGACACTAGTCGCTCGCGTGCTGCGGTCTCTACCCGTCTCCCTCGCACCGTCTACGACGTCTGCGAGTGATCTACGCGTCCGTTTTGATCTGCGGTTGTCGTTTTCACGACAATCTGCACATCCTCTTGTTTCTCTTATCGACAGACCGTCTTTTTAGCTTCACGGGTTGCTAAATCCACCGTTTTACGTGGTCGCCAAGGGTACCCTACGGTGACAACTGCCTTGGCGGAGCGGGACCCGAGCGCTCGCGCGGTTCGTCCCGGAACCGCGCAACTCGGACGGGATCAGGTTCACCGGCCCTGGGAGTGACCCCCTAGTCGACCCTGATCGTCTCCCTCCCACCCTCCTCTTCCTGATCCTATCCTTCGGGTGCTGTTTGGCACCAAGTCGGCTCCGGTCGGCTTGCTGTCTCTGCCCCGGAGCAGCTAGGGCTACTCACCTCTCGCACATTGAGATTGGCGAGAGACGCACGTTAGGGCCTACACGTTAGGCACTCACCCTTCCCCCACCTTCACCCGGTGGGGGAAGCCATTCAGTACACACCGACTGGGGTGTCCCCCCCAGTCGGGCGTTCCCCCCGTACTATAGAGCAGTATGGACCGTCCGAGCATGGAGTTCTTTCGCGAATTCTTTGAGTTCGTGAAAGCGCGCTGGCCCGAGATGGTCAACGACTTCGCGTCCCATACCGCGCCCTCCGCGATGCCTTCAGCAGCCGCGCCCTCCACGTCCGCGATCCCCGCGACCGCGTCCTGCCCCGCGTCGACCGCGCCCGCCGCGTCCGCGACTCCGTTGCCGCCCGCCCTCCGTGCGGAGCCCGAGACGGACTCTGAGTCTGCCTCGAGCTCCGACATGGAGGTCGAGCTCATTAACTCGCCGCGTCCCACTACGCCTGCTGACGGTTTCACGGTAGTCAGCAGGAAGAAACGCGCGCTCAAGTCCCGCGACCTTCCACCGACCAAGTACATATGTACTGAGTCGGAAAGCCCAGAGTCACCACCTCGCGTGACCCCCCCGATCCGCTCGACCCCGCCACCGACGTATTTTTCGCCGATGGCTTCTCCGGCCCCCGAGCCCCGCAATACCCCTCCGCCCACGCGGCCACCGCGTAAGTCCCCCCCGCCCCCGCCCATTGTCGTTCAAGACAAGGCCGCGTGGGAGCGCGTTAGTAAGGCGATCTACGCCCGTAAAATATCTTATACCAAGGCGATGAACACTCCCCTTGGTATTAAGGTTATCATGTCCACCGCGGACCAGCACCGCGAATTGTCTAAGTTTCTCCGAGCCGAGAAGATAGGTTTTCACACCTACACTCTCGACGAGGACCGAATCATCCGCGCCGTAATCCGCGGAGTCCCTACCCAACTCAGTACTGAGTTTATTAAAGACGACCTCCTGTCGCAATCCTTACCGGTGATGGAGGTGCACCGTATGCACCCTGGCAATCGCCCGCTCCAACCGTACGAGATGGTTCTGGTCCATCTCGTGCGCTCCGACGAGGGCAAACAAATCTTCAATTTGAAGACTGTTTGCGGCCTCACCGGCTTCGCCGTAGAAGCCCCCCACAAACGTGGCCTACCCGGGCAGTGCCATAACTGCCAGTTGTACGGCCACTCCTCCCGCAACTGTTTCGCGAGGCCTCGCTGTGTGAAGTGCACAGGAGACCACGCGACGTCTCAATGCGAGCGCAATAGGGAGACGGCGACCGAGCCTCCCGGATGCGTCCTCTGCGGGACCATCGGGCACACCGCGAACTATCGCGGCTGCCCGAGGGCCCCGAGGAGGAACCGCCGGGTGGCGAGGCGCAACAATCTCCGCGCTCCCCCCCGCCCCTCGGTGCCCTATGCACCAAGGGCCTCCGCCCCTCCACCCTTGGAGTCCTACCCGCCCGCGCCTTCAGCGCCTCAGGCCCCGGCGCCCTCAGCGCCTCTTACGCAGCCGCTTCCGGCCCCCCGCGTCCCCGCGCCCTCTGCGCCGCGACCGTTCTCAGCATCCCAGCCCGCAGTGCGTCCACCGAACGCGTGGGATAAGACACTGCCATACGTCCGCCCCGCCGCTGCTCCTAAAGCAACGAGCGTCCCCGCCAAGCAACCGGCCGCGCCTGCGCCTTCAGCGTACGCGTCCAGCCTCGCTTCGGACTTCGAATTGGTCCGACGCTCTATCGATGGTATTAACATCGATAGAATCCGCCTTTTCGCGAGCCGCCTTCGGTGCGCACAGAACCCCTGCGATAGAGTACAAGCTATCGCCGAATTCGAGGACGTGTACTACGCCCTGTCCCCCGTAAACTCAAATGTAGGCCCGTAAATGGATATACACCAGAGTAGGCAGAAACCCCATTCCCTTTCCCTCGCATTTTTCAATGCGCATGGCCTCTCCCGACAAAGAGATCAGGTTGCTGACTTCCTGCGAAGTCACCAAGTTGATGTCTTGCTGGTGCAGGAGACCCTCCTGAAACCCTCTCATAGGAGTCCGAATATCGCCAACTACCATCTTGTGCGAAATGACCGTGACACCTCCCTCGGAGGTGGCACTGCCATCTATTACAGAAGGGCCCTGCACTGCATCCCTATCGATCCCCCTGCGCTCACTAATATAGAGGCCTCGGTTTGCCGCCTCTCTCTTTCCGGCCATTCGGCTGTCACTATCGCCTCTATCTATCTTCCACCTGATAAGCGGCCCCTCAGGAGTGATATCGAGTCACTCCTTGACCTGGACAACGCGGTCATTCTGGCCGGCGACTTCAACTGCAAGCATGTCAGGTGGAATTGTAACGTCACCACCGGCAACGGCAGGTGCCTCGACGGCTTGGTCGACGTTCTCGACTTTGACGTCATCGCACCTATGCGCCCGACCCATTATCCCAATAATGTCAATCACCGCCCCGATATCTTAGACATGGCCCTCCTGAAGGGCGTGACCCTCCGGTTGCGCTCCTTAGAGGTTCTCCATGAGCTAGATTCTGACCACCGACCGGTCCTAATGGAACTAGGTCCGCCACCCATTTCCCAGCCGGTCACTAGGACCGTTCTGGACTGGCATCAGCTAAACACCTGTTTAGCCGATGCCGACTCTCCGAATCTTGCCCGCTTCCCGGCGCAAATCTCGTCCCCTCAGGACACCGACCAAGCGATCGGCGCTTTCACCGATCATCTCAAATCGGCCATCAGCCAGTCCTCCCGGCAGGTTGAAGCGGACAACTTTTACGCTGTGCGCTTCAAGCTGCCCGATGACATTAGGGAATTAGTCCGCGCTAAAAACGCGGCTATTCGCGCGTACGACTCCTACCCCACCGATGCCAATCGGGTCCGCATGCGTGCTTTGCAGAGGGACGTGAAGCGCAGCATCGCGGAACTCAGGGAGGCTCGATGGGGAGGGTTTCTAGAGGAGATCTCGCCGTCACACCAGGCTTACTGGCGGCTCGCGAGATCCCTCAAAACCGACACCGTAGCTACCATGCCCCCCTTGACCCGCCCTTCAGGCGACCCACCCGCGTTCGAGGACGACGAGAAGGCTGAGGTTCTCGCTGACTCTCTAGAGAGTCAGTGCACACCCAGCTCCGCTCCCGTCGATCCGGCGCACCTCGATCTTGTGGATAGGGAAGTAGAGCGCAGGTCCTCACTCCCTCCCACCGAATCCCTCTCCCCGGTCACGCAAACCGAGGTGGAAGACCTGATCAAAGGCCTTAAGCCGAAGAAAGCACCGGGCTCCGACGGCATCTCCAATCGCGTTCTCAAGGTTCTCCCTGTCCATCTGATATGTCTTTTAGTGACTATCTTCAACGCAGCCATGTCCCACTGCGTCTTTCCTGCCGAATGGAAAGACGCGGATGTAGTAGGTATCCCTAAGCCGGGTAAGCCTCGCAGCAGCCCTGCGAGCTACCGGCCTATCAGTCTTCTCAAGTCTCTCGGCAAACTCTATGAGCGCTTGCTATTAGCGAGACTCAAAGACTTTGTCAGTTCTAATAATATCCTTATTGACGAGCAGTTTGGCTTTCGAACCAGACACTCTTGCGTCCACCAGGTGCACCGCCTCACGGAGCACATCCTGACCGGGCTCAACCAGCCCAAGCCCGTCTACACAGGCGCCCTATTCTTCGATGTTGCCAAGGCCTTCGACAAGGTCTGGCACAACGGCTTGATATACAAGCTCTTCCAGTTAGGAGTCCCCGATAGGCTCGTACTCATCATACGAGACTTTCTCTCGAATCGTACCTTTCGATACCGGGTCGAAGGTACGTTCTCTTCACCCCATCCTATACAGGCCGGAGTCCCTCAGGGCTCCGTGCTCTCTCCCCTCTTGTTCAGCCTGTTCACGAACGACATTCCTCGTTCGAGCAGAGTCCAACTCGCCCTTTACGCGGATGACACCGCTCTCTACTATTCCCATAGGAACATGTCCTATTTGACGCGTGCTCTTCAAGCCGCAGTCGACGCCCTGGGTCAATGGTTCCGTACGTGGCGCATAGAGGTGAACCCGGAGAAGAGTGCCGCGGTGGTCTTCTCCCGGGGACCCGCCAATATGTTCTCCGCGCGGAGCCTTCGGCCCAACAGACGACTAGTCCCAATATCCCTATTCAATCGCCCTATCCCTTGGACTAGGAAGGTTAAGTACCTCGGAGTCACCTTGGACTCCCGCATGACTTTCGGCCCGCACATTAGGTCCGTCCGCAATCGAGCGGCTTTCGTATTAGGTCGCCTGTATCCCCTTCTCTGCAAGCGGAGTAAAATGTCGCTTAGAAATAAGTTGACATTATACAAAGCTTGCATTCGCCCTATCATGACTTACGCGAGTGTAGTTTTCGCGCACGCCGCCCGCACCCGTATCGATAGCCTCCAGGTTATCCAGAATCGTTTCCTCCGTCGCGCCGTCGGTGCCCCGTGGTACATGCGGAACGTAGATCTGCATTCCGATTTCAAATTAGATCCCCTTCGTAAGTTCCTCAAAGAAGCGTCGAAACGCTACTTTGAATCCGCGTCCCGTCACGCAAACAGTTTAATCCGCGCCGCCGCCGATTACGCCGCTAGTCCTTCTGACTCGCGCCGCAGACCACGGCACGTACTGCTCGACCCTCCTGACCCCATGACGGTCCTATTGGACCGGGATGCGCCGACCCCTCCCCGACAACCGTATGCTACACTAGCTATCAGACACCGGTCTCGCCGGCGAGGCCGAAGGGTCGTACGTATGCGACCGCAACGACGTGCATCACCCCACTGAGTTTCTTGCCGGTTCTTCTCAGTGGGGGCGCGTTGTGAACCGGTGGTAAACTCAGCCCTCTCTTAAGCGACAGCCCAAGCCGAGGCCGTGCCTCCCTGAGGTGCCCTTGTGCTCGTCGCTACTTCTGCCGTAAAGGCTAGAGCGCTTCAAGCGCTCGCCTCCTATTGTCCGGTGAAGCTGCAATAGCCATCTGCGGTTAACAGCGTCTATCATTCCCAAAAAAAAAAAAAAAAAAAAAAAAAAAAAAAAAAAAAAAAAAAAAAAAAAAAAAAAAAAAAAAAAAAAATCAATTTGACGTGAATGAGTTTGAGATTTTGGGGGGCCTTTATTATTATTTACTTTTGTAAAATACTTTGTGAATTTTCTAAATATGCATGAAGGCATTTTACTTGATTTTCAAAGGCACACGTCACGTTCGTTACATTTTACCGACGCGTGACTCACTAGTTCACCCAATTTGGGTGAATTTCGTTGTTTCACTTTTCGTGCACTAATGGCATATCTATTGTATAAAATATCATTGACTATACATTATATGTGCCTATTGCATTATTGACATTGCTTCTAATTTTGAGAACATCAAACTTTCAATTTTAGGTCAGGTAGGTCAGACACACGCTGGGGTTTTATAAAGTGAAACAAATCGGCTCATTGCATAACTAATAAAAAGATACCTCTACCTACAGTATATATGGCCTGCACTGTATATAAAAGCACATGTATAAGTATGATATAAAGTAATTACTTACTTCTATATATTTACTTACGTCTACTACTGCTTACGTCTATATACACACATCAAAAGTGTCTAGGGATCAACATATATTTTTGCAATAACTTTTCTCCTGATTGATATTAATTAAAATTTTCTTTAAGGATTCATCAAATAAAGTGTTTTCGTTTGTCACAGTAACGATAAACCAAGTCACCTTTGCATTAATAAAGAAATTTGCCATTTTCCTAATAAAGGGATTTTTGACATTTGAACCACTAACACAAAAGTTCGAAAAAAAGACTGAAATAACAGTTTTCTTTAAAATTTTATTGGGTAACTTAAACAATTAATAATCCGTGTTTCTACCGCGAACACTAACAACACAAGAACATCGGTTTGGCATACTCAAAATGAGTTCATCCAAATCACGCTGTGGAATGGCCGCCCATGTTCGTTGCAACAACAAAAAAAGGTCTCCTTGCGACTGGATACCCTCCATATTCGGCAGAGCTCTTCTCTGTAGCATATCCCATGCATGCTCAATCGGGTTCAAGTCTGGCGACTGAGCAGGCCAGGGCAGGACATTGATGTTAGCTGCGGCGAGAGTCTGTCTTACAACTCTTGCGGTGTGCGGTCGTGCATTATCATGCATTAACTGAAATAAGGGACCGATTTGCACTTGTAGAGGAACGATGACGTCTGATACAATCGTCTCAGCATAAATTTGAGCGTTGAGGTTGCCTCTGATCCAAATCAACTCAGTTCTTCCGCCGATCCAAATACCCGCCCATACCATGATGGTTCCACCACTATAAGGATGGACTTCCTGGCAGGATTTTAATCGCTGTTGGCGTCCAGGGGTTCTCCAGTGTCGTATACGTCTTGTATCCGGTCTCATACCAAAACGAGACTCATCAGAAAAGCACACGAAACGCCATTGTTCTTCTGCCCAATTTCTGTGTTCAAGAGCCCATTGATATCGAATCCTACGATTGTGCATTGCTATAGGTGGTACCCGTAGCGGTCTTCGGGAATGAAGGTTCACTTCATGCAAGCGGTTTCTGACTGTTTGGTCGCTAATTAAGTTCCCTGAAGAGTGATGAAGCCTCACGGCTAACATCATGGCAGTTATTGTTGGAGCTCTTCGAGTTAAGATTTGAATATATCGGTCTTGTCTCCGTGTGGTGCAGCGATACCGTCCTCCATGGCGCTCAGCCACGGTACCAGTGCTTCGGTAACGTGTCCAAAGTCGACTGATAACACTCTGACTTGTATTCAGAGCTAAAGCCACAGTACGTTGCCGGGAACCAGCTTCTATCATTCCCACGGCTCTGAGCATTTCTTCCCTGCTTAAATGACGTCGCCGCTCCATAATAACGTTGGTTTTAATCAGTAGTAGGGAAACAGTAGCACTAATAATGTCTTCAATGCGTTGTATGTTTTTATAGGGAAAATATTGACAGCTGATTTTCATCTTTTACTCGAATTTGATTCACAGTTCCTGATTCAAATTATGAAATGCACCAAAAAGGATCCATATAAATTTATAAAATCATAAATTTATTACAAAGCCACATCTCAATCTCAAGAAATCCGCTTAAAAATGCTTGATCCCTAGACACTTTTGATGTGTGTATTTCAACTTGTCTCGTTAAGACCTTTCATTTGATACAAATAATGATGTTTTTGGAAGTAAAAAAATACAGAATGGTGGCTGGCGGCTGCCATATCAATATTTTTGAAAAAATATTAGCCTGCGTTACTCCCACGACAAAGTCGAGTCTAACGACATTATAGGCCGACCGTTTAACTCGCGCATCGCCTGCGCGGTGGGAGGGGAGCGGGGGCGGGTAACGCTACACATCATCATCATCATCATCACCAGCCGGAAGACGTCCACTGCTGAACATAGGCCTCCCCCTTCGAACGCCACAATGACCGACAATTGGCTATTTGCATCCACCGGTTACCTGCGACGCGCACAATGTCGTCTGTCCACCTAGTGGGAGGCCTACCTACGCTGCGTCTTCCGGTTCGTGGTCGCCACTCGAGAACCTTTCTTCCCCAGCGGTTATCGGTTCGCCGAGCGATGTGGCCTGCCCATTGCCACTTCAACTTGCAGATTTTAAGAGCTATGTCGGTGACCTTGGTTCTTCGGCGAATCTCCTCATTTCGGATTCTGTCGCGCAAAGAAACTCCGAGCATAGCTCTCTCCATAGCTCGTTGTGTGACTCTGAGCTTATCCAACGCTACACACGGAGTCAATAATCCAAAGATTTATCTCGAGATAGACATTGTTGGTAAAGAATAAAATAATAAGTATCTTTTTTTAAGTATCTATTTTTCATTTGAGAATCAATAAATTCTCAAATCATAACATCGTTTCTCACTTTACAACTGATTGTTGCAATATTTAATAAAGTCCGCTTTTCTAAAACCATTAAAATGTCTCTTGTAGTGATCTTTATCTTAATGGATAAAGAAAACAAGCCCCTAGAGGCAATGCTCAGTAGGTATTATTGGAGATCTGTATCTCGGTGATTATTCTTGTAGTGTTGTACTTAGGATATCAGTTTGTCATCGCTGTAAGAATGTTAATTTTTGCTTGTATAGTTAAGATAGAGATAAATCTTATAGGTATCTGTAATTCCCTGCATTACTTATATTTCAGTACGTGATTGATGTGTGATATTAATTAGAGAGACATTCCAAAGTTATTGTCAATACGTTTAGTATCGATCAACTCACTAAAAATAATAGAAACAGACAAAAATACGTAAGGTAAGTATATACATTACTCTACAGCATACTACATCGCCCATGTTACCGCCTAACTATATTATTAGCTTATATTTAAAGAGGTACAAAATGCACTTTTCTATTATATAATATTAATGCAGATTCAAATTATTTTCTCTTCAATACGTTTGCACAGATTAAAAATAGTTGAAACGCTAAATTTATTATAACAATGATTGAGTGCGTGTAAAAACATTCCTCACGAATTATAAATCACCATTACCAAATTTGGGCAGCAGCGTCTTTCTTTAGGATTTATTTTCCACCTATACTGCGATCCCCAAGCCGCCTGCCAAGCGTGGGGATTATGGCAACCCCTCCCTTCTAAGGGAGAGGCCTTTGTTCAGCAGTGGACGTCTATCGGTTGCTAATGATAATGATTAAACAAAAAAAAAAACATTTAAATAAAAAAACATTTTTTTAATATACATATACTTCCAACATTGTAAATTTAACAGTGAAAGTTAGTCATTTACTAGAGGAAAGTGTTGGAAGGGGTAAAAATAGCTAGTGTTTAAAGCACGACCGCCAGGCATCTTGGACAATTAACCGTGACCAGTCTCGATTCGACAAGGTTTCTATGTTTTTATAACTGCGATCCGGTTGAAGGGAACGGGATTTATGGTGTTAATTTAATTATAATTGTGGCTCTCGGCGGCTTAATTGCATGAAATCTAAAGGCCGAGCGGTAATCGCATCCCTTTCCGTGGTAAGACGTTAGTGTGGATAGCGCTTTATTTTTCTATGCTACATGTAGCGATGTGGTAGAGAATTTATAAACGAACAGTACAGGGCAGTGGCGTGCACTGAAAGCAGGCAAAAATATCTACGAGTTGTTTATGCTTTATGCTATTTGTTCGTGTTCCAGCACAAATATCCTTAAATTAATCAATATTACCAACATATCCATTTACATTAAAAAAAAATACGTTAATTCGTGTCCAAACTAAGATTTTATAGAATTAAGACTGTTAATAGAAATCCTAGGGTAGGCAAAGTATTTTTGTCAGTATGGAGCCGCTGAATAAATTAATGTTTTCAAATGCAAATTAATATGTCTATAGTATTTGCTTGCATATAATTTGAAATGGTATAATATGATACTTAAAATAGGTGAAACAAGCCAAAAACATTTTTTTGCCTACCCTCTGTGCACGCCACTGGTACAGGGATGGATTATGTAGATTCAATGAGTCACTGGACGTTCGGGGTGTGTCGGTCCATCGAGTACGGCGGCGACTTCTAGGAGGATGGCGGCGATGTTGTGACCCCCGTCCCCCTGAGCATCGTGGCAGGTTCCTAGGAGACGCGGCATCGGGCTCAAAGGCAGGGCACTAAGGGATTCCTGATGCAGATCCCACTGACAGCCGTGGGGATTAAGTGGGTAAGAATCCCAAATACTCCGGTTGACCCCCACGAGTCCCGGGGTCCTATTCAAGGTGTCCCAGCGAGAACAAAAAGTTAGGGGTGGTCAGATGTGTTAATTATTGCCTATAAATTATCGAACCAACTGAGGGCTAAAAAAAATCTGTGAGTGAACGTATTAGGTGTTCATTAAGCATAATTACTTCTATATCCAATATTAATATGCAAACTTCCTAACTCAGGAAGCAAGTGTACGATAAACCCATAAAATAAAGTTAATGTAGCGAGATGGCCAGCTTGTTGACACATCGGTACAACACGTTACTAGTGACACCGACATTATAATGTTCACTTACATTTCAATGTCCTAGAAACATTTTAAAACCATTGATTAAAATAAAATGTAAAAGCGCATGTCACAAATGAATTTGATATTTGAAGCAGAAGACTATAAAACTCACATTGGAAAAGCAATAACATGGATGTGTTGCATAACTTAGCTTGATTGTATAGTACGTGGCTAAAGAGGAAGCCTTTCCCTCAAGTGCAACTAACTTGTGACTTATTATTGTTCTTCTTCATATATTTTCAACTTTAAATACGTGTATAGAAAGGCCTATATTATGCAACTAACATCATAGCCCGTTAAGAAGATGATTAAAAAATGTAATGAAAAAGAAGCGCCGACGGAAAGTGGTCCAACATTATTTCCTTTATATAATGGAATGTGGACGTACGAGTAAGTATATAAGTAGTTATATACTTACTTCGAGCTTCGCATTATGGTAAACGCTTCGTTTCCTTAATGTACAAATACGAAACCCGACCGGAACTGGAACCACATCCTTTGGTTAATGTCACATTCGAAATGACGACTACATTCTAATACTATACACTACCATGATAGTGTCTACTTTTTTTCACCAGTCGGAAGAAGTCCACTGTTATACAAAGGTTTTTTCACCAGTCGGAAGAAGTCCACTGTTATACAAAGGTTTTTTCACCAGTCGGAAGAAGTCCACTGTTATACAAAGGTTTTTTCACCAGTCGGAAGAAGTCCACTGTTATACAAAGGTATGGCCCTTAGTCCCATCGCTCCTATTGGGTGTCCGTAAGAGGTGACTAAGGGAAAACAATAAGACGGTTGTTGCCCGTCTTCTTAATATTTTTACTACTCAAGTGGTCCGAGTCGGCAAATGCATATTATCTTCTCTACATCATGGATATACGTGTAATAATACTAATAAAATGTTCTTGATATTCGCAATTGTTTTCTTTTCTTATAATTCTCTCTCAAGTGTGACCTTCAAATCTTGCTACAAAGCTGCTAAACCTGATAGTCTCAATCTGTCTCTACTATCACTGGGAACATAATGAACTTTAAGCTAATATATCATAGACTAGCTGACCCAAGCATCTCCGCCCGCGCTGTGTTTACGTTAACTAAACTTTCAATAATATAAATTCGCATAGAATACAAAACCTCCTTTTTTAAAGTAGGTTAAAAACTTGGACCCACTTTGTACTTGCCCTCCGAAGCACGGAGACGTTTAGTTCAAATGGCGTTAACCAAGTACACATTTTGAATTTAGTCCCCTCTCCCAAGAGAACCGTGCTGAATTTCGGGATAAAAAGTATCCTATGTCCTACCTCGGAGTATTAACTCAAATCATGCCAAGTTTCGTTTCAATCCATCCAGTAGTTTCGGCGTGATGCGCAGCCGAGATACAGACAGACAGACCGACAGACAGACAGACAGATAAAAAAAAATACATGTTTGGCTTTAGTATCGTTTATAGAATGCCCTCAAAACATAATTTTCAAAATATCTTCAATGTACAGAATTGGACCTGTTACAGTTTTATTTGAACTTTAAGCTAATATATCATAGATACACAGGCTTTTAGCTAACAACATATAAGATTCATTTAACAATTACAAAACATAGATCAAGCGCAATCTAAATTAATAGGGGCTATTTGGCGAATAAGCGCTCTATCGGCTAAATAATCTCAGCACTACAAAATAGCCGGCGGCAACACAGTGTGTATGAAAAAAAAACTTAACAACTACTTATTAAGAACATTTATTTTTAAGAAGAGGAATCGTTAATAAAATCTAGATAAACCCAATTGATAATGTGTACATAACTTTCTTATTATAATTGATAGTTAACAGAATTCGTTGTTTCTGTGCACTCTCGATAATGGTACGTGAGAGCAAGTTGACGCGTGCATGCTGGGAAGCGAGGTTTCTCCTTCAAACTGTCACGCAAAATGTCGAGACGAAAAAGAAGTTGCCCACGAAGATACGTACGGCACAACATTCTTTTTTGAGTCGCTGGACGTTTAGTGTGAGGGCTACGGCGGGGACTCCGAGGAAGATGGCAACATTGTTATGATCCCTTTCCCCGTGGGTTCCATAACAAGTTGATGATGAAGATGAGGGATGTCTGGTGCAGATCGCGTCCCGATCTCAGGTCCGTCATCTCATGTGCCAATGCGACAGCCACATGGAATTTTGTGGGTAGGCGACTAAGTAAAAACAAGAAAATGGGCTGCTGCCTGACTTCTTGTTTTCACTTAGTCGCGTCTTCCTATTGTATTACCTGCCACCTACACTACGATCTACAAAACGCCTGCCACCTACTAAAAATAATATTTATATCTATATAAAGTAATTATTATTATTATTATTATATATTCTATACCTACTTATAATAAAACTGTAACAGGTCCAATTCTGTACATTGAAGATATTTCAATTTTTTTTCAATTACCAAAACTGTATTAATTTTTTCATGTCATTATCATGGCCACGCATGACGCCGAAACTACTGAATGGATTCAAACGAAACTTGGCATTATTTGAGTTAATACTACGAGGTAGGACATAGGATACCTTTTATCTCGTAATTCAGCACAAAGTCAAAGTGTTTACTTGGTTAGATGCGTGGTCCGACTTTATCCATTTTCATAATAATATAATAATAATTATAATAAATAATAATAAGTAGACACTCACTGAAACTGTCTTCAGTTGTTATGAATGTATGGCTATCGATCAGGTTAAGCAACGTTAGGCAAGGTCACTAATAGATTGGTGACCGTTTAATGCCATTTGAACTAAGCGACTCCGTGCTCAGGGTAACAAGTAAAAAGTGCGTCCCAGTTTTTAACCGACTTTAAACAAAGGTGGTAATGTATTCAACGCAAATTATATGCTATTTAAAATTTAGTTAACGTAAAGAAAGCGCGAGCGGAGCTGCGCGGGTCAACTAGTAATAAATATGGTATGTGATATTCAACTCGAAGAATATACTGTTATTATTAAAATATACTATGAGATGTTGATTCAAAGACAAATGTACATGGAAGCGAATGAGTTCAGCGCCGACGGATCATTTGCCATCATCACGATAGACAGATTACGAGAGCTCGAACAACGTCGATCGCACGATACCCACGTTCAGACCGCTAGATACCAGCGGGGCAGCCGACCCAATAATAATATATAATTACAAAACAGTGCAACCTCGTGGATATATTACAGATACAATAACCCACCCTATGGAAATAAATTAATTAAACAAACTCGTTACAAACCAACCAAACTTTTATCCAGCATAGCTAAGTTATAATATATAGTATAGTAAACGTAGGTAACAATAATTTCTACTGTTGTACTTGATTCCAATAATAGGTACGGTAAAATTCCTTAGTCGCCACAAGGTCCAAGTAACAAACAACTCCGGATGTTATTTCCAAACTGTTTGGGGTCATATGATCGTGTGTGGATTGTCCCAGGATATTACAATTTATCTATACTTATAATAAAACTGTAACAGGTCCAATTCTGTACATTGAAGATATTTTGAAAATTATATTTGGAGGGCATTCTATAACCGATACTGAGGCCGAAAATGTAATTTTTTTAATTTTTGTCTGTCTGTCTGTCTGTCTGTCTGTCTGTCTGTCTGTCTGTATCACGGCTGAGCATCACGCCAAAACTACTGAATGGATTCAAATGAAACTTGGCATGATTTGAGATCTTACTACGAGGTAGGACATAGGATACTTTTTATCCCGTAATCTAGCACGGTTCTTTTGGGAGAGGGGATTAAAGTCAAAACGGGTACTTGGTTATACGCTTGGTCCGATTTTATCAATTTTTCTATAAAATATAATAAATATTAGTAAGGGAACACTCATAGAGAGTTGTTATCAAGGTTTTGTAATCGATCGGGTTAAGCAACGTTAGGTAAGGTCATTAAATAGATGGGTGACCGTTTAACGCCATTTGAATAGCGCAGGCGGAGCTGCGTGGTTCAGCTAGTTATTAATAATTCCTGATCCTGATATTCTTATTTGGCATCAAATTTTTGTCGACCATAACGCTAACCCATAATTATTAAGATATTGAGAATTCATTGAAAAAAGTAGAGTCATATCAAAATATTGTAATCATAATCATTACCATAATAATTTATTCACACGAAATAGAGTACCTACAATGGGTAAAATATATATAAAAAGTGCTTATATCTATTTCACCTGGCAAGGCATGTGAATATCACGAAATTGAATTAATTTATTTAATTAGTAATTGTAGATTAACAAATGTCAAAATAAAAAAAATAATAATATTATAAAGTTAAAATAAATAAAAATTCGTCAGTTTAAAAATTTCCGTACCTATACATACAAACTTATACATACATACATACATACTTATATATACGTATTTGTACTTATACATTTCAGAAATATTTCTGGCAAAATGTCTTTCCTACCTTTTATTTGAATCTCGCTCACTGTCGGACGCAGCCTAAACATTGGGAACGTGTGATAATCTCTAACAATACATGCAGTAGGACCACTTGTCATTGAGTCCGGTGCTTCCACATTAATCAGTGACGTCGTTAGGTAACGCGAATACATGACAACGCCGTTGTGGGCTCCATCTGGTGAAAGGTGATACATAGTTGATGAAACGTCAGATTTAATATGAATGATACATACATCTTACAAGATACGGCGATATGGCGGGTCACCCCCTTCCCTCCAATATCGTTGAGGGGAGTGATGGCTGCTGCTCGAGTCAACTCGTGCGCGGGTGCTGCTTGGGGGGACTGGTCCGACTACTATCCCTTTGGCATTTTAGTTTTTAGTTTGTTGTATTTTCGTCGTATTTTTTATTTTTATTTGATATTTTAAACGGCAGGACACACTGTCGCTGGTGCTGATTTAATTGTAAAAAGACAAACTATGTTTAAAAAAAAATGTGAAAAAATGACAAGCCCGCTGAGTTTCTTGCCGGATCTTCTCAGTTGAGGCCGCGTTGTGATCCGGTGGTAGCTTTTAAAAAATTTACCGTTCAAAAGTGCTAGCATTAAGCCTATTTGAAATAAAAATTTTGAATCTTGAATCTTTGAATCTTTGATAGCATACCGATACAAGGCACTCATCGGTAAACGATCAGGGAACGTCAGTCTTTGGATGGGTCACCGAATAGTGTCATTGGAACTGTGCATCTGCGTTTCCCGTGGAAACGTAAATATTCGGTCCTGGTTGATAGATTAGAATACTCTTTTGTGTGTCTGATGTCATTTTAATAGCAGTCGTTAAGTCAAGCCAGAGGCCTTATGGACAGTTTGAACAAGTCATGACACACCAGGTTGGCCACTTCTCACACGACAAAAAAGACATGTTTGTGCTTTTTAACACGCTTTTATTATAACCGCATTTAAGCTGGTTTCACACTACGCTATAATATAATAGCATATAGCTCATAGCACAGCAATATCGCGCACCATACATTGTTAAGGACACGTCGAGATTCAAGATTCAACATTTTTATTTCAAATAGGCTTAACGCTAGCACTTTTGAACGGTCAATTTTTTAAAAGCTACCACCGGATCACAACGCGGCCTCAACTGAGAAGATCCGGCAAGAAACTCAGCGGGCTTGTCATTTATTCACATTTTTTTTTAAACAAAGTTTGTCTTTTTACAATTAAATCAGCACCAGCGACAGTGTGTCCTGCCGTTTAAAATATCAAATAAAAATAAAAAATACGACGAAAATACAACAAACTAAAAACTAAAATGCCAAAGGGATAGTAGTCGGACCAGTCCCCCCAAGCAGCACCCGCGCACGAGTTGACTCAAGCAGCAGCCATCGCTCCCCTCAACCATATTGGAGGGAAGGGGGTGACCCGCCACACTAAGCCGCCACAAGCAAAGACTTTTCGATGGCGAGCATGACCGATCCAAAATCACAGTGGCTCACGTTTAACATTTACGTTCACACTGTACTGTACTATATGTTATTGGCTTACTATACGCTATAAATCGGTACGATGTGCTGAGTTCATGCTGTGCTATATCACGCGCCGCCCTCTTCTTCCTCCCTCACCCCCGGCCGTCCCGCAAGCGAAACGAGTGACACAACGATCTGTGGACACAACACGTCTGGCTATATACTATAAATGCTTGGGATAATATCGCGTAATGTAAACGCCATGCTATATAGTATAGCATTAGGTACTTCTTTGCTATACTATATAGCACAATAGTATAGCGTAATCTGAAACCAGCTTTAAACTCAAAGTGCCGATGCACAATCATTTGTATGAGAACATCGTATAAAATCTCTACATTAGCAATAATTCATAAACCACCTTTTAGACCTGCGTAGAGCACGATAATTAAATGACCATAATAATAATAACAGTAAACGATCAGTCAGTTAAGCAACGTCAGGCAAGGTCAATATTTAGATGGGTGACCGTATAGACCGTGCTCTGATTCAATGTAAAAATAAATAAATGCTGCAAAACGAGCTCAATGAAACAGTATCACACCAAACCCGTCACAACCGGAACCCAGTGCGCGTGAATGGGGCAGTCACACCGCGACGCAATTGTCTTCAATATGGTGTTGGTTTGCACGTAGTCGCTGAAGAAGCGACGCTATCTTTCTACGCATGATGGCATGTAATCCGTCCACCTGTGCATCCGCGAACATCTGCGATACACCAACAGAGATCACAGATGCGATTAGGAGAGGCTCTAGAACGAGATTGTTTTAGTTTGTCTACATACACGAGGGCCTCTTGCGGTAACTATTGTTAGTTATAGTTTCTGAGTAAAACACTGAAGTACTTGGCACGTCTTTATTCGACCACGCGCATAGATTGAATGAACAGAATACAATGAGATTCCACCTTTAATACCTCCAGACATTTTCCCCCACCACATTGAATGTCATTACAACAACCTATTCATAACACATTCATTACAAATATTACCTTCCAGATTGTTATTTTTAAAATACATCTCAAATTATTATGACGTTTGTAACATTGCAGTATCCGTACCAATTATTAAATCCGGCATTAGTACTCAGTAAGAATTTAGAATTGCATACCCTCAATAAGTTCACAATTATAAATTTACTTGCCACAGAACTTTAAATCTGTTATCATAAAAATAGAGATTCACAATCACACTATCTATAACGAGAAAAATGTACGAGAAAGATTTATCGTTTTTAACGGAATTAAAAAAAGAAGGAAGTTCTCAAATCGTCGTGTATGTATTTTTTTTATCTATCAAAAGTCGTAGTTGACCCTTGGGTCAACTACTACTAATACTAATACTTGTATTAATAATATAAAACAAAATGCCATTGCAACCAGCACCTTTAAAAATTGCCTAAATGTAAATAAAATAAACTATTTAAATAAAAATAAAAACCGACTTCAAAGTAAATTATCTAAAAAGCAAAAATAACGAAAAATATTGAAGTCGGTGCTAGCACATCATGTTAACTAACAATAGCACCAGCTGACACCGACTTCAATATATTTTCGTTATTTTTGCTTTTTAGATAATTTACTTTGAAGTCGGTTTTTATTTTTATTTAAATAGTTTATTTAACACTTTTTAGTGACTTATTTTACCAAAATAGGTATCAGCACTATCACGCAACTCGAACGTCTATGTACGAGCCAATAATGCTCATACAGCAAATTAATAATTAACCTACTTTATATAGACCAGCAGTCGTGCTAACACCTCCGTCACGCGCTAATGTGTCAATAACTACAAAAACATTACGTAAGGTGCGACTCAGACACTAAACATAGCCGTAGACAATAACTAGAAATAAATACGTTTAAACTATAATCAGTGGTTTTGGTGTGATCTATACTACAACAACCGGGATACCGTCAACGACAGGATATCCCCAACATCGCGTGGTCCTTCGACATTGGAATCACGGGGACCGTCTTCGAGTTCTTCGTGACATATCTGCGAAGTGCTTAGTGTGGAATTTCCCCATCACGAAGAGAGGGAAGACTGCGCTGAGTGCCAGCAAGTAACGAACCAGCGGGGATAACGTCCACTGCTACAAAATAAACTACAGACAGCAGAGATAACGTCTACTGCTGCTCAAGAAAATACGGATCAGCAGGGATAACGTCCACTGCTAATCTTCAAACAACAAACCAGCAGAGATAACGTCTGCTATTGCTCAAGAAAAGAAGAATCAGCGGGGATAACGTCCACTGCTATTCTTCAAACTACATAAGGGCGGAGATAACGTCTACTGCCAGTCTTCAAACTTCAAAACAGCGGGGATAACGTCCACTGCTATTTTTTAAACTTCACAAAAGGCAGAGATAACGTCTACTGCTACGTTTCAAACTGCACAACAGTGGGGATAACGTCTACTGCTGCAACAACAACATAGCGGAGATAACGTCTACTGCTACTACAACTTCTTGTGAAACACAAGACTTACGCACCAACCACTAACTACTAACAATGTCCAAAGGAGAGTATCAATTTTTGGAGCTCATATCCAAGCAACAAAACAGCTACGAGAAGATCAAAACTCTTCAAAGTAACTTCAAAAAGGATTCTGTGAGTAGAAAAACCATAGATTACCTTAACAAACGCATAGAAGTTCTACAGTCCCTCTGGGATGAATTTCAAACAAATCATGAGATCCTGATGCAGTATGAGTCAGCAAAAAGAGATCATGACTATTTTAAAGAGAACATTTTCGACATAACAAGGAGCATGTTCGACGAAACAAAACAATCAATGACTCAACGAAAAAACGAGTTATTAAGTGAGCCTGGATGTTCGGGGATATCAAAATCGAAATCACCAGACGCTCCCGGAAAACCGCAGTTTGATTCAAGCTTGCAACGACCAACGGCAGATGAGACAGACAAGCTTCTATCTACGCTATTACGTCATCAGATGTGCAACTTCAACGCCTTAAAACGAGCAATCTCGAAAGTTAATCTCGACGAAATGAAGGAAAAATGGCAATTTCAAGACCAACTTAATATACTACAGTCCAAGTGGGAATCCATCGATAAGATCCACTGGGAACTTAGCTACCTTTTACAAGGAAATGACGAAGATTATGAAGTGAAGTTCGACTATTGGGAACAAGTCTACGACACCCTAAAGGAAGACTTAAATCGAAAAATCTTCGAAACATCACACTATGAAAAAACAACGCCAAGGATTGAATTGCCGGAGTTCAACGGAACTTATACCAATTGGATTTCTTTTAGAGATTTATTCTTTGAGATGGTTCATAACAACCCAACGCTGAACAAGACACAAAAAATGAAGTTTCTCAAGTCAAAACTAAGAGGCGAAGCAGAAAAATTAATCAAACATCTACCTGTAAGTGCGGAGAATTATGACTCATGTCTAGAGATTATCCAGCACCGCTACGATAACAAACGGTTGCTTTTCACCTCATACATAGACACCCTTCTCAATCAAGCATCAATCGATAAACCGAACTCAGCTAACTTGAAAAAGCTGCATGATACTACAAAAGAGTGTTTAAATGCGCTAAAAAACCTCAACATAGACGTCCGTGTATGGGGGCCGCTCATCGTGCATTTACTATCATCAAAACTGGATGACGTCACCTACAGCGAATATATACAATGTATGAAACAGTCAAGAGAACTTCCAAACTTAGACGAGTTTATGGAATTCGTAGAGTTGAAGTTTATGTCATTAGAAATGGCGCGAACAAAAAAAGGCGGTCAAAAACAGAATTATTCAACGAATATACAACATAAAAATTATAACAATTACAAGTCAACGAACTTTAACAGCTCAGAAAACTGGACAAAAACCTATCATGCTTCACTCCGAAAATGCCCTCTCTGCAAAAACGATCACGCTCTGAGGCAGTGCTCTAGATTTTTGAGCATGGATGTCGCATTGCGTAACCAAACAACAAAGAAACTGGACTTATGCAAAAATTGCTTGTTTAGTCACGGCGGCAATAAATGCAACTCAACGAGGCGATGCTACACGTGTAACCTAAAACATCATTCTCTTCTGCATGATGACAATCTAAAAGGGCAACAATCAAGGTCATCCGCCACAACGGCGGTTGAGCGAACTTCGAATCACATTAACGGTGAACAAGAGATACTCTTAAGGACTCTTCAGCTGAAAGTCAAAAACAGAGAAGGAGATTACGTCATCCTTCGGGCATTACTCGATCAAGGTTCGCAAGTAACACTGATTACAGAAAATGCCGCACAACGATTGAACTTACCACGGAACAAAACCAACACGGTTGTGACTGGCGTTGGCACTATCATGGGCACAAGCAAAGGAATGGTTAAACTGGAATGCAAATCTATCCACTCTGATTATACATTCCAAACAGAAGCACTAGTAATGCGGAAACTTATCAACAACCTACCTAGCTCAACAATCAACGCGAAGACCTGGCCGCACCTTGATAACATCAAGTTGGCTGATAAGGACTTTCACATCTCAGCGCCCATCGATTTAGTGCTAGATGCAGCAATCTACTCGCAGATTATCCTAGAAGGAGTACTCAAACACAACAATAATTCGCCAGTAGCGCAACAAACCAAGTTGGGCTGGATACTAAGCGGCGGTACTACAAAGCAACTTAACTGCCTAGTAACTCTAATGGAGTTAGACAGTTTATCAAAATTCTGGGAGACAGAAGAAATCCCTTCGGAACCCGAATTTTCTACAAACGACGAATACTGTGAAAAATATTATACAGAAACGACGGAGCGATTAAAGAACGGGCGATACGTAGTTAAAATGCCTATGAAAACTGACTTCGAACAAAACCTTGGAACTTCCAAACCTCAAGCTGTTGCACAGTTTCTTCATTTAGAAAAGAAAATGGCAAGACAACAACACTTCGCAAAGTTGTATAAACAATTCATACGTGAATACATCGAATTAGGTCACATGACACCAGCTACAAAGACAGACAGTCAAGTTCAAGCTTACCTTCCACACCATGGCGTGTTAAGGGAAAGCTCAAGCACAACTAGGCTTCGGGCAGTGTTCAACGCATCAATGAAAACAGACTCTGGCTACAGCCTAAACGACTTGATGCAAAAGGGGCCTAACTTACAAAAGGACATAATATCTTTAATCATCAAATGGAGAAGCTATAAATATGTTCTAACGGCGGACATCGAGAAAATGTACCGTCAAATCCTCATTCATCAAGATCAACAATATCTTCAAAAAATAATTTGGAGAGAATCCTCAAGAGAACCACTTCAAGAGATGCAGCTTTGTACCCTAACTTACGGTACAAAAGTTGCACCATTCCTTGCAATGCGGACTCTAAAACAATTAGCTCAAGATGAAGGCAACGCTTTCCCCTTAGCCCAGAAAGCTTTACAAAATGACTTTCATATGGATGATGTCATAACAGGCCACCATACAATCGAAGCAACAAAATTGCTACAACAGGAGCTCTACGAGTTACTGAAAACAGGGGGTTTCATCTTAAGAAAATGGGCTACTAACGAACCATCCATTCTCCAGGATTTACAAGAAAAAGAGAAAAGCTACGCAAACAAATTTAATTTTAAGCAACAAGAGTTCAGCAAAACACTCGGACTCGCATGGGATGATGCAAGCGACGCATTCCATTTCATTAGCGAAACGCCTGACAAAAACATATCAGTCGCGTACACTAAACGCAGACTATTATCAGAAATAAGCAAGATATACGATCCCCTTGGTTGGTTAGCTCCAATGACCATCCAAGCTAAACTAATTTTTCAAGAATTGTGGTGTGTAAACTACCAAAATATTAGCTGGGACGAAAATGTGCCTGATAACGTAACAAGGAAATGGATAAAAATTAAGTCCGAGTTACCAAACATAAACAATATCCGTTTACCAAGATGGATCCGCAACGAACAAAATAAAACGATCGAATTGCAAGCCTTCTGTGACGCGAGCGAGCAAGCCTACGCATGCGTCATCTACAGCCGAACTACATCACAGACCGGCGCGTACGAAACTACTCTACTCGCAGCGAAAACTAAAGTGGCACCACTGAAAAAGAAAATCACGATACCGAGATTGGAACTATGCGCGGCTGTTTTGTTAGCGAAACTTCTAGAAAAAATAACTAAGATACTTTCAGAGTACGATCTGCGGATATCTTGTTGGACCGACTCTAAAGTCGTCTTAGCATGGCTTCAGGGAAGTGAAACTAAATACGAAAAGTATATCACAAACAGAACTACACAGATTACAAGCATCGTGCCTGCAGTAAACTGGAGTTACGTGAAGAGTAGCGAAAACCCAGCCGACTGTGCAACAAGAGGACTGTCACCATCTAAACTAGTCAACTTTTCTCTGTGGTGGGAAGGACCTCAATGGCTCAAGGAACAAGAAAACCAAACTTTTACAAAAACTGAAACTTATACAACGAACGAATGTTTAGTAACAAATTGTTACATGACAAACACTACGGAACCTACACCAAATAAAAATGAATTAATTAACTCATTACTTGAGCGGCATAGCAACATCGATCGTATTACAAAAATACTCGCTTGGACAATACGTTTCACCGATGCATTACAAAACAAACAGAGGTCAAATGAGTGCAACGAACTTAGCTTGGATGACATAAACAATGCATTATGTATAATTATCAAATCAATACAAGGAAATTATTTTGAAAATGAAATAAAATTCCTCAACAAAACCGGAAAACTTCCAAAAAGGAGCACCATATTGAAACTCAATCCATATTTGGACTCTAACGGAGTTCTACGCATCGGAGGGCGTCTTAAACATTCATATTTGCCAGAAGAAACTAAGCACCCCATTCTCATCCCAGGAGAGGGGAGACTGACTCAACTTATCATTGAAAAGTCGCATCAGCGTACATTACACGGTGGAGCAAGATTAACGCTAGCTCACACTAGAAACAAATACTGGATCGTCAGTGGCAATAGAACCGTCAAGAAAACACTACGTCAGTGCATCCGGTGCCGTCGTTACGCAACAATTCAAACTGAACAGTTGATGGGCAACCTTCCTAAAGAAAGGATTACTCCATCACGGCCGTTTTCTCACACTGGTGTTGATTTTACGGGTCACGTGGAAGTGAAGATTAACAAAGGCCGCGGGATAAAGACCTGCAAGGGTTATATAGCCATATTCATATGTATGAGCACAAAAGCAGTACATATTGAACTCGTTTCGGATTTGTCAACGCAAACGTTTATAGCGGCACTGAAAAGAATGTGCGCCAGAAGAGGCACTCCAAAACATGTTTATTCTGACAACGGAACCAACTTCGTCGGAGCTGCAAAAATATTAAATGAAGAATTCCAACTATACAGAACAATGCTGTCTTCAGAGTTCTTTAGAGAAATCAATGACCTGCAAATAGAGTGGCACTTTAACGCACCATCCTGGCCATCGGCAGGAGGGTTGTGGGAAGCTGCAGTACGCTCCATGAAGAACCACCTAAAGCGAGTTATTGGACAACAGAAGCTAACCTACGAACAATTTTCTACACTTCTTACACAGATCGAAGCATGTATGAACAGCAGGCCACTAAGCCCGTTATCTGAAGATGTAGAAGATCTGGATTATCTGACGCCTGGTCACTTCCTCACTGGGGGCCCGACGCTTGGACTACCACTCAATGAACCTGAACAACTAAAATCTATCGACATCAGAAACAACTGGAAACTCATTGAACTTATGCGCCGACACTACTGGGATCGCTGGTCAAAAGAATATCTGCACTTATTACAAAACCGAAACAAGTGGCAGCAAACTAAAGACAATATACACAAGGGACAACTAGTACTCGTAAAGGAAAGCAATCTGCCTCCAGGCAAGTGGGCGATGGGCCGTGTAGTGGACTTGCATCCAGGCAGTGACGATCTAGTACGAGTAGTCACACTCAAGACGCAAAATGGAGTACTGAAAAGACCCATAACTAAACTAGCCCCACTACCTATTAACGAGGCATGTGAGGGTACGGAAGCACAGAAGACAAATTTTGAAACTAAGAACGACAAATATGCTAAACCAGCTATTAAAACCAAGAAGAAAGTTTACAGCTTGCTGATGGTGTTACTTGTAGTGTTTGCGACACTCACCTGTGGGCAAACGACACCCCAGCAACATTTCAAAATAACAAGATTAACTAATAACCAACCGATCTACTTTGACCCTGTCGGAAAAATTCAACTCATACACGATGAATGGAAACTTCTTGTATACTACAACCTGACAACGTTCTGGCAGAGTACGATCGAAGTTGAGAAATTCGTTAATCATCTAGCTCAAACATGCGCTACAATGCCTAATGAACCATGCCACTCAACTATACAACAACTAAAATTTGAAATGAACCAGTTGGATCAATATAACAAGTTGCTTCTCTCTCAGCATCAGCAACGACGGCGACGTGGCTACGTCAATGGCGTAGGAAACCTTGCACGAACGCTTTTTGGAGTCCTAGACAGCGATTTTGCCGAAAAATACGCTCAAGACATACAAACTATAAAAACAAACGAACAGTATTTATTACAGCTGATAAGAAACCAGACACTTATCATCGAAGGCGAAAACAATATCATACAGAAAAATGAAGACTTTGTGAAAACGCAGCTGGAAACAATACAAAGTTATATAAACGAAACTAAACAGAACACAGAAATGCTGATCAACAGGTTTCAAATTATGAAAACTATGAACGACGTTAACGCTGGAGCGTTGACGGCAAGCTTACTGCTCTCTGTCCTGAAAAGAAACCAACAAATGCTCTTAGATTCACTGTCAGAAATCTACAGAGGAAATCTCGATATGAAATTATTTACACCGGAGCAACTGTCGGAACAACTCAATTACATTGCCGGCATTATATCGAAAAGATTAACATTACCGATTGAAAACATTAACGAAGCGAATATTCAAAATATTTACAAACTTATTTATGTCAAAGCCCGGCTGACCGAACAATACCTTCTCTTCGAATTACACATACCGTTGTCAAGTGATGACGAGTATAAATTATATCAAAATATACCTATCACTATACGACGCGCGTCTAACCAATGTCTGGGGATAGCGGTAACTACAAAGTATATTGGAGTGAATTTCGCAAAGAACACCTATATACAAATAGAAGAGGCTGATCTTCATCAGTGTACAACAATGATGGCGGATAACTTTATATGCCACACCTACACGTCGATAAGAAACTTGCATGGAGCCGCAGCATCCTGTGTAGCTAAAATGATAAGTCAAAATGAAAACATCACCTGCGATTGGACACCACGGCAATGCTCTGACCAATGGACGAAGTTACAAAGACCGAACATATGGTTATATAATTGCATCAACGAGTGCCCGACCCACATCGTATGCGAGAATCAGATTACAACAACAATGATTAAACAGGCGGGCCTCCTTGCCCTAGGTCAGGACTGTGTAATTCAATACAGAGACGCTACCATGTACTCGCATAATGTTTTTAGCAGCAAAACTAATGTAGGTATAAATTTAGAAGTGCCGACTATCGACTCGCCAAACGATGGAATGTGGGAAATGTATAAAAATACAAACATTATACTACCCAAATTAAACCTGTCTTATGAACAAAGATTATTAGATCGAAAAATAACCACACAAAAAGAACGCGAGTTTCTACCCAGCGAGTTAAGTATCCACGACATCGGCAACTACACAATAAGTACTTTGCTGGTGGGAGGAATTGTCATCACAATCATTGTATGGCAGTTCAAAAGATACTGCTCCTCGAACAAAAGAAGCAAGAAGCCAACAGCAAAAACGACTTTACCGAGAACCTCGGAGAAAATGGAAGATATTGAACTGGAGGAGATTGCTACCTACGCTGAAGTAGAATATGGACGGTCGAAGAGGAATCCTCAGTCGCGACCAACAGCGGGAGCAAACTTCCAACTTTAATTTATAATTTGCTTATTGTGGTTTTTTGCCTTTAATATTTTTTACTTATTATAACTTTTACTATTTTTATACTTTTACATTTTTAACATTTAACTTATAACTTATATTTCAACTTGTAACACATGTTTGGTGATCTGAGTACATACCTTCATCTTTCCCTCGGGAGCATGTACGAGCCAATAATGCTCATACAGCAAATTAATAATTAACCTACTTTATATAGACCAGCAGTCGTGCTAAAACCTCCGTCACGCGCTAATGTGTCAATAACTACAAAAACATTACGTAAGGTGCGACTCAGACACTAAACATAGCCGTAGACAATAACTAGAAATAAATACGTTTAAACTATAATCAGTGGTTTTGGTGTGATCTATACTACAACAACCGGGATACCGTCAACGACAGGATATCCCCAACAGTCTACGTTACAGTAACTTACTGAAAACATAAAAAGTTTATATCTCTTAAACTACTGGACCGATTTTGATGAAACTTGTAGTCTACCCTAAGTTGAAAAATACTCTAACTATTGCAAAAAGAATTTTCAAAATCGGACTTGTAGTTTCTGAGAAATCGGTGGACAAACCTACATACATACATACATACATACATACATACACTCATAAAATTTGGTAAATTTGTTTAGAAGCCCACATAGACTAACTAATATTAATATTACGCATTTTTATCAATATTACATACATACGCGTCGAATAGAGAACCTTCTTTTTGAAGCCGGTTAATAAAATCATTCTCATTTCGAGATAAAAGAGACAAAATTAGCGCTAAAACGCTAACGAAAAAAAAAACAATACCATGAATATAAATCTCATCTCGCCGCATTCGAAATGAACGAAATATTTTTGAAACACAATCGGTGTTTGATATACTTTTTTAATCGCATTCTCGGCAAAGGCCTTACTTTCGAAAGGTGGCGCGCGCAGGCGTGAAAACTCGCCACAATGGGACTTCGTGATCGGACACCGCGCGTACACCGACTTACGTCCAAATGTTTATGCGATTAGATAACATTGATAAGATTCGATTGTGCGCGATTGAGAGATCGTAATCGATTAGAAGACCGCCGAGAAATTGTTTAGAATTTGTTTGTGTGCAATTTAGAAAAGACCGAACGCTAACATGAAACGATATTGTACCTACTCACCTGGAGAATTTCTGAAGATACCTAGTATAATGTGCCCAAATCTTTGGCCTTACTCACATGTACCTACTACCTAACTTACATAATGAGTATTTGAAATTCTTTTATAATAAAAAAAAAATTATATCAATCAAAACGTTCTCCTTTTGCTCTCATGAAAATTCTCTTTTAACATTTTAGAGTAACTTATATTACCAAAGCCATAAATATTTTTTTAGAGATAACTAGGTAAAACAAATATTTTGACGTTTATCGGAAAAATATTATCTAAATTTTTATTTTCTTTACCTGTCTAAAGGCCTGATAGTGTCAAATGGGGGTAAAATATCCAACCTTTCAATTCTACTTAGCAATCCGAATTTTTCAGCTTCACCAAAAATGTGGTGAGATGTCCCTTTACGAAGTAATATATTCAATGTATTTACGTATCTCAAACTGCAATAAACAGCATCAACACCAGTCATTAGTCAACTAGCCCGAGCGTTTCCATTAAAACCAAGGCATCGGCATATCAATTCACAATCACTTCGATACCGTCAGCATCTGTGCACCGTAAAACAGTCAAGGCACGGCTAGCCATTAACTATTGGCAGCACTTTCGAGAGCCGGTCCCTGGCGCGTAGATCTTCGCCGCGGGTATCATACGTCTCGGTATCACGGGCCCTAATGGCACCATCAGCGTCTATCACGCGCCCGTGGCACGACTGTATACTGATGGCCAGGTACGGATGGATGTCGACCCGAACTACTATCACCAGCGAGTTTCTTATCTTATAACAAGAACAAAACTGAATTAATTACTAACTTCTGATTTTCCACTAACTGTAAAAGAAAATATAGCTGAAATATATAAAAACTAGCTGACCCGCGCAGCTCCGCCCGCGCTTTTATTACAATTTGCTCCCCTTTTCTCCCCCCTCCCTTGATTTATTTCTCTCTCCATCTCTCTCTCACTTATAAGAAAAATCTAATTCTAATTCTCTCTTTTCTCTTTCCCCTTTCCCGCTTCCGTCCCCGTCACAGTCCCCCTCTTCCTCTCCCCGTTGTCCCCTCTCTGAACCCCGTCCCCCTCTCTGTTCTACCACCTTGCTCCCCCTCACTCTCCTCTTGTTCTACCTTGTTGTACCTTAATCCCCCTATCCCTCACCCTATCACTCTCTCCTCGAATCCCCTCTCCCTCTCTTTCCTCTCTTGCACCCTCCTCTCGTTCTAAATATCCTCGTTAATCATGGTATCTGGTATCTGGGATTCTTACCCACTTAAACCCCTGCGGCTGTCGCATCGCCATATATGAGGGGAGACCTGGGCCCTCCAGTGGGATATGCACCAAATACCCCTCAGTGCGCATTATAGCCCCCGGGAACCTGGCACCATGATCACAGGGACGGGGCTTGCAACCCCGTCACCGTCCTCCTCGGAGTCGCCGCCGCCCGTCACCTATCTATGTAATGACCTTGGCTAACGTTGCTAAACCTAGCGGCATGAAATATACTTTACGATTTTATTCTCAGACCTACCCGATATGTACACAAAATTTCATAAAAATCGATTCACCCATCTATTTAATGACCTAGCCTTATGTTGCTTAACCTTAACCTAGCGGTATGAACAACATTCACAGCTTTTTTGTCATTATATTAGTGAAGTTTATGTTATATTGAAGAAGGGACAAATTCATGCTAACAACAATTTATTAATAGTTAATTATTTGTCATAAAAAGTAAAGGATAAAAAATGGTTATTGTGGGTTATCTCTAAGAGATAAACATATACCATCACGAACTTTTTTGTAGACCTTGTTAATATGTACAATACTGTAGTACATTATTTTGATCTATCTCGTAGGGTTCAGCCAGCGTTTCCAATGTAAGCGCAAAACAATGTGCTTATTTACGACATTACATTAGAAACCTCAAAATTTATCAGTGTTTCTCTACTATATTATGCATGTATTATACATATAAACCTTCCTTAAGAAACATTCTATCTATTAATAAAAACCGCATCAAAATCCGTTGCGTAGTTTAAAAGATTTAAGCATACATAGGGACAGACAGACAGCGAGAGCGACTTTGTTTTATAATATGTATAGATATAGCTGTAACAGCTCAGTGGGCGAGCGCTTGCCTTGGAAACAAGGTGTGCAGGTTCGAACCCCGGGTCGCACCTCTGATTTATTTAATTAATCATGTGCGAATCGTCTTTATGCGATTGTTACTAGCTTTCGGTGAAGGAAAACATCGTGAGGAAACCTGCATGTCTGAGAAAGCCTTATCTAGCTTTCGAATGACGTGTAAAGTCCGCCAACCCGCACTTGGCCAGCGTGGTGGACTATGGCCTAAGCCCCTACACCTTGAAGGGAGGCCCGTGCCCAGCAGTGGAACATAAACAAGGGCTGGTATTATATAGGAAAATACGGGTATTAACTAGCTAAGTACTAACTTTTCTGCTCCTCCCGAAACGTGCTCTACCGAGCGTCTGAGGAGGTAATGGATGAAAATGCCCCATAACCCGGCCTTCACCCCAATAGAGACCGAGGTCTCGTACGTAAAGGTATTCGTACCTTTTGAAAGTTTCCAACACGATTACAAAAAGTACCAGTATTAAAAATATTGCATTATAATAACGCCAACTATGAATGAACCGATAACCAATGGGGAAGAAAGCTTCTCGAGTGGCGACCAAGAACCGGAAGACGCGGCGTATGTAGGCCATAGGCCTTCCACTTGGTGCACCAGTGTAACCCACCAACTGTCGATCATTGTGGCGTTCTAAGGGAGAGGCCTATGTTCAGCAGTGGACGTCTTCCGGCTGATGATGATGATGATGATGAACTACGAATGGCGTTATGTTATGTCTTTGACTAAGGTAGCGGCAACCTTATTTATGTTGGCTGCTGCATTATTTGTTCCTTTTGCTATCGGTATCACAATACCTTTAACACGGGGGTTGTGATTTAGCAACTGCGGTTCCATCCACGGCTGCATCGCTGCTTAATATCAGATGATAAGATCGCAGTAAATAACTAGAAACGAAATTGAAAAAGTGTAAAAGAAATGTAAAAAATGGCGCCAGCGCTGATTAAACAATTATTTTCCCTTCACGACACGAGACGTGAAGAACTTCCAAGTATTCGTGGGGACACGAAAAGATACCGTCTTGTCGGGGATAAATATAAAATTATCTCTGGTTCACAATTAAAAATAATAATTAACTTACAAGTTTTTTTTTTGTCTTATGTTAGGTATTGTATAAACAAATGCGAGTGTAAACAGTGAACTTGAACCGATCATAAAGATATATTATGAGTCCTACTCACTACCGGATGCATACCACGCCTTATAGAGTCGCGGCGCAGCGCGTGCGCACATAAAAAACTAATTTTGTTGCCACTTACAACTATTCTGAAAGGCTTGCGCAGTATCAATTGTCGATTATCGCGTTGAGGTCGTGAGATTCGATGCGTTCTTCGACTTTTTTTTTTTTTTTTAGGAATGATAGACGCTGTTGGCCGCAGATGGCCATTACAGCTTCACCGGACAATAGGAGGCGAGCGCTTAAAGCGCTCTAGCCTTTACGGCAGAAGTAGCGACGAGCTCAAGGGCACCTCAGGGAGGCACGGCCTCGGCTTGGGCTGTCGCTTAAGAGAGGGCTGAGTTTACCAACCAGTAATTAAAGTCCGCACATGAAAGCTATTGGCATCTAAATCATCAACAATATCGTAAATATATACCGTCAAACCTATCCTTTTGTTTTAAATAATAAATCTTTAGAATCCGATCTCCGTATAAATCTGCGGTAGATAACTATCGGATATAATATTACACCATCTAAGTACAGCAAATAATTCAATAGACTTATTTCTCTGCTACGTTCACAGCTTGCGCTGGAACACAGACATAAACAATATGGAAGCGTTAAGCAGACTGTACTTTGGATAAAGTTATAAGATTTCACTAGTGCAACCCGTTACTAATGACTAATATACATTTTATTTGTAAAAAAAAACAATCATCCAAAAATATAATAATAATAATATCACACAATCCACACACGGTCATCTGATCCCAAACTAGGCAGAGCCTGTACTATGGAAACCAGATAACTGATACTAATACTTATATACATTTTTTTTTTTGTAGATATATCCAATTATCTGTGAGGTTAAAGTACTTCCCATATCGAGCTGGTCCAATGTTTAAGGACGTTCCTTCCTTAAAATAGCCACTTAGAAAATATGTGTAGTCCTAAGTATATAGGTAAAAAGTAATAATAAAATATAATAATTATATTGGAAAAATCCACACACGGACATCTGATCCCAAACTAGGCAGTGGGGGTAGGTGTAATGTAAGCCGAATACAGTCAAATAGGCAAAAACCGCCAGACAGTGGAGTTCTGCAAATGGACGAAGACGCAGGGACAGACTACCTAAGACATACGTAGTGTGATGATATAATGGTCTTTGAGATAGAGTGGGCAGAGTTTGCTAAATAGAGATTCTTTATTGCGCACAAATAAACAGATACTGGAAGAATAAGATACAAATTAATAAGACATGCAACAATGAGGGGCCTTATCGCTAAAAGCGATCTCTTCCAGGCAACCTTTAAATAGTAATTTAAAGACCGGAATAAGTGGAAAAAATGGAAAAGGCCTTTGCCCATCAGAGGGCTATAGGTTATAAAATAGCACTTCTTCTTCTTGTGGTGCTATCTCCTAACGGATGTTGGCGACCATCATAGCAATTCTCATCTTGGCTACTGCTGCTCTAAACAGTGTAGTTTAGTGCTCAATGCAAACCAATGTCTTAAATTTTTGAGCCAAGATGTTCTTCGTCATCCGGGTCTTCGGCGTCCTTGTACCCCTCCTTGTTTCCCTTGCATTATGAGAAAATAGCACGGGTGCTACCAAAATGCTATTAAATAACCATAAAACAAAGTACTCGTATATTACGTAACTTTTAGTACATTGTAATCCACAAGACCGGGTTTCCTTGTCACCGACACAAGACGATTGAGCCACAGAGTAACGGCGACGGAACAGTTATGTGAGCCATCGGAATGCTATTGTGGTCATCGATCAATCGCTTCAGTTGTTCAGTCGCAGGCGCTACCGGATAAACTGTGACTAATGGGAGTGCCAAGCTAATGGAAAAATGCCTGTGCTGTTATAGCTTACATTCCTCTGCCTGCTGTGACGCAATTACATACATAAGTAAACATAATAATAATAATAACGTTCTCCAAATCGGTGAGGTGATAGCGTCCGACGTATAAATTGCGTACAATTTTTCCACCGCCAAAATGCGGCAGGCGGCATGGCGGCGCAAAACGGTTATGTGTTGCGGCTGGACTATAACATGCGGTCTGTAGAATGCTAATCTTAACACCTTGGCTGCGGCAAGTAAAATCATACACCTTTATCTGGTGCGGCGGTGGGTCGAAATGTGCCCCCAATGATATTTCCGCCAGTGCGTGGCAGGTATTTTTCGACCCACCAGCACTAGGGTAGATTAAAATGCTATAACTTTGCTAAAAAATGATGTATACAATATTTTTAATATACTGTTTGAATAACCTTGAAGCCAACTTCCTTAGGTTCGATTCGCCCCGGGATCTACCAAACAGGAAATGACAAGTCGAAATATATATTTGTTCCGACCGCACCAGCTGAAGTACCGGGGCAGGCCGATTTTGTGCCTGTTCCGCACTGAAGGTGTTAAAGATTGGCCGCTTAAGTGCTTGCTCAGACACAGGTACAATCTTTCTTTCTTTAGGTACTCTCAATCCGATGGGACGGAAAATCGACACGACCGTGAAAACATCAGGTGCAGGTTGGACTTTTTACATGGCCATTCGACACGGATCATCTTAATTTTAAGACAATCAGGTGATCGGCTATTCATATATTGTCGTTTTCAGTAAGTAACAACTACATAAAGTTGTTACTCCCCGCAGGATTTAAAACCCACGACCTCGGATTTGTAAAGCAAGCGGCTCCCCGCTGCGCCACAGAGCCTAGAAAACATTTATAATATAGTACCCGTGACCACGGCTTTGTTTGGCCTTTCCGGGTTCTAAATCTTCATAAACTATTTAAGGCTATGCACACTTAAACTTTCCGAAGAAATTATCAAATCAATGGTGAAAACCGGAAAAGCAAGCTAACAAAAAGACAAACCAGGACAGCTGTTTTATAATATTTATACCATTTCTATATGATGATGATAGGCTAGGTTAGAGTATAGCAGTAACTGACAAAGGCGCTTGAAAAGGTATTTTTTGGAGCCCTTTCCTAGTCCCAAGGATAATGTATACTTTGATCACTAGATAATTTTCATAATGATATATTCCCATATACTTAGATTCTTTAGAAACATATATCTTAGGAGATATATTGTATCTACATAGTATAAAACCAAGTCTTTGTCCATCGATATAATATAAACTAGATAAACTTTCACGAACAAAATGACATCTAAAATGTGATCGCGGAGGTTGCAAACTTATCTGTGCTGGTGGCGGAAACGTGAACTAACGATTTTATAATGTTAATGACTTGTAGTTTGACAGTTTCGTATAGACAGTAGCGACACTCTTAACGGCAAAAATAAATTTGTCAAGATGTGGCTTGTAAAGAAATAGCGACACAAGGGCGCTTTTTCACGCTACCACTTTTTGAACCGTGACACCAAATCTAGTTTATATATTATATCGATGTCTTTGTCTGTCTATATATCCACTAACTGCTCCTAAACCATGCAACGTTTTTTTTTTCATTGAGTTGTTCCACTAGAGTCACTAGACTAACAAGCCCATCATTATGGTCAGAATGTGTTTTAGTCCGTCCATCAATTCCGCTGCTCTACTGCCATAGATACCGCATATCAAAACAAAATGGATCTCTTAAAGTCTTAATCCAGCGCTTGCGCAAATTATCATATTCGCTTAACTGTAGACATGACCGATTCCACCATCACGCACGCCTACACGAATCATAGCCTCATCTTGCAGACTCAATTACTGTAGATAATCGTTTAATATCGTGTAATTTGAATGTAATGAACGTTTACGCTTGAAGCAAATTTTAGAGAGATACGTGGCCACCATGGCTTAACGGGGAACCTTGCTTTGCAAACCAGAGGTTACGGATTCAAATCCTATGAGGAAAACAACTTTAAATAGTTATTTTACCTTATTCGTTAGGACAATACAGGCCGATCGCCTGTAAAATTATCCATCGCTCGGATAGTCATGTAAAAAGTTGGTCTTGCGCCTGACCTCTCCCTCCTTGGTAGGGTAGGTAATAATAATAATATTCTGGGACAATCCACACACGATCACCTGATTCCAAAGTAGGCAGAGCCTGTACTATGGAAACAAGACTACTGATTAATTCCTATATACTTTTTTTGTAAATAAATACTTAATCAGATAATACACCCAGACACTTGGTGGAAATCGAACCTATGACCTATTGGGTAGCAGCCAGGGTGTCTAACCAGTAGAGCCACAGACCCATCAGCTCTTCCGTCCCATCGCATTGTCAAAATAAAGAAACAGAGTACACTTGTGTCTACTCAAGCACTTGGCTGATCTGGTGAAAGATAGGCCACTGTGTCCGTCTCGGGCAGGAGTACATTATTAGGATTATTTAGGAAAGATCACAGCTGAATCTCTCGCTCATAAGGTCCCTTGTGCAAGGGACAGCCCAGGTGTTTTTCATTTATTTATTTAATACCCATTTATTTGTCCTCACTAAATAGACCTTAAGGAAATACAGTTTTAAACTTATATGTAATACTGGATTCAGTCACAGTTTACTCGGTACCAAGCTGGCGTCTGAAATAGGTATAAATAACCCCGTGATACATATCACCAGGTGTGTATGCCGGTGTAAAGGGCACTGTAGCTGGTGAAATTGCCTGAGTCAAGAAAGCTCATAACTGGCGATCAGGCGAACGTCTTAGGTTGAAGTTAGAAAGTAGGTACTGGTGCACTGCACTTTGTATATTCCCCATGCATGGTGGTTCCGTAATCTAGACCAAGTCACTATAGATTACTAGATAATTAACTGCTTTGCCCACTCTGGCATTAACACTAGCTATCCTCTCGAACTGCCTGCGTGAGAATGGAAAGGCAATGAAATGCGCAACGACTGGTACACGGTCCAGGGCCTGAAATGTTGATAGCAACAGCCTATTAATCCTAATACGAATGGAAGCGTCTCTATCTGACTTAATCGACATACGAGAACAAACGTTCTGTAACGATAATTGTCAGTTGATATTGTATAGAAAGAAATTAACCTTATAGGTACTTATTTGTGGATTTTTATATCTAAAGCTAATGATATTTTAAGTAATTTTATTTACAATCTTATTACTCAAAGCAATGTTAAATACATTTACGTAATAACAGAATATTTACGGTTTATTTACAAACTAGCTGACCCACGCAACTCCGCCCGCGCTGTTTTTACGTTAACTAAACTTTCAATAATATACATTCGCTATACATTCGCATAGAATACAAACTCTTCTTTTTTAAAGTCGGTTAAAAACTTGGACCCACTTTGTACTTGCCCTCCGAAGCACGAAGACGTTTAGTTCAAATGGCGTTAAACGGTCACCCATCTATTTAATGACCTTACCTAACGTTGCTTAACCTGATCGATTTCCAAACATTGTTAACAACTGTCTATGAGTGTTCCCTTACAAATATTTATTATAACTATAATGAAAAACTGTTAAAATCGGAGCAAGCGTATAACCAAGTACACATTTTGACTTTAGTCCCCTCTCCCAAGGGAACCGTGCCGACTGTCGGGATAAAAAGTATCCTATGTCCTACCTCGGAGTATTAACTCAAATCATGCCAAGTTTTGTTTCAATCCATCCAGTAGTTTCGGCGTGATGCTCAGCCGATATACAGACAGACAGACAGACAGACGGACAGACAGACGGACAGACAGATGGACAGACAGACAGACAAAAATAAAAAATAAATACATTTTCGTCCTCAGTATCGGTTATAGAATGCCCTCCAAATATAATTTTCAAAATATCTTCAATGTACAGAATTGGACCTCTTACAGTTTTATTATAAGTATAGATATACTTAAACTAAGTAAAACAACTTCCTCGAAGTTGTCGCCGCACTGGGAGGGAAAGTTGAACCTAAAAGACTGGTAACGTTATCATATTGCGAATATGACATCTTGTGAATGGATATCTTGCAAAAGTTAAATTTTCCGACTTGGTGACATTTTTCGAATGGGACATTATACGCCTAGACCATGCCTAGAGATACATCTGCCGTATTCGATATACGTCTTGGTCCTGTAACGTCCCGAGACTCCAGATCTATTAAGGTAGGTAGAGATAGCCGTACACCCTAATACACTTAAATACGACGACGAGGCTAACACATCCAATAAAATATGGAACGATTTTTTTACATAAATTTGAAATCTCAACTTACAATAACACCAAAAACTTAAATACAGTAATAAATTAAACGATGTCAATTTACGTGGCTAAGAAAAAAGAGAGCACAGCGATACGATATGAATCGCGTTCTCAGTTGAAACAGCAATTTTAATGGCAACACCGAGAGAAGGCACGGCTCGGTACCAATTAATCAAACAGTAGACGTTATCGATAAAAATCACGACACTTCATTTAGAAGTTAGCGGTCTGCGATGCGCCCGCGCTCCCGTCTCGACGGTTAGAGCTTTCTAACACCTCGCCAACCTACTATCAAATGTGGGAATAGGACAGAGGTCAATTATTCGCACCCGTCTTAAGTGAATACTTTATCTTAATGATGTACACACTTTACCGGGACTATAGGGTTGCCATGGAAGGATTTATTCTTATTAGTGACTAGCTCACCCACGCAGCTCCGCATGCGGTATTTTTACGTTAACTAAACATTTAATAACAGACATTCGCATCGAATACATAACCTCCTTTTTTATAGTCGGTTAAAAACTGGGACCCACTTTTTACTTGCTCTCCGAAGCACAGACCAGTTTAGTCCAAATAGCGTTAAACGGTCACCCATCTATCTAATGACCTTACCTAACGTTGCTTAACCCGATCGATTACAAAACCTTGATAACTCTCTATGAGTGTTCCCTTACTAATATTTATTATAATTATGAAGAAAAATTTATAAAATCGGACCAAGCGTATACCAAGTACCCATTTTGACTTTAATCCCCTCTCCCAAAAGAACCGTGTTAGATTACGGAATAAAAAGTATCCTATGTCCTACCTCGTAGTAAGATCTCAAATCATGCCAAGTTTCATTTGAATCCATTCAGTAGTTTCGGCGTGATGCGCAGCCGTGATACAAACAGACAGACAGACAGACGGACAGACAGACAGACAAAAATTAAAAAGATTACATTTTCGGCCTCAGTATCGGTTATAGAATGCCCTCCAAATATAATTTTCAAAATATCTTCAATGTACAGAATTGGACCTGTTACAGTTTTATTATAAGTATAGATGTCATCGGAAATTAATTATATATTTTAAGATTAATTATTTAGAGAACACTTCTGCAGTTTTGGAATACATCCAAACGAATTCTTTGTAAATTATTTTACAAATTAGGTGGAAAGTCTTTTGTACAAGAATCCCCTTAGGTAAGATATTCTATCACCACTATAGTGTCACATATTATCCCGCAGAACAACTGCATAAATAAACATTGCTTTTCTCCGATGTGAAGGTCACTGTAGCTGGTGAAATGTCTGGGCTTAATAGAATAATTAACTTAATCTCAAGTGGAGAGAGGGAAATTTAACTTTCCAGGAGCAGACGCTAAGCGCGTCGGTTACCATCAGGGTTCCCCTGATATGGCTTCATCATCATCATCAGCAGCCAAAACGTCCACTGCTGAACAAAGGCGTCTCCCATAGAAGGGAGTTCCATAATCCCCATGCTTGGCAGGCGGCTTGGATACGGCTTATCTTGTAACTAATGTGCATAAGAAAACGTGAAAATTATGTTACGACACCCCTAACTATCAAAGACAAATAGAGTATGCACCCAAATAAATCTGACTAAAAGTCAACAATAAATTCCAATTAATCGATACATGAAACAGAAGGTTCAAATATGAACATTAGATGACATAGAACGATTAATCGAGACTCTTTGACCGATTGAACCCACGTGTATATGTATTGACGGGGGCACATCGCTATCTCTATAACATTCGTTGTTGGGTTCGCTCGGGGCCGCCGCCGCGCCGTTAATAACCGTTGCAACAGAGCGTGCGCACGCGCATCCGAGAGTCGGTCGTAAAATTACGAAACGAGAGTGAAGCAGAAATAAACGGAGCAACAAAGGGCCGGGGCCGAAATAGGCCGGTGCACTTCCTACTGACTCCGGGAACGAGACACCCTAAAATTAAATGTCGAACGCGGAATGGTGCTGTTTCGCATCGGACTACGCGCGTAGGGCTACCAAGAAGAAGAAGAAAATATTGATTAGACACACACAATTAACATAGATTAGATACTGTATACCAAAAGTTTGTAGATTTTTTACCCGACTAGGGAACGGAGGGAGGGTTATGATTTTAACAAGAATGTATGTATGTATGTTCATCTGTTCCCGCATATCTTCTAATCTACTTAACATAATTTGATAAGTAGGGTGTCGTTAGAAGCGTCTTGATTGTCCCGCTGGTTATAGGCTATATAATATCACATTATTAGACTGCGATTTTATCCGTAGTCGCATTTTAGTTTTTAAAACTTATTACTTGTATGGGACTGATCTTGCCACTCATTCCCACCAGTATGACTCCTGTAAGCCAGGGTCACCACTGAAGACAGTGAGTCTTGATGCTTTGTGAATACCGGGGCAACACTAAATCATCTTGGCAACCCCGCAACCATTTTAATTTCACTTCTCTTCCTTTTTTTAAGTGAGAAAGAAGCAATAAATTAAATAAGGTCGATATAATCTCGAAAAGGAAGACTAATAGCAACGCTAGACCGCCCGTAAGGTACCACGGAGGGGCCTATCTAACTTCTCAAACTTGTTTCCAATAACGGGTATCTTAAAATATACGAGTATTTTGATGATGTGTTAAAAAAACTATAAATTTTTCACTTCTTCTCGATACATTTTCACACCAGCGCCTCTAGCAGTAACTATCAAAAACCAGTAGGTAAAATGTATATGAGAGAAAATGGAAAGGCGATCGTTTTCACTAATTGGTGTATATTTTCAAATTGTAAGTAAAATATAAATTATTAAAAAGCACAACATAAGAAGTTCACATTTGCAAGCTACAATAAAGGCGAAGTGTAAAATTAGGCCCGCGGCACATTTCCTGAAAATGTTCTACCTTCACATAATCAAATATAAGGAAAATTTTGTGAAGTCATGATAATTGTCAGGCAATCTCATAATTTGTTCAGGCAGCCCTATGTGCGTGCTCATGAATGTATCTTCCGCGAAACGGTGCTACCGACTTTTATTAGTTTCGGTCAATGCGTTGAAAACTGTTAGGCTTGCCGATTAGCGTTCAAATTGTATGTTTGAGTATGTAATTAAGACTTTTTTTAATCAAATCTTTACCACTTGCAATCGCGGATGCTAAAGCACACTAGTTTATTACCAACACAATGGACACGACGCCTTTTTATGGGACTAATCCCGCCACTTATTCCCACCACCTGTAAGATAGGATCAACAGTGATCAGTACTGAAAACACCAAGGTCGGTCTTGCAACTCACAACAAAAAATAAAATGATACATAGGAGGAGTTGAAAAGACACAAATTCCACTTCAGACACGAACCCTGTGTAAGCAGCAAAAGGAAAGAGTGGTAGCAGAAACGCAATGCCACTTGACAATGCAATACAAAGAGAACTGTGGTGACAAGGGAAGTACCTCCGGTACAACCCTGCCGGACCATTCCACAGTATTTTATGACAAATCTTTTGCTGTTCAAGCCGTCAGACTGTGGAACGCGTTACCTATCCAAGTCAGGAAAGCAAAGTCCTTGCCTAGTTTTAAATATCTAGTTAAAGAACACTATCTCTCTTTATAATCGTAATTATAAAATATATTTTCTATTTTATATTATACTACTATTATATATATTTTCTTTTTATTCTTCTATTCAACAATAAAATTTAATTTTTATTGAAGTGCACCTTCAACTGCCCATTATGTTTTTCTCTATCATTTTCTAGTAGGGTTGCCTGGAAGAGATTGCTTTTTAGCGATAAGGCCGCCTTTGTACATTGATATCTACAACGTATTGTTAAATTTACATGTAACTTTTGGTGTACAATAAAGTGTATTTATTATTATTATTATTATTAACCCTAGTCAAGCTACTCTAATTATGAGCCGGTATTCCCGCTATCCTTACATAATTTAAAACTAACTAATTTTAAAGAAATTTAACGGCCTCATTAATAGGAGCAGTTAAGTACATAATTGGTCGTAAACCTAATTAAACCGGGAAATAGGTACAAACAAAAACGGCGTAAACTATTTCATCTATTCCATTTCTTTGACATCAGGTTCTGCTTATAAAACGATAATAGTTATCAATATAATCAGTCTTTCGTAGATTATTTCCCGATTGAAAATAAAAATGCCATGTTATATTAAAGGCCTCTTACTTTCGCAACACGTGCTTCAAATGGTATGATTTATTGGAAAACTTACCAATCAGACGATGAATGGGCTTCAGATACAGATGTTACAAGACTTACCTGAAAAAAAAATACCATCAAACATTAGGGTAACCATGAATTCATTTATTTTCACACAGTTAAAAAAATATAGTAAAAAATACCAAAATAATACTCTATATTAGAATCTTCAATTGTTAATTACGTTACAGTAAACTAGCAGAAGTTATTTTTCATTATATATTTTTTTTCATAGTATTTTTGCCCAAAATCAATAATTAAATCTGAACAAATAAATATTTCGGGGCATTTTTATTGGTACGGTTAACGGATTACGTGCTTCGATGCACGTGCATATCCATGTAACAAAATATTGCTTTATAGTTATCTGTGTATTGGAAAGTGACGTCATTACAAATTCCTCCAGCGTTATAGCGTCTACGCGTCTGCGGTCACATGAGCGATTTCAAGAAAACCCGCATTTTAATTCGTGTTTTATAGAAACATCTTATAATTTTTAAGGTTTTTATTACAAAATAATTTTAAAATATAATGAGCCTTTAACGACTACATCAACTCGTACTATGTTTTAAATACAGCCAATAACCGTATTCGATACAAATAGATCGCTTTTTGAAAGCTTATTCGACTGGCCTATAAACCCCATAAACTTTTGTATGAGTTTACTACTCGTTATTCAACTATTTTAAAATGCAATTTATACGGCATTTTTTTGTAGAAGGTATTCAAATAAATCGTTGTTATTTATTTCTTTCCACTTTGTATGTCTCCAAAAAATAACAAAATATTTGGTGCGCCTACTCGGCGTGCACGCACATTTCCGGTGCTCTCAATAAAATGCGCATACGTTTAATATAAATCATCCCGTGAAACCGCATAGATAGCACACTTGACCGAGTTGTGCGCTCAAAGAAATTCATTAGAATACATACAGATGCATTCTGATCGTTTTATCTCGTCCGACTGACTACTGTGGAGTATATAATTTTATTTACATCTCTAATTGCGTTATTTGTAACGTAGTATGTGCGTATTTGCATGTAGTTAATTATATTTTATATGCTAACTAGCTGACCCGCGCAGCTCCGCCCGCGCTTTAATTACATTTTGCTCCCCTTTTCTCCCTACTCTCTTGATTTATCTCTCTCCATCTCTCTCTCTTGTAATAAAAATATAATTCTATGCTATTTCTGTCCCCTCCCGCTTCGGTCCCCGTCACACTTCCCCTCTTCCTCTGCCCGTTGTCCTCTCTGAACCCTCTCCCTCCTGTCTCTTCTCCCAACTTGCTCCCTCTCACTCCCCCCCCTTGCTCCACCCAACTCCTCCGATCATTCACCCAACCCACTCAACCTATTCTCAGACCTACCCGCAAAATTTCATACATATCGGTTCACCCGACTCTCGTGCACGTAACTCAGAGGTTCTCAGATTTTGTTGTGCAAGGCGTTGCGAACGTTCAACACTCGACTCTCGTGCGCGTACCTGAGAGTTTCTCTGATTTTGTTCAGCAAGGCGTTGTGAACGTTCAGATGAAGATTCTCCCATACGACGTATTCTTGCTGCCCGTGCTTGAGAACTATGTTTAGAAAGTTGAGACATGGCTCTCTTAGGCATTTTCAAATGTTTAAGAAAATGCTAACAGCGTGTAATATTCTAGCGCTGAAAAGAACTGTTGTTTAGCCCTGAAAAGAACTGTTGTTTAGCCCTGAAAAGAACTGTTGTTTAGCCCTGAAAAAATCTGTTGGTTAGCCCTGAAAATAACTGTTGCTTAGCTCTGAGAAGAACTTTTGCGTAGGTGTAGTTTTAAGAAAGAAATCTAAAAAAAATCGAGAGGGAGCCGACCTCGCGTCTGAGCCGCGCGGGTACCTTACTCATAGATCTAAACTCCCCTCCCGCATGCGCACGCTTGGTGACGCTCACTTCGCAACGGGCCGTGCAGCAGAAATCGTAATATTTTAATTTCGCCATAACTTCAAAACCAAATGTCCAATTTTAATCATTCAAGAACCAAATATTGTCTACATAAACTGTACTTAATGATGAATTAATTTATTTTGATAAGGATTTATAGCATGATTAAAATAAATGCGTTTAAATGTAGTCCAATCAAAATTCAAGATTTTTAAATAAAAAAATGGTTGTTGGGCCTCGACATAGATAGTGTGCCGCGGACTTTTTTGTAGATATTTATAAGATCTACAATTAATTAGAACATTTTATGGTTCTATCTTTTATAGTTTAGGCAGCGTACGCAAAATAAGTAAGTTTTCTGGTTGATTTTTTACACAAAAACCCAAATATCTTACGGAACCCTATTTTTTTCCAAAATAAAATTTAGCCTATGTTACTCGTGGATAATTGAGCTTTCGAATGGTGAAAGAATTTTTAAAAACGGTCCAGTAGTTTTTGAGCCTATTCATTACAACCAAACACAAAGTTTTCCTCTTTATAATATTAGTGTAGATTAGTGTAGATATAAAGTATAAAGATGTTTCACCGCTATTCATTTAATAATAATAATAATGTTGTATGAAGGGCACTGTAGCTGGTGAAATTACCGAGCTTCAGATATTTAATACAGCTATACGTGGGCAGGCGTTTCGCTTACCATCACGTGTACGCCTATTTATCTCGTCACAAAAAAATATATATTAACTTATATACAGTATGTAAAAAAACCCTGTTGTATTATTGTACACTTGTATTATTCGATGAATTCGGTTCCAGAAATACGAATCCAATCATGTATCGCTGGTACAAATTAGGAAAAAAATATGCTTTATATATCTACATATAATTATATTAATTTACTGAATAACACCCCGTCATAGATATAATATTTAAACCAGATTAGGTGTTACGATCCTAAAAGTGGCACACAGAAATAACGATCTTGTGTCGCTATTTTCAAGCCACAGGCTGACAAAATTATTTTTGTCACTACTGTCTATATGAAACTGTCAAACTGCATGTCGTTATCATAATAAAACCGTTAGTTCACGTTTCCGCCACCCGCACAGATAAGTCCGCGACCCCCGTGACCACATTTAAATATCATTTTGTTATTATAATGTGTGTTATTAAATATAATTTTGGTATTTCCCTTTCACGCTATACACATCTAGTAACGAATCCTTGGAATAATAAATCTATATGGTTCGTTACGGAATGGACATTAGCCTGTAGCTACCCCCGTCAGAGCACCTTCATGAAACATAGATTACTATGATTTGTGACCAGTAGCAAAACGCATTTAATACGCTTACCGCTCGACTTCTACTTTATTGCAGCGCGTCTATTAAAATGAATTAATATTGAAGGCTAATGATTTATAGTACAATCAATTTAAATATCGATTTTATATCAAAGTCTATTTAAATCTAATGAGGGTTAAGTGCTATTGCATAACTCCAAAATGTTCAAACAGTTTTCCAAATTCATTCTATGATTGGGTACAAAAAGTAGTAAAAAGATTGTAACGTTTTAGGTAGATTTAAACTTCCAGTTGGGTTTAGTATACTCTATTTATGCTCGATACTAGTTGATTTCTTAGTCGATGTACGGATCTCTTAAAAATTTTGTATTTTATATGTCGATTCCGTAAGAATAACTTCATGAGTGTAATAAATATAAAAAAAAATTACAATGACAATTTTAGGTGTTTGATAACTGAGAAAAGTTCACAAAATGATAAAGCGTAATCGTTTTCCACCATGTTTTTTTGTCCGGGAGTCTTCGAGAATCTAGTAGAGTCTAACGAGAATCTTCTAAATGTACCCGTTCTCCGTAGGGGCAGTGTCTGGTTATGTGGGATCGTTACCCACTAAACCCTTCGCGATGGCCTTTATCGATGCTATGCAGAGCAGTGTTGCCAGATCGGCCCCTGGGGAGCCGATTTTCGGCCTTTTCGAAACTATGTCGGCCTTTGGTTGCCATCGGCCCTTCATCGGCCTTTAAGCCTCCGACAGCCAATCCATTGAAATCATTGATTCGGTTGACCAATTCTTATTGTATAAGCATAGTACATAAAAAAATAGACTTAAATACATTCAAAACATAAATCGTAACATATTTTTTTCAATGTTGGCCTTTACTGTCTATAATCGGCTCCTGCCAGCACTGCTTTCGGCCCATTTTTATACGATCTGCTGGCAACACTGACGCAGAGACTCTGAGCACTCCGTACGGACCACTAGTCTCTCCAGCGCCGGAAGCTGGCTACAGCCCGTACCGGAGGGAGCAAACATGCACGCTACCCGCGAAGGCGAGGGTGCCCTCGCGATGCTCGCCGTAACCCACCACGGGGTCGGGGGTCAGAGATATGAGTGACTCCGAAGGAGGCCTCTGACTTCGCTTAACGACTGCTTATCTAACCGGGACCGACTATTTATCTGCCCTCCGAAACACAAAGATGATCAGTTCAAATAACACTATGCGGTCAACCATAAGAACTGTACCTGACGTCGCCTAACCAACTGATCGTATAATGAAAAGTTAATACAACTGGCTTTGAGTTCCTCAACACATACCTACAAACACTCGCACACCCAACATTTACATGACAATAAAACAATTACAAAATATTTTTAAAGGAAACAAAAAATATGAGTTTAATTCCCCGGTACATATTTGGTCTACTCATTCTACTTCATTTCGTCTACTTGTAGGTAGTAGCTCTACAAAGTTGGACGATATTTTTGTATGAAAATGTTGGTTCCCAAAGCCTTAAAAAGCCTGTGGGTTAAGCGCTCTAGCATTTAACAGTTAACAAATATAAAATACTTGATACTTGTAAGTAGGCTGACTATATGTGTATACATAAAGCTCCGTAATATTGTTGTGTTATCACATTGATATATTGACGATAAGTAGAGCGTATCAATACGAGGCAATTCTTCTGTGTTATTATGGCGATAACTCATGGCTTCGATCGACTTTGCATTCCATTCGTGTGTCGAAACCGCATCATGATTGATTAGCACATTGCTACCAGCCAACAAAAAGAATTCAAATAGATGCTAACACGCGATGCTCGTTGTGAAGCTTTAATAATATTTACATAATATATTTATGATATCTCCAATTCTTCTTTACAAACAGTAAATGAAATTTTATTTTAATCGGGAATTAACGCGATTTACCTTGGCTATGAATATGCAAGTTGAAGTGGCAGTGGGCAGGCCACATCGCTCGAAGAACCGTTGGGGAAGAAAGGTTCTCGAGTGGCAACCATGAACCGGAAGACGCAGCGTAGGCAGGCCTCCCACTAGGTGGACCGACGACATTGTTCGCGTCGCAGGCAACCGGTGGATGCAAATGGCAAATTGTCGTTCATTGTGGCGGTCTAAGGGCCTCCCCCTTAGCCCCTCCCCCTTTGCTCAGCAGTGGACGTCTTCCGGCTGGTGATGATGATGACCTTGGCTTGACGTTTCGGTCGGATTATCAGCTGCTTGAGAACCAGTGATTAAAATGACAAAACCTCGCTATTTGCCGGCGGTTAAATATACATACATACTATGAGTGTAGTGTGTAGTGGGCATAACGTTACAAGTGAAAGAACGGGGGTAGACGAAGATATTCCAGCCTCGCGCACGGAGCTGTCTCACTGAACCAGTCTGCTTGTGACCACGGCTGGTGTAACCCGGCCGAAACGTCAAGCCTAAATATAAAGTGAATCGCGTTAATTCCCGATTAAAATAAAGTTTGATAATGGAACGCGAAAGTCTAGAAGTAAATTATACTCATACATAATATTAGACTAAGTAACTGGTTGACGTATACTGGCTCATTATTTGTTGTCCAAACGACGAACGACAAGCGCGCGGCTGTGCTTCTTATAGACTTACTGCCGTTCCCAATATTTTATCGATCACTTACTATAAGTTAAAATGGTTACCATAGATAGCTATAATGACACATTTCCGTTTCAATAAAAACATAGCAGCATTTGAACAACCAACAGTAGGTTGTTCAAATGACAGTCTGTCAGGCCTTTAGTTATCGTTCCATTTCGGAGGTTTATCGCGGGCTATGGATGACTTGATCGATGATTTTAACTTATACTTAGGGATCGATAGGATATTGGGACCGGCACTTAGTAGAGTTCAGTGTTAACTCAACCCTACCAATTGCCTTTGGCTGGCCCCCGGTAAGCCATCATTCCTGTTTTCATGAATTTATTGTTCCTAATTGTTACACTTATAACTGTGTATATGTATTATAATCTCTGTGCATTGTAGCATAGTGCGGGAGACAGACAGCTGGTTCAATTTGATTTTATTTGTAGACAATAACATTTCGGTTAACTTACTACAACAATTATTACAGATTCCGAATTTTACGACTTTCTTGACTGTAAATCTTAAGGTGAAAGGAAGGGTTCGAGTGGCAATTTCATCCGCACTTTACTACATCTAACTACCTCCGCAAATTTCTGAGCATTGTGCCAAAAAAATCCCTGATTTAATTACCCATAGCCAAATGAAGGGTTCCATCATTATTGCAGTGTACCCTTCAAATATTATACATTTGTAAAACACGGTCAGTTATGTTATCGATTTGAGATGCATTTACAGTGAGGAGCGCGTGCGTGACGTCTGACCTGTAACCAGATTTACATAATCAGTAGCGACCATAGTCATTGAAACACTTCATATTCACGTCGGTTTTACTCCAACGGCACCGATTTGAATGTCGTTCAAGCGGAGAATCGCTGATGCTTATTCTGGTATGCTAATCGTAGTGTAACGTTTTGGCTCAATAGTATTCTCTTACGAAAATTACACTATTATTACTATTGATAGAATGGCACAGACACACTGGAGCGACTGGATGGTCGCACAGCACAGTACACCGGGTGGAGGCTGTTAGATACGCACGATTACGATGGTATGGTTTGACAATCCTTATCGATTTAAATAAAATAATATTTAATCGAACTGCTGTCCAATTATAAGTATTTATCGAATCAATAGTTCTAAATGCGAGTGATGCCATGATTTACGGTAAGTACCTACTTAATAATCATTTGCAAAATATGTATGATTTTTCTTTACAGAGTCAAAAAACCACAGAACAGTAAGTCAAAATAAACATTCAAGGAACTACTTCGGACTACTTGATTTAACTGAATATTATCTGCCTTGCAATGGACTACACAAATTCAACTAATGTTTGCAAGGTGCAGTGGCGACGGAAGGAATTTAAATCGAGTAAAATATGTACTACAAAAGTCCATTACGCGTCCCTATCTAGAAAAACATCTGCAACTACTAACTAAGTTACGCACACCTATCTTTCATAGATAACTTGTCATCCCTATTGTATGTTGGTACCCTGTAAAACCTGTTAACATCTGTTTATCCCATATTATGAATATAAATATATTGATTGATCGATTGATTGACGATCCATGTAGGTTGTAGGCAGTGGCGTAGCTTGCCTTAGATGGGCCCCGTATCAAAATTTATTGGGGGGCCCAAATTATGGTACGGCTTAAGAGATTATGTGAGAACATGGATTTTACGAATTGTTACTTACACATGTTCGGGGCCCCTGTAGCCCGGGGGCCCTGTATCTTTGATACGGCTGATACGGCGGTAGCTACGCCCCTGGTTGTAGGTCCAACAAAACAAAAAGCTGATTTACCTCGACCGATTTACTAGAATAGGAACATTCCAATAGATAAACTAAACGTTAATTTAGAAATCCTGTTTCTGTGCCTTCACTTTCTTTAACACTTTAATGCATAAACGCAGTGTTTCAGTGGATAACAATGTCCGATTGTAGTGCGAGGCCGAGGGGCTTGCGGCGTGCGGGTGTGCAGGCGCGGGGTCGTCAACCCGTATGCGCGGGCGCATTGTTCCGCGAATGCATCCGCGATCCGCGCTGTCGGCGCTTACGGAAATCAGAGCTTACAGATTAATCAGAACGTGATTGGACAGTAACTTTGATAAGGTTATACAACTTTCAATAACAATTGAAAATTACATGTATAGTTCGCTCTGTCTGTTCCGTACTCCGTAATCTGTCTGTATATTGATCTATGTAGATAACTATTCACTGGTAACGCAAAGAGTACCAAGTATCTAAGTATAGGTATTTGCATGGTGCATCTTAAGCAATCAATCCTTATAAAATCTCCCTGATTATTGGATATTTCCATCACAAACTAAATATTTAGAAAATATTAATGTCGATACAAAAGGAAGAAAACACTCTCTGACTTAGATATTTCATGTTATGGCTATTGGCGTACCGCGGTTCCATCGCAATCAGTTATTTTACGATAAAAATACAGCCCTACTCTTCGAAAATAGCAATATTTACTATATAGTAGGTGTCATGTGCAAGGAATCATCCTGGTAGGTACCATCCACCATCGCAGTGTCGCCAATCAGCAATGTGGAAACATTACTGTGTTCCAATGTGAAAGGCTTTGGCTGGTAAAATTACCGGACTCGGGAGACGAAATAATCAAAATCTTGGTCTTGGGTTATGAGCAGCTGACTATAAGCAGGCGTGTCGCTTCCCATGAGGCGAACATCTTGCTTGATAAAAAGAACCAGCAAATAAAACAATGTATACGTATCAAAAGCTCGTTTAAAGCAAGAAAAGCTCTACAAAATAGCCCACCAATTAACTACTATCCCGTTTTACGCTGAAAGCGCTACATAAACTAAAATTTTCTACGGTTATCAAACATTATATTTAACACATTTTACACAAACACAAATGGGGCGAATAAAATCGTATAGTCACCTGCATACCAAAGCTGTGTTTCGTAAGCTATGGCAATTACTGCGGCACGCACGATTTTTTGTTCACGTTTGGGCATTTCCTGTTGGAGGCACTTTCCTAAATAGCCCAGCAATTTGTATACACGTGATTGCCAGCATTTACCAGTGACAACCATTCATTATATGCCCTTTAACATGCAGCTAAACTATGTGCTTTCGTATTTGTGTTGACGCAATAAACTATTTTTATACGATTTTTTACGATACTAATATGTTTCCGATCTTTTGTTTATCTCCGTGATTTATAGCGACAGTTGAGGAGTTAAAAAAATACAGGCTTTCTGAATCTACAGTCACAAACGTCAAATAGCGTTAAATTTTATTTCGCCTTTTTTTAATCTGATACTTTTACATACTTATTATACTGTTATACATTGCTTATATTCCATCATCAATATACTATCTATCAGTGGCGTGCACTGGGTTATATGACAGGGTAGGCAAAAAGTGACTTCAACCTCATCAGCAGCCGAAACGTCCACTGCTGAGCAAAGGCCTCCCCCTTAGAAGGGAGGGGTTGCCATAATCCCCACGCTTGGCAGGCGGCTTGGGGATCGCAGTATAGGTGGTAGGTAATCCAATAAAAAGACGCTGCTGCCCGTCTTCTCGTTTTCCCTTTATCGCCTTTTACGGACACCCAACGGAAGGAGATGGGTGGGTGCTATTCTTACCCGGACACCCCACGGGGACCTAAATTGACATTAATGAATGATGTGAACACAAAACATTTGATGAGTACCTAATACTTATGTTTTTATTTCGAATAAATATATATTCTATTTCACTTCCACTACTAAGACGACACGTAGGAAGTACCTACGTTAAAATCACAGAACACTATTACTCAAGAGGTTAAAATCCATCCAGCCATTTAGGCCGCAGAGCGTCTTAAAGAACCAGACATACTACACAGTCAATAAAAACAATATTAAAGTAAAAAAACTTACAAATATGACTGCGAGTTACTCGTCTTGCTTGTACACATACATTAAGATGATTATAAATATGCCACCTCAAAATATCAAAAAAATAAATGATATTTAGATTCTATGTTTCCAGCTGGCTAACCGATTGTAAATATACTTTAAATCTAAATATTTTAGATTATTTATCGTGTCGAAAACGCGTGAATTTTTAATTTTTCTATACACACTTGGCCAGAACATCAATCACAGGTTACCACTTCCATTTTCTACTAAGTAAGTTTTATAATTTGGAAACACAACACATACTGCACCGAAAACAATCGTTATCAATCGTATAATAAAAAAATATAGAATAAAAACCAACAAAAAATGGATGTCATTATGAAATCTTGAAGTTTGAACAAACTAGGTATTTTATATCCCAATAATGTCAATCACCGCCCCGATATCTTAGACATGGCCCTCCTGAAGGGCGTGACCCTCCGGTTGCGCTCCTTAGAGGTTCTCCATGAGCTAGATTCTGACCACCGACCGGTCCTAATGGAACTAGGTCCGCCACCCATTTCCCAGCCGGTCACTAGGACCGTTCTGGACTGGCATCAGCTAAACACCTGTTTAGCCGATGCCGACTCTCCGAATCTTGCCCGCTTCCCGGCGCAAATCTCGTCCCCTCAGGACACCGACCAAGCGATCGGCGCTTTCACCGATCATCTCAAATCGGCCATCAGCCAGTCCTCACGGCAGGTTGAAGCGGACAACTTTTACGCTGTGCGCTTCAAGCTGCCTGATGACATTAGGGAATTAGTCCGCGCTAAAAACGCGGCTATTCGCGCGTACGACTCCTACCCCACCGATGCCAATCGGGTCCGCATGCGTGCTTTGCAGAGGGACGTGAAGCGCAGCATCGCGGAACTCAGGGAGGCTCGATGGGGAGGGTTTCTAGAGGAGATCTCGCCGTCACACCAGGCTTACTGGCGGCTCGCGAGATCCCTCAAAACCGACACCGTAGCTACCATGCCCCCCTTGACCCGCCCTTCAGGCGACCCACCCGCGTTCGAGGACGACGAGAAGGCTGAGGTTCTCGCTGACTCTCTAGAGAGTCAGTGCACACCCAGCTCCGCTCCCGTCGATCCGGCGCACCTCGATCTTGTGGATAGGGAAGTAGAGCGCAGGTCCTCTCTCCCTCCCACCGAATCCCTCTCCCCGGTCACGCAAACCGAGGTGGAAGACCTGATCAAAGGCCTTAAGCCGAAGAAAGCACCGGGCTCCGACGGCATCTCCAATCGCGTTCTCAAGGTTCTCCCTGTCCATCTGATATGTCTTTTAGTGACTATCTTCAACGCAGCCATGTCCCACTGCGTCTTTCCTGCTGAATGGAAAGACGCGGATGTAGTAGGTATCCCTAAGCCGGGTAAGCCTCGCAGCAGCCCTGCGAGCTACCGGCCTATCAGTCTTCTCAAGTCTCTCGGCAAACTCTATGAGCGCTTGCTATTAGCGAGACTCAAAGACTTTGTCAGTTCTAATAATATCCTTATTGACGAGCAGTTTGGCTTTCGAACCAGACACTCTTGCGTCCACCAGGTGCACCGCCTCACGGAGCACATCCTGACCGGGCTCAACCAGCCCAAGCCCGTCTACACAGGCGCCCTATTCTTCGATGTTGCCAAGGCCTTCGATAAGGTCTGGCACAACGGCTTGATATACAAGCTCTTCCAGTTAGGAGTCCCCGATAGGCTCGTACTCATCATACGAGACTTTCTCTCGAATCGTACCTTTCGATACCGGGTCGAAGGTACGTTTTCTTCGCCCCATCCTATACAGGCCGGAGTCCCTCAGGGCTCCGTGCTCTCTCCCCTCTTGTTCAGCCTGTTCACGAACGACATTCCTCGTTCGAGCAGAGTCCAACTCGCCCTTTACGCGGATGACACCGCTCTCTACTATTCCCATAGGAACATGTCCTTTTTAACGCGTGCTCTTCAAGCCGCAGTCGACGCCCTGGGTCAATGGTTCCGTACGTGGCGCATAGAGGTGAACCCGGAGAAGAGTGCCGCGGTGGTCTTCTCCCGGGGACCCGCCAATATGTTCTCCGCGCGGAGCCTTCGGCCCAACAGACGACTAGCTCCAATATCCCTATTCAATCGCCCTATCCCCTGGACTAGGAAGGTTAAGTACCTCGGAGTCACCTTGGACTCCCGCATGACTTTCGGCCCGCACATTAGGTCCGTCCGCAATCGAGCGGCTTTCGTATTAGGTCGCCTGTATCCCCTTCTCTGCAAGCGGAGTAAAATGTCGCTTAGAAATAAGTTGACATTATACAAAGCTTGCATTCGCCCTATCATGACTTACGCGAGTGTAGTTTTCGCGCACGCCGCCCGCACCCATATCGATAGCCTCCAAGTTATCCAGAATCGTTTCCTCCGTCGCGCCGTCGGTGCCCCGTGGTACATGCGGAACGTAGATCTGCATTCCGATTTCAAATTAGATCCCCTTCGTAAGTTCCTCAAAGAAGCGTCGAAACGCTACTTTGAATCCGCGTCCCGTCACGCGAACAGTTTAATCCGCGCCGCCGCCGATTACGCCGCTAGTCCTTCTGACTCGCGCCGCAGACCACGGCACGTACTGCTCGACCCTCCTGACCCCATGACGGTCCTATTGGACCGGGATGCGCCGACCCCTCCCCGACAACCGTATGCTACACTAGCTATCAGACACCGGTCTCGCCGGCGAGGCCGAAGGGTCGTACGTATGCGACCGCAACGACGTGCATCACCCCACTGAGTTTCTTGCCGGTTCTTCTCAGTGGGGGCGCGTTGTGAACCGGTGGTAAACTCAGCCCTCTCTTAAGCGACAGCCCAAGCCGAGGCCGTGCCTCCCTGAGGTGCCCTTGTGCTCGTCGCTACTTCTGCCGTAAAGGCTAGAGCGCTTCAAGCGCTCGCCTCCTATTGTCCGGTGAAGCTGCAATAGCCATCTGCGGTTAACAGCGTCTATCATTCCCAAAAAAAAAAAAAAAAAAAAAAAAAAAAAAAAAAAAAAAAAAAAGCATTGGGCTAATATTGAGCTGCTATTGGTCAACATTTCTTTAGTCCTTCCTCCAAGGTCGTCATTGCTGCCGAGAGCACCCGAGCAGACCCGAGCACACCCGAGAGGCACTGTCTATTTTTGCATGGTGTGCGTGACATTTATACTGTTGGAATCGTCGACGTGCCTACTGGTGTGTGTAAGTTTGTTAGAAAAAAATCTGTGAATGTGTGGGAATTAAGAGTTTCGATCTTAGAATCTTAAAATTTTGATTAGCGGACCTCGCGGTTTGGCGCGCGGGAAATTTAAATCTCCGCGTACCTAGGAACTAGGAATAGTTTAATGCCCGTTTTTCGCGAGCTTTTGCTTATTTATAATGATGAAATAATTCAAAACAAAATGTTATTGAGCAGATAAATTATTTTTGTTATCATGTATTGTTCCGGAAATCACAGGGTAGGCAAACACTTTTTGCCTATATGGACTGCACGCCACTGCTATCTATGTATTCCATTATTAATCTGTCGGCGGCTTAGAGGAGATACCACTCTGAGGTCGGCGGCGGTCGACGCGTGATCGCGCTTATGCGTTTCGCGTGTTAAGATGGCGCAAATCGGAACCACTGGCCGTTGAGAGGTGTACATATATGATAATCAATATTGATATTTCTTCTCACTGAGTAAAAAAAAAATTAATTAGCTTCGAAATAATTCAATTACAAGAAATAGGTTAGTGATTGAGATATAGACCTGACCATGTATGCAGCAGTAAATGTATAAATGAAATCGCTATTATGGTGAATGAAACTGTGCATAAAAGCGCACTAGCTAATAAATAATGCAGGAGAAACTTATCCGGTGCCAGATGTATCGCTGTAACAACCACCAGAAGTGATCGCCTATTCTCCTTCAGCGGCTCCTCACAGAGCACCCTTTTAGTCTTATTTCAATGGGTTAGACGGTGGTCCAACCCATTGAAACAAGACTTTAATGGGTGCTAAAATGAACTGTGATACGCGGCATTAGTCATAATGTACATAGGTCAGTATGTTGCAGCCTTTCCGGCTCCATGGCGCAGAGGGAAACCGCTTGCTTTGAAAACCGGAGGTCGCGGATTCGAATCCCGCTAGGAACAACAACTATGTATGTGTAGTTATTTCTTACTTACTAGGACAATGCAGACCGATCATCTGATTTGTAAAGTAAAACGATCCATGCGTTGGATGGATCTTCCGTTCCATCGGATTGTGAGAAGTAAAAGGAAGAGAGAGTGCACTTCTGTCTACGCAAGCGCTTGTGCACTATAATATCTCCCGCATGGATAGCTGATCTTGGAAAAGATTGGCCGCTGTAGTTGTTCCGGCCAAGACGACATAGGTCAGTAAATACATAAATATTCTTTCACTCTACCAAGAGAAGTGGAGAAACTTTCAAATGCATTCGATATTAATGAACAACAATCCATCAAGATTGAGATAACACAACAAAGGTGAACAAAAGTAACTCATTGGGCCCGATTGCAAGTAGCGACGGTCGCAAATTGAATTGACCGCGACCAGGTCAAGAACCATCGCCGGCCGATCAATTGGTGTTCATAACTCTCCAAATTATTAGTTGGAAATTGTTTTATTTTTACCACTTCAACTTATAAAAGTGTTGAACTTTCGCCTCTACTATTGTGCGGTACTAATAGCAAATCGACAATAAAGTGGCCACAGTCAGTTTTAAATGTACTCGATAAACCTTACCTTACGACCTTATCGAAATGTAAAGCAAGAACCACAAAAAAATAACTCGTCCCCGTAGTTGGAAAATTAAATAACTCTGATTTTGTAGTTCTGAGATAAACGCGATTTAGGGTTTTTTTCTCAGTTAATGTACATTTGTTAAAAAATGTGAAACAATTTTACCGTCGGAAATTTTATATTTTGTGGATCTGATTACCTTTTACATTATGCTTTAACAAACTGAACTCTATCGTTAACTATATCTAAATAACACATAAAAAATCAAGTTGTTTAATTTTGCTACAACTGTTATTTGTAACGTAACTACAATTAGCTTCTTATTTAGGCTATTTACTTAGTTTTCCTACAAGTAAATATATTTGGTAGAGTACAATTTGGTGAAATAAATGCAGTTATTGAATTTGTCAAACTCGAAATATTGGTACGTTATATCAGAATTAAATAAATAGAGTTATTCATTCTGCCTGGAATTTAGTTATTTTTGTGAAAGAATTTTTAAGTTGAGGAAAAATTCAACAGCTCATGTTATTTAATTTATTTGACATTCAACTTATCATTGACCACAGTTATTGATTTATTTACTGAGTTATTTATTTTTCCTTTAAAAAAATAGTGTTTTTCTGAAGATATTTATTATTCCATATGTCCGACAAAAATGGCAATCTTTTTGGAACGGGGTAAGCTACGAAAATGCCTGTAAGGCTCAAATATGCGGCATCTTTTAGGTGTTTTGAAAATAAGGAAAAGTCAATATCGCCAAAATCGGACTTATTTAATTTTGCAACTACGGGGACGAACTATTCTGAGCAAAGAACGGGCAGTCATGTCTCTCACGCTCATCATTCCTGAGGTGATAAGCAGATACGTACATATTTAGTTTTATTTATGCAACTAAATGGGGTGTCCGAGTAACAATATTATCCACCCATCTCCTCTCGTTGGGTATCCGTAAGAGGCGACTAACGGAAAACAAGAAGACGAGCAGCAGCGTCTTTCTATTGGATTACCTACCACCACCACCACCTACACTGCGATTTCCAAGATGCCTGCCTAGCATGGGGATTATGGGGAGGCCTTTTTCAGCAGTGGACGTCTTTAGTCATCTGATGATGATGCAACTAAGTGACGATATAAGCAAGACCTTCGATTGATGATAAAACCCATAGCTGCAATTATTATTATACCAGTATTAAGTCTCCCGAGCCCGTTAATTTCGCCAGCTTCAGTCTGTTTAACACAGCTATACACAGAGTGGCTTCTGGTAATCTAACACTGTGATACTTAAATGGATAATCCCTTGCACAAGGAGCCTCCTACATACCTCAAACCTATATAGTAAATGACCGTATACTACACTGTCAAGGCTTGGAGCTAGGCCTGCTGTTCCGATATATTAGGTATAGCTTGAATCATAGATATAACGTTAGCTAATGCTCGTCATTATCGTCTGAGAGCCGTCTATGCAGTTAACGAAATCGTTCATGAAGAAGTAAAGGCTCCCACTCATAACTGCGAATTCGCATCGCATCGCAAATATCTGCGAGAAACAAATGAATTTTCGATACAAATTCCTGCAATGCGGCGCCGCATCGCATCGCATCGCAGTTATGTGTGGGAGCCCTTAGACTGAAATCTGGGCCTATCGCTATTATTTCAGAAAAATATTGAAGATCAAAAATTAAGTTTCTCTATGTTAATTTACAAAAGGGATTCCTCACATCGTTTTTCTTTACCGTATACGCATAAACAAAAAGTGTGTACTACGATACACTCCCATGTTGGCACAGTGCCAAAAGAGAAGAATCACAGTGTATCTGATTAAAATCCAATACGTAGTCTGAGAAACCATCATGCGATGTCCAATCGTTCGACATCGACCACGATCGAAAGTTAGCACCAGCGAAGTGTGAAGACCGTCTCAAATTCCACACCAGACTAGACAGAATGTACGTTATTTTTCTCAGGGCTTACGGAACAGCATTCTTTATTAATAAAAACAAAAACAAAATTACACCTTAGGATTCAAAACTAAAACATTTGGATCATTTGAAGCGTAACATTTACAAATTATATATATATGTCGGAGCTGGGTCATAAAATGGGTTGTCAATTGATACGAAATGTCCTGTGGATTCTAAAATGTAGGGTATAAGGTCAATAGTATGGGTTGACAAGGAAAGGTCAAATGTTTTGTTGTTTCTTAAATTGAAGGTAAGTGTCGTTTTACACAAATTGTAATGTAGAGGGAGGCTAACGAGAGCTATTATAAGGAGTTACTTGAGTGCGGAGAACACAGTCTATCGTGATATATCCCAGTGAATTTGGGAGCCGGGCTATCGTGTTCTATCTTAGTGAACTATAGTAGGGAGTGCGCATTCCGATTTCAAGTTAGATCCCCTTCGTAAGTTCCTCAAAGAAGCGTCGAAACGCTACTTTGAATCCGCGTCCCGTCACGCGAACAGTTTAATCCGCGCCGCCGCCGATTACGCCCCTAGTCCTTCTGACTCGCGCCGCAGACCACGGCGCGTACTGCTCGACCCTCCTGACCCCATGACGGTCCTATTGGACCGGGATGCGCCGACCCCTCCCCGACAACCGTATGCTACACTAGCTATCAGACACCGGTCTCGCCGGCGAGGCCGAAGGGTCGTAAGTATGCGACCTCAACGACGTGCATCACCCCACTGAGTTTCTTGCCGGTTCTTCTCAGTGGGGGCGCGTTGTGAACCGGTGGTAAACTCAGCCCTCTCTTAAGCGACAGCCCAAGCCGAGGCCGTGCCTCCCTGAGGTGCCCTTGAGCTCGTCGCTACTTCTGCCGTAAAGGCTAGAGCGCTTCAAGCGCTCGCCTCCTATTGTCCGGTGAAGCTGTAATGGCCATCTGCGGCAAACAGCGTCAATCACTCCCAAAAAAAAAAAAAAAGTTGTGAGGATCCGACCGAGAGTCTACGTGCAGCGAGTCTGGGGATAACCAACCAATAATTGAGCTAAGTGCCTTTGTTCCTTGCTGTTATAATTGATTATTGTTTAATTTGGAATGTGTAAGGCTTCCGTGTGATTTTATGTAGTGCGTACGTATAACCTGGCGTATTATGACTTGTTTTTAAGTAGCCTGAAGGTCGGGATAGGTAGCTGGTCGGTAAGGGTCAGCTGGAGGCTGATCATTAGGTAGGTAGGGCTACGATGCCCTACCCAGATCCCGATCTGGATTTGATGGGTTCTTTATCGTGGCAAGGTTCATTCGAATAAGGCTTTGTAAGAGGTGCTTCTGGGCACTAGCAAGTGTGTCGTGTTTCGGAGAATTGGGGGGCGGTACAAGGAAGTCAGTTGCCACTGTCGTCGTGTTTGTGGGTAGTATTTGTTTATTTTTATTTATTTTTTGCGTTATGTATTATCCATTCTCCGACATATATAATTCAATTCTATTAATATTAACAAATATTTTTTTATATCGTCATTATTTTAGCTGAATTAAAAATCAATTTAATAAGTTTAAATTTTTCATGGACCCTTTAAAATATTAATTGATTAAACTGTTATGAAACGTGAGCTTAACTTCGGGCATTTATAAATAGAATACGCGCCCGACTAATATAACATAAACAGCATTTCCTACTTCTAAAATAACTTAACTCCAAATATTCCTCGCATATTGTGACAAGTGAAAATATGATTGAGGCCACTACTTCATTAAATAATGGCCCCAAAATGACCCAAATTATATTATAGGTATATACGTATACATAAGCGACGGGTAAGGAAATAAAGTTATTGAAACGTAATAAATAAGCTCGGTAGGTGCCGTAGCTTCCGTTTTGTGTATATATCATCACAAGTTAATAATATTACACAATATAAACACGCTTTATACTTTCAAAAATCTGTAATTACTCTTACGGAGAGCCCTTCGTCAAGGATAAACGCGACGCAGAAATAGCAAGCTGTAGCTAACTCTATATGTGGCCTCAGTTTTCTCATAGTTATGTGTGTCATTTTTTTATTGCGTTGAATTGCGCGGCGCGTCGCGTTGCTTTGCATTCTTCATTCACCTATGATTATATTTACTGTTTTACCTATTTACCTAGTACATATTTTGTAGATTTACTGAAGAATACAACGATATAATATATAAACTAGATAAAAATTCACTAACAAAATTACATCTAAAATGTGGTCACGGAGGTCGTGGACTTATCTGTGCTGCCCCCCCTAGACAATGTAACATTCTACAATCGTTATCGCTAATAGAAAGTATAAAAATGTATGAGAATGACATAAGTCAGAAAAATCACGTGACAAATTATAGGGAATTGACACCGTTAGCGAATGAAGAAATAGATTCGCTATGAAGCGATTGCATCTTGTCTAGGCCCTCTGGTGGCGGCAACGTGAACTAAAGGTTTTATTATGATAATGACGCGATGTTTGATAGTTTCATATAGATAGTAGCATTACTACTATTGGCAAAAAAAAATTTGTCACCCTGTGGCTTGAAAAGAAATAGCGACACAAGGTCTCTATTTCTGTGTATTTTCTAATCTAGTTTAAATATTATATCGATGGAAGAATATAATAAAGTTCGCAGTTGCGGAAAATAATGGCAGTTGTTGTGTGAAACAATCGCAAAGGCCGCTTTGTGTTTGACGTAATTTCTAGCAATTGTTAGAATAATAAAACATAATACCGATACTACGTTTCATCAGCAGACAATTAACATGTTTCACCGCTTCTTTATAGTATGTAATTTTCTTGTAAAAAGTAGCATAAAAATAGACCTTGACCTTATGTAATCATATGGAATAATTTATAACAATCAGTCACTACACTAATACCTAAAAAGGTACCTAAGTCACACCTATCAAAGCGCACCTACTAAATAACACGACCTGAGACTAACCATGAATGTCAATACCCAATAACACCATGGAATTAATGGAAATGCATAAACAGTTACCCTATAATAGGTAACGAGGGCAGGTGTAGAGAATTAACATATTTCGCCGTACGTATGCCAAATATTTCTATAACAAAAAAACAGTTAGTTTCAATATAAACGATTGGTCGGATTACATAATATATTTGTTTGATACCATTATATATTCTAATGCGTCCATTTGTTAGGAGCTACAGACCGACAGCCGACAGACATAGGGTGTCAAACTTATAAGACCCCTGTATTCGCCACTGAAGGTGAAAAGTAGCTGACGCTAAGCTCTTGGAATGCTAATGACTAAAAGGGTGAAAAGATGCTTTTAATGCCAAACTAATGACAGGATGCTAGACCCACAGATACTGCTGGACATTCTATTTGGTCGAATTTTAAGACGGGATATATCAGCTGCTCGACTGACATATAATATATATATACATACTTCTTGTTTTTCTACGACTCCTAAATCAACGTGGAGGACTAATCAAAAAGGTTTATATTCATCCAATTTCAATATCCACTAATCAATCGCACAGTTACTAATATAAATAGCTGAATAAACTAAAAGTACATTTTAGTCTTTATGTTTATCCAAATATACATATTAGATCAATATTACTCATAAAAATAAATAAACCAATCACTTATAGGTACTAATATAATATACGCTACGCTTTTTGTACAAAAAAAAACTATCGTCATTATTCTAGCTGTATTAAATACTATAATCCATGTCATCATTTGTATTTCACATGCCTACTCGTTAACACTTTCACATACCGAGATCTATTCTCACTTCTCTAATTAATAAGCTGTCGAAGTAACATCTGAGATCCGCATACTCGAGATAATAATACTAACACTTTGACAATATCACCGAACTTGAAAGAAAGAGTTCGCGACCAATTAAAAATCATGATTAAATACATAAGTACTAGTAGCCAATTAGAGGTGAAAATCACGCGATCGCAAACTCGTGTTAGGCCGTTATTTTGCTACTGAGCAGCATAGAAATAATTTAAGACGCTTAATCTTATTTAAACAAACATATTTGCACAAGCCATGCCTTGTTGAAGTGAAAACTACTTTAGCGGCGTTGTGCACTTTTTTATGACGGAGAAAAAATTTAAAACTCGCCTCAGGACACGTGACCTGATCGAAAATTCGTAAGACGTAGGCAGCGCGGGATGCTTGCGCGAATGTTCGTGTGTGTTTGTGTTACAGCGTGCCACGCGCATCCATGGATGGTGACTGCTGATGGCTCGACCGTCTATGTACTCGTAGTTAATGTAAAATAATTGTAATAGTTCTGAAGTGTTAAATTTTTAATGTAATATAAATTGTCATGTTCGTGTACGATAGCGCATATGAAAATTGTATTTTATCTCATAAATGATAGTACTGATAATTAAAGCAATTCATGCAAAATTATTCCCTAACCATTCCAAAATATCAAAAATGCACAACGTTAATATTCAAGTTTTCACTTATGCTGGCACTGCCGGAGTGCAACCCGTTGTTTTTGTGTGACCCTGATCTTCTCTAAAATGCCAGAAGTTAAGGACCACGTCCAGTACCATATGTTATCACTGGTAACACACACTGATTAAAAACTTTCTTCTTTAGGCACGCGGCGAGCTATGCTCTCTCTCTCTCTCTCTTCCGGCTGGTGACGATGATGATAAAACTTTTGTTGGAACTATGTAACTTTTAGATGGTGGGCGTTGGCACTGCAACACAGTTTTTAACTTCTGCAGAATGTTTAACGTTCATATTTTTCTGTACATTTAATTTTATGTTCCCAATAAAATTTATTTTTTATTTATTAAACAAGTACCTACGTACGGTGGTAGGACGACATGAGTGCAAGTGCCCACCCAAAATCTCTACATAGGGGCCATGAATGCTAACACCGGGATGATTTTAGTGGAGAAAAATCCCAAATAACTTCCGTCTCTACAGAGACCTTTTGAAGGTTTTCTCCATGACAACAAAAAACAGGTGGTAGTTCCTTATGCAAGGGAACGTACAGACAGGTACCACCGCAGTGCCAAACAAGCAGTCGTGTGTCAATATTGTTGTGTTCTGGTTTATAGGACACTAGGGTAAGTGGTAACATTAGCAGGCTCATGAAGACTTAAAAAACAAATGTGTCGGGTAACAACTGACAGTCGCTTACCGTCAGATGAACGTCTCGCTTGATTTGTCACTTTAAAAAAAACTAGACAGATTTGTTGGGCCAGTTTGTGTGTCTACAAAGACCGCGTCCATAACCTGTCACCCGATAACTGTGTAACCGTACCTAAGCTGTATTAAGCTGCGTTGTAATACAACCGAAGTGAGTTATTCATCTCAGGGCATTCGTGACGTCACGACTCGCAGCGTGAAACACGTGCGCTGGACAGCACTAAACAGTTTGTAAATCATCCCTTGAGGCAAGCAAACACGCTTCAGAGACAACACTACAAACCGCACTTCGCTATACTACATTGCCGTTACAAATAAAACAGATCTAAGGGTCGTATTACAGAACCATACTCAAGACTCAAGTACTACTTAAATCTAGTTTGAGTTGAACTTTTAATTTTAGAACCTTACTTGAGCACTGAACTGTAAACTAGAATCACCTGAGTATTGTCAGTTCGCGATGACGTTTATGATTTTATTTTTAGTTGTTTTGCGTAAAACGATATTATCAGAAATTATTTGTAATAGAAAACATACTGATTGCAGTGTTGCCTTATATATTCAGAACTCAAGTAAGCAGAGATCAAAATCTCTACTCAAGATTATAGACTCAGTTGATTTGAGTTTGAGGATTGTTTTGTAATACGTTGGGTGCTCAAGTCTTGATTCTTTGCTCAAGGAGTGACTTGAGTCAAGTTCTGTAATACGACCCTAAGAGTGGATACTGTTGCATCGCTCAGTGGACTGTGTGCAACTCCGTAAAAACGTACACATTTCTAAGGTCGATTACAGACAGTCCCCTGGCTACGGTTTGTTTTGACCGGTGCGTGCATGTGACCAGTCACGATGGACGACCAAAATAAGAGTAAAGTGCACAACAAAAGTATTACTTGAGGCAATATCTTGGCCGCGATCTAACCACCTGTGGAGCGAGCCTGTTAGCGCTAAATGCTGCTACCACGCAAATTACTGCGAGCTATGAAGATAGCGTAATTCAATTCGAAGGCAGCTTGAAATAGTACGGAAACAATTATAATTATCAGTCAAATCATTTTCTTTACCCTTATCAGTGCTATGTTATTTATACAGAATGTTACAAAATACCCCGTAAAAAATATACCCCAAAAAAAGTAAAAAAGTATTATTATTTTCACTATTATGCAAACCCTATTTCAGTAAAAATAAAGAGTAAAACTACGCAGAATGTGCTACATTTCTACCTAATTCGCGGAAAGAAAAAAAATTTAAAAGACCTAACCTAACAACCTAAAAACTGGTGGAAATGTTCAAACGTTGGAAAAAAAACTCGAAACAGTTGTAGGATATCGATTAGAAGATTTGAAATTGATAACTTATTTTTTTTTTCAACGTGACATTTTTGAAGAAAGTACTTGAGTATAACGACATCCTTGTATTGAGATAGCACATCTATATAATATTATATGAATGAATAATAGAAAAACGATTAAAGTATACAATTATTAGGTAAAATAGGTACGTAGGCCTTTCTGTTAAATAATCTAGTTCCCTGACATGACAGCTTACTAGGGTTGACAAAATTTTTGGCTTTGATAATTAATTATATTTTTTACGGGGTATTTTGTACATATATGTTGTGTGACTATTAAATACTAATTGAATGATTTACGAGTACAGTGTGCAATTGTGTTCAGTCACATCACCCAAAAAAATAGCACTACCCAAAGGAGATAGAAGGCGCGGAAGTAAATAATACCTCAATGGAAAGAATACCTAATAGTAAATAATGCCTGTTAAAGATAACAGGATGAACTTATCTATCCATATAGTCTAGCACTAAATGTTCTATTACAGAGAGCACCATACTACTAACAAAAAATAATAATAAGAATAAGAATCATAAAAAATCTTATTAAATCCAAGCACATCCATAATCAAAACTGAACGACTAAGAAAAAGAATGAAAAATTACAGTCACAAAAATAGTAACTAAAATGTGTTATTCTATCTGAAATTGTATTAAAGGCGACAGCCTTAGTCATAGGACGACCGACTAACAGCTAAGGGCACAGAAAATTATACGAATCATGGAAAGAACAGGAAAACAACAATAACCAAGACATATCAAAGAAAAAAATACCGATAACATAGTACATCCGTTGAATCGTGGTTTAACCAAACATCCGCGATAGCCAAGTGCCGTAATATCGCCGGTTCATGTCTAATTGACTTTTACTCTCAGCAATTAACAAGTAAAGTTTAATTGAAGGAAGGAATTATCAATTAACGGTGTTCGTGGGTGGCTTGTGATTACTAAGCACATACTGGAAGCTCTGATAGTCTATCCTTAATGTACAGATACTTAAAACTGTCATTAATTCAAAAGACTATTAAGTACAGTGACTGCCCTAGTGGTCCCGCTGTCGCAAGAGTGAATGCTAAGATATTAAGATCTGGGAGCCCCCCTAGATTCGAAATTCAAACAGAAAAGAGTTATGTATACCTAGAAATTGAAAATCTTTACCACAGAAAAGACTTGATGCCGCATTATTATGTTTTGGCTTAAGAAACATTGGCTTCTTCCTATAAACGCAGCGTAATTTAGATAATCCTTAATGCTGCTAGAGCCAATAGCAAAGGAGGCCCCTTCGCAGTCAGGACAATATTTTACTTCCAACTGCTAAATTTAGTAGAGCCTAAACGATTAGGTTAGTATATCACGCTAAACTTAGTATATATCCTGAAAAACAAAAGAACTAAACTAAAGTAGAACATCGGGAACGCCATCTCTACTCAATTGGCGAAGGCTGTCTGGAGAACAGGGAGAGGGTTTCCTTGAACTGTTATTGTGCTTGTGCGCACCATCTACGGCTGCAACACCAGCTTCCATCCAATGGGATCACAGCCACGCCATTTTATTTTTTATTTTATTTATTTTGATTCTCCAACATAAATTACACATCACATACTAAGCAATTACCGTTAACAGGTCTCTGTGCATTTATTCTTACAGGAGAACATAGCATGCAATGATAATTATAGAATTTCATAAACAACTTATGTTGAGTAAAAAGAAATCAGACATCCTCAATTGGTTTATAACATCGATATAATATATAAACTAGATTTGGTGTAACGGTTCAAAAAGTGGTAGCGAGAAATAGCGCCCTTGTGTCGCTATTTCTTTACAAGCCACATCCTGACAACTTTATTTTTGCCGATAGGAGTGTCGCTACTGTCTATATGAAACTGTCAAACTACAAGTCATTATCATTATAAAAATGTTAGTTCAAGTTTCCGCCACCAGCACAGGTAAGTTTGCAACCTCCACGACCACATTTTAGATGTCATTTTGTTCGTGAATGTTTATCTAGTTACTTATTATATATCGATGGTTTATAATTTTAAATTCGACCTTAAAAAAGCCTCCTAATATAATGTCCAGCTTTAGAAAATCTCGTTGATGGACCACTACGTCATACATAGCCCCGTAGGTATGTCAAACCGTCAAAAAATAATTTTAAAATTCCAAGGGAACTTGTAAATCATGGCAGAACGTCGAACACTTTTCAGTGCACAATTGTATGATCAACAATGGCTGCTCGCGTTTTCGTTTTCGGGTTCATAAATCACGCGAACGATATTTGTTTTATTGATCGGATCGAGAATCGGCATAAAAGGGCCCGTGCCAGCCGGAGCCGGGGCCGCCTCGTCGTCACTCGGACCTGGGTGCCTACTCAGTTTTCACGATATCAAGTTTAGCAGAATTTAGAGTACCATCTCAAAGTTCTCGTCAAAAGAAAACAATTTTTTTTATTTCAAATAGGTTATGAACAGCGCTTATGAACGGTCATTTTTTTGACAACTGAGAAGATCCGGCACGAAACTCAGCGGGCTTGTCATTTTTTCACTTTTTTTTTAAACAGTGTTTGCCTTGTTACAGTTAGATCAGCATCAGCGACACTGTGTCCTGCCGTTCAAAAGATGAAATAAGAGAGAGAAAAATACGACGAAAATACAACAAACTAAAGGCCAAAGGAATAGTAGCCGGTAATAAGTGGAAATCACTAAAAATCGTTCGGTTGATTTCCTTACAACTTATGAGACATAGCTATAGTAATATTTCCGAAATCCCGCGGTCTTATTAGGGCATCTTATTGGAGCATTTAGAATCATATATGAATCATGAAATCAAATTGTTTACGATTCCGTAAAACATTTCATTCCGCCAATGAGAACCAACAAACTTAAGGTTGACTTATTCCGTCGGCTTATGTTACACACGCATTTAGCGTTCGAAAACAGTAGAAGAGAGAGGGTCGGATAAGGTCATAGTACGACCAAAGAGCCAGAGGAGCCAACAAGCGAAATTTATTTCGAGAGGAGTGGACGTGCAAACAGGCCCGAAAATGATAGCTGCACTAGTAAGCCATGTTGCGTGACTTGCTTGTTGCCAAGATGAGGTACACATTATGAGGGTACTGATGATACAGGTCGTGACTACAAAGTTTACCATCCGCTGTTGTCACCCGCATTTCTCTCTGTGTTCCCTCACTAAGGCACTCAATCTCCTTAATTAGTAGTACTACATATATTGGTTTAACAAGGCGCATTAACAGATCTATTTTCCCAAAGTGATCACATTGGGAACCATGGGCGCCGCCAGGATTACTTTCAGGGAGGTGCATCTGCATCTACACAATACTATTAATTTTTCACAACAGAACTGAACAGCAAAACTGCATTCACAAGCTTATTCGTTATTGTTCAAGTTATGAGTGGGTGCAAGTGCACCCCATGTTGGGAACATAATGTTGTGAATTTAACAATTCAGGGCTTGAATGGTTAGACACCTGCGCTCAAAGTTCAACCCGTTAACTGCAGATCGCTTGTACAATAAAGAGTTATCTATCTATCGCTTCGACTTCCCGTGTGTAATTTAAATTAACAGATGTAGAACGGCCTTTTTCCCAAAGTGAAAACATTGGGGACATAATGTTGTTTAGGGCTTGAAGGGTTTACATATGCCCTCATAGTTCAACCCGTTAACAACTGCAGATCGCTTCGACTTCCCGTGCGAAATTCACCTATTCTGTAATTGTATCGAATACCAGGAGTGATTCCATTAGACCTAGCAATGTCACAGTACGTGCAGGCCACCCAGAATATAACTCTCGTAACCCTATAAACTAGATACATTATTATGTTTGTTAGGTTGCGCCGTGCGGTCGTGAGGGTGAATCGTAATCACAGATGTTTGGAGCTTATACTTAAGTTTTTTTTTTTATGATACAATGAAATAATGACTAGTTATATAATGAATATGTAATACTCAGACCTTGATACTAAAACTTGGACGTGTAGCGATAAAACCGATATCGTTCACGTAGACCGTTCGATTTTACAAACTTTACAAAAGCTAGGACTTGTGAAAGGAAGTGCAAATGCTACGGCACACCAGATGCGTAGAAGTGCACATGCACTTACAATGACGTTGGAACTTGAGAGACATGGCACACCGCTTGCGTGAGGTAATGACGCGATGACGTATGCGTAACCGGTGTGCCTTGTCTAGTTCCATTCATTACAACGTAATGATACGTCCCCGCATGGTATGGTAACTTAGAAGAAATGGAAAAAGCTACCAGTAGCACCCTCATGCGGCGTGATTTGCAACTTTTCTCTGTTCGGCTTACTTTAGAAATAAAACTTAGATAGTACATCAGTATTACGCAACTGCCTATCATATGACTTATAGCGGTATCAGTAAATAGGTTGGGATCAAATTAATACGAATTCTTGGGGGCGCGGGTTCGTATCCCAGCCCGTATGAAATCTTTTTGGATTTTTATTTTTTGCCTGTAATACTTATTCATATACTATTGACGTCCCCGTGCTTTATATCGGATACTACAAGGTTTTAGCTATTTTTTAACCGGCTTCAAAAAGAAGGTTCTCTATTCGACGCGTATGTATGTAATATTGATAAAAATGCGTAATATTAATATATGTTAGTCTATGTGGGCTTCTAAACAAATTTACCAAATTTTATGAGTGTATGTATGTATGTATGTATGTAGGTATGTATGTATGTATGTATGTAGGTTTGTCCACGGATTTCTCAGAAAAAACAAGTCCGATTTTGAAAATTCTTTTTGCAATAGTTAGAGTATTTTTCAACTTAGGGTAGAGTACAAGTTTCATCAAAATCGGTCCAGTAGTTTAAGAGATATAAACTTTTTATGTTTTCAGTAAGTTACTGTAACGTAGACGTTCGAGTTGCGTGATAGTGCTGATACCTATTTTGAAAAAAAATAAGTCACTAAAAAGTGTTAAATAAACTATTTTTTTAAAAATAAAAACCGACTTCAAAGTAAATTATCTAAAAAGCATAAAATAACGAAAATATATTGAAGTCGGTGTCAGTTGGTGCTAGTGTTAGTTAACATGATGTGCTAGCACCGACTTCCAATATATTTTCGTTATTTTATGCTTTTTAGATAATTTACTTTGAAGTCGGTTTTTATTTTTTTTAAAATAGTTTATGCTTTTTAGATTATTCACTTTGAAGTCGGTTTTTATTTAAAAAAAAAAAAGTTTATTTATTAAAAATGCCCGAGGCTATTTAGAGTTACAAATAACACCGCTAGAGGCGCTGGTGTTGGGGGGCACGTTTTGACGTGGGAGTTACCTATTTCTAAGTAATATACTCTTATCTATGCGTCCACGTGCACGTACACGTCTACGTGTGTGTGTTTGTAGCCTCCGTGGCGCAGTGGGAAACCGCTTGCTTTGTAAACCGGAGGTCGCGGGTTCGAATCCTGCGGGGGGCAACAAATTTGAATAGTTACTGTTGTTCCTTACTGGCTAGGACAATGCAGGCCGATCACCTGATTGTCTGTAAAGTATGATGATCCATGCGTCGGATGGGCATGTAAAAAGTCGGTCCTGCGCCTAACCTCTCCCCGGTCGTGTCGGTCTTTCGTCCCATCGGATTATGAGAGGTATTATATAAAGGAATAGAGAGTGCACTTGTGGCTACGCAAGCGCTTGTGCACTATAATATCTCCTGCGTACATGGCTGATCTTGTGAAAGATTGGCCGCTGTGGTCGTTTCGACCAGGAGGACATTATTATTATGTGTACGCAACCGGTGTGCCCTGGTCTTAAATGTGTTATCGCACTAACGACCTTTTGTAACAATCACATCAACTATGCCTAGTGCAGGGACAGGGGTTGTAACTAAAAACAATGTAAACCTATTAAAGAAGAGTGGACTGTGGGGTTAAATTATTAAACTTAAACAGATCACAAATAAGGCACCTAATAGGTGGACTCACGGGACAATTTGGCACCAACGAGCATCTACACAGAATGGGGCTAAGTACTAGTGACACTTGCAGATTTTGCGAAGATGAAAAAGAGTCAATGCGACACATATTGTGTAGCTGGCTCTTGCGAGACGTAGGTTGAATCATCTGGGAGTAGCCTATCCTACGCCAAATGATTATGTACAGCTCCAAGCTGGTGCGATCGTTGCGTACCTGAGGGTACGCAACGTAGGCTCTTCGTTACGCCAGCAACAGAGTAAGGGAATGCCAAATGGATCCAACTGGGTCGAAGTGCGTTCCGGGGATACCGGGCCCAAATTTATAGTCAAATCAAATGTTTATTTGCCAAACCAAGTGTGTACAATGCTATTGTTTTATACAATGTTGTTCTTTTATTTTGGTAGCCTTTTCCAGGCATTGCAAATTATATAAGATAAAAATATTTATTTAGCATGCAAAATTAAAAAATATAATAGTAAAATTCCATAAGAGTAAAAAAATACAAAAATATACTTAATAATAATTATGAATAGTATAAACTAGATGATCGCCGCATTGATTATATGTATAGTTATTTAGTACCTATTTTATATCTCAAAATATTCCGCAGTTGAATAAAAACAGTTTTTAATCTAATATTCTTTCAATTGTTTTTCAAAATGTTTTATTGCAGTTTGCATAAAGCATGTTAATTCTCGATTGGGGTATCGATATAGCCATCAAGAATAGAATAGAATAGAAACCTATTAATAATATGAATAAACTCTAATATACTTTCCGTCGCACCTGCAAACTTCAATCAAAGTTAACTATCATTAGGTAACCCTTTTCTTGAAATCGGATTATTTTGACACTCGAAGCCAATTAATACTGATAGTAAGTATGGATATCAATTATATTGTATTCAATAATCGAAGATAATCATAAACTGCTCCGAGAATCAAAATAATAAGATTTTATAATATGACCTAATTAGATTAACTATAATTTATGTTTGTGAGTGCGGCACTTTATTGACTACAAAATCTGCTATGTTGACCATCTTTTAAATTATTATAAGCTCCTATATATTTTCGTAATTCTAACTTGGTCAGATGACTAACCTGGAATCGTCCAATGGAAGACACGCGCTTACTGCTGACTGCTCTAGATCCACGCAGTTCAGCTCGGCCACACTTCGCGACTCCGTCCGTGACAACGTTCTATAACAATAGGAATATGGATTTGGGAAAGGGAATACGGGATATGAAGGATTTGCTAGAAGGGTATCCTATAAAATACTTATAATTAATGAAGACACTCTCAAGAAAAAATAAAGAAATATTTCTTATTGTTGAGTATTGACCATATTATAAAGTTTGTATAGTTGTCAACAAATAAATATTTTGTGTATATTTTCATACTAATATGTATAAACCACAAGATAGGCCGTTAACGTGCAAATTCAAATCTTTGTGAAAAATATTGTTCCCATTTTAACCTGTATTTGTGTAAATAAGTACTTACTCATTATTTCTTGATTACGAATTATAAATTTCCGAAATATATCTAAGCTCATCAAGAAATTACGTACTGCCAAATAGCCACGAAGTATCCACGCATGTTAAAACGTAACACGAGAAAAACTTTTCCTCATAGAAAGGTAACCACAAATATCCAATTCTAACGGACTTAGACCGCTAGAGCTGTCCGGTCGTCAATACTACCCAACAATTGGAAAATATTAAATTCAATAACAGGCAATTACCGGTAAATCGTTCATGTATGGCAGCCGGCGGTGCGTCGCCGTGGGCTTGAAGCCTCCGACGTATTACAGCTCATTAGCCGGAGAAACTTGGCCATTTCACAGCCTAACCATCGGGTTAACATGGAACTATTTAGCGAAATATTCACGCTACGTAAGCGAAACGGCTTCGGAAATGTTGGTAAATATAATTTTACTAGCGACCCGCCCCGGCTTCGCACGGGTAAAGGATAAAAAATGGTTTTAGTCGCCTGTTACGATACAGCCAACGGGAAGAGATGGGGGGATGCAATTCTAACAAGGTGTTTAATATAATTAAATAATTAATTAAATAGTTTTACAAACCGTTTCTCAAATAAATTCCAAAATAAAATAAACACAAGTCTACAAAGCAACCTCTTTAGAAAACATTTTTCATTCGACTAAAATCGCGATATCTTCAGTTGTACTTACGAGTATGAAACTGTGTAGTATAACTTTAATAAAAAATCTAATTCCGTCTTTTAATGTAAGGGACGCTAGAATGTACGAAAGACGTTTGACAAAACCTGCCACTCACTAGCCAAAGTGCATTCTTCCCTCAACAAACTTAAGAAAAAAGACAATTTGTAAACCATAAAGTTTTAAATAATTTGATGGTAGAATGCATTATTTTGTTCTCGGCTTGGATCAAAATAGACAAACAAGCGCGCTAAGGGACGTTGCCACTAATTGACACTATCTGTCTTTTATAACCATTGTATTGGACCCTTTAATTAACAGATATTGTGGCTGAGTAAATAACAAACAATCAAAAGAACATTCACACAAGGAATGGGCTTTTACGTTTAAAAATACTGTTTTATGGAACGGGGATAACGGGGAACGGGGATACGGGGAACAAAGTACAGTGAAGAAAAAAATAATCCCGATTCTGTTACGAGAATCGAATAAAGACTTTATATAATAGGTACTTATTATATAAAATTTACCAAATGTTATTATAATTTAGTAATGGGTCGCTTAAAAAACATCATTCCGTTTCTGATAGTATATTGTACTTCTTATTACTAGCTAGCTACCTATATATACTATACTAGTGAGATACTAAGCTACATCGTGATAAGTAGTCTAAAATATAGACTCTACCTATATCAGTAGACGCTTTTACTTACACGAATGAGTTAGGTAATGAAAACATTAATTTATATTTATGCTATCAGTTTTTCTTTCCTTTTTGCTCAGAATAAACTTGTCTGCATGCTTAGAATGTGCATTCATAGATTCGTACGCTACCATAGCGCACTAACTTACTAACGGAAGGAAAAGGTCCTTGTGTCTGAGGTCTGTGCTGGCTGCAAAAGGGACGGACCTCGACCCCACTACCCATAAAAATACAGGCACAACTCATAGAGATACAGGCACGGCTCATAGAGATACAGACAAAGCTAATAGTGATACAGGCACAGCTCATAGAGTAGTAACAGCCTTACTCAACGCCGGACTACAACGCCATTGACGAATGTGACGTTTTTTAGCTACACTCGTCTCTTAAGTTAACAAAATTAGAGATTTCCTCAGTTGGTTAAATATTGAATAGGCATTCGCACATCCCTACCCCCTCTTAAAATATCCAACTGGTGCTAATACTACTCTAATATCGTTTTGTAAATAAATACCAGAGTTAACTGTTAAATTTCCTTTTACTAACACAATAGGATTTTTTACTAAAATAAATACAAGACATATTCGTACAATGTAATATAATAAATGGCAAATAAGTGTACAGTATAAATATCGTTTTCAAATTAGTTATTTACTGTCCAATATCCAAATAAGTCGATATAGGGCTGAGAAAATACTGCACTCATGAGAATGTCTAAAAAATACAGTTAAGCTTTACTTTATGTATTTTAATATACTTACCTCTAACTGACAATACTCGCAAGACTTTCGCCTGGTACCTACATAGTAGAGTAAGCGACATGCAGTTGACTTGTTTACATACATTATACTACCGTTAAATATACCTATTAGGTTATTTTATGAACAGACTCTCTTTCACCTAGTAAATTTTAAAGAGACTGACAGGTTTTAGTGGAAATTAGTAGTAGGTACAGTCATCGTTCCCGAGGTTTTAAACCGCTCGCCCGTCTAGGCCCTGTTACGCGAGGGTGGCAGAGGGAACGTGTACTTCTCCTTTATTATTATGATGATAAGGCCACCGGATACCTTTTCAAAGTTTCCTCCACGATAACCAAAGTAGGTACCATCACTATAGACTATTTTCTAGGATAATTACATTTGGCGTGTGCGCTTCAGACATCCATTAAGTACGCCGACTCTGAGGAGGACGGCGGCGGATTTGCGACCCCTTCCCCGTGAGCACCATGTCAAGTACCCAGGGTACTGTAATCTAGGCTTGTGTAGTACATGTACTAAGTACCTACTAAAAGGAATATATTCCCGACACTGAATAGGACGTACTATTCCCCTTCCTTTATAGTACATTATTCTTTTAGTACTTCGTCTTTCGAGATGTATTCTTAGTCTCTGGTTCTGTACTAACTGGTCAGCTATTCCTATTCCTTTTTAGTACATCATTTCGCGAGCGATGTATTCCTTTCTAGTCTCTGGCTCTGTACGAACTTGTCCGCAGTGTTGCCAGAAGATAATTAAAAAAAGGTCCGAATGCAGTGCTGGCGGGGGCCGGATTTGCGACCCCTTCCCCGTGAGCACCATGTCAAGTACCCAGGGTACTGTAATCTAGGCTTGTGTAGTACATGTACTAAGTACCTACTAAAAGGAATATATTCCCGACACTGAATAGGACGTACTATTCCCCTTCCTTTATAGTACATTATTCTTTTAGTACTTCGTCTTTCGAGATGTATTCTTAGTCTCTGGTTCTGTACTAACTGGTCAGCTATTCCTATTCCTTTTTAGTACATCATTTCGCGAGCGATGTATTCCTTTCTAGTCTCTGGCTTTGTACGAACTTGTCCGCAGTGTTGCCAGAAGATAATTAAAAAAAGGTCCGAAAGCAGTGCTGGCGGGGGCCGGTTTTAAGCAGTAAAGGCCGACATAAAAAAAATATATTACGAGTTATGTTTTGAACTTATGTATGTCCATTCCTTTTTATGTATTATGCTTATACAAGACGAATTGGTCAACCGAACCAATTATTTCGATGGATTGGCAGTCGGAGGCTTAAAGGCCGATGAAGGGCTGATGGTAGCCGCAAGCCGGCATAGTTTTGAAAAGGCCGAGGATCAATCTGGCAACGCTGCTGGTCCGATCATCAGCTGCTCGCTGACGTACATGGAACGCGACTGAACGAGCGAAAGGGAATCAATCTGTGGAATCAATGTACGAAAGAGTGGGCTAAATATTTAGATCAATACCCGGCACGCTGGGTGAAATAGAAGATGAGTATCTGTATCTCGTTTCTTACTACTCTTTAGCCATAAGCCTATCCCTCTCTATTGTTAGAAAGAGACAGATATCACTTCCTCCTGAGGATACTCCCTCCACGTTTAATTCGCTATTCCTTCAGTGTACTACAGTACTAGAAGACTGTACTAGTACATTTGGAAGATTGTACTAGTACGGAGCGCTCCGTTCAGTGTCCGAGCAAGAACAAGCCTACTGTAATGCGCCCCCGGTGGCGGGCTTAAAGGCAAGGCACTGAGGGATTCCTGGTGCAGATCCCACCGGACAGCCCAGGTCTCCCTTCTCATGTATCGAAAACCGAGCGGGTTTTTTTTGGGTAAGAATCCCACATACCCCAGGTCCCGGGCCTATCCAAGCCCCGCGAAAAAAAAACCATAATTACTTTTCTAGGTACTGTAATTATGCTTTGTACTTGTGTCGACTTACGGGTTTTCCGACCCACCACGTCATGTCAGCCAATACGTCCGTCAGCTTCACCGCTTGTGGCAGTTTGTGTCCAAACAGTTTCTAATTTATGTGATCGCTATCGATTCCAGCATCCTTATTACTTTGACGTTATCTGGTGAATCATCTTGATAACCGGACGTGTATATACTAATGATTAGTTATTGGTCGGCAGTTTAAGGTCGTAGTGACCGTAAAAGGGCCCTTTATTTGAACAATGTCAGTGTACAAGCTAGGTAGTATTTTTTTAATAATGAAATATCCTGTTAAGCTTTGTTTTTTTCATTACAAAGAAAAGAAAAAAAAGAAAGAAAAAGCATTTATTGCCACAGATTACAAATAATGGCATCACATCATCATCATTACATTTATCCTCAACGACAATAACCGAAACCAAAATAGATTAAATGTCCTTGTTTATGTCCCACGACTGTGCACGGGCCTCCCCTCAAGATGAGGGGGCTTAGGTCGCAGTCCACCACGCTGGCCAAGTGCGGTTTGGCGTACTTCACACGTCATTCGAAAGCTAGTTAGGCTTCCTCAGACATGCAGGTTTCCTCACAATGTTTTCCTTCACCAAAAGCTAGTAACAATCGCACAAAGACGATTCGCACATGATTAATTAAAGAAATCAGAGGTGCGGCCAGTGTTTGCACCCTGGCCTGTGCCGCACCTTGTTTCCAAGGCAAGCCAAGGAGCTGTTACGGCCATTGTAACAACTTTACTTGCTGGTAACCCTTGTGCAAGGAACCTTTCAGAGCTATTCTGTCGCTAAGCAGCAGTGTTTCACATTTCTATTTTCTTGTGTAAAGAGCACAATACCTGGTGAAAGAGACTTAAGAACTATAGTCGCGGGTCACGAGCGGCAGTGAATTGCAGGTGTCTATAGGCAGGCGTGTCGCTTGCCATCGGGTAAAGGGGTCGTCCATTAATCACGTGAGGCTCGAAAGGGGGGGGGGGGAGGGATTCCGAAAACATCACGAAATATCACCAGGAGGGGGGAGGGGTATAATGAGACATCACGTGTATTTATTTTTCGTTGAATGCACGATTTCTAAACCAAACAGCGGCACGTGGCCTTGACTCACCGTTGCCGGCAACGACTTCCACTTCAACATTTAATCAGTTAAGTACCTGTATTTAAAGATAATATTCCGAAAATTTCAATATAAACTATATTGAAATTAGTAGTAGGGTAGGGTAGTAGGGTAGGGTAGTAGGGTAGTTTAAAAACCTCACCACCTATCACCAGGAGGGGGGGAGGGGTTAAAAAGTTGCTAAAAAACATCACGTGATTAATGCACGACCCCAAACGACTTACTTTTCTCATTACACTCATACATACACTCAAATGCATGAAAGATCGCTCGTGCTCAAAAAGCTAAACTACTTTTTTTTTTTCTCTTTTGTCGTTGTATAGTTTTATGTTGTTCTGTTAAGCATAGTGAGAATTGTTACAGCAGAAGTAATAATAACATAGTTTTTAAGCCCACTTGATACAGTTTTTTTCTCTCTCGGCGAAGAACTAGTCCGAGCAAAGGGGTAAACTGAAAAACAGCGCTGTGTGCAGACGTCACAGTGTGCATGCAGCATCTGCTGAGTCTACCCCTGTTGCCCCATGTTTCTTACATGTGCACAAAAATGTTTAGTAGTTAGTTTGTAGGTGGCAATAAATTGTTTTTTTTTGTTTTTTTCTATTACTAAGTTAAATAAAAAATACAGAGAAGCGAGTTGTGAACCTTATGATGGATACTGTTACTAATAGTTACCCACAACGGACTTAAAATTGTTCAGCATGATATTGTTACGACCGCGACATAAAAGTGTTAATTACTCGGTTCATTATTACTTAATTACAATGATCACAAAATGCATTGTTAGTTTATAAGTATCGATCCGTATCGAAAAATCTAGAATTATCAATAGAAAGTTGTTCCCTCACATTCGGCAAGTACTTAGGTATTGTACCTACCTATAGCTCGCTCTCGGTTCACTCGTTTATTTCTCGAACTGTTGTCTCTATTGTGTGGGCTCGCGAAAATGCTAGACTAAGTACTAGTGCCTTCGAGAGGATTCCACCGTTCTGTTAATTTAGCTATATAAGCCGACGCATAGAGGCGTCCAGTTTTGTTTATGTATACAAGCGACAGTGAAAACATCTCAAGGAAGCGATCGAAGAGAATTGTACCGGCGACCTTTGCGACGACTTTGGACTACTGTGACGTACTTACTGTGCGACTCGGACTATACTGTGCCATGTGTGTATAGTGTGTATACAGTGTGAGTGTACATGGAATAAAATCTCCTTTTACGTTAATCGGCATTTTAATACCCACCCGCACGTAACAATATTTTATTAAACATTTGTAGTTTTATAGAGAACTAGCTGACCCACGCAGCTCCGCCTGCGCTATTTTTACGTTAACTAAACTTTGAATAACAGACATTCGCATCGAATACATAACCTCATTTTTTATAGTCGGTTAAAAACTGGGACCCACTTTTTACTTACTCTCCGAAGCACGGACCCGTTTAGTTCAAATGGCGTTAAACGGTCACCCATCTATTTAATGACCTTACCTAACGTTGCTTAACCCGATCGATTACAAAACCTTGATAACAACTCTCTATGAGTGTTCCCTTACTAATATTTATTATATTTTATAGAAAAATTGATAAAATCGGACCAAGCGTATAACCAAGTACCCGTTTTGACTTTAATCCCCTCTCCCAAAAGAACCGTGCTAGATTACGGGACAAAAAGTATCCTATGTCCTACCTCGTAGTAAGATCTCAAATCATGCCATGTTTCATTTGAATCCATTCAGTAGTTTCGGCGTGATGCTCAGCCGTGATACAGACAGACAGACAGACAGACAGACAGACAGACAGACAAAAATTAAAAAAATTACATTTTCGGCCTCAGTATCGGTTATAGAATGCCCTCCAAATATAATTTTCAAAATATCTTCAATGTACAGAATTGGACCTGTTACAGTTTTATTATAAGTATAGATGAATACTATAATTTAGTTTCCTAACTTTACTGAAGCGCGTCGCAGAGGCAGTCAATATCCAGACTAATAGAGCGTATAATGACGTCATTACAAAGACTACATGATCTAACAAGTACTATATCAATGAGCTATGAAAAAAAATCTTGGGATTGGTGTAACAATATTATAAGATACCTTTACCTATGCCCGATTTCTAAAAGAATGATATATGCAAAATTTAACAAATTCAATGGCAAATGTAATAGCTCTTGTTAAGTATCAATTACGTTGCAAGAAGGAACTAAAACTACAGTTAGTTCAATACCATTATACCAAAGTGTTGAGATCCTTGAAATATTTAATTACAGAGAGGAATAAATAGTTAAGTATAATAAAACATACAAAGGCAGGGTACCTATATACATAAACTAGTTTGAGAGTAGCGTGCTAATGCTATTAAAATATTAGAATCAGAAGCCTGCAAACCAGTAATAAGCCAAGAGTAACGTAAAATCTAATAACATACTTTGAACACAGTGTAAATTATAATTCAAGCGGTACACTATTGATGCCTTAAATACGGACTCAGTTCAACGATATAATTATCATAATAAAGTGCAATAAACTCTGGTAAAGCAGAGCAAAGTACTAGGTCTACAGATAGAGTAAAGAGTAAGTAGCAATATTATGCACTGAAAAACCTGGCATCGGACCTAGAAAATTATCAGTTTCAATGTCAGTAGCGGCAGTCAATACACAGCTTCATTAAATATGATAACCTGGCGTTAAGATGCACACAGTATCAGGACTGCAGGTGAACAAGAATTTGTACTGTATAAATAAAATAGATTGTTATAGCCTTTGAGACATTCGGTTAAGGAACAATAAGTAAAGCAAAGGTAAATAATTGAGTTCAGTGTAAATAAAATAAACAAAAATACTGCTGTATAGGAACAGAACCTACGTACCTACGTACCTACCTACCTACCCGCCTACCTACCTACCTACCTACCTACTTACATCGATATACTATTTATACCTTACAACCTCCTGTGAGTAACGAACTGTAGTAAAGATGCGCTCAACACCAAGCTTGCAGAAATGATAGGAGCTGTGAAAAATAATATGAGTTAGAGGCACTTCTACAATATCCGATACGATATCGGTATTGAACGCTGATCCAATATCGAGTGAAGCAAAATAACGGGTCGCACAGAGATTTTATGTCGGAAATGTTTAACTTATTTAGGAGTAAAGCAGGACGTTCGCCTACCACATAGCTGCTTAGTGAAAAACTGTGGTAGTACCTACTTATTTGGATGGTGGGTTGCACCGGGAAACCACGACTACACCAATAAAAAGTAGAGTCCGCTCCAATATCAGATCCGATATTATTTCAAACACATTTACTTGTTCTGTTTAGAATGGTACTATGAAAACGCTCTAGCATTCCCGGTCTTGTAAATGTGTGAGTCGTGCTTAAAAATGTTAAATTTTTGAATTATAATAAAAGTAAGAATTGTGACTAAAGAATGCGGTATGCGTCGGAAAAGATGGGCAAAGCACCAGGCGCGCAGAGGTGCGAGGAGTGGCGGAGCATGTAATGGGTCAGCTTCCGCGCGGGTGTGCCAACCGCCATTGTTCCGCCGGCGGCCAACTCGTGCGTGACAGTCTGCGGCGGCGGCGGGGGCGAAGCCTCCAAACAGATGCAACATCTATCGCTAACTACGATTATCTGATAGCGATTGGATGTAATGACCTTTTATTGTTTTAAATGTGTTCCGGAATTAAAACAATTCAATGAAGCATAAAGCTAGCTAGCTATTAGAAAAATCTTCAAGGTAAATGCATGTAATTATTTTAGTTTCTGTTATATATATTATTATTATTGATATTAAGAACATTTAATAAATTTATAAGCAGCAGCGGTGTATGGGTGCTGCTCGAGTCAACTCGTGCGCGGGTGCTGCTTGGGGGGACTGCTCCGACTTCTATCCCTTTGGCCTTTTAGTTTGTTGTACTTTCGTCGTATTTTTTTCTGTCTTATTTGATCTTTTGAACGGCGAGACACACTGTCGCTCTGATCTAATTGTAACATGACACACTTTAAAATAAAAGTGAAACAAGTTAAATAAAAGCTTTTAAAAATGACAAGCCCGATAAGTTTCTTGCCAGATCTTCTCAGTTGAGGTCGCGTTGTGATCCAGTGGTAGGTTTTTTTTAAAAAAATGACCTTTCGAAGGTGCTATAATAAGCCTACTTGAAATAAACCATTTTTGACTTTGACTTTTTTTTATTATATTTTATTGCATTGTATTATATAATTTTAAATTTTATGATAATTATTTAATAATATAGACATAAATTGTAGATTTAAAAATAAACCCATTTTTCCTAATAAGGTAGATAGATCGTAGAGGACTTTGTCATCTTTAAAACACCCTATGTTATTTATAAGCACATCTATGGTAAGCAAATAAAGATGATTTTATTAGAAGCTTTGGCTAATTTATGTCACGCAAGCTATCAAGCTATAATAACAAAATCTACTTTGTCAAAGCTTCATTTGATGATATATGAAACATTAATAACAGACACTCGACCTACTTTATCAAATAAGTTAAACGACAGCTATTAGCTGCCGATAACAATTTGGACGCCGAAAAGGGACAACCGGAAGGCTAACATCGATACATCACAATATAAATATCGAAGGTGTATAATTAATAGAGAGTTATTCGTATAACATTGAAAACTAGATTTTGCTGTGTTGTGATATGGTCTATGCACTTCTAAGTGCAATATTGTGTTTTATTCTGGAAAAAAAAATTAACATAATGTAACTCCTTTACTGTTATTTCGCTATAGGAATATGTTTTTCGGATCTACATATGTACCTCTTTTTTCATCATATTATACTTTCTTATTTACTAGCTGGTAGGTTGTGCAAGGAACCGTCCAGGTAGGTATCACCGCAGTGTCAAGATATTCTGGCTCCAAGCAGCAGTATTCCGGATGAAGGGCACTGTAGCTAGGGAAATTAGCGGACACAAAAACTTAAAATCTAATGTCTTAACGGTCGGCAACGCGCTTACCATGGGGCGGGTCCCACGATTGCTTGCCACCTAGGTAAAATCGAATAATAAGTAATAATTTAAATATTTCAATTTCTGTAGATTGTATTATTGATTGTGAAGTTGGTTAGTAAAAATTGTATTTTACATCTAATATACTTGTAGAGCCAGTATTAGGAACTAGGTAGAGAAAATCTCAGTGATTCACTTTTGACTAATTCTACTATGCTTTACACAGCAATTTGATGGTAGACAATGAACGCTAACTATTTAATAGTCTACGACAAAATAGCGTCGCACCAAACATAGAGAAGCAATAAAAAAATACATAATTCATGTTTCTTCAGAAAAAAATATCCGGTCGTAATGAAATTTGCATGGAATCATCATAGTAGTTTACTCTCTCGAATAAAAAAAGAAACATCGAAATTGGTTCATGTTTGTCAGAGTAATGTAATGGAGAACATCAGTTTTATGGTTTTTACCAGATAAATTCCTCCACATTGCCCATGGTCCTCCAGGAAGTTCTTATCCGGTTATGATAAAATTCATACAGATTCATCACAGTGGTTTTTTCTTTCGAATAAAAAAAGAATCATTGAAATTGCTAAAGATTTGCCAGAGTTATGACCATTTTTGTTCTTAAAAAGCAACATAAAAACATCTTATAGGCATTACTGCAGGTTTCCTGCGCAGTCACCATTCTTGTTTTTTTTCAGGAACTACTTATTCATAAGCGATAATTTTTTTGATGGGACCCAATCAATGGTTTGATAAATGGATGGAAGAAAGATTTTTTCAAATCGGTTCATAATTGCCAGAGTTATGCGCGACCATACATAAAAAAAAAATACAGACGAATTGAGAACCTCCTCCTTTTTTGTAAAAAATACTCAGCTATTGTAAAAGTTGCGTGGTTGAGACTTTCGAGAAAAATTGTTGGTAACAAAGTCTTGATTGATGTTTCGAAGCGTGAAAGAAAGAACAAGTGGAAGGCACCATAAGAAGAAACAGAACAAAAATAAGATGATTATGAAATAGAAATAGCATTTAGTACAAGGCGAATATTATTCTAACAAGACATAATAAAACATTTTCTGTAGAGTCTGTCAGAAAAAAATGCATAGATTGAACCACAGGAATGAACAAAGAATAAAAATTTACTTTTTTTACGTGAATGCATTTGAGTCAAGAAGAGGAAACATCAACTTAGATCCTCATTATAGACTGTTGCACACGTAACAGAGGGGCGCAGTGTACACAGGTTGCGATGCACGCGAGCGAGTGTGGGCACTGCATGGCTTCGCGGCGACAATATCCTGTTACTGCAACGCCGTCACGTCTCACCATCTATAATCCTGTTATAATTAATCGACGCCATACTGTACGGTATTGTAATTTTCTAACTTATAGCCGACGTTACTTGAATATAAAGATTATGCGATAAAGTTTATGGAAGCTAACTTTTAACGGTTGGGTAAGGTTTTCACGTCTCGTGCACGAAGAGGTATTAATTGGTTTTTTTTTAATCAGACCATCATAGGCCGTGAGGTGTCAGGTTAGGAATAGCACCAACCCTTATCATCTCCTACCGTTGCGTGTCGGGAGAGGCGACTAAGAAAAATCTAGGAAGATGGGCAGCAAAGACTTTCTATTGGATTACCTACTACATATACTGTGATTCCCAAGGTACCTGCCAAGCGTGGGAATTATGGCAACCCCCTCCCTTCCACGGGAGGCTTTTGTTCAGTATTGGACGTCTTTCGACTGCTGATTGGACAACACCTATATATGTATACCTACACGTGGGCAATTAACATAGTTTTAGGGCATACACCTCGCGCTTGGCAGGCGTCTTGTGAATCGCAGTTTAAGCAGAGATAGATGTTAAACAAGAGCTGCCCGTCTTCTGGTTTTCCCTTAATCGCCTCCCAACGGGAGAAGATGGAGGTGCTATTATCTATTGATTCATTTTACAATTCATGTTCAATACACAGAAGAAAACAAGAATGTATAAAATGAATAGGAAAGAAAGTATACCTAAAGGTGCTACTCGATTGCAGCAGACTGTGAGAAGAGAGTGGAAAAAAATTGTAAAAGCCCTTCAATGTATGTAGATTTCCTCCGAGACTAGCTGATTTCGTAATATACCTAATAGTCCGGTCAAATTAGACCAAAAAATGAGAGTGAAGTTACATAAAGTCCCAACAAGCTGAATTTCAGTGAAATTGTTCAAAATATAATTATAAACAATGTCTAGAAGTTCCCCATCATTCCCCTGTAAGGAAAAAATTTTATTCAAGGTCAAAGGTCAAAAAAATGAGTTTTTCGCGATTTTCAGCAAAACGGTAAGTTTTATCATAAAAGTACCTCAGACAAAAATTGTAGATCATAAAATTATCTATAAAAAATGTATCAATACTTTTTTCCTAACGAGCCAACGTTTCTGAGATATAACGATTCAAAAAGTTATAAAAGTTGTTATCGTCATAATATGCATGAGTACGCCACGTATCTAGAGTTCATCAAGAGTTCAACATCTAGAGTTGTTTCGTTAAAAATACTAAAAATAAAAAACAAGTTCAATTAGCTTGTCTTCCTCCAACCTCAGTTGCTGCTCACCAACATCTTTTTCGAGTATATTACCAAGTTCAAGTGTGGCTTGGTTATCAGCTAGACCCTACAGACTAGGGTTGGAAGTTGGTCAACAATATATTAGAGCCAGTTCAAACTTTACTTCCACCTGCGCCGGAAAAACTGCTGAACACTATTTTTGCAACTGCAAAAAGGAATGCAGCGCTAAATGTGGTTGCAAAAAAGTCGGACTGTCTTGTTCTTTGGCATGCACAAAATGTCAAGGCCGGTCGTGCTCTAATATTGAATCACAAACAATGGAGGATTCGTTTGACTCCGACGAAGTATCATGCGATACATCGCTATTGACGCAATTTACTTGCATCCAAAATGAAGATGAAGAAGAAGCAGGAGAAGAAGAACAAGAAGAACATCAAGAAGGAGAACAAGAATTTAAAACTTACGAATAAGACGAATAAACTTCAACACTTTTTTTTAATTTACATCGCTTTTATCTTCACATCTGACTGACCCGTGGAGTAGGCCTCCTACTGGGGAAACCACGTTAAAAAAACGCGCTAAGTACACTACCTCATAGGTGGCGTGGAAACGTGTGCATATTATGACGATAACAACTTTTATAACTTTTTGAATCGTTATATCTCAGAAACGGTGGCTCGTAAGAAAAAAAGTATTGATACATTTTTTTATAGATAATTTTATGATCTACAATTTTTGTCTGAGGTACTTTTATGATAAAACTTACCGTTTTGCTGAAAATCGCGAAAAACTCATTTTTTTGACCTTTGACCTTGAATAATTTTTTTTCCTTACAGGGGAATGATGGGGAACTTCTAGACATTGTTTATAATTATGTTTTGAACAATTTCACAGAAATTCAGCTTGTTGGGACTTTATGTAACTTCGAATGTCTAAATTGACCGGACTACTAAGCTGTTCCCAATAACAAAAATGGTGTATCTTGCCCAACAACGCCATATCAAACAATATTGACACAACAGGCGCCTGATATAAATCTTAACACAATAGAAAGGGCCCTAAAACGGTGCCGAGCGCAATTCAAAAGGTTACAATTCTATTGTTTCCCGCAGTTCCTCCGCGCGAATAAGCGAGACAAATCGTCAAAGGGGACAAAACTATTATCGTAACATTCGCAACACTTGCATTTAGCGTGCCCTAATGACACAGTGAAACCCGACACTTAATGGACTTCTAAGGTCCCGAACATACAATCTATACTTATAATAAAACTGTAACAGGTCCAATTCTGTACATTGAAGATATTTTGAAAATTATTTTTGGAGGGCATTCTATAACCGATACTGAGGCCGAAAATGTATTTTTTTTAATTTTTGTCTGTCTGTCTGTCTGTCTGTCTGTCTGTCTGTCTGTCTGTATCACGGCTGAGCATCACGCCGAAACTACTGAATGGATTCAAATGAAACTTGGCATGATTTGAGATCTTACTATGAGATAGGACATAGGATACTTTTTATCCCGTAATCTAGCACGGTTCTTTCGGGAGAGGGGATTAAAGTCAAAATGGGTACTTGGTTATACGCTTGGTCCGATTTTATCAATTTTTCTTTATAATATAATAAATATTAGTAAGGGAACACTCATAGGGAGTTGTTATCAAGGTTTTGTAATCGATCGGGTTAAGCAACGTTAGGTAAGGTCATTAAATAGATGGGTGACCGTTTAACGTCATTTGAACTAAACGGGTCCGTGCTTCGGAGAGCAAGTAAAAAGTGGGTCCCAGTTTTTAACCGACTATAAAAAAGGAAGTTATGGATGCGAATGTCTGTTATTAAAATTTTAGTTAACGTAAAAATAGCGCATGCGGAGCTGCGTGGGTCAGCTAGTGCTTTCATAAAATTCCAATTATTTATTTCAAATAGGTGGCGTGCACACGCTTTTATGACAGGGCAGGCTTATTTCTTAGGTTATTTACTATATTTTAATCATTTAGAGAAGACGTGGGTAGGAAAAGTATTTTTGGCTGTATGGACTGCGCTCCACTGCCTTACGCTAGGACTTCTGAACGGTAATTTTTTTAAATAGCTTTTAAATCGGATCGCAACGCGGCCTCTACTGAGAAGCTCCGGTAAGAAACTCAGCAGGCTTTTCATTTATTATGTTTTAAAACATTGTTTTTTCTTGTTACAAATTACATCAGCATCACCAACAGTGTCCTGCCGTTCGAAAAATAAAACCAGAAAAAATACGAGGAAAATACAACAAACTAAAAGGCCAAACAGATAGTAGTCGGACCAGTCCCCCCAAGCAGCATCCACGCGCGAGTATGACTCGAACAGCAGCCTTCAGTCCTTTCAGCCATACTCAGCTATACAACTTAACCTTTTATTTTTGTCTAATTGCTAAGCTGTCAAAGGTATATGTACTGTAGCTAAAGTTGGTAGGCTCAAGAGCCGTAATAGCAAACGTCCTATGTCTCATACGACGAGGGGCAATGAAATGCAAATCTTTAGACATGTCTCATTACTAACTGTCGCACTTACAAACGTTAATAAAGTTAATGATCATTAATCCAGCTATAAAATTGAATTATTTTGACACTATTACTCCGATATCTATTGTCTTGTACTCAATAATCTATACTAATACATATTATAGAGGTAAAGTTTGTGAGTTTGGATGTTCGGGGTTATTTCCAGTACTACGGATCCAATTTCTAAAATTATTTTCTGTTAGAAAGGTATAGGTATTATCCCGGAGTGCGACATAAGTACTACTTTTGGTATCTAGACGTAAAAAAAGCGCGTGCGTAGCTGCACGGGTCAGGTAAGTAATGGAAAATAAACTTAAACTGCTTCGCCAGTCGAATTAATTAGTTTCAAATATTGGTTTAATTAGATATAACTGACGTTTGTGAGTGCGGCAGTAAGTTGCTAGAAATACTAAGTTATCTCGTATATTACACATATTTATTTTAAATGTCATCTACATAGAGTTTATATATTAAAAATAGAGTACGCGTTTGTCTATGGTCCCCTTAAACAAAGCGTAGGCAGATTTTCCTCTAAGGGTCCGCTCACACCGACCGGCTCGGAGAGCAGAGCAGATTTTGATTTTCAATTAAAATGGACCTTTGGATAATTGTAACAAGGTTGATTTTTTCATTTCACATCTTTTGTTAGGTTGGAGCGTAAGCATCCTCAATAACAAAAGAAGTGAAATGAAAAATAAACCTTGTTTCAATTATCCAAAGCTCTATTTTAATTGCAATCAAAATCTGCTCTGCTCTCCGAGCCGGTCTGTGTGAACGGACGCTTAGAGGCAGGTGAATTGAATTATTTAGTTTTTTTTTATGGCAATTGTTTTTTATTTAAAGTTATATTGATATGTAAGTGACAAGTAGTGATGGTTTTGATCTGTGACAAGCGCAAATGTCGATTAATACAGCTGACGGTATAGTACCTATTGTCGTGTACCTGATATTTATGTATTTGAATGTTCTTACTTGTGGCTACATGGCCTACTTGTTCTTACTTGAATTAAGCATTCTATAGTACCTACTTGTACTAATTCATCTTCTAAGGTCATCTAGCATGTCCAAATTAGTCATGCGATGCCTAGTCTAGTTCGTATCATTTGGAATTAACAAGGTCGTGTAAAAGCAAATTCCGAGCTTCTGATTGCAACTAACTCGACATTATTGCACAATATCACCCAACTTGTACAAATAAACCATTAAAACATAAACAAGCCAGTCGTTTATCCTAATTGGGAGGCCAAGGCAATGCGCACGCGCCGCCCACCACGCTGAATAAATCTGGAACTGCCTACACCTTCAATTACAGCGAAGTATATTGTATAATGTACGTTGAAAATGGTGTTTAATTTTGCTGCCAAACTTACAATATCCTACCTATAAATAAATTGTCTTTAAAGTCGTTAAAAAAACTAATAACAGATTTTTGAGTCTCTAATACCCTGACGAAGGTCTTCTAGGCAAACTTTCAGACATTTAGGCAAATATTGAAATCAAACTACTTTTACGGCGGTTTATTTTAGATTAAATCCGATAAAATTCGTGAAAGTAGTTTGATTTCAATGTGTAATTTTCGCGTAAATAAAAGGTAACATTATTTAGGCAAATACTTTACAGAAAAGGGTAACATATCGGGTTCAGTTCGTATTCTTAGTGGTCGGACACACTGCAGGCCTAGCGCGGCGGCGGCGGCGGGCGCAAAATATCATACATATGAAAACGCCGCTTGCGGCCACACTGAAGTGACTTAGGCTGGAGCCTAGCGCGACCTGCTTGAGCGAGTTAGCGGGCGTACTTTTCAAACGTTCCTATCCGCTCGTTCTGGCCACACTGCGGGCCTAGTCAACAAGCGATCGATCGCGCGGCTGGCGGGGTATCAAACCATTTCGGTCTTGTCGCTCGTTTTAAGTATTTTTTTATTATTAAATATCTTTAAATACATGTATAAAAAAGGTTTTTTTGGACAATTGAAATTGTAAGTGTAATATGTATATTGTTAATGTTCCTTAATAAATAAAATAAACTTTTTTGACTACAATTTCAATTCTTAATATATATTTTTTTAATAATCTCCATTCATTTAACTGTTTTTAGTTATTTCGTGCGCACCCAGCACACCATCTCTTATGATCAACGCCTCCCATCTCAGGATTGGCCTATCCAGTAAAAAATACAGAATCCTCATAAAAGGTTTGCGACACCTGCAATAAGTGTTATCGCCACAACAGCCCGCGCGTCACTGTGGCCACCCTGCGTGCCCGCCGCCGCGCCCGCGCTAGGCCCAAGTCACCGCGCGTTCACTGTGGCTAACCACTTAGAATATAAGCTGAATTAGTAATGCTCACAAACAAAGGTTTATATTTACTTATTAATATTCAATAATATCCTACGCTTAAAATGTCCTTAAGCATTTGCCAAAAATTTACTTGCCTCTTGCTCTTCGTATTTCTTTTATTTAATCCACAAAATATTGTTTTGAAAATAGCGGAATATTGAAATAGAGTAGGTACTTAGTTATATTACTAGAATCGAACTATTTTAATTAATAAATAAAGCACAATACAACAGAAGAGAATTATCCTTTTGTGTTGTATTGTTTTCTTATATTATTATGTTGTACCTAGTTGTTTTTAACCGACTTCAAACAAGGAGGAGGTTGTCAATTCGTCTGTATATATATATATTTTTTTTTTTCATATGAAACGTTTCCAGTAACATGTCTCAAACGCAGTGGTCCAAAGGCAAGCAACTTTTATATTTTTTATTGATAGTGGCCACCTATCAATAAAAAATATAAAAGTTGGAATTGAGGTTGATATTTTTTTTCGGATTCATCGATCATATTATGAAAACCTATTTTTTTGAAAATGGTCTCTCCCCTTTTATCCTATTTTCCTTTGGACCACTACGTTTGAGACATGTTACTGCAAACGTTTCATAAGAAAAACAACTAGGTAAGATGAAATTAAAAGGAAAAATTGATAAAATAGAGTTGTTTTATTGAATATCTTATAGCGTAAAAATAAGTGAGTGACATTAATCATATTTCTAAACAAAGTTACATTAGCATTCTATTCAGCCGGCCAGCTATTAAATTATTATCAAGTAGGTCTAAATCTAACACCCCCACTTAATTAATTAGCTGTAGCCCTATATGCTTTAAACAAAACAAAAGCTTAATTCTAGTGACACCTTTAGTTAAGGCATCGGCAGGCATAGAGGCTGTATTACAATAAGATATAACCACTTCGTGTGATTCAGCTAACTCCTTTATGAAATGATATCGAATGTTAATGTGTTTAGACCTTTTGTGAATTACTGGACAATATATAAGTTTATTAGCACTTTGGCTATCACTATAAATAACTATCGGATAGTCTAGTCCAATTAATTCGCAAAATAAGCCTTTAACAAACATAACTTCTTTTGAAGCGTCACATAAAGCTATGTACTCAGCTTCTGCAGTACTGAGTGCAACACATTGTTGTTTTTGTGACTGCCACGAAATTGCAGCACCGCCAAAGATCAAGCAATAACCTGAGAACGAGTGACCATCGGAATTGGTTCCCCAGTCAGCATCTGCGTAAGCAACTAAACGTTCTCCAGTCCTTTTGTAACAAATACCGTAATTTAAACTGCCTTTTAAATACCGTAGTACTCTCTTCACAGCAGCAATGTGTTCAGCATTATTGTATGCATTAAACTGGCTTAGGTAACTGATTGCGAATGAAATATCAGGTCTAGTACATGTTGAAAGGTACATCAGTGATCCAATGATTTCCTGATATTGTAAGTCTTCAGTTTTCTCCCCCTTAACTAGCCTGGTATTGCATTCCAAGGGAGTCGATACTGGCTTACAGTCTTTCATTCCATATTTTTCCAAAAGTTTTTCAGTATACGTCTTCTGGTTTAAGTATATTTCACCTTTTTCTCTATTTCTTCTTATTTGGATTCCAAGACATTCTTTTACTTCGCCTAAATCCTTAATCTTAAAATAATTTGCTATAAACATCTTAACTTTTTCAGTTTCTTTAATATTATTAGTAAAAATGTAAAAATCATCAACATATAAAGCAATAGCTATAAATAGTGTTTCTGTCTTCTTGATGTAAACGCAACAGTCATATTTTGATTGTACAAAGCCAATTTTCAATATGTAAGAATGAATTTTTACATTCCAGCATCTTGCAGCCTGTTTAAGACCATAAATGGCTTTCTTCAATTTGCAAACTTTTCGTTCATCACCTTCTTTGACAAACATTTGAGGTTGTTCCATATATATGTCTTCATACAAATCACCATTCAAAAAGGCTGTCGTCACATCTAGATGTTGAATTTCAAGATTCTTTTCTGCCGCTATTCCTAAAAGTAAACGAATCGATGACATTTTTACTACTGGTGCAAAGGTTTCAAAATAATCCTCTCCATATTTTTGAGAAAAACCTTTAGCAACCAATCGCGCTTTATATCTCTCAAGTTTTCCATCTGCGCCGGTTTTTAATTTAAATACCCACTTGCATTTGACAACATTCTTGTCAACTGGACGGTCTACTAACTCCCACGTACTGTTTTCCAACAAAGAATTATACTCCTCTTCCATTGCTTTCTTCCATAGCGCTTTGTCTGTCCTGGACAAAGCATCTTTAACAGATTGTGGGTCTAAACAACTTGACATATAAAAATTATAAACCATATCTTTATCAATTTTAGGGTGTCTATCCCTTAGTGGATATCTCCTCTCAATTAATGGTGCAGTGGATTGTTCTTGACTTTGAGGGTCTCCCACTGGAATGACCCGTGTGTCATCTGCTTCAAACCATTCTTCTCTGGGTTCAAGATCCCTTGAGGAGCATGGTATTGACTCTTCGACAGTAGTTGATTCGGTCTCTATTTGACTTTCAGTTTCCGAATTAATATTAACGGTTGTCGGTTTAATTGTAACCTCAGTCGTTATTATAGAGTCATTGACTGGAGCAGGTAAATCCTTAGAACTTCCTTCGTCTGGTATATTTATTTGCCCTTCAAAGAAAGTAACGTCTCTTGCAAATATAATACGACGTGGATTTTCCATGTTTATGAATCTGTAACCTTTTTGCTGATCTCCATAGCCGACCATAATCATTTCAGTCGTTTTTCGATCAAACTTTTTTCTTGAATCTTTTTGAAGAACTTGAGCTTTAGATCCAAATATTCTGAGATGCGATAGGTCTATTTTTTCTCCTGACCATTTAGTTTCAGGAACTGAATCAGGTACTGCCATCGTAGGTGACCTATTCTTTAAATATATTGCTGTTTGGACAGCTTCAGCCCAAAATTTCTTAGACAAATGAGCTTCTTGTAGCATACATCGCGCTTTTTCTACAATAGTTCGTATCGTGCGCTCAGCCACCCCATTTTGCTGCGGAGTATGAGGAATACTTGTTTGATGTAGAATCCCGTGATCCCGTAAATAGGTTTGGAATTCATTATTGGTATATTCTGTACCATTGTCACTGCGAAGAATTTTAATCTTCTTGCCGGTTTGATTTTCAACAAGAGCTTTAAAACATTTAAATTTTGTAAAAACTTCTGCTTTCGACTTTAAAATAAATCCAAAAACCTTTCGACTAAAGTCGTCTATAAAAATTAAAAAGTATCTAGCTCCACCCCATGACATTTCTTCCATGGGTCCGGCAACGTCAGTGTGAACCAACCCTAATATATCTTTAGCTCGTTTAGCTTTATTTTTTGGGAATTTTTGTACGCATTTTTTACCTTTACAGCAGGCAACGCAAGGTTCTATTTCGGTTTCCGAATAGTGCAGTCCATCTACTAAACTTCTTAGCTTACACATTTGCTGCTTGGAGAGATGACCAAGTCTTCTATGCCATAATTGATGTGCACTTAACTTAATATCATCCTTCAGAACCATTGCTTGATCTTTGCTCTCTAAAGTATATAAACCACCCTTTAATGGTGCTGAAAACAAAGGATTGCCATTAACTGACATATCATTATGCTTGTATACATTACAACTGCTATTATCAAAAAGTACTACATAACCGTGTTTAGTTATTTGACTTACAGACAATAAATTAGCTACTAAATCGGGTACATGTAAAACGTCCTCAAAAGTAATAGAAAGATTTTTATGCTTATCTGATTTTACATTCATTGTAAGATCGCCTTTCTCTTTACATATTAACTTATCGCTATTAGCAACTGTCACATTTGTTAAAATATTTTTAATATTACACAAATTATCAGCGTGTGACGTCATGTGAGATGTAGCACCAGAGTCTAAAATCCAACAATTACTTTGCCTATAATTACTTACATCTGACATTAACAATGTAAGTGGACTAGCTGCGTCAACTGTAGCAGCACCCGTATATGTAGTTACACCCGTAGCAATAGTCGCAGTTGCGTCGTAAGTACGTTTCTCCTTTTGTCTGCATTGCCATTTTAAATGTCCTGTCTTTTTACAGTTGTGACAAAATAATTTCCTTCTGTTATTTTTACTGTAATTACTAGGTGTTGTAAGTGCAGATTGCCCAGAAGAAAATTCGCGTCGATGGCCTTCTTTTAACAGAGCAGTCATAACGGATTCAGACGTTATTTTCGAACCTGAATGCTCCAGAGCCATTACGAGGGGGTTGTACTCTTCAGTCAAGCCAGCTAACATGATGATGCCTATAAATTCGTCTTCGATACCTGCCTTAATGCTTTGTAGTTGCTGTTGGGTTCCTTTGATCTCATTGCAGTAGCATTCAATGGAAGGAAAGTTCGTAGATTTCATACCGAACAATTTTCGTAGTAGCGTAAGCCTACGCATAAGGCCTGCATCCGCGAAGCATTGTTGCAGTTTATCCCACGTTTCTTTCGCAGTCTTTGCTTCGCATATAATAGGATATATTTTTTCTTCGCATTGAAGGCATATTTTTGATCGAGCTTTGGCATCTCGTCTTTTGTTTTCTTGCGTATCTATTTGTGTTTCGAGTACACAATCCCACAAATCACAGTCCGTGAGGTACATTTCCATGGCAAATCTCCAATTATTATAATTTTCCTGTCCCAATAATTTTTGGAAACTCGGCGTACTAGTGGTATGCGTGATAATTTGTGAATGATCCATATTTATTGGATTTTCAAATACCACACGTAGGAAAAAACGTTTTACATTAAACTAAACCGGTTATGGGCTATCTGGGCCCATAACCAGATGAAATTAAAAGGAAAAATTGATAAAATAGAGTTGTTTTATTGAATATCTTATAGCGTAAAAATAAGTGAGTGACATTAATCATATTTCTAAACAAAGTTACATTAGCATTCTATTCAGCCGGCCAGCTATTAAATTATTATCAAGTAGGTCTAAATCTAACAAGGTACAACATAATAATATAAGAGAACAATACAACACAAAAGAATAATTCTTTTAAGTTGTATTTTGTGTTTATTTTCTAACTCAAAATACTGCGTGCTTTGCATAACAAAGCGGTGTGAAGACATGTAATGAAGACATCTATGGTAAAGACTAAGGTAAAGCCCACCAATATTGGGTGTGAAGATGAGAACTCCTTTATTAAAATAAGTTTTTATCAGAGTAGTTTTTTCGACATTGCGAAAGATCTAAGAATAATAATAATAAGAAGATTAATCTAATCTAAGAAGATTATTTATATTCGTACTCTTAGGGCTCTTCGGACTTTCCCCAAGAGAAATTAGTTTTTTATCTCCGGTCATTTTACCTATTCCGTATGTCAAGTGACAATTGCTCAGAGGTCAGACGTCATCTTGGGCAATTGCAACAATCTATATAGCTAGGTACTTACTTTGTAATGGAGCTTTTGGAATCCTCCGGCAACCCGACGAATATTAGAGTGGATGACATTGGAACACTTCACAAAACACTTAGAATTTACTTAAAATTTTGCGCGAAATTACACTATCTTAAAATAGATAAAACCAAAATCGATCCTATCAAAACAACATAATTTTATTTAAAAAAATGACTTTTCTTATACGTCAAGTAGAAAAAATAATACAAATTCAGGTATCTTGCCAGTACTGGTGAGATTATGAGCTAGACTGCCGTTTTGCATTAAACTTTATGATAACTTGGACGTGGGTGAAGACCGTAGGTGTAAATCGACCTCGACTTTTGTAATATCAACTTTAATATACATTTCCTTTCTTAGAAGAATGATCTCAGCTTGCTCTTATTTTAATGTACAGTAGACCTTCTTTAGAACACTGTCTAGTATAATGCAGTAACTATAATTTAAAGGTTCCTGTGTGGGCGCATTAAAGCAAAATAAAGGACATTTTATTACTTCCCTACCTCCTGAACCATGACACAGGATACTTACAAAGTTAAATTTACGAAACATTCGTTGTATGGTTATTTATTTATAACAACATGCCTGATTGCCTGTTTGTCATTCAGTAAAAGGAAGTCTACTTAGCCCAAACCAGACCAAACCCTTATCCCTCGCTCGAGGACTTTGTGGTTCCAATCAAAAGACTCCATAATTATGACGATTCGTTTGGCTCGCCATCACCACTGCTCCGCCCACATCCGGAGATTAGAGTTGACTCCCGGAGATTTACTAGTTTCCATTCAGTAAAAGTAAGTCTAGTGGCGGGTCACCCCCTTCCCTCCAATATGGTTGAGGGGAGTGATGGCTGCTGCTCGAGTCAACTCGTGCGCGGGTGCTGCTTGGGGGGACTGGTCCGACTACTATCCCTTTGGCATTTTAGTTTTTAGTTTGTTGAATTTTCGTCGTATTTTTTATTTTTATTTGATATTTTGAACGGCAGGACACACTGTCACTGGTGCTGATTTAATTGTAAAAAGACAAACTTTGTTTAAAAAAAAAAAGTGAAAAAATGACAAGCCCGCTGAGTTTCTTGCCGGATCTTCTCAGTTGAGGCCGCGTTGTGATCCGGTGGTAGCTTTTAAAAAATTGACCGTTCAAAAGTGCTAGCGTTAAGCCTATTTGAAATAAAAATGTTGAATCTTTGAATCTACTTAGCCCAAACCAGCCCAAACCCTTATCTCGACACGCTCGAGGACTTTGTGGTTCGTGGTTCCAATCAAACGACTCTAATTTGACGAGTAGTTTGAATCGCGATCACCGCTGCTCCGTCCACATGTGGAGATTAGACTGGACTTCCGGAGATTTATCAGGGGGTAGGTCCCTCGTGTAAGGAACCGTCCAGATTAGGTACCACCACAGTGTGTGATATTCTTCCGTTTAGCAGCAGTATGCAAACATTGCTGTGTTCCGGATTGAAGGGCACTGTAGCTGGTGTAATTACCGGACACACGCCAATGACGAGCGGGAGTGCATTGCATCTGTCTATAGGCAGGCGTATACCCGTCGGGTGTCCGGGTAAGACTAGCACTCTCTCATCTCCTCCCGTTGGGTGTCCGTAAGACGCAAATAAAGGGAAAATAAAAAGACAGGCTGCGGCGTCTTTCTACTAGATTACCTACCAGCTTTTACTGCAATCCACAAGCCGCCTGCCAAGCCTGGGGATTATGGTAACACCTCCCTTCTAAGGGAGAAGTCTTTGTTCAGAAGTGGACGTAGTTCGGCTGCAGATGATGACTAGAACATGGTGCAACTAGCCCTTGTTATAGATACGGCTTTCTTGTTTGGCATTTACCTACATAATATTTTTAACAGCCATTGTTGTTGTCCCACTGTTGAGCACGGGCTTCCCCTCTTGATCAAGGGACTTAGGCCATAGTCCACCACGCTGTCCAAGTGCGGGTTGGACTTTTCACGTCATTCGAAAGTTAGGCTTTCTCAGACATGCCGGTTTCCTTACGAAGTTTTCCTTCACCGAAAGCGGTTCGAACCTGCGCACCTTGTTATCCAAGGCAAGCGCTCGCCCACTAAGCTCTATACTTACAGCTAAAAATAAATTAAGTACTTATATTAATTATAATTTATAATAAGTACCTACCTACTTACTTGAAATTATTAGATTGCGATTTCTATTTATTTGACATTTCAAATGCTTTGAAGCACCAATGATCATGGTAGGTGTTAGTGTGTTTTGTTGTTTGTTGTAGGTGGTGGTCTGCACATTGAACAACTTCTATGCTGTAACGTACGTCACACACCGATCAATCAATAACCACCGCGTGTGTAAGCTCACTACGCTGAGATTGGCAGAATCGTGTTGGGCCTAGACTCAATGGAATAAGGCCAAAAAAAAAAAAAAGATCATGGTAGAACTGAGGTGGCGAACAGCCTTACTACCCATACGTCTCAATTATCCCGGTGCACCCTGACACCCTCAGATCTATTAAAATGTCTGCCGCTGCCGCCGACCCAAAGCCCGAACATAAAAAATCTTTTATTTTGGAATCTGTACTCTGTGTTGTGTGTGTGTTCGTACTTTGCCTTTGAGACCCCCGCCCGGGGAAGCATTAAAGTCCCTCGGGTACATACTAACACATTACTCACGGGGACGGACGGGTAGCACGACCACCATCACCGCCGTCCCGGGTGCACTATAGCCTCTCGGGAACCAGTAACAGTAGGTACCTACCTACTCGCAACCCCGCCGCAGTCTTCCTCAGAGACGCCGCCGTACTCGATGGCCGTCTACGGCCCAACCACTCTCTCAACCCCAAACAAACATCTAGCGACTCCGAAAGTTCTTTTTTACTAGCCACTCTCCTGCGCCTGTAAGTTATGATAGTTATTACATCCATGGTTGTGACTCTGAGGTTGTGACCTTTAAGCTTCTTGGTTGTGACCTCAGGTTGTGACCCCAAAAAGTGTTACCCTTTTAAAACAGATATTTCACTTGTCTCAATCAATTATCAACAGATGGCGTAAATAAATGTTCTTGAGATGAGTACAATGGCATAGCTGCATAAAATAACTTCATCGAGTAATCAATAAGATAAGAATTTTATTAAAATGTAGAATTAAAATTATTTAAAAAAAATGTGTGATTATATAGTATAATGCTACTGCTATTTTTTTTTTTATTTAAAATGGGGAATATCCGAGCATGAAAGTTTCGTTCAAAAACATTAAACATTGTTTGTAGGTAAATATATTACGAATTTCACTTCTTAAGTTGGATTAAATCTAAAGCAAAGCATTAGCACTTTAATTTAATCAAACAGGAATTCATTTAGACAAAATGTGAAATACGTGTGCATGAATAATTTATAACGAAATAATAGAAATATAAGTCACCAGAAAAATAATAAAAACAACCTGTTTCTAAACGGCCATGATGCTTGACGGGACGGCTGTTGAATGCTGTGGACTTGTTATTCGATTTCAAAGTGATTTTCTCAATTCTTCTGTGTTATCACTATGAAAACTGTTTTCTTTCTTTAACCATGTTGAGTCAAACATCCACTGAGGCGTTGCTCTCAGCGGCTTACGTTGAAAATTACTTAGATTGTGTTGAAAACCTTCCGAATGATCTGCAGAGACATTTATCGCGTATGCGAGAGCTCGACGTTACATACAGAGGTAATTCTTATATTTCCACTTCCTTTTTAAGTGATCTTAACAAATACAAGGAATTTTCACTTCTCAAGCTATTACAAAATTCATGCATTAGCTTCTAAAATCTTATGTTGACGTTCGCCTTTCAACCTCATTACGTATACATACCTAACTATATATTACCACTCGCTAGTAAAATGTGGACCAAAATAACATCTTTTCACTAGTTTGGTGCTATTCAGGAATACGGATATAAAAAGAATGCGATTTTGGTTACTTCAATATGTCGCTTTGAAATAATTTGTTGAAATGTAAAATGTTCTAGATAACTAACATGTAACAAATTTTTCTTGATTGTTGCATTTGTTATATCTACAGAATGTCTTCGCGAAGCAGAGAAGCATCTGTCTGTTTGTATAGCGCCGAATACAGAAGAACGAAGACGTAGCAGAGCCGCTCTCCGCCTTCAAACAGTACTTGTGGCTGCACAGGAGATAGGAGATGAGAAACTGCAAGTTGTGCAGATTCTGCAAGACCTTATTGACAATAAACAACGGTCATTAGATGCTGACCATAAGAAACTAGGTGAGTACTAAATAAACAAATTGAAGTTTTGTACTTACACTAAAAATAAGTTTTTTATAATATTATAGTTTTTTTATATAAGTATGTTATAGTAAGTATATCTGACATTTAGCGTATATATAATATATATATAAATAAATAAAAATTGTTCCTTTAGAACTAAATTGTGATTGTAATTAGAATGGCTTTTTATAATGAATGAATACCTGAATTCAAAAAAATAGGTTATTTTCAACAGACAAGACATTTTATGCCTAATGAATAAATAATACCTTTAAAAACATAATCACTACAACTGACGGGCCTGTTGGTCTAGTGGTTAGACACCCTGTCCACTAACCGATGGGTTGTGGGTTTGATTCCCACCATCAGTCTGGGTGTTATTTATCTATTTAAGTATGTATTTTATTATTACTGCACTGACCATGTGAGGTAGTCTAGACTATAAATGTTCATATATTCAAAATGTACACATACAATAATTATATAAACCACATTTATTTGCTTTACAGTATCTTGCCTTGAAGTAAACACAAATGGAACTCCAAAAGAGGAACCAGCACCAGCCCAAGAGACTCACAGAGCAGATAGGGGAGCTGAAAAGGAAGCCAGTTCACCAACAACGCCACAGCAACACGTTCCACCTCCGCCACCACCAGAACGGAGCAATGAGAAGGAAAAAGAAAAAGTAGAAAGGGACAAAACTGGAGGTAACTATGCAAAAATATTTATCATTCTGTAACCGCGACGATCCGCGCAGCCCTGCCTGCGCTTTTTTACGTTCTTGACACCCAAATTCTAGCAACTAGGCATCTATTCTAGGTTAGTGGAGGCCTATCTACAAAGCCTAGAGCACAGGCGCAGAGTAGCCAGCCTCTCGGTATTCTACAGGCTGCATTTTGGAGAGTGCGCAGGAATTACATGAATTGATCCCACCCTTCTATCATCGGAAGACGAGACGCACAGCGCATACACACCCATATGTGGTAAATGTGCCTTCAGTCCGGACTAAGCAATTTGGTTCTTTGTTTATAATAAGGAAAGCTAAGGACTGGAATAGTTTGCCTGCGTCGGTTTTCCCGCCCAATTATAATGTAGATGTCTTCAAGACTAGAGTGAATAGGCTATTAATAAGCTAGTGTGCTTTATCATCCTCGCTAATCCTACGGTGGTTTAGAAGAAAAAAAATGTGTGTCAGCTAGTAAATTGCTGAATAACCGTCTTTTGACAGCTGTTTTTTTTATAAATATATATAAGAAGACACATATTTTTCTACACTGGGAAAGTTATAAAAATAGGACCATATTTATTTGTGTAAATCAGGTGAGAGATGGTCGAAACGAGCAAGGCGCTCACGGACCACAGCGGGTGCGGCCACAGACGGTGCCGAGTCCAGCGAGAGGGATAGCGAGAGGCATACACACAATACTACGCACAAAAAAGGTATTTTTATACTACTAAGGTGGCAAACGAACATGCGGGCCGCCTGATGGTAAGCAGTCACCACATTCTTGATGCTAGCAACACCAGAAGACTCACTAGCTCGTTATTGTGAGATGGATTCTTACATATATGTACTATTAACAAACTGCCACAGGATATCCGAGATCTTCCATTAAAGAAATTTAAACCTTTGATAAAAAGCCGTTTGTCAAAAAAGGCTTATTATAAAATCTCGGATTACCTGGAGGATAAAGCTGCGTGGGCTTGAACTGCTCAACTCATGCAAGCTTAGAAGTTTAAGGCTGGCATAAGTAAAATTTGTAAAACTATTTTTTTTTTTAAATGTCAAAAAAAGACAAGCCCGCTGAGTTTCTTGCCGGATCTTCTCAGTAGCGGCCGCGTTACGATCCGGTGGTAGTTTGTAAAAATTATTTTTGTGTAAGTGCCTCCGTGGGGCCTATACATAATAAAGATATTTTGACTTTGATTAGTAAGTATGTGTTAATGCATAAACATTGATTGGAATAAACTCCCTGAAAGTGTGATAAAGGCACCCACATGAACTCTTTCAATTTCAATACCAGATTTGACAATATCTCCAAATCTTAATGATGCACACGCGTCAGCTAGTAGCTGCTAGTTTGTTTATAATATAAAATAACATGGTGTGCATTAACACTTGGCTTAAGTAAAAACGTTCCAAAAAATTTTGAAGAATTTTACTATAAAAATGATGAAAAAACTCTACAAACACGTTACGTATACTAAACACCAGTAGTACCTAAACAGAGTAGCCTATCCTACACCAAATGATTATGTACAGCTCCAAGCTGGCGCGATCGTTGCGTACCTGAGGGAGCTCTTCGATACGCCAGCAACAGAGTAAGGGCTAGGGCATGCACAATGGATCCAACTGGGTCGAAGTGCGTTCCGGGAATACCGGGCCCAAATTTATAGCCACCAAGAATAGAATAGAATACTAAACACCACGGTTGTTATGATGTTGCCTTTTCTCAATCTTTGTACTACGCATTCGCGCACAATATAATGCTTCCTATCTCATTATCTCCCACGTTAAATCTTATGAATTTATGTGTCTGTCTCTTTTTACTGTCGCTTTTTCGTTTCATCGAGTTTCAAATCACAACGATGCTAAAGAAGTTTTCAATAATAATCTATTACAATTTCGCAGGTATAGGCAAAAAGAAAAAGCGCAAAGCGCGGCAAGCGGCACAACGTTCAGAAACACCACCAGAGGAGACAGATGCCATCGACCCGGACGAACCTCGGTACTGTTTATGTGACCAGATCTCATTTGGAGAGATGATCCTATGCGACAACGACCTCTGCCCCATAGAATGGTTCCATTTCTCCTGTGTATCACTCACAACGAAACCTAAAGGGAAGTGGTTTTGTCCTAAGTGCCGCGGCGACCGGCCGAACGTTATGAAGCCTAAGGGGCAATTCCTTAAAGAGTTAGAACGGTATAACAGGGAGAAAGAAGAGAAAGCATAGTGACTACTGAGACGGTAGTTGTAGGGTTAATGGGTTTGGAATGAGAGAATACAATCGCAATAACTGATGGTGCTTTCCTTGTAACGAACCTTCACTTTACTCTTCAGCTGAAATAATTACTGAATTAATTGATTACCTTCATTTATTTCATCTAGATAACCGAATTCAATAATAATTTCAAATAAACGTGAATTCCCCAGCTTTTTGCATCAATTAAAGATATCTGTCAGAAACACACATTGATTTGATAATGTTTGTGTACAGTTAGGATGGTATTCGGTTGGTTACTTTTGTTTTTGGAGTAAGACATTTGATCGTGATTAAGATAAATGCCATTTTTTTATACAAAAAACTTCTAAACCTTTTGTATTGAAAGACTATGAAAGGTGCATATCATATGTATACTTGTGATCTGTGCAATGTCATAAACAACTTAACAAATGCAATTATTTTTTGTGTGTACTGTACTATCGCGGACACGAACGGTGTACCAGTTTTTCAATCAAAATCGTTTGAAATACGTTACGTGCTCTTACCCAGCCCGCACGTATTTTAGGCAGGCTCGTGCATGCGATTCTCGTCTTAAAGGTGGTACACCGTTCGTGACCGCGAGGGTACATACACCGTGTATTTTTAGTAACAAGAGCAGAGGCAAGAGAGTAATCATTATTTATACCATTATATACTTATTCATCGCGTGGACCTCCGAACTCAGATCCAATTGGATGGCTGAGTTTTTTAAAGTCACTAAATCCATTTTCCTTGTTTCGTCATAATATGGTAATTTGATAGATAGATAGATAGACAATTCTTTATTGCGCACAAACAAACAGATACAAAAAGAATAAGACACAAATTAATAAAACATGCAACAATGGGCGGCCTTATCGCTAAAACCGATCTCTTCCAGGCAACCTTGATTGATTTGAAGTGCAAATACAATATTGAAAACGAATGGCTGAACAATAAAATTTAAGAATAAATAATACAGTGAAACGTAGCGTGATTTTATTAAAAAAAGTGAGTTAGGCCAACCCAGAAAAATACAGGGAATGATGTCAATTTCGATAAAAATGGATTTAGTGACTAAGACCTCAGCCATCCAATTATGAATTTCGACTGTTTTTATTATTGTGTATTTATAAAACTGACTATCCCACATGAATTATTATTTTAGAAGACCTACAAAAGATACATCATACTATAAATGCATTTGTTTAATGAAATTCTAAAGCTCTGTATACAAATAGTCTGTTAAGGCTAGCCGCACACTGTCAATAATATTGTCAATATTCTATAACCCGACCGAGTTAACTGTGCACTTCGCTGGAATGCGACGTCACTGCGCCAGGTGCACAGTTAAGTCGCATGGGTTATAGAATATTGACAACATTATTGACGGTGTGCGGGACTACCTTAGAAGTGACTCCTAACAAAACTATTACGTTTAAAATGTATTCACTTATTTCAAATCTGTTACTAACTGCCGAACCTACAAACGACAATTATATTTAATGATCATCAAGCCAGTTTTTGAAATCGGATTATTTCCATCATAAACGGCTCCGACGACAGTCAAAATAAATAGATTTTACAAAGTGACTAAATTAAAATTAAAGTTAATTGGCGTTTGTGAGTGCGGCATTAAGGCAGGTGTTTACTTGCCTTAAACACTTTCAAGTATTGAAATGTGATTTAAATTTTATGAATAATATTCTGTTTGCTCTATTTTGACGTACGGTTGTAACAGAAGGTTACGAAATTATTTATAGTTAAGTATATTAGTTGAATCTCCATGAGTGCGGGATGCAATATAAAGTCAGTGACGGATGCCAGCGCTATTGTTTTTTAAATCAACCAAAATATGGATGCTTCTAATGTAGGGCCAATTTAATAGATCACATTTGACGTCTGTCAATTTCTTTGTTCTGTCTGTTTCTTTTGTCATTATTACAAAAAATATATAATCGTAATTGAAAAAAGTTAACCAATTGTGCAATTCTAACTTCGAAAAAATTAATAATATTTTATGCCCGCCGTTACAAGGTTACGTTATTAAATTTTGATGACGTGTCAAATGTAGATCACATTGGTGTGCATTAAGTTACTTTAGTGACACTGTTCGATAGCATTTTGAACAGCATATTTAGCATTTTGCGGACACACCTATATACCGTACAGATTTTTAACGATTTGCTTCGTTCACAGACAGAGTAATTAATTTCATTACGTTTAAACATATTTATACTTTGTCCATTTTATATTTTATTATTGGTTTTTTGACAGTTCGACGTTTGACGTTTATAGGAACGTGAACATAGTAAGTAAACGAAAGAATCGATATCGAAAAATGTACATTCGATTAAATATTTTTTTGATTCTGACGACTCATGTTAATGTTTCAACCTTAAAATGTTGTCTTTCTTTGTTATATTATGCATGAGGCCCTCAAAATAAAATGAATGAAAGTAATGAAAACATATTACACCTTATTTACATATTAGCATTTGTTTCTATCGATTATCTGTAATCTGTGGCACAATCGTAGTAATCGTTATGTGTGGCAACTCACTAAAGTGCGGTACGCGTCCATGAAGTACAATATTATTTCTGTGAATTTGTAACTTAACAATACGAAATTTTATGGACGTCAGCTGTCAAAAAACCAATAATAAAATGGACAGAGTATAGTATCAAAATCGGTTGATCTAGTCATCGGTTGGTTTGGTCGATGGTTGTAAGTATTCTATCAATTATTGTTACGGCTAGCTGAATAAATCGTGTTTACGAGAATGTGTTTAGGGATTAGAGTATTACAACATGCAACCGCAGCTTAATACAGTTTTGCGAAAAGTGACTAATTCACAGATTTTTGTTGTACTTTTAACGAGACAGGTTTTTTACCTAATGGTAAGCGACAAAACGTCTGCATATAGACAGCTGCAATGAATTTCTGCCGCTCGTAACCCGAGACTTTACTAAAGTCGATGGTATTTAGTATTTACAGATAATTGGGTGATGACATCCACTTATCTGTAAATAATACCCAGACATAAGCCAGACATGTTCACGCACATAAATATTTGTCTAGGACTCGAACCCACGGTCTTTTGGATAGATCTAACCACTACACCAACAGCGTACTAAGCGATATCGTAACGACAAAGTCCTTAAATTTTATGTTAACTTAGCGCTGGTTGATGTTACATATTTTTTTCTGTTAAATTGTTATGTGCGATTTGACGAAATATTGTAAATATTAATGTTAGTTGTCCTTTGGTGAAACTCTTGAAGTACAGTTGCGCATTTACGGCATCTATTGTATAGAAAATAATTATGTTCTCTATGATAGGTTGTTGCGGGCAGATTTAATTTCTTACTATTTGAATAAGTTATATTGAATATAAGGATTGATAAATAATACGTGCTTTTATTATTCCACAGACCCTTTTATCTACTTGACTTATCAACGTTTCAGTCTATTACAGAATGTAATTATAGTATGGAGGGCGACACCTGTCGCCACACACAAATAGGAATTGCAATCCGGTCAGTTTCAATCCGGCCGGATTGATCAATTCAGGTTGATTTTCGCTTTTCAGTCCAAAATGAGAGCTATTAGCGAGTTAATCTTTTGTAATTGTACTTATTGTTTAGGTGGTACCTGCCTGAAATAAAGTTAATATTGTGTGTTTTCTATAAGGTACTTTATGAAATAAACACAATATTAACTTTATTTCCAAGATCCAACGGACAAACAAGTAAAATGTAATAAGTATATCGTGTAACCTCCGTATCAATGATACGGGGCCCCGCATGTGTACGCAAAATCCATGTTCCCACATAATCTCTTAGGCCGTACCATCATTTGGGCCCCCGCAACAAATTTTGATACGGGGCCCATCTAAGGTAAGCTACGTCACTGGTAACGACGGTAACCAGTGGCTCAGTCTTCCTTTCACTTTCACAGATGGATTAATTATTTTAGTAAGTTACTTTATCAAATCTAATTTAATTAACCTTACGTAAGTAATTTACTGAGATGTCAATTATTGAGAGATCACCGAATTTAATCACCATCCGGACGACGTTTACTGTTGAACAAACGAGTGGAATTCGCAGCAGATGAGATCAGGCACGCATGCATGAATAAAGTACCTACCTATTCATGCAACAGCGCTAGGATTATGCCTAAAATTGCTATCGCCGGATCTGTATACCGGATTCGGTAAACGTTTAATGATGCCGGATCCGGTTTTCCGGATTGCAATCCCTACACACAAACGCACATTTATTAGGTATAAATGGTTTCGTTTTCAAAAAAAAAATGATATAAATGGTTTGATTATATATGGAATCCTAATAAAAAACAATTTCTGTTTACACTGTTTGCTTTATTCGTAATTAATTATACACAATGTTCTAATTACAATTAGTAACCATGCAACTAATAAAACCATACTATATTTATTTTCAAATATCTCTTATGAACTTTGAAATACGTAGTTCATAAATCTATAATTACGCTACACGGTACAATTTTTATAAATGCCGTTATTTTAAAATGCATCTAAAATCAAGGTTTATATTGGTTTAAAATATATTGCAATGGCTTAAACTTTCGACTAGATTTATTATTATAATTATTTATATATTGCAATTATTATTAATCATAGTATACAATATCAAATCAAATAATATGGGCTTATGATAATAGGCCATAGTGTTTCTAAGATACTGCATTAATACGATTTTAGGTAAATATTTATATAAATAAGCTTTTGAAATGGTAAGTTACACAAATGTATAATATTTGTATGACACTAAATACAAAGAATGAACATCATTATCTATATGAAAACTTTCCCCTTAAATAGGCACAACAGTACTTCTTTGAGATACATTGATTAGGCTTCAAAATTGATTAGTGTATCTTCAATGAACATTTTAAAACCAATTTATTTTCACACAAAGCACACACGCACACTTGTATTTATGTATTTTTTGCAATCCTACAATTTGGATTCACTTTGATATATTCAATACGCCTAAAATCTGTTAAATTACGGCAAGATGTAATAATACTTTTGGTGTTAAGTAAAAATATCAAGCCGATACTTTTAAGTACACACTATAATTCATTAGACAAACCTATAAAAATAATAATTTGTGACAATAATAATTACAAATATGACACTAATTTGAACACAAATACTAATAAATTAAACTACCGTATCCACACCAAAAACTAAAGTGCCGTATCTGTTTTTATGCGAATCCCCGTTGCACTAAAACTAGGTGTTTAAATCAAACCTTAACCACACATACAGATACATTTCGTGATAAAATCAATAAAACATTAATATAAGTATATCGAACATAATAAAAATCAAAAACTCCCAGTTAACTAAACCAAATGAAAAGTCCCTTTCAGGAAGTCAGCCCGAGTATAGTTTTGCATAAGTCCCATTTCCCCGTGAAACGTGTTCCCTGGAAAAATATGTTAATCATCGCGTATACGCGATCAACAACAACAACTATGGTTGATATCATGATATGTAACAATATGCAGCACCCCCAGTGATATATTATTCAGATTTATTTTTAACTTTATTCTTAATAGCTTAAGGTTGAATGATTATTCGCCCAGCGTATTTAGTGCTTTTAAAAAAGGTCATATTGCAAGTAATTAAATTTCTTGATGCATACAAATATTAAAGTTAATGCCACTGTTGGTAAATTATAGTCAAATAAGAACAAAAAAACAGGCACAAAAAGTATGCACTCAAATCGAATTTTACTGAACATGACAGAATTTTATAGGGCTATTTTCGTTTTTTTTATGTTTTTTTTTTTTTCGTTTGTAATTTATTTTCTAATAGATTCATGAAGGATTTTATTTTTGCAATTAGTTAAGTTGCTAACTAAATAAAGTGATTCTATGTCTAAAAGTGGTAAGTGGTAGGAAAGGTTTGAGTCAAATACCTGTTTATTATTAATATACTATACATCTATTTTGTTCTATGTACTCTCGCGGCCACAAGCGGTGCATAACGTTTAGGACGATAATCGCTTGCACGAGCCGGTCCAAAATGCGTGCGGACGGAGTAAGCACACGTAACGTCGTTCAAACGATTTTGATTGAAAACTGGTACACCGTTCGTGTCCGCGAAAGTACCTATACATTTTCTTCGCTACTTAAATTAGGCCTTCTGTTTATTAGGGGGAACTTTAAATGGCCGATCATACAATGAGCTGGGTATTATACCCATATTCCGTGGGGGTTTTTGTTTGTAGGCGCTGCGTTCTCCAACTGTCTCGGTGAGCCGATGATCCTACGCGCGCTCCCTGCCTTGCATGATCCTATCAAATTACACATAAAATTAAAAATTACACATTTATGTCTTATTCTTTAAACACGCTACATATTTTGAGTTCTTTACGCTGCATCTTATTGTAGTTCTACTACAAACAAGTGAAAACAAAGTTTACTAAATTCATAAGAAGGCAGGCAAAGAGGTCAGTGATAAGACAGTCATAAATGTTTTAATATAAATTTTCAGATATCAAAATTATTAATAATTAAATAGCAACAACAGGGCCTATGGATATTTACGTTTCTGCCAGAGAAGTGCAATTTAGCCCGCCAGAGGTGCAACTTTATCCAAAGAAGGTGCAATTTAGCCCGTCAGAGGTGTAACTTTATCCAAAGAAGGTACAATTTAGCCCACCAGAGGTGCAACTTTATCCAAAGAAGGTGCAATTTAGCCCGCCAGAGGCGCAACTTTATCCAAAAAAGGTGCAATTTAGCCCAAAGGAGGTGCACTTTTGCCGCGAGTGTTGCATTTTAGTCCGAGGGAGTTTCGTTTTTCCTAGGTGCAACTATGCCCACTTAGTGTCTGACAGCTCTAAACCTGATTTAAAAAAAAGTAAAAAACGACAAGCGCGTTTCTTGCCGGATCTTCTCAGTTGAGGCCGCGTTGTGATCCGGTGGTAGCTTTTAAAAAATGACGATTCAAAAGTGCTAGCGTTAAGCCTATTTGAAATAAAGATTGTTTGAGTTTGAGTTTTGATAACTAATTTATGTACCTACCATCTAGCGGATGTCGTAATTCGTCAACACTGCCCGTCAAGCTCTGAAGGTTGGCTTCCTTCATCTCTTGGACCAGCCTTTCCACTTGACGCTTCTTTTCCATTATAGCACTTTCTAATATTCCAACCTGTAAACAAATATATTCTTAAGCACATATTATGTGTATTGTTTATATGGAAAATTTTCAGTGTATGGAAAATATTTCAAAACTTATTTTGTAATGCTCCCCTAGATTTGCTGTAATAAATGTAAAATACACAAACTAACTTCCACTTAACTTCTAACAGGAAAAAACTAGCAGCAATTTTGCAGCATCGTAAAGCTTCATCCAGTGAATCTCTAGATCCACTGGATGAAGCTTTACAGTACCAGTCTATTACAGTTTTATTAAATAGCTACTGTTAAAAGTATGTTTAATACCTCTCTCTTCAAATTTTCAGCGGTGAGATTGTTTATTTCGGTTGCGTGTTTTGCTTGTTGTATTTGACTCTGGAGATTTTCCATTTCAGCGAGCATTGATCTCTCTAACGCTTGTCTGAAATCATATACATATTATTGTAAAATACATTTTAGCAATGTTTTTTTAGAACTATTTTTATTAAATTATAATCATAATTTATCATTATAATTATTATGCAAGTTCCCCATTGTCACTGTATCAATAATAAATTAGTGCAGTTTACCATCTACGACCTCAGCACCACTTACCATTAGGTTGGATTGGCGTGAGCGTTTAGATTTACTTCTGCGTCGTTTTGTTGTCTTACATACATATAAGTTTTGTTGTCTTACATAATACAGTGACAATGGGGAACTTGCATAAAAATTATAATGATAAATTATGATTATTTAATAAAAATTGTTCTAAAAAAACAAAGCTAAAAGATTTTTTCTAAATTTATTATTATTTTACGAAATATTTAAACTTTAAGTTACGTAAAATGGAACGCAATTTGAAATACCACCAATCGCGCGTGACGTCATACCTCGACTAGACGGCCATGCCCACAGGCCATGCTAATGAATTTTCAAGAGAAAATCTCTGTGTAAACGCATTGTTATTTTTTTATAATATGAAGAAAGGTTAATTATAGTGGGATTTATTTATTTTAAGATAAAAATATAAGCATGACTATTTACAAAATGTAAGTAAGTACTAATTATATTAATAACCTGGGACAATCCACACACGGTTATCTGATACTAAACTAGGCAGAGCCTATATTAAGGTGATCATACAACTGAAACAAATACATATAGTACTTTTTTGTAAATACATTGATAAATAACACGCAGACACAAGGTGGGAATCAAACCAACGATATAGTAGGTAGCGGCCAGGGTGTCTTACCACTAGACCAATGGGCTTGTCCAACTACATGACTGGTGCAACATATTTTCTTTATGGATAATATTAATTTTCTCTGAACCGATATATCTAGGCGATCATTTTATCATTCTTATTATATAGTCGTCAAAAGTCTAAAGAGAACATATTAATATTCAGTGGTAGTTTCTTAATTCACTCGCCAATCACCATGAAAAATGTACTAACTTGTACGTCAAACCAATGGAATGACGTCACGGATGTTAATGAGCGTTTTCGCGCCAACGTGGAAAAGTTTTGGTAGCTTTTAAAAAAAAATTGACCGTTCAAAAGTGCTAGCGTTAAGCCTATTTGAAATAAATAAATTTGAATTTACAGTTTCACTTACCTACTCTCTTGTTGGCGGCTATTTATGAGTCTCTGCTCGTTGTGAATGTCCTCCATAAGTTTCCGAATTTTATTCTTGCATTGTAGCAACTCAGTCTCACAATTGGCTAGTTTGGAGCGTACCAGTACAATCTCCGATTTCAACGTTTTCTCATTTTGTTTGACTATTTCACTTTCTTCTTCTACGTAAGTTAGTGCTTGCACCTATTGGGTAAACGTTCAGAGTTAGGCCAATTGTGTAATGTGTACTCCGAGGAGGATGGCCCCGCGGCGGCGAGGTCGCGACCCCAGTCCCCGTGGGCACTGTGTCTGGTTTTCAGGGGGCTATAATGCTCCGCCCGGCGGCGGTCTCAAAGGCAAGACACTAATAGGCTAGCTGGCGCAGATCCGACCGGAGCCCGTGTGTTTCATGTGCCGATGCAACAGCCGCGGGGATTTAGTGGGTAAGAATCCCACATAGCCCGGTTGACCCACACAGGTCTCGGGGACCTTTTGAAGGTTTCCCCCGCGAGAAACAAAAACTGTGTAATGTGTGTCTTGGGTTGAGAGGAGTTTGGGATTAGTTTGGTTGGATTGGATTATTGAGGGTGTTATTATCTTAGTGCCGAGACAGACTAAGTGACGAGGTTCCCCTGATGATAAGCAACATGCCCGCCAATGGACCTTTAAGTTTCTTGAGCCTAATATCCAGTGCCCTTCACACTGAATCACAGCAACGTTTACACATTGCTGCTTAATGGCAGATTATCTGACATTGCTGCATGCTGTGCGTAGTATATGTACTCTCGCGATCACGGACAGTGTACCACTTTTAGAAGGCTTGCACAAGCTGGCCCACAAATACGTGCGGGCGGGATATGCGCACGTAACGATTGAAAACTGGCTTTTTTTTTGGAATGATAGACGCTGTTGGCCGCAGATGGCCATTACAGCTTCACCGGACAATAGGAGGCGAGCGCTTGTAGCGCTCTAGCCTTAACGGCAGAAGGAGCGACGAGCTCAAGGGCACCTCAGAGAGGCACGGCCTCGGCTTGGGCTGTCGCTTAAGAGAGGGCTGATTCTACCACCGGTTCACAACGCGCCACCACTGAGAAGAACCGGCAAGAAACTCAGTGGGGTCTGTAGGTACAATGTAGCACGATGTTTCCCCAGTAAATCTATCCAGGTAGGTACCACTGTTGTCTGTTAATATTCTGCTGCCAATGTATGATCTTTGGTGGTCAGCGTGAAGGGAACAATGGTGAAATTACTAGGCAAAATTAATTGGTTGTGAAATTATTATTATGTTTTATACTACCAAGGTGGCAAGCAAGCGTGCGGCCCGCCTGATGGTAAGCAGTCATCGCAGCGTATAGACGCTAGCAACACCAGAAGTATCACTAGTGCGTTGCCGACCCTCAAGACTTTAGATATTAAGTCTTTGTGTCCAGTAATTTCACCAGCTACAGTGCCCTTCACGCCGGAACACAGCAATGCTTACACACTGCTGCTTGGCGGCAGAATATCTGACACTGCAGTGGTATCTACCTGGACGGTTCCTTACACAAGGAACCAACCACCTAGTAATCTATATTAATAAAAGAGCAGGGTGTTTTCTAGGAATCACGATACAGCAAAAACCATATAACGTACAATCTTGAAATTTGGAACTAACATTATTCAAATAGTCTAGGTGAACAATAAGAACGGATTTTTCGAAATTCCATACTTAAGGGGGTCTAATGGGCTCCCAAAGTTTGTATGGAAAAAAATATTTTTTTCGTCACACGGACATGAAACTTTGTCAGTGTACTAAACAAAACAAATAAAGAAACACGTGTATCACACTTTTTGAAAATCGACCCTTAAAGGGGTTTTAACATCGTTTATGAGTATGCAACGTGGAAAAAAAATTTCATACTGCATTGCTGAAACTTTGCGAATACATTAATCAAATTATAGCGATCCAAGTGCAAATAATCATTTTTTGAAAATCAACTCCTAAAGGGGTCCAATTGGGGTCCAAAAATTGTTTCTCGACCTACAGTCATAAGACTTAGTTTATATATTGTACACAAGAATCTAAGAAATCTATTTCCGGCATTTTTCGAAAAACTACCCCTAAGGTCATTTAATGGGGTTTCAAAGTTTGCACAAAGAAGGATTTCCATTTCATCATATGATGCAGCTAGAGTAACGAAATTCGGTAAATAAACTCAACATAACAATTGAAAAAACTAATTTCGAGCATTTTTGTAAAATCAACCCCTAAGTGGGTCAAATAAGCTCCCAAAGTTTATATGGAAAAAAAATTTTTTTCGTCACACGAAAATGAAACTTTGTTACAGTACTGAGCAAAAGAAATAAAGAAACACGTATATTACAACTTTTTGAAAATCGACCCTTAAAGGGGTTTTAACATGGTTTTTGAGTATACAACGTAAAAAATAAAACATACTTACTGCATTGATGAAACTTTGCGAATATATTTATCAAATTATAGTAATCTATGTGTAAATAATCATGTGTTGAGAATCAACACCGAAATGGGTCCAATTGGGGTCCAAAAAATGTTTTTCGACCTACAGTCATAAGACTTAGTTTATATATTGTACACAAGAATCTAAGAAACCTATTTCCTGCATTTTTCGAAAAACTACCCCTAAGGTCATATCAAGGGGTTGCAAAGTTTGCACAAAGAAGGATTTCCATTTCATGCTATGATGCAGCTAGAGTAACGAAACTCAGTAAATAAACTCAACACAACAATTGAACAAACTTATTTTGAGCATTTTTGTAAAATCCACCCCTAAGTGGGTCAAATAGGCTCCCAAAGTTATTATGTTTTTTTTTTTCATCACACGGATTAGAAATTTAGTCAATGTACTAAGCCAAAGAAATTAAGAAACACGTGTATCACATCTTTTTCAAATTCGACCCGTAAAGGGGTGTTAGTATGGTTTTTGAGTATGAAACGCGGAAAAAAATATCATGCTGCATTGATGAAACTTTGAGAATACATTTATCAAACTAAAGCAATGATTGTATAAATAATTATTTTTTTGAAAATCAACTCTTAACGGGGTCAAATGGGGGTCCAAAAATGTTTTTTTACCTACAGTCATAAGATTTAATTTATGTGTTGCACACAAGAATCTAAGAAACCTATATGCGGCATTTTGCAAAAAACAACCCCTATGATCATTTAATGGGGTTGTAAAGTTTACACGTAGAACGATTTCCATTTAATCAATACATATAAAATTACTTGTCCTTACTGACTAACTGACTGATCCATAAACGCACAGGCCAAAACGCTGGACATAGAAAGCTGAAATTTGGACAGTGGGTTCTTCTTATAATTTAAGCATCCACTAAGAAAGGATTTTTGAAAATTCGACTCCTAAATGGGTTAAATGGGGGGTTTTCTTTTGTATGAAACTTTTTATTGTATGGTTCGATTGACTTGAAATTTACTGGAAAGATTCTATGAATAAAATAAATAAATACGTGTTTCGGGATTTTTCAAAAACAACCATTGGGGGTGCGCTAGGGGTTGTTAAACTTTGTATGGGAAATAATTATTACTTAATTCAATTGATTTGAAAGTTGGTGAAAATACCCTTAAAATAAAAAAATTTAACACGTATCATTTATTTTTCAAAAAATCTACCCGTAAAGTGGGATAAGAGGGATTTTTTTAATCTATATTAATAAAAGAACAGGCAATTTTTTCTAGAAATCACCATACAGTCAAAACCATTTAAAGTAGAATCATGAAATTTGGAACCAACATTATTCAATAGTTTAGGTGAACAATAAGAACGAACTCGAAATTTCACACCTAAATGGGTCAAATGTCAAATGGGCTCCCAAAGTGTGTATGGATTAAAAAAAAACTTCAAACAGACACGAAACTTTGTCAGTAAACTGAGCAAAAGAAACAAAGAAACACGTATTTCATAACTATTTTAAAAAACGACCATTAGCATGGTTTTTGAGTATAAAATGCGCATAAAAAAATTCATGCTGCATTGATGAAACTTTGAGAATACATGTACCACCGCAAATGCAAATCCATGTGCCATTAATATTGTTTTGATTATCAACCCCTAAGAGGTTCTAATTGGGGTCCGAAAAATGTTTTTTGAACTACAGCCAATACTTAATTTATGTATTGCACACAAGGATCTAACATACCTATTCCGCCAAAAACAACCCCTAAGTTAATTTCATGGGGTTGAAAATTTGCACACAGAAGGATTTCTATTTAATGCTTTAATGCAGGTAGAGTAACGCAACTCGGTAAATAAACTCAACACAACAATGGAAGAAACAAATTTTTGGATTTTTTTCTAAACCTTGATCCAACTCGAACCAGTTCTATGCAGTTTGATAATCCGGCTTGATTCATCACGATCCACTTTGTTTCACCTTGACCCACTTTGACCCACCCAGACATAACTATTTCGATCCACCTCGGTTCATCTCGATCTACATCGATCCACCTCAATTTACTTCGCTTTAGCTCGATCCAACTTGATCCTGCTTGATCCAGTTTGATCCAGCTCAAACCAGTTTTATTCAGCTCAATCCCGTATTATCCGGTTCAATTGAGTCAACCCACTTTATTCCAACTTGACCCACTTCAAACCACCTTGACTTATCTCGATCCCTTCGGTTCATCTAGATTCACATCGAACCACCTCGATCCACCTCGATCCAGTTCGAACCAGTTCGATACAGATTGATAATCTGGCTTGACTTATTTTGATACATTTTGTTTCATATTGACCCACTTTGACCCACCTTGACTTATATTGATCCACGTCGGTCTATCTCAATCCACAATCCACATTGATCCACATCGATTTACCTCGGTCCAGCTCGCTTTAGCTACATCCAACTCAAACCAGCTTGATCCTGCTTGATCCGGCTCAAACCAGTTTTATTCAGCTCAATCCAGTTTTATTCCGTTTAATCGAGTTTGATGTAGTTTGATGTTCCAGCTTGGCTCATTTGGATCCACTTTCTTCCAACTAGATCCATTTCAAACCACGTTGACTTATATCGATCCACCTTGGTCCACCTCGATCTAGCTTGATTTACTTCGATCCAGCTCACTTTAGCACGATTCAGCTTAATCCTGCTTAATCCAGTTTGATCCAGCTTAATCCAGTTTGATCCAGCTCAAACCAGTTTTATTCAGCTCAATCCGGTTCAATCAAGTTCGATGCAGTTTAATGATCCAGCTTGGATTATATCAATCCACTTTATTCCAACTTGACCCATTTCAAATCACTTACACTTATATCGATCCACCTTGGTCCATCTCGATCCACATCGATTTACTTTGATCCAGCTCGCTTTTGCTCGATTCACTTTGATCCTGCTTGATCCGGTTTGATCCAGCTCAAACCAGTTTTATTCAGCTGAATCCGGTATTATCCGGTTCAATGCAATTTCATGATTGAGTTTGGCTTAACTCAATCCACTTTATTCTATCTTAAACCACTTCAAACCACCTTGGCATATCGATCCATCTCGGTCCATCTTGATCCACATCGATCCACTTCGATTTACCTCGATTCATCTTGATCCTGCCTGATCCAGTTTAATCTAGCTCAAACCAGTTGTTATTCAATTCGGTTCTATCGAGTTTGATGCAGTTTGATAATCCGGCTTGACTCATCTCGAACCAGTTTATTTCACTTTGAGCTACTTCGACCCACCTTGACTTATCTCGATCTACCTCGGTCCATCTTGATCCACATCGATCCACCTGGATTTACCGAGGTAAATGATCCAGCTCGCTTTAGCACGATGATCCGGCTCCACCCAGGCAAACTAATTTTCCAAATCGGATCAGTGGTTCCGAAGATTACCCTTAGATTACACATACTTACAAACACACAAACATACAAAAATACAAATTTAAACTCTTTACAATATTATATATATAGTAGATATAGATAGATAGTATTAGATAGTATAGAAGAAGGAGGAAGTATCAATTGTAAAACAAAGTCATGGTATTATTTTCAACAATGACGAAATTCCATTCTAAATTTCATTCCCTATTTCAACCCCTTCAATCTTTTTGTTCGGGATAAAAGGTAGCCTATGTCCTTTCTTAAGGTCTAATCTGTCTCTGTACCAATTTCATCGAAATCGGTTCAGTGGATTAGGCGTTAAAGCGTAGCAGACTGACAGACAGAGTTACAAAAATACAGGCTATGTCATCAAGTATGTATATTTGACGATGACACATAATAAGGTCCAGATTTAATAAAAGTGTAAACAATATTTTTATAAACCTTCATCCTTGATTTAAAACGCGTTTTACTTACAAAACCAACGCGGGCGAAGCCGCGGGCTACAGCTAGTATAGTATAACTTGAAACATAGCAACTAAGCGACACGCTTTTCATATACAGCTGTACTATGTGTTTCAACTAAGAATGTGGCCGCCATCTTGCCATGTCAAATATACTTATAATTACTAAAAATGATGTTTTATCGAAAATAGATAGCAAAATAAGACATTACAATAAATAATCAAAACGGGGGCGAATTTATCATTTTCTGTTTACTCTGCTGCCGGTACAAAAATCGTGAAAAACTAGTGAATTTCTGCAGTCGCGATCATCATGGCGGCCACATTCTTAGTTGAAACGCATAGTACTTTAAGTCATGCTTGTTATTATGTTGCATAAAAAGATATAAATGAATGAAATATGAGAATGAGCTACAAATGTATACCTGTTCAGTACTTATCCTCAACTGATTGTCTGCAGAGCTAATTTGCTGTTGCAATAGTTCAACTTGCCGCTCTTGTTCGCGACCCTTATTCTCCCAATAACCGATCTCAGCATCATACTGTAAATTATCATAAATTACTATTTGAGGTACAAAACCAGACGTTAAGAACTGCAAGCAGCAAAAACATAAATAAGAAAACGCATTGATAAAGCCCCCGTGGGGTGTCCGGGTAAGAATAGCACCAACCCATCTCCTCCCATTGGGTGTCCGTCCGTAAGAGGCGACTAAGGGAAAACGAGAAGACGGGCAGCAGCGTCTTTCTATTGGACTACCACTGCGATCCCCAAGCCGCCTGTCAAGCGTGGGGATTATGGCAACCCCTCCCTTCTAAGGGGGAGCCTTTATTCAGCAGTGGACGTTTTTAGGCTGCTGATGATGTTGATTGATAAAGCTCTTATTTGGTTTCTAAACTGATACTAGTTGGCTTAAATAAGATTCTCATTTCAAAATAAGACGAGAATGTGTTCTATCTTTTTAATTTTTCAAGATGTAATGTTGTACTGACACAATGCTAATATAATACACACATCAAAAGTGTCTAGGGATCAAGCATTTTTGGGCAAAAAAATGGGCAGAAGAACAATGGCGTTTCGTGTGCTTTTCTGATGAGTCTCGTTTTGGTATGAGACCGGATACAAGACGTATACGACACTGGAGAACCCCTGGACGCCAACAGCGATTAAAATCCTGCCAGGAAGTCCATCCTTATAGTGGTGGAACCATCATGGTATGGGCGGGTATTTGGATCGGCGGAAGAACTGAGTTGATTTGGATCAGAGGCAACCTCAACGCTCAAATTTATGCTGAGACGATTGTATCAGACGTCATCGTTCCTCTACAAGTGCAAATCGGTCCCTTATTTCAGTTAATGCATGATAATGCACGACCGCACACCGCAAGAGTTGTAAGACAGACTCTCGCCGCAGCTAACATCAATGTCCTGCCCTGGCCTGCTCAGTCGCCAGACTTGAACCCGATTGAGCATGCATGGGATATGCTACAGAGAAGAGCTCTGCCGAATATGGAGGGTATCCAGTCGCAAGAAGACCTTTTTTTGTTGTTGCAACGAACATGGGCGGCCATTCCACAGCGTGATTTGGATGAACTCATTTTGAGTATGCCAAACCGATGTTCTTGTGTTGTTAGTGTTCGCGGTAGAAACACGGATTATTAATTGTTTAAGTTACCCAATAAAATTTTAAAGAAAACTGTTATTTCAGTCTTTTTTTCGAACTTTTGTGTTAGTGGTTCAAATGTCAAAAATCCCTTTATTAGGAAAATGGCAAATTTCTTTATTAATGCAAAGGTGACTTGGTTTATCGTTACTGTGACAAACGAAAACACTTTATTTGATGAATCCTTAAAGAAAATTTTAATTAATATCAATCAGGAGAAAAGTTATTGCAAAAATATATGTTGATCCCTAGACACTTTTGATGTGTGTATATAAGCACCAGATTTATATGTATTTAAAATTCCAAAATATGTACATATAATCATCATTCTCCTTACCTTATCCCATCAACTGGGGTCGGCGCAATATGTTTTATCCTTCCATTCATCTCTATTTGCAGTCATTTCCACACTCACTCCAGCTACTTTCATATCATTCGTAATACAGTCCATCCATCTCTTCTTCGGCCTTCCGCGCGCTCTATATCCATCCACATTCAAGCTCATCATTCTTCTCGTGACATGCGTCGCCTCTCTCCTCAATACATGTCCAAACCAAGATAGCCTCCGACTCCGAATTTTATCGGTGACAGGCGCTACTTTCATACTTCCTCTTACATACACATTCCTCACCTTATCCATTCGCGTCACTCCACACATCCATCTTAACATTCTCATCTCTGCAGAATGGACACGCTTTTCGTCCTGCGCTTTAGCGGCCCAACATTCCGCACCATAGAGCATAACTGGTCTAATGACCGATTTATAAATTTTGCCCTTAAGTTTCAGCGGCATTTTTGGGTCGCATGTGGTACTGGTTACATGGACTAAAAAAACTAAAATATGGCCAAAAAACGAAAATATGGTAAAATATGGAATTAAAAATAACCATAAGTTTCAGGTATATGGCAGTTACACATGGACACGGATCTCATGTTTTGTAACCCCCAATTCAAAAAGGCATGTTTAAGTTTGGACGCTTATGTCTCTCTGTCTGTCTGTGGCATCGTAGCTTCGACCCGAGACTGCGATGTGACACGTTTACAGAAAAATAAATATTTTGCTCGTTCGCAAATTGTTCCTACCCCGTATGAACATTTTTTGTGATTTACCTACGCTTATCGTAAGTACTTTGCTGCGTATTTTCTACCCTTTTCACAGAAATACACACATCAAAAGTGTCTAGGGATCAACATATATTTTTGCAATAACTTTTCTCCTGATTGATATTAATTAAAATTTTCTTTAAGGATTCATCAAATAAAGTGTTTTCGTTTGTCACAGTAACGATAAACCAAGTCACCTTTGCATTAATAAAGAAATTTGCCATTTTCCTAATAAAGGGATTTTTGACATTTGAACCACTAACACAAAAGTTCGAAAAAAAGACTGAAATAACAGTTTTCTTTAAAATTTTATTGGGTAACTTAAACAATTAATAATCCGTGTTTCTACCGCGAACACTAACAACACAAGAACATCGGTTTGGCATACTCAAAATGAGTTCATCCAAATCACGCTGTGGAATGGCCGCCCATGTTCGTTGCAACAACAAAAAAAGGTCTTCTTGCGACTGGATACCCTCCATATTCGGCAGAGCTCTTCTCTGTAGCATATCCCATGCATGCTCAATCGGGTTCAAGTCTGGCGACTGAGCAGGCCAGGGCAGGACATTGATGTTAGCTGCGGCGAGAGTCTGTCTTACAACTCTTGCGGTGTGCGGTCGTGCATTATCATGCATTAACTGAAATAAGGGACCGATTTGCACTTGTAGAGGAACGATGACGTCTGATACAATCGTCTCAGCATAAATTTGAGCGTTGAGGTTGCCTCTGATCCAAATCAACTCAGTTCTTCCGCCGATCCAAATACCCGCCCATACCATGATGGTTCCACCACTATAAGGATGGACTTCCTGGCAGGATTTTAATCGCTGTTGGCGTCCAGGGGTTCTCCAGTGTCGTATACGTCTTGTATCCGGTCTCATACCAAAACGAGACTCATCAGAAAAGCACACGAAACGCCATTGTTCTTCTGCCCAATTTCTGTGTTCAAGAGCCCATTGATATCGAATCCTACGATTGTGCATTGCTATAGGTGGTACCCGTAGCGGTCTTCGGGAATGAAGGTTCACTTCATGCAAGCGGTTTCTGACTGTTTGGTCGCTAATTAAGTTCCCTGAAGAGTGATGAAGCCTCACGGCTAACATCATGGCAGTTATTGTTGGAGCTCTTCGAGTTAAGATTTGAATATATCGGTCTTGTCTCCGTGTGGTGCAGCGATACCGTCCTCCATGGCGCTCAGCCACGGTACCAGTGCTTCGGTAACGTGTCCAAAGTCGACTGATAACACTCTGACTTGTATTCAGAGCTAAAGCCACAGTACGTTGCCGGGAACCAGCTTCTATCATTCCCACGGCTCTGAGCATTTCTTCCCTGCTTAAATGACGTCGCCGCTCCATAATAACGTTGGTTTTAATCAGTAGTAGGGAAACAGTAGCACTAATAATGTCTTCAATGCGTTGTATGTTTTTATAGGGAAAATATTGACAGCTGATTTTCATCTTTTACTCGAATTTGATACACAGTTCCTGATTCAAATTATGAAATGCACCAAAAAGGATCCATATAAATTTATAAAATCATAAATTTATTACAAAGCCACATCTCAATCTCAAGAAATCCGCTTAAAAATGCTTGATCCCTAGACACTTTTGATGTGTGTATATTCATTTTTGTAAAAGTATGGACTTATCTTTTAAATATGCCAAAATATGGAACAATATGGAAAATAAAAATTGCATTTTCTCAGTCCAAATGTCACGATTCATGAAAAAAAACAACATATTGAGCAAAAACAATTGATATTAAAAAAACATATTTACATATAAATCCGGTCCCTAAAATATACTATGCTAAAATGTTGAGATCATAATCCATTTTATGGATGAAGTGTTTTTGTGAATCAAGACAGGTCTTTTGAATAAATTCTAGGGTATGCCTGAGTTCAACAATGATAAATACACATAAAACAGAATAATAATTCAATTGTGTGCTTTTCTTTTCTACCTTAATAAGATCAACTTGTTGACTGGAAAGTTTTTCTCGCTGATAGTTGACGAGTGACACCAGTTCTCTGTACTGGCTGTTATAGCTAACAGCCTCTGGACTTCTTTCTTGGTTCTCTTCAGGCAAGTTGACTGGCGACATGTGCGCGGGCCGGCCGCTACGCATGCGATTCGGAGACTTCCTGAGGGCTTGAGAAGGTGGCGGTGGCGACCGGTAAGGCGGTGGTGGTTCTCTAAGGGAGGACAAAATTTATAAGTGTATAATAAAACTTCTCTATTTCGTCACATGTTTATATAGCTCAATGGTATATTTTGGCTACCAATAACTAATTCATTTGATTTTAATTGGTTTGAATGGATCAATTAGACGGGCCCGTTGGTCTAGTGGTTAGACACCATGTCTGCTAACCGATGGGTTGTGGGTTCGATTCCCACCAAGTGTCTGGGTGTTATTTATCTATTTAAGTATGTATTTACAAAAAAATGTATATAAGTATTAGTATCAGTTGTCTGGTTTCCATAGTACAGGCTCTGCCTAGTTTGGGATCAGATGACCGTGTGTGGATTGTCCCAAGATATAAAAAAAAAACCATTGAATTTAATTGATCATACATGTAACAGTTATGGATGAATCTAATATAGAGTATTAAACACAGTTACCTATGTAATCCAGTAGCTGGCTGGCTCTATCCTACTCTCGTCTACTCTAACATGACTAGAAAACACAGTAACAAGTGGTAGTAATAGAAACAATAAAATAATTACTAAGGTTTTTTCTCTGTCTAGACCTACTTAATGTATTCTAGCTGTCACTCTTTATTAGCACACCAAAGTAAAACATACAGAAAACTTAGAAAATAACTTAAATTAGGTACAAATGGTGGTCTTATCGCTAATAGCGATTTCTTCCAGACAACCAAACCTTAGCTTAATCTTAAGAAATAAGACAATATTCTTTTATACATAAATATTACCTATACGGTGGGACATCTTTTAACACAGGACTGTTGGACTCGGGTGTTTTAGCTTGCTGCACTCCCTTCACTACTCCCACGGGGTTGCCAGGAGACATGTTATTCACATTATTGTTATTATAAGTAGGTGTAGTGTTCATTCGGTTTGGTGAATTTTGGCTCTCTAGTATGTTCGGGTTTGACGTGTTATGACTCCTAAAAGAAAGAGTAGTAGAAAAATTAAATATTTTGAAAAAATAATTAGTTTCTATGGTGTACCATAGAAACTAATTATTTTTTTGTAACTTTTCTTTGCTTTTTTGAAGAAAGTTTCTAGAAAGTTTAAGTTGTCTTCTAAAAATTAGATTATTAATCCATCAGCTGTTGACGCATGATCGCTTAAGCAGTGTTCCAAACTGCTTAAGCATGATCAGATTGTGTGCAGATTGGAATAATCGGCTATTGAGAACTTAATAATCATTTTTAAACAAGTACAAACCCATTTCCAACAGGTGATTTTGAATTGCTGGTTGTCTGCGGTGGTTTCTGATTATTGCTAGAATCTGAACGCCTCAGTATAAACTGAATATCATTGGAGTATTCACCCCATTTCATGAGAATCTAAAAATAATTATTTATTAGAGTTTTAAAATAGTAATTACACATCAAACACAACACATTAAAACACCAATAAAAAAAAACAAACAACCAATTGTTAGTCTTAACCACAATGTCAGGATATTAAAATAGCAAGATATTTTATCATAGCCTATTGTGTAGGTATTGCTTCAGCGAATAATGAGGCCTTGTACATAATAACAAGGTCTCATATTTCTCAACAGTAAATGTTATCTTTACAAATTCATAAGAAATCTACAAGCACTATAATAGATGTAATTTCAATGTATTCACACACAATTTATTAGAATATGTACCTTTAATGGATACTCCTGAGGTGCCAATAATCTTTCATTGTTTCGCCAGCGTTCTATGAGGGTGAATCTGCCCACTTTACCAGTGGCATGAGCTAACGCGAAAACTACATCCTGCATAAAAAATAACGACATCAAATACATAGGTACCTAAAGTGGTCTATAAAAAGCGAAACTACATTCCCATAGCACGTTGCTAACCGTGCCAACATCGTAATGATTAGAATTTATATACTGACCTGGCAAGTTGTGGTCTCTGTGACCCCACAAACAATCCTTTGTATTCCCTCGACCCAGACCTTCAGCTCCATTAATTTAAAACTCTGCACGATCACTTCTCACAGCACATATTCACTTAGAACCTCATTTTATCGACTTCTCAACTAACCCGAGACTTTTTTCTCAAACAAAACGAGTTAAAATACAACACAAACATACCAAAAACACAATAAATAAAATAAAGCTTCAAGTGGGTTATGAGAAATTTTCGTTCAGAAATACGTCGATGACATAAGGTGGGTGACAGCGGGTGACAGACTGACAGACAGCTTAGTTTTTATTTTTTGTGTAATTTGTTTGGGAGTCAAGACCTTTAAGCCAATATTTTACAGTGATTTTGCTTTGGTCATCTCATTCACCCATGATCGTCGTATGATACGAATCGAAAAATACAGTCCACTTTGCATCTAAATCTTGGGCTAAGCATATCTGTTCTGAGGCCAGTTTTAACATTGATAATTCGAGTGCCCTTATTTATAACATTGTCTCTCTAGGATGGATTATCATTGGTCCTTCGAGCCGTTTTAACCTTCGACACAAATCCATCACAAACCTTATGCGTTAGAGTAAGATATTATGTATCCTCTAAGCTATAAGTATACCCTGCAGTTGCCCTTCCCTTTAGGTATACCCAATTATATAAAGGTACCTACCCAAAGCCACCGACTGCGAGTCGCTGCTAGCACCCGCGTATGCAAATGCCTATCTCTGAGAAGATTATCATTATAAGAAGGTGCCTACGAGGAAGATATTGTAGTTAATAAGAGAGAGAGAGCATTTGCGTAGTCGCAAGTGCACTCTCTCTCTCTCTCTAACTTTCACAATCCGATGGGATGGAAGACAGATACGACCGGGGAGAGCTCAGTGGCGCAGGACCGACTTTTTACATTCCAACACACGGATCATCTTACTTTACAGACAATCAGGTGATCGGCCTGCATTGTCTTAGCCAGTATAGAACAACTAGTTACACAACGTTGTTGCTCCTCGTTTTTTCGACCTCCGTTTTGCAAAAGAAGCGCTTTCTCACTGCACCACGGAGGCTACCCACTGATGATTCATTCATACTCTGAGTGTAGCAGTAGAAGTGGTTATCCACTCCACAGTGGTTATTATGTAGCCACTTACATAAGAATCAATACAACATTAGGTACGATTTAGCGCAGAAGGGGCAGAGATGCAAAATCGGAAGCCGGGAGAGCCAACAGCCATTTACCGCAAACAATTTCACCGTCGGCGTCGGGTCAAAGTAAGTATATTAATAATTTCCAGACAAAAAATAAAAACCGATCAAGTTCGAGTCGGACTCGAGCACCGAGGGTTTCATACTATCTTTGGACATATTAGTTATTTTACCAGAATATTCGCGAACACCTCAGAAAGCAAAACAAAGCAAATGCAAAACTTTGTTAAAATAGTCGAGATTTTTTTAGGATTACTAAAAAACTGAATTCCTTAAAAGCATCATTTTATTTTCCTGTAAAATATAAATAGACCTCTAATTACCTATCTGTAATTATTTCAGATGTTTTTCCTCCACCACATGTTGTTTTACTAACATCGGAGATACGGAACGGTATTTTTGTCATTTTAGATTATAAGCCAAAAACTACGTGACATAAACCAAAATAAGACTGTTTTAAAATCTGCAAATGAAGCCTTTTCTTATGATATTATTATAGTAGTCCACTCGACATAGTAGTCTCACATTGAAATTTTGATGACCCATTTCGACTCCCATTAAAATAAAAGATTGTTTTTTCATTTTCTATGAGGTTGGATAAATAAGATCTAAAACTATTCCAAGTTTCAAATCGATAGCATCAGTGGTTCCTGAAATATATACTTACTTAGGTAAGACCATAGATATAGAATTTTTCACTACGTTCAATATCTTTGGTAAGACAGACAGACTGACTGACTGACGTAGTTGCACCACAATGGTTCTTTTTTTACCTTTTAGGTATGGAACCCTAAAAAAGATGATATCATAAGCTTTTTTTTAACCGACTTCAAAAAAGGAGGTTCTGTATTCGACGCGTATGTATGTAATATTAATAAAAATGCGTAATATTCATATATGTTAGTCTATGTGGGCTTCTAAACGAATTTACCAAATTTCACGAGTGTATGTATGTATGTATGTATGTAGGTTTGTCCACGGATTTCTCAAAAACTACAAGTCCGATTTCGAAAATTCTTTTTGCAATAGTTAGAGTATCTTTCAACTTAGGGTAGAGTACAAATTTCATCAAAATCGGTCCAGTAGTTTAAGAGATATAAACTTTTTATGTTTTCAGTAAGTTACTGTAATGTAGACGTTCGAGTTGCGTGATAGTGCTGATAACTATCTTGGTAAAATAAGTCACTAAAAAGTGTTAAATAAACTATTTAAAAAAAATAAAAACCGACTTCAAAGTAAATTATCTAAAAGGCATAAAATAACGAAAATATTATTGAAGTTGGTGTTAGCGTACCTGCTGTGTATATTCTGCACCAACTTCAATAATATTTTCGTTATTTTATGCTTTTTAGATAATTTACTTTGAAGTCGGTTTTTATTTTTTTAAAATAGTTTATTTATTCATTACAAGCTAGATTGTAGACCCCCCTGATGGAAAGCGGCGACGGAACCTAAGATGGTAAAGCACTTTAGCTCAAGCCTATTCAATTAACCTTGAAGACACCCACATTATATCTACTCGTAAACGGGCGGGAAGACCGACGTAGGCAAACTGTTCCAGTCCTTCCTTACCTGTCCATAATATAAACAAAGAAGCAAATTGTTTGGTCCGGAATAAAGGCGCGTTCACCACATAATGGTGCGTATGCGCAGTGCGTCTCGTTGTCCGATGATAGAAGGGGGATGGTGAAATCAAGTCATGCAATTCGTGCACACACTCCACAATGCATCCTGTAAAATACCTACCAAGAGGCTGGCTACTCTGCGCCTATGCTCTACTATAGGCTTTGTAGATTGGCTTCCACTAACATAGTGTCGCGAATTAGCCTCTTAGCGCGCCTCTCCACTCAGTCCAAAGCTGCTAGATGGCATTTTGCAGCGCCAGCCCCTATATGTCTATAGTACTCCACACTCGACCGAACTTGTGCTTTATACATCGAAGTTGTCCCGGTGTGAAGTACCGCCGGACCTTTGCAAGGACACCCAGATTTCTTGCAGAGCTCGTATCGTACCAGCAACCAACTGCACACATTGGACCACATTGGAAAGGACGCGGGCCATTTCAATGTGAAATTTTCTTATTTTTGTACTTAACAAATAAAATCTCCTTGCTACTTCCCTGTTATTTGACATCGGTAACTATAAAATAAATTATTTTAAATTCATAAAATTGTCTTTGTTATTTCATCGATAAATTGCGATTGCGATTTTTTTCTAGCGTTGATTTTCTAGCTGTGTTACAATTTTTGTGCATAGGTAATTTAATAGTAGACTACTACTACTACTAAATAATCAGTAGTAGACCGCAGCTTATATCTAAAAATGGCTCAAGAAGAAGACGAAGAGGTGAGTGTTGAATTTCTTGTTTACACGCGTGAGAAGTAGGGTATAACTTACCATAATACAGGGTGTCCAGTGGCAGATTTCAATCTTTGAAAACGTACTTATGTACAATATTAAAATATAAACATATGTACAACAAATAAAATACGGTATAACGTTAGTTATTGCAGACCTCATTGTTACTTGAGTTTTGTTGTAGGGGGTTCGTAATGCCTTGGGTTGCTGACATCCCAGTTACCTACGAAAATTTAGACTTTTTACATATCCTCCGATGTGAAAATGATCTTCATCGTTGAAGAATCTGTACCCATAAGCCGGCGGCGTGCTTTTCATCGAAAAACTTACTCGATATTCTATTCGATCTATGACTAAAGCGCGGTGCTCCGCACTCCAATGCTACATGGGCGACTAACGCGCAACTCACGCGCTTGTAACCTTTCCTGCCTATCTCAATGGTTGCGTTCAAGTTTGAAATCTTCCACTGGACACTGTATATTCACCAAAAGGGAAACAAGTAGGGTAGATATTTGGAAGTGGCGGTATTCACCACCATAGTCGATACCACATGGTGGCAGGGAGTGGTGTAACCGGTGACACCGATCCACGCAACGAAAAGTAAATGAATAATTTCTTCTCCACTCTCTCTCTCTATTTATTTAAACTACGTCCACATAAGGTAGGGGTAAGCAGACATGTACTTACCTATGTTCTAACTGTGAATGGAGAGGGGTTTTGTTGTGTTGTAATCAGTGACGGTCATGACACTTACCACGGTGCAAAACATTAAAATTTCCTCTTTCGTCCACCTAGGTAGGTATTTTTTTTTGAAATTGCGGAAAACGCTTCTCCACTGAAACCTCTGCGACTGTCGCATCAGCACATGAAAGGGAATGCCCACCCACATACTTAATTTATGCTTAGTGGAAACTAGAGAGATGTAAAGTAACATTTTTTATAGTTTTTTTTTATACTGCCTAGGTGGCAAGCAAGCATACGCCTGATGGTAAGCAGTCACCGCAGCCTATAGACGCTAGCAACACCAGAAGAATCACTAGCACGTGCCGACCCTTAAGACATTAGATATTGTCTTTGTGTCCGGTAATTTCACCAACTACAGTGCCCTTCACGCCGGAACAGCAATGCTTACACACTGCTGCTTGGCGGCAGAATATCTGACACTGCGGTGGTACCTACCTGGACGGTTCCTTGCACAAGGAACTAATTTATTGCTATATTTGTATACGTATCTACCTACACTTTCTACTTTTGGAGCTGCACTTCACGCTAAACAAAAATTTTACATGGCCGACAGTCGCCATTTTGTATTTTTTTACTTCCATTAATAACATCAATAAGGGTATTAAATATGAGGTCTTACCGAACATGACAAGACTAAATATAACATTTGTTTACGTTTTAAGTACCTATGTGTTAGTTATGTGACTATTTTCACTTATGACTATTTTGTTTGCTTGCAGTCGGACTTTTGTGCTTTTATAATTATGCTTCATACACTTGTTTTCCAGACTAACTTGTTCCATGTTCTTTTTCAGGATCTAGTATTTAGTGTAGAAGAAGTACAGAAGATAGTTAGAGACAACATTGAACTATGCTTAGGCGGCAACACATACAGCCATTCACGAACCTCGCAGTGGATTAGCATAATAACAGATAAAACACTTGCTAGATTGAATAAACTTAACAAGCCCTTCAAATATATAGGTATGTCTATGCTATGTCTTGTCTATAAAACATGTTCAACTTAGTCAGGTGGACCACCGCGTCTCGTGCCCGATATTTTGCGGCCAACACGTGTGAAGGTTCAAGAAATTACTGAGCTCTGAGCTTATGTGATTTCTTCGGAGATCTTATCAATCAAAAAACTATAAATACTTACCTAATAAAAAAGTTATGTACTTACATATTATCTCAAGTTTCAGCTCATTTATTCGACTCGTTTTTGATAGTTTCCGCTAGAGGCGCTGGTGTGAAGTGTATGAAAACAACCTGAAACTACTAACGTTTAACGCCAAACATACAGTAACCATGTATTTATCAAGAAATCAGAATTCGCAATAAGGATACACCCGAGAACGACTGTCACTAGTATAGCCCTTAGGTCTCTGGGCTCGTAATTAGTCGTGATAGAAAGGAACTGTATTTTCTCTGCCGAAAGATCCAAGCCAAGCCAAAGTAGTTGTAATCACTATCACTACATAGTTTAAAACAAACTCGCTTCCCGCTGTCTGTCTGTCCCTATGTATGCTTAGATCTTTAAAACTACGCAACGGATTTTGATACGGTTTTTCTTAATAGATAGAGTGATTCAAGAGGAAGGTTTATATGTATAATACACGCTATAACGTACACGGTTTATATGTTAATATAATAGAGAAATATCGATAATTTTAGAGGTTTCTAATGAGATGTCGTAAATAAACACATTTTTTGAGCTTACATTGCAAACGCTGGCGGAACCCTACGAGATAGATCAAAATAATGTACTACAGTATTGTACACCTTAACAAGGTCTAAGTCCGCGATGGTATATGTTTATCTCTTAGGGATAACCCACAATAACCATATTTTATCCTTTAATTTTTATAAGAAATAATGGCTTATTTACGAAGAGACTTTAAGCAATACAGCATTAATCCTTATCCAATTAAGTATAAATATATTTTTTACCACCCGTGCGAAGCCGGGGCGGGCCGCTAGTAGCTAATAAATAATACCTAAAAATTCTGCATCTCTTTTTCGTGAAAATAAAAGAAGTATAATTGATTTGTCTATAGTGAGGATAACAATAACCCAGAAGAATGGTTCAGGTCTGCACACCGCCGCAGCGTATTTCTGGGACATTGCTACTGATGGAACTTGCACCGTCCGCTGGGAGAATAAATATATGTATTGCATAGTCAATGTTTGGGCTTTGGCGTTGCAGATTTAAATAAATCTTATAATAAGAAGGTATGTATTTTTACTGCTTATTCCACTAAATCCAATCCATATAACAAACCCGTTTATAAGACATAAATGAAACAGAATATAAAGCACATTTTAGTATTTTTATTTTTGGTAAAATTTACCACAATACAAAATAATGATAGAAATAAATAAAGTAATAAAATGTATAGACAGGTCATAGAACTATGCATTGTAAAATTGGTGCTTTTCAAGCAATTCATTATAATTTATAATAACATTAGGCAAAATGGCATTGTGTACATTAAAAATAAAAGCATTACTTTTAACACAAATAATATCAAGAGCAGATGCATACACTTAATAATTAACGCAAAATGATTCATCACTTGGTGATTTGGTCTTTTGATTTTCTAATTAATTTATGTAGGTATAGGTACAATACTAACAAAATGCAGATGTACATAAATTTAAAGCATAACATTATTATCGAGTCTACCCGAACCAACTATCATCATAACCATTTACAATAATTAGTACTCAGATTGTAAAACCGACATAAGGTTCTCTTTTATAAAATAAAGAAATTGTTCTAAAGATATATTCAGGAAAGAAGAAAGGAAACGCATGTTAATCTTATTTCAAAATAAAACTAATTGTTTAAAAAAATATGTGTTAATCTTATCAATCGAAAGTTATTAAAATTACCTGTACTTTTACTATCATCTCGATAGGCTACAGCTTCTAACTTTAGTATCAAATGTTAACAAAAAATAACAACATTTTTTTATATAAAAGCATGGCTTTTCTCTGTTATGGCTGCGTTCACATCGTATTAATTAAATAGGTATTACAAAAACCACCGGGACTAGTCTATGCTTATTTCAAGCCACATGGGACATTCTACATGTACCGACGAGAACACAGTCATCACAGGATTGATCACTTATCAATGAGTATACTGATATTATTATGCACTGCAAGTCCGACAAAGTGGCCATTACTATAACAAAAACAAATAAAATGGTAGCATAAAATCCAGTAAAAAACGACGCTCATCTGTTGAATGAATGAATAGCTACTTTGTATTGATAATTCGTGATCATATATATAAACTGATAAATTGCGAATTGATGACTACGCCCTGGCTGAACTACTTTTAACTAATAACAATATGTGTGGGCAGTTGGTTGACTTTAATAATTATATTTGTATTTATTGTAAATTATTACTATTAAATTAGTTTAAAAATCATATCTAGTTACTTCTAAATCCTACCGACTGCGCCAATTGTCTTCAATACACCAATTAAAAAATAAACGAATGAGTGTAGGTCATTAATTTACGGATTTTAGACCATATTTAGGAAATGTGTTGTTTTATATAAGTTAAAGAAATATTAGCACCTTGATTTACAGTTCGCAGCAGCGTATTTAATAACGATACAAAAAAACGAGTCAAATGTGCCTTATTTCATTAAAATAAACGCATCTTCTGTTACCTTAGCAAAACCGGATAAAATTTCACTTATAAAACCGAATAATATATTTTTCACTTGTTTGATAGACAAAATAGACGTCCACGTTCGGTACCGTACAAAAGTTTAAGACTGCGTAAATCTTAAAGGATCCATAGTCATTGCTAGTCATAATATTAAATAAACAATTTTATCTATTGTTTTGTGGTCTTGCATTTTTATGTATGACCGTCAGTATATATATATATAATTATTGACATCATAAGGATGCATTATTGTTATTGTAACTAAAACAATTAAATGAATCAAAACATTCTATATAGGGTGAATCAAGACAGATATTATAGCCAGATAAATGCAGTTCATTTAAACGTTAGAATTTTCAGATGCCATTTTTGTCACATCATATTGTTTTTATTCTGCTTGCCTTGAAAATAAATCCGGGGATCAAAACGAATTGTAGGGATACCAAATAAAATGTTTTGGAGTCTGGTTATTCAGATCGACGTTTAAATGCAAATGTGCCATATTTATCTGGTGGTAATACCAATGATGACTCACTTAGACATAATTCTTGGTGATCGGCGTACGCCAGGCGTGCTTACAATAATTGGACTTGTGTGTTGTCAGACGAATAAATCAAAGTCAAAGTATTAATACTTATTTTTCAAGTTCAGCCTACTTATTTCTGTTCTATTGAGTTACCTATGCAAAACATATAAACAACACATACTTAATACTGCTATTGTGAGGTGCAGTAACGATTATAAACTTATTGAACAAAAGTTACCCTAAGGCATTGATTGAATCCAGCACATTTTAAATAAGAGCTTGTTTCTGCATCTAAAACTACTAAAATAATAAAATGGTAAATATTTTCAAGCCTGAAAAAACTTGACTGACTTGTGTGATGACTGTTGTGATGTTATTGTTTTCAAATTCAGTCTGTATATGCTTAGAAAAAAATGCTATAAAATTATATTAGCCAATTAAAAAGAAAACACAGGCAATTCATTAGAAAATAACAACATTGTAATTTATATTAAAATAAAACTGATTAAGCTTTGCTGAAACAATGTTAAAGCTAAAAATGTGCATTTTTATGTTAAATCGTGCTTCATTACTGGGAGTTGTTCAACTATACATGTCTCGATAATTTATGCCTTGTCGGTTGTTGGAAGCCGCGACTCGGAACTAGCCTCCCGCCCCCCGACGCCCGCCGCGCGGGACTCTCGCACTCTATCATATTATGTACACCGTAAAATATGCTCTATAAAGTACAGCCTACCGCTATGACTACAATAAAACGATTTGTCGTTTAACTCATTATTATGACAGATAATTCCTCTTATTTACAGTTTTAACTATACAATACACATTAAAAATTAATAAAAAAGTAACATTGTACTCGTTAACTTTGCTACCCTTTTGAATGTACTAATTTCATAATGATTTATGTCTAATTGTCCTTCATATGTACACATACGCTATGTTAGTCGAGACTTAAATGATCACAAGAGAAGAGAATTAAGAAAATAATGAGGAACAAATATACACTAAGTACGCACTAACCGTCATCGTGCCCGCGGTCGGGTCCACTCGTATCACATCAAGTGCACACATTAGGTAAACACTTAAGCCGTTCGTGAACTCCTTATCGATCTACAAAAACTCAAAGTAATCTAACATATATTTACAAAATGTATAATATACCTATCTGAAAATAAGATTTTTCAAATAAAACTAATTCAAAAATTATTATACATTCCAACAACTCCAACACTGGGTAGATTCATGATAGAGATCAAAACAAGATTCATGCGGTTTCTATATTGTCTGATGCGCTCCGAAAATCCGTGGTGGGAGTAACGCGATATGTTTTGACTTATTGTCACATACATGGTTGTGTACACATAATTGTGCTCGACCCAGCATTTTACAAAAAAACATTCACTTTGTAAACTAAACTCTAAACACCTAGAACTCTCAAGAGATCCATCGATTGATATCCTCGGCGGCATCGCCGAATGTACGTCCTTCCAAATTTCTGCCGTTCACAACTCACGATTATTCCTAAATTTTAATGTCCTAAGTCAGTAATGTACTTTATATAATTATGCTAAGTGAAGCCTGAACAGGCTCTTATGAAAACGAATCAAAATTACGCCACTTTTAAAATCGGGTGTCCCAATTTTAAACTAGAACAGTTTTATTGTTTAGCTAGCAGCGTTTACCGTTGATCGTAGACCATGACAGGCAATAATTGACACAATCAAATCACTCACTCGTACTGGAACGTCAGTTGAGGTACTTGCGGCATTTCTTAGCCCCGCAGGTGCAGGGTATCTTGACCTCCTCGAATGGGAATTTGTAGTCGTAAGTCAGTTCTTCGCCGACAGTGATACGGCGCAGGGCGAAAATAAGGATGTGCTTGTGACCGTGGATGTCAACAACACGCGAGTAACAATTGGGCTGTAAGGAACAACAAATATAAGCTTAATCGAAAACACAAACTTCAATTATCAGGTGATCTTAACATACAAGTCTTACCAAATAAGTGTAGTGGTTTATGCCTCATCTACACAACAAAATATTTTTGGTTTTTACCTATGGTTTTAGATCTATGGATCTAAGAATTTTACCTATCAGAGTGGCACGTTCTTACTGATAGATGGCGCTTTTGACATGAGTTACAGGTTTCTAACGCTAGATGGCACACTGTTGGGAGGTAACCTTGCTATACAGCGGCAGCAGGTAAATAACACCCAGATACATGGAAATCAGGACATGTTGATACACATAAATTGATCACCTTTAGGACGATAGTCGCTTGCACAAGCCGGCCTAAACACATGTAGGGTAAGCGCATGTAACGTTATTCGTTCAAACGATTTTGTTTATAAAATTTTAATTATGTTATGTTCTTTGTTTAACACCTTATTATTTACAATTAAGTGTATTGTATTTTATAAATCTTTAACCTTTAACTACACGAAAACGGTCAAAATGAAGTCTGCAAAACAAACTCACGTCACATGAATGGTTGATGAACCTGGCTGCGTTGCCCTTGAGCGTGGCGTCGACGACGAGGTTGTCGTCTATGCGGAACATGTAGCACCCGCCGACTCCGCGGCGGCCGCTCGTCGCCTCGTATCGCTTCTCGCGCTGGTCCGCTAGTACTGCGCGGATTACCTCGCCCGCGTACTCTATCACCATGTCACCTATACATACAACAACGAATTTAATTTATCATAGGCCACTGAATCTGGGGAAGAAAGGTTCCTGAGGGGCGACCACGAAACGGAAAACGCAGGCAACGGCAGACTAGGTGAAGTAACGATATTATGAGAGTCGCAGGCAACTTGTGCAAGTAGCCAATTGTTTTCGTTACGAGGCAGTACCTCATAACGCGACGCACGTTGACAATGATGTAATCTTTAATAAAGTGCCATCTATTGCTTTGCATTAACATCACGGACATGGAGTTTCCTGCATCGTGTTAGAAAAATTTCAACGGCAAATGTGACATAAATAAAAATAAATTTTAACTGTCGGGGCTTCGTAGTCGCAAAAGAGAGTTAAAAGGGGTTAAACAAACAATGCTGGGTTAATTTTTCCAATTAGACGTCATTTTATATTATGACTTACCTTCTTCGATGTCTCGTTTGCAGAATAATCCGCGTCCATGTATATGCGATCTGTATACTCCAACAGATGCTTTTGAAGTCTCTTTCAGTTGTCTGAATCTCATGGCCGGTGGTAATGTTGCCAAACGCCTGCAGAAAAGGGAAATCATTAGCAAAATATTTGTTAAATGAAACAGCAATTAATTATGATGCTCGTTTTAAAATGTACCTTGAAATCGAGCTCTCTCCTTCTTGGCCTCCGAATGGTGGCGGTTCCTCTCTAAAAGGCGAGGCCATCCAGCTGAACATGTCATGATTCTGTTTCCTAGTCACAGGACCCGTGCGAGCGCTGCCCCAAGGACTCTCTTTGAAACCTTCGCTCAAATCTAAATCGTTGTCCCAGCTACTTAGCTGCCGACCTTGTCGAGTCTTGTATTTGGTACATCGACTTGCCTAAAATAACACATAAAATTAACACCGGGAACTTATGCACTGAAAGGGGAAAAAAACGTTGGTAAAACAATACTCACTCCAGGCAGTTGTTCAATGAGGTATCTCAGAGCATTATTATTGAGACCCAGTAGATGTGCTCCAGATAAACTAGACGGCAGGTTGTATTGAATTAACGGTAATCCAGATTGTTTTCTAGCATTCTGTACGGTTTCTACAACTTTCGCCCACAAGTCGGTCAAGGACGACGATGTATAATTAAAACCATCTTCAGAAGTCACTTCATATATCAACTTAGGTCCATCGTCTTTTGGTGGTTCAGGCGCAGACTTGGGTACTAAAGGTTTATTTTCTTTAGACACCTTACTCTGTCTTTTAATGGTAATCGTCTCATTTTCAGATTTCTTATCTCCCAGAACCCTTTTCATCACTTTTGTGGGAGCGTTGGACGCTTTTACCGAAGGAGTTCTATTTGTATCTTTTTCAACTAATATTTTTGGTGGTTCAACATCGATCATTTCGGCGTCCAAGCTTGGTAATGACATTTTAGACACAGTTTCAACTGGTTCAATAATCCTTACACTGTCTACATGCGTTGAGGAGGAACTTGTGTTAGCTTGGTGTATTTCAGCTGACAGTTGCATCGCTTGAGCTGCATCTCTTGCATCCTTTTCTCTTTTCGCCGTTTCTAGTTCCATCATACGTTTAGACTCTTCAATTGCTTTTTCTAGGTCACTGTCGATGTTTTCTTCTTTAATATTTAGATCAGGCATGTCGTGACTTACAGGTCTCTGTTTCGGTACTGCAACTGTCTTAGAGGCATTCTTTGTAGATGATTTGCTTTGGCCATCTCTGTGCAGTGGTAACACTCTGTTCATAGGTCTCATTGACATCGGATTAACGACATTCGTAGGTATTCCCGACTGCTGTGTTGGTGGAGCTTTAGGTAAAGTTATACTAGAGCTGTTCTGTGTCGGTAAGTTTATAGTGTTGTTTGGAACGGGGATGCATATCATATTACTTGAACTGTTTTGATTTTGTAATAAATTGTTACTGGTTTGGATGGGGAAATTGATGTCAGTCGCAGCTTTGGAGGCAATTTTCGGATCGACAAGATTATTCTGAACAGTAATATTTACTGTATTGTTGCTAGAGTTAACGTTGATGTTCATCGGTGCGCTATTAGGAATAGCTTGGAAGGGCACGTTTATCATGGTGCCATTAGTTTCAGTGTTTTGTTGGAAGGCCAATGGATCAGCAGTAATTCCTGATACGTTATTATTGTTATTATTGGTTACAACACGAATATTGTGCTGTTGTGGCACATGCTGGTTGATGTTACTCTCCAAATTAGCATTATTTATTCTACTTCTTTCAGGCAAATTTATCACTCTATTGTTCTGTGAATTCATCTGCATATATCCCATTGGATTGTTAACTGATATGGTATGGTTTTGTTTGTCATTGTTAACAATATTCATCTTAGCACAATCTTTACTGCTTGGTATGTTTGTCATTGGTATATTAGTATTAGTTGGCGGACCCATAATATTTTTGCCCCTCAATGTATCTTGTGTAAATTTAGGTGAATCTGATACTGGCATGGTATTTCTGTCCATATTAGTTATACTATGATTTTGCGTCGAATTACTGTTTGTCATACTACAACTGTTGATGTTAATTTGCGCGTTACTAGATGCTTGACCACTCATAATTTGATTCTGATTGTTCGTTGCGTGTGGTTGTGAATTAGTCATCATCATATGATTGGATGTTCCAGAGATAAGACTGTTAACATTGTGCTCAGCAGAATTGGAACAGCTCATTAGCATTTCGTGTCCTGCCATGTTGTTTTGGCCGCTAGCACCGTACATGTTAGTTGTATTCATGGAGTTAATCATCATATTATTGTTAGACATATTGGTACTGTTTACACTCATATTATGCATCATATTACCTGTTGCCATATTCATATTATTTGTATTCATATTTGGACATATCTCCATTGTATTTTGACTGGGAAACTGGGAGTTATTGTTGGAACAGCTGCCACTACACGAATTTTGAATGTCATTCTTTATGTCAGGGATGTTGGGCATATGCAACATTGAATTATTCATAGGTTGATGGTTAGCATTTGCAATTTGCATTGAATTATTTAGATTGTTGTGCAAATTCATGTTATTCATCGAGTTCATCTGATGTTGCATCATTGAAGAATGTTCCATAGAGCTTCTGTTATTTTGTATTTGATTCATAGCATTCATATTCTGCAAAGTAATTGAGTTATTGTCGTATCTGTTCCCGTGAATGTTTGGCATTGATCCAGCGCTATCCATCTGGTTGCCTAAATTTATATTTGGGGCATTTCCAGACATATGATGCATATGCATATTGTTATCTATTTGCTGTCGGTTGTGCATTTGGTTCGATACGTGTTGGTGTAATCCCATCATGTTATTGTCCACATGTGGACGATTATTTTGGATTTGCATTACATTTGGCATTTGATGTTGAAGATGATGACTTACGTTGTCCATTTGTCTATTTTGCTGCAGAGACATTTGTTGATTAACATGCATGTTATTTTCTAGCTGGGGTCGAGAATTGCTATTCATGTGATGGTTCATCTGCTGCATGTTATGCATTTGGGTGTTGTGCATAGTCTCCATAGATCTGTTGGGGTGCATTGTATGACTAACGTTTCCCATACCATGCTGCATGTTTTCCATCATCATCCTGTTATTTTGGATATTCATGTTCGGCATTGACTGCTGCATATGCATATGATTCAAGTCACTTAACTCGGTTCGGTTTATGTTATGGTTGTTATTGTTTAGGTTATGAATGTTCATTGACTGATTCATGATATTACTGCTGTCAGGTGTGCTCCGATTGGACAGCATATTTGTTGGATTATGGCTCTGTTGTGAGTTCATCATATTATCATGGAAAGATCTGTTTGTTTGTTGAGTTAATTGTTGTAATTGATTATTATCCACTGCACGATTGTGCTGAATTTGACCATTCATTATATGAATTTGATTTTGCGTGGACAGCTGATTATTATCATGCGACATCATTTGCATATTGTTTCCATGTGACATATTCGACGTATTAATAGAAGCCATGTCGTGTTGTTGGCTCACAGACGACATGTTGCTATTGTTTGGCCCTGGGATACTCATTCTATTATTTGCTTCTTGTTGACAAGACATATTCATGTTTTGTATAGAGCTGTTTCCTGAATTCATAATCTGGACTTGCCCATGAGAGGAGGCATTTGAAATGGAGCACATTTGATTTTGATTATTGGTGACTGAAATCGTGTTCTGATTGTTTTGCATTTGTGGGCGCATTACGTTATGCGGTATAATGCTTATGGCCGGTGTGTTGCTGATATTTCCACTCATTTGACAACTACTTAGTTTATGAGTGTTCATTTGGTTCGATAAACTTTCATTGGTATGTTTGTTGTCAGTAGTCCCCATATTTTGAAAGCTTTTTTCATTGTTAGCATGTTGTTGTGAATGGGAAGCCATTATTTCTTGAGAGAAATTCAAGTGACCGCCCTCAGCTTTTGATAGGGCATTAATTTTGCTTAATTTCAATGTCGTGTCAGCATCGAAATTGCTATTCATTACCGATGAAGGCGGATATATATTTCCAGCAGTAATTTGAATAACATTATTAGACGTAGTATGAGACGCCGAGTGATGGCTCACACTGAGGCTCGGTTCGAACTGATGAGAATGCAAGTTCATGCCTGATAATGAATTGTTAGATAATTGCATCATACAATTTTGGTTTACTTTATCAAGATCATTATTTGTATGTCTTCCTGTAACTATATTGTTTTGCATATTCATCGAGGAGTTATTTATATTGCTAGATTTCACAGTCATATTTTGCAGTTCTAGCTTATTGTCAGAAATATTGCCACTATTTGGTGGATTCATTTGCCGCCACGGCGTAGGCGATTTAATGTTCTGCGTTACACTTATAGTAGGCATGCTGCTCGAATTTGAATTCTCTTGTAAATTACCGCTAATCTCTATAACATGCGAGTTTTCTATTTTGAGATTATTTTTGTTTGCAGATGGCGCTATAGAGCTTGAAACTATCGGCTGTGACAATGGTATAGATTGCATTGAGAATGACGAGATTGAGTTCGGTATGGACTGAGAAATAGCCATCACGGGCTGCCCAATCGAAGATACAAGGGTGACATTTGGCGACATTGACACATTGCTTAGTTTAGGCATGTTCCCTCTCTGTAAGTTTTGCGGTGCACTTGTAAGTGTCATGCTATGTATCTGTGACGTGATGGGGTTAATACTCTGTCTTCCTGTAATAATAGTTCCTGGTTGCGAACCAATTCCCAGCGGAGAGGGACTCATTTGGATCACTTTAGGTGCCTGTCGATTAGCATTGTTTGATGATTTATCCGGTAGAGGCTGAAGCGTCAGGTTAGGGACAGATGTTTTGACATTCGATTTTATCGATGGCGGTGATGATTGTACAGATTGCGCAGTGACAACATTAGCTGTCGACGATACCGCCACTCCGTCACCTACGTTATTAACTACCACATATCCGGTTGGTACTTCAACAATAGGTTCTATCTTGCTTGCTTGGAACACCTGTGTTGTTGTAGCTGAGAAACTACTGTTCTGTGCAAGCACTCCCTGCATAGCCGTAGAAACAAATTGCTGCGACGACATTACAGTATTTTGCACAATTGTTTCTAATCCGTAATAAACGGGCTGAGTTGTAGTTAAATACATGCAGCCAGATGGATCTGTGACCATTTCTAGTGTAGGTGTTGATCCTAATAGAACTTGATCATTACAAAATTGCGGTAATAATGTCCCTTGCGGTAGAATAGTAGTGCCAGGGCCAGAAGAAATAAGTGTATTACCCTGAGGTTGTAATGCACTGTTAGGGATTATAGTGGTTTGTCCGTTGCCAATGCCGCTCTGAGGTACAACAGTCGCAGTTTGAGATGTCATATTTCCAGGCGTCAAACCTTGAATTGTTCCTTGCGGTATTATAGTGTGATTTTGTGTGTGTATAGCTTGAGGTAGGATTGTTGGTCCATTAGGGCCTTGTGATAAAATTCCTTGAGTCTGGATTGTGCCTTGAGGCAAAATTGTAGCACCTTGCTGAATTGCTTGAGGTAATATTCCAACGTTTCCTTGAGGTAAGAGCACAGGGATTCCGCCACTGGGAACAGCAACTAATCCTCCTGATTCTGTTTGTTGAATTTGGAATGTTTGGGGCATGAGACCACTTTGAGATATAAATTGGGTTGGGCTCGCCTTATAATCTCCTTGTGGCGCAATAGTCGCGATATACTGCATGTTCTGATTTTGCTGTTGGGACAAAGCCTCGACATACGCGGACATTAAGTTCTGATTAGCCACTGGCTGTACTATGATAGATGGTTGTCCTGTTTGGTTGTTTGTCTGCAGTTGAATAACTGTATTGCCAGGGCCAAGTGGTTGATTTATAGTAGTAAATGTCTTCTCCAATTTAGTTTGTCTCTTGATCGTAGTAGGTTTTGGCATTGGTCGGCCTCTTCCTCTATTTGTGGCTTGGAAAATTGGTTTTGGCTGTACTGGCGCTGGTTGCTTTTTAGGAGACTTTTGTGGGGTCCCGGGCATTATCAATTGTTGTTTATTCTGCGTATTAGGCGATGTAAATCTTTGCGCAGTCATTGCTGGTACTACAATGGTGGGATTTCCTTGAATTTGTGGGCGTATCATAGGTTGAATATTTTGAATAATCGAGGTATTCGGCATTCCTTGTATTGAGTTCACAGGTAACGAAATTGATGATGCGCTAGCCATGTTAGGAAAATTAGTAACCTGGTTTTTGCCTTGAATCATAGGCGTTATGTTTCCTTGTTGATTTGAGGGTATTGTCAGGACTTGATTTGAGTTCGATGATATAACCTGAATGCCTCCTGATCCAGACAACAGTTGAGTCATATCTGTACCGCCTTGAATCTGGTGGATGTTTGCGCTACCGTTTCCTGGTTTGACGCAAATGTTGTAAGGCAAAATGTTCGGTTGTGTAATAAGTTGAGGTGTCATGATCTTTTGGCCACCTGAAGTACTAGTTTTTGGAGGAAGTAACATTTGAGGTGTCACAACAATTTGAGGCGACGATAATACTTGTTGATTTGATGATACCTGAACATTGGTGGTTTTACTCTGATCGAAAATTACCGTTCCAGACTTCATTTGTTCTGTGATGGTCATAGTCATTTCATTTGATGGCCCCGGTGACGGGGTTTCTACGATAGTGCCGTTGATGGTTATTTGTCTCGTGTTGATAGATGTTCTTCGAGCGGATATACCTTCAGCTTTAACGGTGTTCTCAGCGCCACTAACAACGCCAGCATGAATAATCATTGGTTGAGCAAATGCACCCTGGAACGCGTTTTGCAATGTAGTTAATGTTCTATTTTCGGATGGTGATTTAGGATTCTCACTTTCACTCTCACTTGTCGATATCATATCGCAAGAAGGTACGTGTCTATCGTAAGACTCCTTATTCCTGTAAGTGCACTGGCATCGGTCGCATCTAACTGGTTGTTCTATCTGATTAGATGGACCTGAACCGTCATCTAAAGGCCTCATTACAAGTTCAGGTTGGCCACTAATCGAATTACCCGCGAATGTCACTGTGTAGCTTTCAGTCCCACTGGCTCTATACAGGAATTGGTTAGTCTGTCCTCTCGACGCGCAGTCGTTACCTGGGAGGTTGTCCTCAGCGCCATCGAGTTGTTGTATAGGGCTAAAGTCGTTGTCGATATCTCGAGGACTCGAAGGGCGCGAGCTACACGTACTCTCGGAACCAGACCAATCGGCTGCACCATCTAATTGTGAAATAGGGCTACACTGAATTTTGGTATAAAAATCAATGACGTCAGTGTAGTAGCCATCAGTTTTGTCCGTCTTCTCGTTACTTGTTTCATCTTTTTCCTTAGAAGATTGTGTCTGATAGTTGATTCCCGAGGTATGGGGTGCTTCATCACAAATAACACCACTAGTACATGTCTCTATTTTTATATTCTTTTCTACATTTGTTTCAGAGTCTTTAATAGAATCAAGAGGGATTTCAGTTAAAGTGATCCTTTGTAGTACGGGGCTCATTTTACCAGTAACTGTAGATGTTTTACTCATTTTACACCTTTTGATGGTAGATGAAAGCAGACTTGTGTCAAACTTGTTATTCCAACTACTGGATCTTTGTTGCCCACGACCAGTTGTCAATGTTTTAAGATTATGACTCTGCAAAATCATTTCAGATTTGCTCCTCTTCAATTCTTTACTTCCAGTCTCAAACCTTGCGTTTAAGAGTTCGTCTAAAAAGTCAGTAGACCGAAAATCAGATTTATCATTGCTTTTGTCATCTGACTGAGTCATTGCACAATAAAATTCGTTTTTCATCTCTTGGAATATATCCTGCATAGAAATACCATCTAGCAGATCATGGTTTAAGTCCTCAAATATGGCGTCTTTTACTTCAGGTGGTAACAAATCTGCTGTATTTTGAGGTTCCTCGTCATCTTGTTGTTCTTGCTTACATACATTGTCCAATAAATGCTCCACTACTTGCTTTACAGCCAAATCTTCCAGAGTCACTGCATTACCAAGTTTAATTGGTGATTTATCATTTTTAAACATGAACACAGTTTTACCGGTCCCTGTTTCTAAACTTTCGTGCCAAGCGCCAATTTCAGCGATTACTCTTTCTACTACGTGAACATCTAAAGTGTGGTCCACAGTAATGTTTACACCAAAATCAAATCCTGGTAGTGGTTCAGCCAAAATAAGCTTTGTTTTGATAGTATATCGTACGATTTTCGAAGGCTTCTTGCAAGACCAAAACAAGCGAGTGCATGAAAAGTCAACTGGCATTAGAAATTCTTCGTAATCAGAAACTGATGGTACAATCTTTCCAAGACTATGGACAGTCAGTGATCCCAATATGAATTGAACTTTACTGATTTCACTGTATCTCTTCTTCTTTTTATCAAGCTCTACATAAACTGGTCTGGTAAGCTCAAAGTCGGCGTCTTTTTGCAGGATCTTCTTAGGTACGTCTTTGCCATGTGTAGGACAGAACACTCTCTTATCATCCAAAAAGGCACAACTTTCTTTCCTAGCACATGCATAGTGATATGTTTCGCTACAGTTTTTAGCGCAGCAACCGACACTAGCACCTTTCAATTCGCAAGAGGCGCATTTAATCATTTTCCCTCTAGATATTGCTGAATGTACATTTTGGAGTGACCCATCAATTTCTTCAAAAACTTCCGCCGACCAAAGAGCACAGTTAGCATGTATCCAATCATTCTGGCCACAGTACAGCAATCTTCCCTCCATTGAAGGCGATCCATCTCCGACAGCTTTACAAAGCACACACACTCTGGAATCTACTATTGTGTAAAAATCTAACAAATCTTCAAATTTCTGGCCATCAGCTTCCAATTTTGGTACAATTTGGTCCAATGGTCTTTCAATAGATTGTACAGCTGTTTTGACCTTGTTATCAGACAATTCAACATCTTTAAGAGATTCTGTGTCTTCTTGTTCACCTTCAACCTCCAAATTAGGTTGTAGGCAATTATTTTCGCAGTCAAACCATGGGAATGTCTCTGAAAACAAGTCTTTGTAAATGTTCGTGAGATCGTCATTTGATGTTCTTTGAATAACTTCCTTCATATCATAGTTGAAATCCTTAAGAGACACATATCCATCGCTGTTTACTCTCTTCTTAATATCGAGAAGGGATGGTGAAATGATTCTGTTTAAATCATCACTACTGGAATTATTATCAGACCCTGGTGTGTTTGGGTGTCTGACAACAACAGGACTTAAATCTTGTTCACTGCGAGCTTGCGGGAAGCTCTTTACGGGCTCATCGTCATCAGATATCGCCTCGTACTTGTCATCATGTACGGTTGTAGGCAACATCGTAGTTGCCTTTTCTGACTTAGTAGGGGGTTGATAATTTTCATGCACCTCAACGCATGGTGCTTCGAATTCAGTTTTGGTTCCATAGAGGCCTGTTGAGAAGCATATCTCTTTATTTTGCATTAAAGGCTCTTGAAGGTTCACTACTTTATGGGATGTGTGCGGTATCTCTTCCTTGTCCATATTGACATCTGACAGTAGAGTGGAACATTGCCATACTTGGGGTGCACTCGAGTCATCGATTTTATTCGGCCCTACGTTATTATTCCGCCTTCCCCTTGAAGTGTTTCTATACACTTTAGTCTCCGAAGTCTTCATAGAGTCTTCCGCTACGTCGAAGTGTAGTTTCCTTATAGCTTGTGGCGACATAAGCCGGTACGGTTTGTTAGGTACCGGCGTATTTTTATGTGGCGTTAGCTTCAATAGTGCACACGCCTTTTTATTCTTGGCAAGTAGTTTTAAAAGATGTAGCAGCCTACCTTTCAGATGTTCCGTAATCATCTTTCTCCATGGAGGGTCGTTCGGCATACACTTACAGCAAATGTACTCAATCGACGGTGGTAACGCAGAGAGAAGTTGGTAGCCTTCTCCTGTTAAACCTTCACAGCTAGCGTGAACCCATCTGCCGCACCACCCACATTCCATCATCTACAACAATAGAATTAATTGATAGAAGCAAAAGATAAATACAAGAGTCGCACACTACTGACAGGCTGAGGAAAGAGAAGGGCTTTTGTTTATACAAGAACTAGCTGACCCGCGTAGCTCCACCCGCACTTTTATGCTTCCCATTTTTCTCTCCCACTCTCAAAAAAAAATCTTATTCTATGCTTTCTCTCCTCTCTCTGTCCCTCCCTCCTTGGTCCCCGTCAATCCGCCTCCCATCTTGCTCCCCTCGCTTCTTCCTCCTCCTGACTCCCCTTGCTCTCCCTCACTACCCATCGCTTCCCACTGCGGCCCCTCACTCCCCCATGCTTCACCTAACTCACCCTACCTATCCCTCACCATATCATCCCCCTCTCGCAACCACCTTCCCTCTCTCCGCTCTCTCTTTTTCTCTTCGACCTTCCTCCCTCCCCTCTCTCCCTCTTCACTACTATAATATGAATGTATACTACATATAAACCTTCCTCTTGAATCACTACGACGGAGCGACTTTGTTAGTCAAAGTCAAAAGTAGTTAGCGGGGATTGAGCCTAAAATTAGTGTGAATTTTAATATTCGATTTCGATTGTGAAAACGAAATATTTACCTTACTATCGAAGTCGTTGTCTCTGTAACAGGCCTGACAGAGCGGGCAATAGTTGCCCTTCTGACGGAGTTTGAAGCACGGCCCGCAAAATGGCAAACTGCCGACGAATTTGCTCACACGACTGCTGTCGCAACTCTTGCATTTGAGGCACGCACTACATATCTGAAAGCAATACATAAACTTTGTAGATATGGCAAAATGTTTACGTTAGCGAATGAATTCGTTTACGGTTTCTCAGGAAGATGAGGTACAAGTCGGAACTTAGTAGTTCATATACACGAGGTATTTTACGACAAGTCACCTTCGATTGTCCGGCGATGGAAGCTCGATATCAGAGGGCCTAGACAAGATGCAATCGCTTCATAGCGAATCTATTTCTTCATTCGCTAACTGTGTCAATTCCCTATAATTTGTCACGTGATTTTTCGATGACATATGTCATTCTCATACATTTTTATACTTTTCTATTAGCGATAACGATTGTAGAATGTTACATTGTCTAGGGGGGCTGGACCATTTTCGGCAACGTCGATCGAACCAGTTTCAACGTATTAAAGACTGACGCGGATTAAACCATTCGTGCTTTGGCCGGAGCACAGTGTTTCATGGGACCAAAAAAAATTCCCTCTGCTGTTTATAGCTTTAATCGATTAAGGTATGCATTTAAAATGCATGAGTAAAACACCCAGGTGTCAAATTCAAATACTTTTTTTTATAAAAATTATTGAACTTTACATGACCTTTAACTTATAAAAAATAAAATTAATTCTGAAAACGTAACTATCCAAGTTGGTTATTTTAAAAAAATATAGCCTGATAAAACATCCTTAGGTGCATGTTTTTCTATTTTTATTTTCGGAAAATCACTTCTGGATATGTAGTAATTAATTATTTTCAGACAATATTTATTTAAAATAAATATCTTGGATAGTTACATTTTCAGAATTAAATTTAATTTTTATAAGTTAACGCTCACGTAATTTTCTATATTTTTTATAAAAAAAAGTATTTGAATTTGACACCTGGGTGTTTTACTCGTGCATTTTAAATGCATACCTTGATCGATTAAAGCAATAAACAGGAGAGGGAAATTTTTTTGGTCCCATGAAACACTGTGCGGAGGTGGCAGTTGCATCTGTGTAAGCAGAGGTTTGGCGGTTCAGGCTTTAGTAAGCCAACGTCGCTCATCCAAGGCGGCAGACAAGCTGATAAACGCAAAAGCTAATTTTTTTCAACTCCGGGGTCGGGTGGCGATTCGGACAGGCGGCGACGCGGCACTGTATAGTCTGTGTACCTGCGGCCAGTCGCTGCGGTGGTCGGGCGGCGGCGCGGGCAGGCAGGCGGCGTGGTGGTGCGCGGCGCAGGCGCGGCACCGCAGGCGGGCGGCGGCGCGCCCGCAGGCCGCGCACGCCACGCAGCGTGCGCAAGTCCAGCCGCCGCCGCCGGCCGCGTCCTCCGCGCACCACCCGTGGTACCACTCGCAACACGACGAGCACGACAACATCTGCGCATAACACATATCTTATTGACGCACTCGCAAACGTCACACACGGTACAACTCTGACTATCGCATTCGTAAACGTCACACACAGTAAAACTACGTCACACACGGTACAACTATTACTGACCCACCCGCATACGTCACACACGGTACATCTATTACTGACCCACTCGCATAAGTCACACACGGTACATCTATTACTGACCCACTCGCATACGTCACACACGGTACAACTATTACTGACCCACTCGCATATGTCACACACGGTACAAATATTACTCACCCACTCGCATACGTCACACACGGTACATCTATTACTGACCCACTCGCATATGTCACACACGGTACAAATATTACTCACCCACTCGCATACGTCACACACGGTACAACTATTACTGACGCACTCGCAAACGTCACACACGGTGCCGTGCACTGTGCAAACAACATGAAAAATTTCGATGAATGCGCAGAAGTCGATTTTTAGGTCTCTTTGGTGGATCGCAAGGGGCGCGAGGGGATTGCGAGCGCGCGAGTCCACGTGATTCGTTGATTAGCCGGCCCCTGCGTCCCGCATTGAGCCTACGTCCCAGTGGCTCCCGAGTAGGCCCGAGTATACATGCGTTCAGTGTTATTAACGCACTTTCGATAGTTATGGGTATTGAAAGTTATTGCTATTGGTTCTTGATATTATTTTTTTAGTTACTGTCATTGTTGTTGTTATTCTTTTCTGTTATTGTTTGAGTTGTGTTTTTATTTTGACCAAAAAGCTATTAAAAACTGTTGTTGACTAGCTTCAACCCGCGGCTTCGGGCTGTCGATAAACGCCACCATAAGTCCTTTAATAGTTACTGTCCTCAAATAGTATATTTTTGATTAACCTTGCAATTCCACTGTATAGTTTATACATAATCTATTCAAGTTTTTTTAAATATTTTTTTTTTTTAATCTGATGACTATCTAATTTTATCTATGACTCTTGAGTGCTTATTCAAACATAGATATTATATTATAACATATTCATTTTGTGTTAGAGATAATCACACTATCAGAGTATAAAATATTTGTTGGCTGCTCTGGAAGTGTCTAAATAATCCGAATTCAAGAACTTGATTAATAATAATCATTAACTCTAACCAACTTTTGTACTTATGGCAATTACTGAAGCACTTGCGTTTTGCAATTTAGCGAAAACATGGCCCATACATACATATATGTCTAAAGTCAGTAGGTCATTATTATATTCCAAGTTCCCATAAGATCCAAGTTTCGCGTAACTGGTGAAAAGAAAACCTAAGTTTTCACTTATGCGTTATGTACCTAGTATTGCGGACACGAACGGTGTACCAGTTTTCAATCAAAATCGTTTGAACGACTTTACGTGCGCTTACCCCGTCCGCACGATTTTGGGCCACCTTGTGCATGCAATTATCGTCCTAAAGGTGACAGCGAAAATAAATTTAAATATTATCGGGTCAATCGAATAAACGGTACCATAGACCCTTAAATACTATTATTATTTTAATAAAATAATTTCTCAATCTTTTGTAACTGTTTACCTAATGGTGGCTTCGAAGTAATCACCTAATTAGGTAAATTATACAATGATTATAAAAATAAACTTGTAAACATACATTTTCTTTCCCGGCACTTCCACAGAGGAAACACAGTCTAGCGACAGTGAAAGGCCCGGTCCCGATGAGGCCGAATCCTGAGCTGCAAACTTCATCTGGATCATAGCTCTCCCAGAAGTCTACGCATATGAGCTCGGGTCTATTCTGTCCGCATTTCTGAGAGCGACCTCGCACCTGTACAAAAATATACTTATTAATGTGCTGTTCATGTGAAATTTATATGAAGAAACTATTCACTTTGAACACTTACGTTTGTTATGTTTGATAGAGGTTTCATGACCATTTTCTTAGGTATTAGGTCCATAACAGTCTCATCTTCACTGGATTCCGCTTTACTCGGAACTCTTATAGGAACTTCTATCTTGCGTTTCTTGGGCTCTACTTGCATCTCTATATCACTGTCTTTCGTAACTGTCGCTTCGGGGACTACCTGAGGCGCCTTGTTCTCAGAATCCAGTTCAGATTCGCAGCTAGATACATCAGGAGTTGTTCTATCCTTCTCCAATGCCAAGCTGCTTTCTTCGTCCAGTGGCTGACTCTTCTCCTTTTCTTTCTCGTCGAGTGTAGGGAATGTTGCGATAGGTTGACCCAAGACGATGGACGCGCTCCGACAGACGTGTTTAACTCTGGGCCCCTTGAGTTCCACTTTTTGTCGTTTGGAATCCTCAGTTTGTTTGGACTCAGATTTGTCTTTTTTCCTTACTTTTACCTTCGACAATTGGCGCTTTCTACTCGCATTAAAGTCTTCATTAACTTCAACAGACGCTGGACGGTCTTTTGGTGTCTTATCCTGTAATAACAAATTAAAATTAGCACACTGTCTTTTACATTTATAAATAAACAAATAGGTAATTGGAATAGTTTTGACTTTTACCTCTTCTCTGATCTTGTCTAGTTCATCTGCCTTCTTATTAGATTTTAAACTTCCAAAGATCTTCTTTTCACTTTCGTTATTGGGTAGTGCGAACACGGGCTGATTTGTTGTTGTGTTGCCCGTTCCTATTCTGAGCGGATTGGCTGGTGAAAGAGGACCAGCGGCTTTCACGCCCGACCTCATATAAGGAGGCAACATAGCTGTTAGGCCCGCCCTTATACTTGGTGGCACTTGGAATGCCTTCAGGCACATTTTGAGCCAACAAGCGGGACACCGCGCTTTATTCGTACACCGGAGTAGCTTCCACTGCTGAGAACGCACTATAGATGGCACATGGCAGTTACCTGCAATAAACATCATACATCGATATAACAAAAACATGTTGCTCACTCTTATCCATTTGTTACTCACAATCAAGTTATATAGGTACCTAAGTAACAAAAATAATAAGTAGTATTTGAATGTATAGCTCTCATATTTAGCTAACTAACTGGAAGAAGATGAAGTTTATGGTACAAGGTACAATGGTGCTATTTTTAATTATAACTGTTGCTGCCACAGTCACAGTCAGTTAAGGAGTACCTAATTACACATCTACAAGGTCTCTAGTGCAATGGACCATCCAATTCTGGCGCCAAGCAGTCAGAGTGCAGTTCCGGTGGAATAATAAGTTACTTAATAGGCAGGCGCTGCGTTGACAAAAATATTTCAATACAAAATGTATACTTCCAACTTACAGAGTACCTACCTACCTACAGTTTAAAAAGCCTCTATGTGGGCAATTAGACAAATAAAGCTACAGCACTCACCTTCTCCTTTCAAACACTGCATAACAACAGAGCCAGTCCTTTGTGACATCTTTTCTTTCTTCAACATTTTGGATATAAACTTGCGGCACGACTCACAGGAGTATATACCAAACTTTCGCGCCTGTTTTACAAATCTATAAAATCTTACGGCTCCACAAACCCCGCAAGTCACTGTCGTAGGTGGATTGGTAGCTGTACAAAACAATAACAAGTAAGAAAAATTGTTCCATTCAAAATTAATAATTACTAATTTGTGTTGACAAAATAATAATGGAGGCCATTTCTTTTTTTTTTTCTTAATAAGTGAAGTGAATTAAAAACATTATACTTACAAGAAACTGATGTTAATGTCGAGAATGGACCATCAAGCCCTGATGTGGACTGTGTTGATGTGTTTAGCTGCAGTCTTGCTTCTCTGATGATAATTTTACCTCTGAGAAGCTGTGATGCTGATGCTTTATCTTTTTCGGGGCTAGCTGGCGCTGGTCTTTCCTCCTCATCGCCACTGCCCTCTGGACTAGCACTGTCCCAGCTCTCCTCAGATTCTGAGCCACTACTAGTACTACTAGAACTACTTGCATCTGATATGTCCATGAGTTTTCTCATTGCATGCCCTGGTCTATCATCTTTACTTGGTTCAGTGGTCTTCAACTTTTCAAGCCCCTCCAGGTTGGTATTCTCATCCTGTAATGGTTCCTTCTCGTATGAAAACAAATCATGTACCTTTCTTGTTCCCGCACTGAGGCTTGAAAATGAATTTGTAATTTTATCTTTAAAAAGATCTGATGGCTTCAAGGGTGTATCTTTAGTTCTATCACCGTTTGTCTTGTCTGTATCTTCTTCATCGGGTGTATCATCATCATGCAAATTATTGAACACTAATCTCTTAAGCTTAGGTCTCTTGAGGACCTTCCCTGAAGATAGACTACTTGCTGCTGTCGGCTCCTCACCATCAATAAACCTCTTATTGGGTTTGATGACTCTCGAAGAATGTGCACTTCTTACAGGCAGAACAAACTTTGCAGAGCTTCCACTCTCTTTCTCCTCAGGAGACGTGTTCCTCGGTGGTGGTGACATACACCGGCTCTCGCTGAACTGTGAGAATTTATTCATAGGCTTTGATAGTGGATTTAAATTCTTTCTCAAATACCCTTCTTGGTGTTCAGAACTTGATTTAGAGCTCAAATCTGTTAACTTGGCCGGCTTGAGTATACTATTGAATGTTGAGTACTCAGACGGTTTGAGTGATGACTTTTTCTTAATGATAGGTACGAGTGGGGCATGGTGTTTTAGTGGGATCTTTTTTAATGGGAAGAATATATCCTCACAGCTTTCAACGGTCCCAAATGTGACCGTTTTCTTAACTGGTTTTGGTTTTTCGCCCTTTATAGGCTCCATTTTGTTCTGTGATCTAGTCCTTACAGGAGATTTTGATGAATCACTGGGGTTTTTGTCCTGGTTCTCTGTTTTGTCACTGTCTGTGTTTTGGTTGTTGGTTGTTGTGGACGTTATATTAGTCAGTTTGTTTTGACTGCCATCACTCTTTTCGTTCTCATTGTTGTTTTCTTTCTTTTCTTCTTCCTGAAATATCAGTCACAGATGTTAGTGGTTTTTCAGACCTATGTGGTTTGTGTTTAATATTTTTGAGGTAATTCTAAAATATTGAAGTAATGCTAAATAATAACTGTAAAATAATAATTCTACATCCGTTAGCTGGTTGAGGTCACCTTAAATCAAATAGCCCCTTTGTATTTTAAGTAGATCCAAATATTTGACAGATTTTTGTGAATATTAGTGTAAATCTGGATTATCAAAAATATCTTATGTTATGGTGCTCCCACACTGCTGTAAAAAAATTTTTTATACATTTGCTAACACTAACATACAACTTTATTATTTTGTTTAGAAATGATTGCTAACATTAGCTTACATGAGAACATTTTCTTAAAATTGTGATCAAATGTTTGAGAAAATGTTTACGAACATTTAAAAATTATCAACAGCAGTGTGCGAGCACAGTGCCATATAATTTTGTCTAGTTAATGGACTTGTTTATGATCTATTCCACAGGAGTTTGCAAAATCTTCTTTTTCCGACTTTCTGTGCAGAAAGCCTGAGTTATCAAAGAGGATTTGATGAGCCTGTTGGTCTAGTGGTTAGACACCCTGGCCGCTACTCAATAGGTTGTGAGTTTGATTCCCATGAAGTGTCTGGGTATTATTAAACTAATTTAAGTATGTATTTACAAACAAAAAGTATACAAGTATTATTATCGGTTGTCTGGTTTCCATAGTACAGGTGCTGCCTAGTTTGGGATCAGATGACCGTGTGTGTAGATTGTCCTAAAATATTATTATTATTGTATTAAACACTACCACAAAATATGGAGATTGATGTAATTTTTATCTACTTATTGTTTTTTTAACCTTGACTGTTACTTAGCTAGATTTATAAAAATTAAAACTATATGTTATTAAGGTACAAAATTGCTACAATTTAGTAGTAATCATCTCTTAAAATTGAAAACAGTTATTAAGAAGATAAATTGGATTAATTACAAATTAGTTGCAAAGTTTACTTCAGTATCAAATGTAAATATATTTGGTTGGTTTTAGCTGGTTTAAAATCAGGATAGTAAAAGTATTCATGATTAATCATCAAAGAACTGTGTTCATACTTTGAGACAATATTAATTTCAACAAAGCTTATGGCAGTCTAAAGTATGGACACAATGAGTGTAGGATTGTAAGGTTATGTAGAGATACTTAGTTATGTTTACATGTAATCAAACAGTTGAATAATGTTAATAGTAAACATAATACTACAACAATTTGATTAATTGCGATGAAAACTAATTCTTATCGTCATACAGTTTGCATTTTGTTGACATGATTATGGAACACACAAATGTCAAAGTACGTAGATACGTAAACGCAATTGACGCTCAGCTTTACATATCGAGATTTACGTATTGAATGCTATTTGGTTATTACGTAAACACAACATTTGCAGATGAATGCCAATCATTTTGATATCAATGACATAAAGAAAGAATCCGATCAAACAACGTTTACCTCTTGTTCTCCTGTAAAATCATGACCCGTTGAGCCGCGGGCGGGCGGGTGACTCTCTGCAGCAGTCTCATGGTAAACAGTGCCCGATAAAACACTAATACGTTTTCTATTTTGGAATTTGAGTGGTTTCCCTGGGAATCTCGACCTTCCCATTTTGATGTGCAAGTAAACGAAGAACACTCAGTGCGTTCCTAGCGATCGCGAGGAAGCAGGCGCGCATGCTCGGGCCCGCGCGCTCCGCAACGCCATTTCACTCATTTACGCAATGTTATAACGAATTACGACGCAGTTTACATTGATTGCACACACAAACATAAACACTAGCATCGCCCTTCACATTATTCACTAAAACTATCACTTTGCACTGTTTTTGCAAAAGACAACATCATCCATCATTTATTTATAATGGTCGACGGGTTGTACTAGAGCCGTATCGCTTCCATTCAACAGAGCGTCAGCAGTTATTGAAACAAAAGAGAATGTAGCGATACACACGATTTCACGGCACTACGCGTCTCTACCATTAGGGTTTTGTTTCATTTGATTGTTTATTTTATCACCAAACAAACAAAATTTTGATGTAATTGAATCGCTTAATTTGACAAAGATGGCTGATCGGCGCGCTTTAACAATAGCGTACACGAATGATTAACGAGACGAGGCGCGAGGCCGCGGCGGTGTGAACGACACCTGGCTCTCGGAGGCCAGTTATGGATTTTAAACCAATCGCGACGTTAATTCGGACCGGTATGAATACAAACATGTCGCTTGCTAGGAATCATGTACTAGTCTATTAAGTAGATACGTACGTAGCCTAACGTATGTTAAGAAAATAAATGTATACACTCGCGTAATTCGCTGCTCTACATCTTATAGATCATCTGACGGTTCGCTAGTTTTTCTTCGATAAAGATTATCGATGAAAAACTAGCGAACTAGAATATACTAGTAGGTAATGTAACAATCTTTGTATATATTACTCCACTAAATGAGTTGTAGAGTGCAAGAATAACAGTATGTTATTTATTTTGTGTTCTCTACATTTTTGTATTTCCCGCTATTAAACGTTACATTACATATTTTTTATAACAATAAATTAATAGATTATAATTAAACCATAGTACGTAGGTAGTTAAAGTTCCTAGGTATTCAATAAATTAATAGCATTTACCGTTTCGTATAAAATTACTCGTGTACTTTAATATTTTTTCAGCAAGCAATAAGGTCGTTATTTAGATACTTACCTAAATTTAGTATAAAATATGTATGGTATTTAACTAAGAATATCGAATCTCCTATAGGTAACAACCTCATAAATTATGCCGTAGGTTCAAATAATTAGCTGAATTTAGGTATTACGGGGGTGTAGAGTCGACATATATAGAAGATATTTTTACTTATTAGGTTTTGTTGGCTAATAATAAATTCTACGTCACTGTAGTTTTAAGTACTTTTTTGGGTTTTTAAAAGGTGTGCTAAAGTTCTTTTTATCGAGAAAATGATAAAAGTGGCGCATACTCCTTTCATATTAAATACAAAGAAAACAAAAGATAGGTAATTTACAAAAATATTTAGAATTAGTGTGGAGGCACTTTAAACGACTTCTCTACATTATCATAAACAACGAATAGTAATTATTTATCAATTAAGAGAAAACATTGGATGACCGTACTTGCGGCCATCCAACTAGGTACCTACGTATTAAATTTTATAGAGTAAATCATCAAATCTATCTATCTTCTCTAATAAGTACATTAAAATCTCGTGTCACGGTGTTTGTGGTCGCACCCCTCCGAAACGGCTCGATCGAATTTTATGTTTTTTTATTGTAAGTATATTTGGTAGGTACCTAATGTGAATAGGCCGTAAAGTATATTTCATACAGCTCACCTAGCGATATTGGAGCATTGTTAATGTCACGGAATAATGAATTTATAATTCCGTGATTAATGTAAACAAAGTGCGGGCGGAGCTGCGTGGGTCAGCTAGTCCTAAATGAAATATACCTAAAGGTTTACAATATCAATCATGTAAAATTAATATTAGTCGCTATTGGGCCTAAAACAGTTAAATAATTTTAATTAATATCTTATCATTTTCATGCATTTTATCGTACTTAGGTAAGCATTCTTTTTTTTTTTTCATTTTCTCATTTTATCGTAAGTACCTATTTTATAATTTCGAACAGTTTATTACAGCATTAATGGTCGCGGTGTATTCAATGTGTAGTATTCGCGTATTCACCAAGAACCATATCGACTCTATCTAGTCATATTAGCTGGCAGAGATATGTTAATCTCTAAAAACTGTGTCTTTATAAGTGTTAAAGATATAATAACTCATTGAAAACTAAATACATAATATTCATGTGCATTACTGGGAATAGAGAGAACGCTCTACAAAACGCTTTGTTTTGTAGTCGTAAGTTCGTGCATAAATAATATAAGTAGGTAAACGTGTGTTGTTCCCGCACCCTACCCTACACAGTGAACCCCAAAACTCTACCGGTCGATCATGCGTAAAGGGCGGAGAAGGGCTGATAAAGAGGGAAGAGCTTGTCGGTGTTTGAACCCTACCTAGCTACACAATTACATCTATAACTGCACGTTATAGAAATTTAAAATGACACAATAAAAAGAAAACTTTAGTAAAACTTAATTTACACTGACCTCTAGCGTAAGTTATGAGAACGAAAAGTTCCTTGCTGAAACGCTTCCTGAAATAGGCACTTATTGAGAACGGGCGGCATTTCCTACGACTTGGATCGAAGCGAAACAATTGTCACTCACATCTCTAAGTATTTATCACTTAAACACCACTAGTTTTCACTTGAATTTACACTAATTTCACACACGCTAAATGTTGATGTTTTGAAAATAACAATCCTCTAGTAAATATCGTGGTATGAGTAATATTTACATCAGTTTCGTTGCGCTGGTGTACGTGCGTGAAACTGTGGTAGCGAGACTGGCGGAGAGACGACGCGCATGTCGCGAGTCCCTCGATGTAAATATAAAAATGGACAAACTCCCCTTCCGTGGACTGGGGGCTCTCCGAATGAATCACAGTAAACCACTAATCTCGGTCGCACGTTGAACAACTTTTTTAATAGTTGTAATTCGCGTCCACGGGTGAATGGGTCACTACAAATATTCTGCATATGGTTTAAACTTGAACCGAATCGAATTATAGGGCCAACTTCCGTATAGCTTGTAACAAAATATTGATCGACCCGACTCCCATGGTCATTTGTCGACATTTTCAATGGGTCTGGCTTTTCGAGGAGATAATCGGTGTAGATCACCCGCCTGCTATCCGTATTGTCCCAAATCCGAGACCTCTCTGGCAGGTAGAATTTTTTTGTATTGTTTGGGTCGCATGCTGAATTTAAGAGTAGGTAAAAAATGACTCATAACTGCCTACATCTCCAAGTAATGTGCCAGGGATATGGTTTTGATTATCTATGTGTTTTATAATAACACTGATTGACATTTACTTGAATTTTTCTGAGCAAGCTTGCATTGCTATTTCTGGAACTTAATGCATATTACATTATAATTAGTATCTAAGTACTTACTAAACTTATACAAATACAATTTGGTTTATTTATATTTCTTCAATTAGAAACAGTGTTCGTATCAAAATGTTGTATACCCTACACACACATATGTATATATACACAGAAACCTGTTATGCATGGCATCATCATTAGCACTTAGCATTACATTATATTCAAACCTCTTAATATATGCACTCAATCAAAACAATGAGATAAAATATACGTACTTACTTTGTGTCTACATTATATCTCAACGGCGATTATTAAAAAATCTTTGAAAAAAATCATCACCTAATAAGTACCACTATAAGGGTAGCTATAATAAAGAGTACATCCAACATGTCACATTTTGAATTTTTAGTGCCTTTTTAATAATTTCATTATCACGATATCAGCATCAGCTGCAGGCTAGGGTGTAGGTAGGGGGTAGGGTGTTATAGTGTGTGTCAATTAATGTGAACTACAAACATACCTGACCACCCTTTCTCGGGAATCTTCGGGAATATGATGTTTATGACGTCAATAAATGACAAGTAAAAGTGCAAATAACTACATATTCTACGCTTCACCATATCTTTTGGTCTAGTGGTTAGACACCCTGGCCGCTACCCAATGGGTCGTGGGTTCGATGCCCGCCAAGTGTCTGGGTGTTTTATCTATACTTACATATATGTATGTACTAGCCGACTCACGCAGCTCCGCCAGCGCTCTTTTTATGTTAACAAAATTTTTAATAGCATACATTTGCGTTGAATGCATAACCTCCTTATTTTAAAGTCGGTTCAAAACTGGAACCCACTTATTACTTGCCGTCCGAAGCACGGAGACGCTTAATTCAAATAGCATTATACGGTCACCCATTTATGTAACGACCTTGCATAACGTTGCTTAACCTGATCGATTGCCTTGATAACAACTGTCTATGAGTGTCTTCTTATTTTTTATATATATTGTTATACTAGCTGACCCGCGCAGCTCCGCCCGCGCTTAAAAGGGGAACAAAATGTAATAATTTTGCTCCCCTTTTCTCCCTCCCCGTTTGATTTATTTCTCTCTCCATCTCTCCCTTATAAGAAAAATCTAATTCTATACTCTCTCTCTCTCCTCTCTCTTTCCCCCTCCCGCTTCAGTCCCCGTCACACTCCCCCTCTTCCTCTCCCGTTGTCCCCTCTCTGAACCCCCTCCCCCTGTCTCCTCTCCCACCCTGCTCTCCCTCACTCCCTCTTTCTCTTCTCCCACATTGCTCCCCTCACTCCCCCCTTGTTCCATCTTAATCCCCCTCTCTCTCACCCCATCTCCCCCTCCTCGAATCCCATCTCCCTCCCTCTTCTCTTTTTTTTTTTTTTGGGAATGATAGACGCTGTTAGCCGCTGATGGCCATTGCAGCTTCACCAGAAAATAGGAGGCGAGCGCTTGAAGCGCTCTAGCCTTTACGGCAGAAGTAGCGACGAGCACAAGGGCACCTCAGGGAGGCACGGCCTCGGCTTGGGCTGTCGCTTAAGAGAGGGCTGAGTTTACCACCGGTTCACAACGCGCCCCCACTGAGAAGAACCGGCAAGAAACTCAGTGGGGTGATGCACGTCGTTGCGGTCGCATACGTACGACCCTTCGGCCTCGCCGGCGAGACCGGTGTCTGATAGCTAGTGTAGCATACGGTTGTCGGGGAGGGGTCGGCGCATCCCGGTCCAATAGGACCGTCATGGGGTCAGGAGGGTATCCTCTTCTCTCTTGCACCCTCCTCTCGTTCTATATATCCACGCATCGCCACATAAGACGCCTGGGACCTCCAGTGGGATCTGCACCAAATACCCCTCAGTGCGCATTATAGCCCCCGGAAATCTGGCACCGTGATCATGGGGACGGGGCTCGTAGTAGTTTAAGAGATATAAACTTTTTATGTTTCCAGTAAGTTACTGTAACGTAGACGTTCGAGCTGCATGATAGTGCTGATACCTATTTTGGTAAAATAAGTCACTAAAAAGTGTTAAATAAACTATTTAAAAAAAAATAAAAACCGACTTCAAAGTAAATTATCTAAAAAGCATAAAATAACGAAAATATATTGAAGTCGGTGTCAGCTGGTGCTAGTGTTAGTTAACATGATGTGCTAGCACCGACTTCAATATATTTTCGTTATTTTATGCTTTTTAGATAATTTACTTTGAAGTGGTTTTTTTTTTTTTTTAAATAGTTTATTTAAAAGCTACCACCGGATCACAACGCGGCCTCAACTGAGAAGATCCGGCAAGAAACTCAGCGGGCTTGTCATTTTTCACATTTTTTGTTTAAACAAAGTTTGTCTTTTTACAGTTAGATCAGCACCAGCGACAGTGTGTCCTGCCGTTCAAAATATCAAATAAAATAAAAAATACGACGAAAATACAACAAACTAAAATGCCAAAGGGAACTATCCCTTTGGCATTACCGGCTGGACCGATTTTGATGAAACTTGTGCTCTACCCTAAGTTGAAAAATACTCTAACTATTTCAAAAAGAATTTTCAAAATCGGACTTGTAGTTTCTGAGAAATCCGTGGACAAACCTACATACATACATACGTACCTACATACATACACTCATAAAATTTGGTAAATTTGTTTAGAAGCCCACATAGACTAACATATATTAATATTACGCATTTTTATCAATATTACATACATACGCGTCGAATAGAGAACCTTCTTTTTGAAGCCGGTTAAAAATTGACCGTTCAAAAGTGCTAGCGTTAAGCCTATTTGAAATAAAAATTTTGAATTTTGAATTTTATCTATTATCTATTTATTAAATATGTATTTACAAAAAAATGCTATATAAGTATTATTATAGTATCACTTTTCTGGTTTACATAGTAGGTACAGGCTCTGCCTAATTTGGGATCAGATGACCGTGTGTGGATTGTCCCAAGATATTATTACTAAGCAATTTAAAAAAAATACACTCAAAATATAAATCACAGGACAAAGTAGGTAGGTACGCAAAACATGGTTCACAAAAAGTAGAGAACTTTAACTTTACATGATTTAATTTTTGTCAAAAAATAATTAGAAGCTCAGTGGGCGAGCCAGAGTGCTTGCCTTAGGAACAGGGTGAGTCGATGCGAACTCCGGCTCACACCTCTTATTTCTTTAACTAGCTGACCCACGCAGCTCCGCCCACGCTGTGTTTACGTTAACTAAACTTTTAATAAGACACTCGCATCGAATACATAACCTCCTTTTTTATAGTCGGTTAAAAACTGGGACCCACTTTTTACTTGCTCTCCGAAGCACGGACCCGTTTTGTTCAAATGGCGTTAAACGGTCACCCATCTACTTTATGACCTTACCTACCGTTGCTTAACCCGATCGATTACTAATATTTATTATATTATAAAGAAAAATTGATAAAATCGGACCAAGCGTATAACCAAGTACCCATTTTGACTTTAATCCCCTCTTTCAAAAGAACCGTGCTAGATTACGGGATAAAAAGTATCCTATGTCCTACCTCGTAGTAAGATCTCAAATCATGCCAAGTTTCATTTGAATCCATTCAGTAGTTTCGGCGTGATGCTCAGCCGTGATACAGACGGACAGACAGACAGACAGACAGACAAAAATTAAAAAAATTACATTTTCGGCCTCAGTATCGGTTATAGAATGCCCTCCAAATATAATTTTCAAAATAACTTCAATGTACAGAATTCTCAGAGAAAGACAGAATTGGACCTGTTACAGTTTTATTATAAGTATAGATTAATCATTTGCGAATCGTCTTTGTGCGATTGTCACTAGCATTCGGTGAAGGAAAACATTGTGAGGAAACCTGCATGTCTGAGAAAGCCTACCTTGCTTTCGAATGAGTTCAATCCGCCAACCCGCACTTGGCGTGGTGGATGGCCTTAGCCCCTTCATCTTTAGGGGAGGCCCGTGCCCAAGCAAGTGAAACAAAAAAAACCAAGACTGTTATTCTAGATACTGCATCTCTGCTTGTACGGTTACGTACATTTTTTAACCTTCAGCATTTTCCTTCATTACTCAAACAGTACAAATCAACAGACAACAGCGCCACACGCTTCGCGTAAGAATCGCCTACATTATCATTTTATTAACCGACTTCAAAAAAGGAGGAGGTTCTCAATTCGTCTGTATATTTTTTTTTTTTTTTTTTTTTATGTATGTTCGCGCATAACTCTGGCAATTATTAACCGATTTGAAAAAATCTTTCTTCCATCCATTCTTCAATCCATGGATTGGGTCCCATAAAAAAATTATTGCTTAGTAATAAGTAGTTCCTAAAAAAACAAGAATGGTGACTGCGCACTGAGAGTTGCAAGAAAGCCTATATAGATGACGTTTTAGTCGCTCGGACTCGCTCGGTCGGACAAAAATGGTCATAACTCTGGCAAATATTTACCAATTTCAATGATTCTTTTTTTATTCGAAAGAAGAAACCACTGTATTGAATCTGTATGAATTTTATTACAACCGGATAAGAACTTCCCGGAGGACCATGAACGATGTGGAGGAATTTATCTGGTAAAAACCATAAAACTGATGTTCTCCATTACATTGCTCTGACAATTATGAACCGATTTCGATGATTCTTTTTTTATTCGAGAGAGTAAACTACTATGATGTTTCCATGCAAATTTCATTACGACCGGATATTATTTTCTGAAGAAACATGAATTATGTAAAACTATGTAGACGATAATGTGATCATAACCTACCTAGATAATTTTACGGTTTTCGATGGTTCAATCTTTATATATGAAAATATCACTAAAACTAAAAAGTTTAAAATAAAATCTTTTAAAAAAAAAATTGAACCGACTTCAATATCACTGAAAAGTATAAAATAATTTAAATATTATTGAAGTTGGTGTTAGCGTACCTGCTGTGTATATTTGGCACCAACTTCAATAATATTTAAATTATTTTATACTTTTCAGTGATATTGAAGTCGGTTCAATTTTTTTTAAAAAAGATTTTAACTCATTATATAGCTCGACGCTGACACCATGGCGCAAGGACTCTCTCTACCTTTGGGGCGGGAGGCGTGTTGGGGCGCTTCAAAAAGCATCCTTTCTTACCACGCGCTGGGGTTGAAGCTGATGTCTTCTCTCGACCTCTCTTGTTTGCCGGTCTCTTATTGGACGCCGGCTTTCCCACGTTGTCTATACTCTTGGCCGTTTCCGACCCCGAGTTGGATGATGACCGAGCACGTTTCTACCCCCGGTCTAATAAGCTATTATGGGTGCAAAAAATGTTTTTCAACCTACAGTCATAAGACTTAATGTATGTATTACACACAAGAATCTAAGAAACCTATTTCCCCCTATAGAACCCCTAAGGTCAAATGGGGTTTATGGTTAATTTAATGTGGTTGGAAAGTTTAGACATAGATCAATTTCCATTTAATGCTATAGTAATGCAGCTAGAGTAACGAAACTCGGTACATAAGCTCAACACAACAATTGCAACTAATATTCAGCATTTTTCGAAAATCAACCTCTCAGTGGCCCCATTTGACGATTTCGGAAGTTTGTATGGAAAAATAAAATTTTCATTGCATGGACACGAAACTTTGTCAGTGTACTGATAACAAAAAATTGAGAAACACGTGTATCACGTTATTTTTTTAAATCAACCCTTGAAGGGGTTTTAGCATGGTTTTCGAGTATGAAAAACGGAAAAAAATCATGCTGCACTAATGAATCTTTGTGAATAAATTCACCAAGAAAATGCTTTTTTTTTAAGTCAACCTAATTTCCAGCATTTTTCGAAAATCAACTGCTAATAGCGGGGCTACATCTGCGCGCGATTATTCGTGTCGCCCTGTCGCGATAAAACTTCGTGTTCGCCCAACGGCGAAGTTGCTGGCTACATTATCGTCCTAGCAAAAGCACGTGGTATTCGGGCGAATATTCATCGGAATCAATGTTGCCAGATGCATTGAGCGTTTTATTATCTGTATATAAATCTGTACCTACCTATGCCTATCATGAAATCTGTATAAAATATGTATGGACAAAAGAGCTAAAACAAGTGAATTGGTTAGGTAGGATTAATTCAAAAATGAACAGTCAACTGCACGTTGGACTCGCGCACCCAGGATTCCAGGGCATACCTTTGATTGGACGTATAGTTATTTTACTATTCGTCTAATACCTCATAAACTAAACCGGAAAACTCAGTTTGATAGTCGAGGATAAAAAATAATAACGACGTTTGTATTAACCACTAGATGTCCCGCGCAGCTCTGCCCTCGTAATTTTCTAGTGTTTCTTTCATATGAACCTTCTCTTGACAATAACAAACACAATCAAAAAAGAATTATTTTATTGGGACTAATCCCACCACTCATTCCCACCACTGTGACTCCTGTGTGACTGTGACTTAAAAACTCGTAAAAAAAGAATTAGCGAAATTGGTCTAGCCGTTCAGGCATGTTGCCGTGATCAAAGGAAACAACAGGGGGACAACATTTAAGGTTATTATAATTTACTACGGAATAAGAAATCTGATAGATGGCAACGCTGCTGCAACTGCAAAGGCGAAGTGTAGCCAGTTTGGCGAAGTCTGCCGCGACAAAATCCTTTGATGCGTGTCAATTTCCCGACAACACCGCGAAGGCATTCGTGTTCGTCCGAATACATCGCGCTAGCACGAACTGTTTGGCCACACACTTGTCGCGATAACGCGAATCTTCGCCGAAGCGCGCAGATGTAGCCCCGCTATTAGAGGAGATAGATACCACTGGAGATAGCATGACGGGCTAACCCATGAAGAAATAGGGTCAAGGTGGAGTCCAAACTCCAAATAGTTGATTGAGGCATACGCTATCCCTTTCATTGAGGCCGGATCTCTCTTTCTAAGTGGTCCAATGTGTGGTCCATGTAATAATTTAAATTACCCGAGAAATGGATACCCTAATATAGAAATGCTCTACTTCAACATCAAAAGATTGTTTTCCACCCGAAAACATAAAATACGATGACAATCATGTCTAATAATTTTTTTTTTGGTATTGTTCTGCGAGTACGATTAGGATAATGCTATATTGTGTTTTCGCCAATTGTACTCAAATGCAATTTTAAATACCGATTTTAAGGGTTCATATTTTGTGGCAACACTGGCGCTTATTGTCAGCATGAAACTGTCTGTCATTTAAATCGATCCAACATTTAAATACCATAATTTCACGATAAAGTGAATTAAACTAATAAGAATGGTGATAAAATGTGTAGTACTTAGTTGCAAAAATATGTTTTACCCCTTAGATGATACCGAATATCACTCGTAAGTCCGATTTGTTCAATAATGTACCTACCGATGATCCCTTTGGATTATGCACCATATTTTCGATCAGTTCTTCTTTCGATAGGCATATAACACGTTTTCAGTTCGTTTGTTAGTATTGGGTTTAACTTTCTATTAATTTGTAGTTGAATTATCTAATTTAAAATATTTTACATTGTTTTCATAGAGTAACCATGGTAAAGATTTTTTGAAGACTTTCCGTTTTGGGGATTTTTTTACCGCCACTTTATGATAAAAAATATACGATGTAGGTATTTAGTTCAAGGATTGATATGGAAAAAATATTGTATGTTCAAGTGTGTATGTAGTTTTAAACATATTATTAAAATCATATTTATTCTTGTCGCCTCCTAGTCCTGTCGCGTCTAGTAGCCTCCGTGGCGCAGTGGGAAACTGCTTGCTTGCGTACCGGGGGTCGCAGGTTCGAATCCTGCGGGGAGCAACAACTTTGTATATTTGTTCCTTACTGGCTAGGACAATGCAGGCTGGTCATCTGATTGTCTGTAAAGTAAGATGATCCATGCGTCGGATAGGCATATAAAAAGTCGGTCCTGCGCCTGACCTCTCCCCGGTCGTGTTGATCTTTCGTATCACTAAACTGTGAGAGGTAAAAGGAAGAAAGAGTGCACTTGTGGCTACGCAAGCATTTGTGCACTGGCTGATGGCTGATCTTGCGAAAGATTGGCCGTTGTGGTCGTATCGGCGAGAGTACCTATATCATTCTATAAATATACATATAATCACGCCTCTTTCCCGTAGGGGTAGGCAGAGACCACTTCTTTCCACTTGCTACGATCCTTACATACTTGTTTCGCTTCGTCCACTTTCATTATTCCCTTCATACATGCTCTTCGGTTTAGGGTACTCTTGACCTGGCCTTTTTTCAAGACGTCCCTGATTTGGTCTTGAAACGTCCGCCTAAGTCTACCCCTTCCAACACTTTCATTCACACTCGCCTTATACACTATTTTCGTCAATCGTTCCTCATTCATTCTCTCGACATGGCCAAACCATCTCACATACCTCAATTTTTGTCACAACATCTTCTTTCATACCACAACGTTTCCTTATGTCACTATTTCTTAACCTGTCACTATACCTGTCACCTGTCAATATATATACTGTTTTATTTACCCGTGGTCAATATTAATACATTTTTTATTTTCTTGTAGATTTCCTAAAGATATTGAGCGAAGGAATATTATGACTATCCATTGTCCCATTCGAAAAGAAATTTTATGAAGCTGCAATGATCTGCAGTTGGTCCAATGGAAACCTAAATTTACTGCAAATGCTTTTTCTATCGTCTAATGTGTGGGTTACAAGGTGTTTTAGTTGTTTGCATATAATGGAAATTGCTATTCAATATCTTGTGATTAATCAGAAATCGTTAAACGTACTGAATAAATGATCTTGTAATACAATTTATTTTTATCATAACTTCATATGCTTTTATTTTCACAACCATTAACTTATTATTTATTTATTACTTGATTGTCTGTAAAGTACTCAGAGTAATTAGAATGGAGCTAGTATCGCGTCGATTCACCGAACAAATTTTTCGTGGCACTTTTGAGGGGTGCGGGAGGCGAAGTAAACACACACAGATACAATTTCACGCATAACCACACTATAATAAACTCGCAACATATTCAAAAAGATACGCACACAAATAAAGAATGACCTGACCATATGAACTAAATTAGGCAGAGGGGTTAGCGCATCATGCTATCTCCAGTGGTATCTCCTCTAAGGTAAAGTAAGATGCTCCATGCGTCAGATAGGTATGCAAAATGTTGCGCCTGGTCTCTCAACGGTCGTGTCGGTTTTTCGTCCCGTCGTATTTTGAGAGGTAAACGGAAGCAACTAGACATATTTAATCGGTTTAAACTTAAAGCTTAAACAAGCCAAGTAAGTCGTATTAAGCGACGAAGTTAAAAAGATGTCCTGATTTTTCATGAAACATCAAGGTTACCCTCTTAGAAAGGGAGATTCGACCTCAATGAAAGGGATAGCGTTGACCTCAGTCATGTATTTGGGAGTGTTTTCTCCACTTTGACCCTATTTCTTCATGGGCTAACCCCTCTGCCAAATTTTTGTTCATAATATGAACAAAAACAAGTTACCCACTCACTATCCACTCACTATCCACTCACTATCCACTCACTATCCACTCACTATCCACTCACTATCCACTTCACTATCCACTCACTATCCACTCACTATCCACTCGCTATCCACTCACTATCCACCTCACTATCCACTCACTATCCACTCACTATCCACTCACTATCCACTCACTATCCACTCACTATCCACTCACCCACTCTTCCACTCACCCACTCACTCAGTGACGGCGTCACATGAGCGCTTTCATAACCTTAACAAATTTTCGCCTATCGCCTATCGTTTAACACCTATCACTTAACGCGTTAAGCGATAACGCGTTAAGGTGCTTCATTTAACGCTTGACGCGTTATGTGATAACATTTTTGGAAGTCGCATAAGAAGTTTCACTTCAAAAAAAGTATATATGTATTAGTATCAGTTGTCTGGTTTCCATAGTACAGGCTCTGCCTAGTTTAGGATCAGATGACCGTTTGTGGATTGTCCTAGATTATTATTTATTATTATTATTACCTATTAAATAAACAGAGTCTGGACTTTAAGTTTTTAGTTGTATGAATGGGTAGTTAGGTTCTTCCCTATGCATGAACTAATTAATTTTGCGTATGAACAAAATCTTTGGGACCACCAAAAAAACACTGGATGGGCATTTTTTTTTATTTTGCTGGAAAATCTGAAATGATTACAGGTAATCAAAATATTAATGTATATTTTTTCGGAAAAATAAAAGTTAGACAATGTTGAATAAATAAACAATGTTGAATAAAACTTTGATAAAAAAAAACTGGTGTGCGGTTTGGTCTTTTGAGGAGGAAGACGAATACGAAACTAACTTTTCTACGTCAAAGATGAACCGGAACCCTCGGTGTGCACCGAGGTTTAATCGGTATTTTTTTCAGTATTTTTTCGCGGCGGCCTCGGTATATTTCAGTATTTTTTCGAAGAGAATTCGGTTTTTTCGTAAAATTTAATCTGGTCACACCACACTTCTGGTCACCATTTATTTCTTCATTTCTTCAGTTCTGTCTGTGGTTTTTTGGCGCCATTTATTTAGTTAAACTGATAGATAGATAAATACGTTTTTTTGATTTTGTGCATTTACCAGCATCCAGCTAAACAATATTCCCAAAACTACTCATAATTTTACGTATACTTACACATTTTGTAAAAAGTGCTAAAATGCCATCAGAAATGCAAACCGAATTGAAATTCACTCGCATAACCGATAACGCATTTCCTCCAGTAAAAGGATCTGAAAAAGCAGCTGGATTCGATCTCAAGAGGTACCTATATTTCTTAATAATAATGATACCAGCCCTTGTTTTGTCCCACTGTTGGTCACGGGCCTCCCTTCAAGATGGAGGGGCTTAGGCCATAGTCCACTACACTGGCCAAGTGCGGGTTGGCGGACTTCACACGTCATTCGAAAGCTAGTTAGGGTCTCTAGGTCAGACATGCAGGTTTCTTCACGATGTTTTCCTTCACCGAAAACAGTAACAATCTCACAAAGACGATTCGAACATGATTAATTAAAGAAATCAGATGTGCGACCCGGGGTTCGAATCTGCGAACCTTGTTTCCAAGGCATGGGCTCGCCCGCTGAGCTGTTACTGCTGCTGTATTTTTTATTAAAAAATAACTAATACTTTAATATAACCATTCATGATTTAGCTAGTAGGAACTTCATTTGTTTGTTTGGACAACATCTAGATTCTGGAGAGATCTTGATGTACTTCTAACAGACAGGTCTAAACCCTTCCCAAAAACCTTCTTTTTTTTAGTGCTTACGATTATGTCATACCTGCTCGTGGTAAGGAACTGGTTAAAACTGATTTACAAATAGAGTTACCATCAGGCTGTTATGGTAGGGTGGCTCCTCGTTCAGGGCTCGCTCTTAAGAACTTCATTGATGTTGGAGGTAAGTACCTACATATTGATTTATTATCTATATAACAAGCTACATGCTCAATTTAGTTAGTAAATAAGTATGGCACTATAAATACCTACTCTTAAAAACTTTCTTTTAGTCCAATAGCATTGGCACTTACATGTCTCACCTCAACACCCATTAAACATGACATACCCTCTTTACTACATACCTTTGAACATGACATGATAGATTATTTTGCATTCCAAATTATTATAATCTTTATTATGATGCTTCAACCAATAAATGCATATCTATGTATTTTACTACTTATTTTTTTAAGCTAAATCACTCACAAATTTACAATATGCTGTCTGTCCCTTGTGCAAGGGTCTAGGTACCACCACAGTGTCAGATCCTGCTGCTGGAGCATTCTGTAAACACTGCTATGTTCCAATGTGAAGGGCACTGTAGCTGGTAAAATTACTGGGCTCAGAAGACAAAGCTAGAAAATCCACAAAATTGGATTAGCTTGATTGCAATAGTACCTTAGCAATGTGATGTTCTTTTAGTGAGTATACTGCCAATGCTGTTGAAGGACCACTGATTATCCTTTTCACCAGCTTCACAGTAGTCTATCTCATCTTTGTCCATGTTTTTGTTTTGTGTTGTTGATATGCTAGTATGTAAGTGTATGTTGTAAGTAGCAACTTACAATCATGTGGGATCACACACAATTAAGCACTAGTTTATGATTGAATAGGTATTATCAGGGTACAGTAGTGGACTGTCTGCAACTACTAAACAGTGTTTTTTTTAATATTGAATAACATGTGCATTTAGAGTATTTTAAAGTATTCTTTTCATAAATTAAAAAATATTGTTTCAGCTGGTGTCATTGATGAAGATTACAGGGGCAATGTTGGTGTTGTAGTTTTCAATCATGCTGATACTGAATTTGTAGTGAAGAAAGGTGATAGGATTGCCCAACTTATATGTGAAAGAATCTTCTACCCTGTACTCAAAGAAGTCACCAATTTGACTGAGACCAAGAGGGCTGATGGAGGGTTTGGTTCTACAGGAAAATGAAACTATTTTACTTTGTGTCACATCATTTATTGTAAACATCAAACTAATTTTGATTTTTTACTTGTAACATATAAGAATGTTCTTACAGTTAGTATTTTACAAACCTAGTGTATGGTACATTTATTACATAAGTTATTTTTTGTGATAAATTGATTGTTTAATCAATCATTAATTTGCATATTTAAGAACTTGTCTCTCATATTTTTATTTGTTACTATAAGAATATTTGTTAAGTAATTAAAAAGTAACTTGTCATTAATAGTAACTTCATTATTACTGTATTCTTACCAAACTTTTCCCTACACAATCTCAAATATTTCTATTTGAAGTTTGTAATAATAATTGATCAAAATTAGAATCGGGCCTGATTATTAACCATGAACATATAAAACATTTTCCATATAATTAAAAGTAAGCACATTTATCACTTCATTCAAAATTATCTATAACAGTTTCAAAAACCTTTTTCTGGAATGAGATTTCAGTATTTGGAATAACATTAATCTTGTTTTTCTTTAGGAATGGTTTCAGAAAACTAGTGATTTTGCTATCATTATTTACACCAAAGTGCACTTCAGCTTGGTCAACTTGCTTTTCAAGGGTGTCTACATTATGATGTAGCATTTGTATAACATTGCTAACTGTAGATATTTTCTTTGACAAAATAGTTATCTCTGAGCGATATTTACTAATATCATCCACCACAGCTGACCCACAGTCACTGTTCTTCAGCTTTATCATTTGTAAGACGCTAGTCAACTCTTCAAGCCTTGTTAGCATGTTATCAACCACATCTTGTACAGTTTGGAATCCATTTAACACATCCAGTTTGAGATATTCGGAATAGTCTTTCACAAGTTCGTCTAACATCTTCCTTCGAAATCTGGAAACATATACTCAATAGCACTCACTAACATATCAACCAAGTCTGACATAAATTTCGTAATCTCTCTTAATGAAACTGGATACCAATGCCAGACTTTTACAAACAGTTCCATATCGTAGGGCCTTGCAATGACTATTTCTATGTTCCCTGGGTTTAGCCAGAACGTAATATAAAAATTAAATATACTGTACATGCGAACCCATTAGCCATCATGCCTATTGGGAAATACTACAAAAGTACAAACCTAAAAGGCGATTTCGCAGGTTGGCCTTGTCAGGGGATTTCATATACCTACTATACTACCTCTTGAGTAATAGTGTTCTGTGTATACTACGGCCTTGTATTTCTTTTTCCCAGTTTAACCTATTTCCATGGAGTAGGCTTGTTGAAAAAATATCGATATATCGATATTTTTTCTTTCGATATATCGATATAAAATATTAAGTATCAAAAACGATATTTTTTTTTGGGAAAAGATTAGATCTGTTTTATTTTACCAAAATTTTTTTTAGCGGTAAAAAGACGACCCTGGACCTTCATCACACAAGATCAGTGTAATTTCTTTACAACGAAGCCAGCCATCCTTGTACAAACTACACAAAAAAAAGAAAGAAAAAAGAAACGTTATCTCTAGTCAAGCAGTAAGCTTCTTTTAAGTTTATGTTATGCCTCTTGTCTTGCCTCTAGCCCTTATCACAAACAGACCTTTTGCGTTATCTTTGATTGCATCAAAAAATATTTCGTTCGATCGTTGGTTGGTATTGTTAATTTAATATCTTTGGTTGCATGCGTGGATACATTGCTTGTTATATATTTGTTTGAGTTCAATTAAATAGTTTAATTACTAAATAATTAAGTTTATGTTGAAATTCAGTTGCTTTGTGGACTTTATTTCCGATCTGATGGTAAGCGACACGTTTTTCTATAGACAGCTGTAAGGCATTGCAACTCAAGAAGCATTTTTATTTTGTTCCGATAATAAGATACAATTTTGTTCCCGATATATCGATTTTTTTGGTTTCGATATATCGAAGTCGATAACGATATATTTTAAAAATATCGATATTTTTTGGCAATTCCAACATCCCTACCATGGAGTTTGTTTTTTGCTTAGAGGAAGAAAACAATAGAGGGCTGGACACTTTCTTTCTCATTCACGCAAGAAAAGAATGCGTTTATGTAGGTTACGTGTGATAGAAAGAAACAGTGTATATGATTTTTTGTCCCTCAGCATGTGTTCGATTTTTCCGCGCCGTGGGTGCGAAACAAATTTGACGTTTGCTCCCACTTTGCTCCGTGACAATTTTATCGTGGTTTTAATATTAAATAAATAATTTAAAATTCAATAAAAAACTAACTGTGACATTACTGTGTGTTGTGGAAATCCTATAAGAATCGTGCAGTGCAGTATTATAGGCTGTAAAAGTGACAGTGAACGTAAAATTAGTAGAGTATCGTTTCACAGGTAAACGTGAATTATTATGGCCAATTTAGAGATTACATTTAGAAACTAATACATGTAAACGACTTATTTAGATCTTATTGCTCTAAATTAGTTACTATTTTACTTGAAAGTTACGTGTAAGATCGATAAATTCTTGTTTTTCATCCATAACCTAAAATTTTCAGTTTATTGATCGCCATTATCAGTGTTGCCAGTGTATAAAAGAGAGACTACCATAAATAAGTGGTAAATTATTATTAAGTGCATCATACACGATCCCACATGCTGGGTGCATCGAAGAATTTCTCAGATTTCCCGAATTTATTTTTATGATTTCCTGAAAATATGGATATTTGTATACTGTGGATAGCAGCAACAAAAAGAATTAATTAGGTTGCTAAAAGTTATTCCCGAATGCTTAAATATTCAGAAATAACGTAAGCGCTCAAGTAATTCGTCCAAGGCTGCGCAGGACGTATTCATTCGTTATTTATAGGCACAATGGTCATTGTACATTTAATCGTGCTTTTACTATATGCATGTTGTTTAAATATATGTATGTATGTTGTTGGTTACAATTTATTGGTAAATTTGTCTGAATTATAAATAAATAGTACCGACATTGAATAGTTTGTTTCATTTGCCCCCCTATTATGTACCTATCTCGTTTGACAACTAAAGTGATGATCAATAAAGCAAAGTGACTATTAAATAACTATCAAATGATTCATTTGGCATTGCCTAACTTGAATCACCAATAAATACCAAACACACTTTCAGTAGACATCAAAGTTTGGTGGACAACTGAAGCTTGATAGTCACTTTGCTTTATTGATCATCACTTTTTTTTTTGTAGGAATAGTACTGTTTTACCGGACAAGAGGACGAGCGCTTAAAGCGCTCCAGCCAGAAAGGTTTGGCGACTAGCACAAGGGCACCTCAGGGAGGCACGGCCTCGGCTTGGGCTACCGCTTAGAGAAAATGAGTTTACCACCGGTTCACAACGCGCCCCCGCTGAGAAGAACTGGCAAGAAACTCAGCGAAGGGATGCATGTCGAGGTTGCATGCGTACGGATCCCTTCGGCCTCGCCGGCGAGACCGGTGTCTGTATGTTGATGTGTTTACGACTCTTGACATCGTTGTCGGTGTTGGTGTTGGTGTTGTGTCATGGTCCAGGAGGACGGCCATCGGGTCGGGTGGGTCGAGCAGTACATGCCGCGGACGGCGGCGATGTACGGCTGTTCGACGATCTGAGGGACCTGGCCGCTGCCCAATAGGACATGGGTTCGATTCCGAAGGATTCCGAACAATTGTCTGGGTGTTATTTATCTATTTAAATATGTATTTATACAGTTTACAAGTATTTGTAATCATTTATCTGGTTACTTTACTAAAGGATCTGCGTAGATTGAGATCAGGTGGTCATTGGTCAAGCGTAGATTGTCCCAAGATACTAGTACTATAGATTTGTATATTGGAGAAATTTACTAATATAGCCATAGTATGTATTATATTAAGTTATAAGAAAGCCAATTTTTGCCTACCTCTCTGGGAAATAGCATGTTATTGTTTTTATCTCTTAACTTTTTTGTATGAGGCTAATAATTATCTACAGCTCTTAGCCACTTTAATCACCACGTGATATCACCCAGGTGAACAATGTGGAATAGACCTTAGCTACAGCATATATGATATTAAGTGTACATTCACTTTGTAGCCTCCGTCGTGGGTTCGAATCCTGCGAAGGGCAACAAATTTGAGTAGTTGTTCCTTACTGGCTAGGACAATGCTGGCCGATGACCTGATTGTCTGTAAAGTAAGATGATGCATGTGTCGGGATTTGCGATAGGACGTATGCCCGACTCCTGTCCGTCAAATTAAAACACCGAGCTTTGGTAATAAACACTTATAATCAAATTGAGAGAGAACAACTTATAATACAGTGGAGTAATCGTAATAATTAAAACATGTCTCTGCCATAGATACTAGCGTGCTGTCATCTTTTTGACAGCCCCTTTGGCGTTCCGAAACCGTGATCCGAGATACGCAACACATGCGTCGGATGGGCATGTAAAAAGTCGGTCCTGCGCTTAACTTCTCCCCAGTCGTGTCGGTCTTCCGTCCCATCGGATTATGAGAGGTACCTATTATATAAAGGAAGAGAGAGTGCACTTGTGTCTACGCAAGCACTTGTGCACTATAATATCTCCTGCGTACATGGCTGATCTTGTGAAAGATTGGCCGCTGTGGTCGTTTCGGCTAGGAGGACATTATTATAACAATCACTTTCGTACTTTTTGCAGACTGTCATAGATTAAGACGATATAATGTAAGAAAACTAAATGTTGTGTCAAAAAAGTGGTTTTTGGTTAGGAAAGAAAATATAATTTACAACAACCTCCGTATTTGCTTTACACAAAGGGTAAAATTTCCCTTACGTGGCAACTCTAAATTTAGTATGTACTTATTTTTCTGTCCTTATCGGCGGCACGCTTGGTATATGTCTGTATTATATTCTGTCTACGGTTTTTTGTATCGTAGATAGATCAGTCAGTCGGCAGTAATCTGAATTTCTATTAAATAGATGCGTAATTACGTACGATACGAATATATATATATTTTTTTAATGGCAAGCCTTATGGAACACTGCCAGCTTCACGTCCTTTTGATGTTGCTGTCATTGTCGATTTATCTATGACTGATGATTTGCTATGATTTTATTCACATTTAATTTTCTGGGAGCAAAATACAGTTTGTAATACGCAGGATGTAATAACCAATACTACAATCACTAATACATACTGTAATATTACTACATTATAATAAAGGTACAAACTAAAAGAAAAAAAAACTATTGACTAACAAATTAGACTATAATGTCGTTTCTACATATAAAATTGGATAGGTGCAAGTCTCAGAGTAATTAGAATATCGCGTCGATTCGCCGTACAAATTATTGGTGGCACTTTTGCGGGGTGCGGGAGGCGAAGTAAACACACACAGATACAATTTCACGTATACCCACACTTTAATAAACTCGCAACACATTCAAAAAGATACGCAACAAATAAAGAATGACCTGACCATATGAACAAAATTTGGCAGAGGGGTTAGCGCATCATGCTATCTCCAGTGGTATCTCAAGTAAATTTCAGGGTTTTTATTAGCCAATGCCAAAAGAGTGGGAATATTAGTAGGAAGGGGAATATTAGAAACAGAAAAAGAATAGAACAACTCATCACGGTAAAATCTGGGACACGAAAAAAATATATGGTTCTCATCCTCATCATCTAATCCACACTCACAAAGCGATGAGTCTCTAATACGCAACTTGTTCAAATGAACTCCAGTGCATAAGTGGCCAAGGCGCAACCTTATAATTACTGAAGTAACTCGCTTGTCCAAGATTGTTCTTGTGAACCATGGCTTTTGAGGAATCTCCGGCTGAATGGAAGCATAGTATTTCCCTTTTCTACGCTTTGAGACCTCCCAAACACGAGCCCACCTTGTCCTTAAAGCCTGCTTCGGCAAAGCAAGGAGATCGCAACAATAACTACTAATATCAGATTCATCTCCATCCACCACAGCTTCCTTAGCAAGTTGGTCGGCTCGCTCATTCTCTAATATTCCCACGTGACTAGGGACCCAGGCTAGAGAGACCTTTAAATTTAAGTTAGAAGACTGATACAAGGCCTGATTTATTTCAAACACGACGGGGTTTGGTTTGGAATAAAAGGTCGTCTGAGCTAGTGACTGTAAAGAACTCAAGGAGTCTGAAAAAATAATGCTTTTCGTTAGCTTATTCTGGATACAATAATTGATTGCATTCAGAATAGCTAACATTTCCCCAGTATACACTGAGGACTCTGGGGTGGTTTTATATTTACGGCAAACATTCAAATTTTGATGAAACACCGCATACCCAGTGCACCCATTTAAATCATGTTTTGAGGCATCAGTAAACAAATACTGGGAATTAGGGAAACGAGATTCAATGACAAAACGTAATTGTTTTTGTGATTCAACAGATTCTTTGTTAATGCCTAGATGTAGGAATATTTCAGGTTTAAATACAATAATAGAATATGGTTTATTGAATAACGGCAGGATCGGAGCGCTGTTAACAGGAATATTTTTATACATTTGGTAACTTTTAACTAAACAGGGAAAATCTTTATGAAACCAGTATCTATTACCCTCAGTATAAGTGGATAGTAATTGAAGTTTGGGTACTAACGGGTGGTTAGAAAATTGCAGGGCCTTAAAAAAAGCGGTGGGCACCCCACCAGACACCACAAAGGGCTCTGATAATATTGATATTTTTTTCACACTTTTGAACTGTATAATCGATGTGTGGTTTCCCTGTTAACTTAAAATCCATCACAAACCCTAAGAATTTCATCTGCGCAACATTTTCCACTTGACTGCCTTGTAAACAAATGGAAACGGGGGGGATAGATCTTTTACGGGAGAAATGGAGTGTTTTACTTTTGGAAGAGGACAATTCAAGGCCATTGTTCAACAGCCAATCATTTATGAAGCCTAACGATTTTTGTACAGACCCTACACAGGTTGATACATCTTTCTTACTGTGATAAACTAAGATATCATCAGCATACTGGAGTATCCTACAGTTACCAACAGACTGTTGTAAATCATTCGTGTAAATATTATAAAAGAGAGGGCTTAACACCGAACCCTGAGGTAAGAATAGGGAGCAAGACATTATCATACGCCCCAGTTTTTTTTTACTATCAGTTTTGGCGGTATTCTAAGCTGTTCCATTTTCCGCCTAAGAATAGGGAGCAAGACATTATCATACGCCCCAGTTTTTTTTTTGTTTTTTATTTTTTACTATCAGCCAAAAACTACATGACATAAACCAAAATAAAAATATGTGCAAATGAAGCCCTTTCATATGATATCTCACTCGATATAGTATTACTTATATTATACAATACAATAATTCCTTTATTTCATAAATGTTGTACATCATGATGAGAATTCCCTGACTTCAGCGCTAGTAAAAACTGTGTTACAGAAGCCAGTGTCATCCCTATGTTTTTGAACACTATTATTATTTACATCCAAACAGTTTGTCTTGTTTATACAGACCGGTACATAATCTACCTAATCAACTAAGGAATACAATAGAAAAAAACTCCGTTATTTATATTGATATAAAAAAAAACCTAAAATTGTTTGTATGTGTGTGAGTGTGTATGTGTAAGTGTGTGTGTGTGTGTGATTTGGGTGTGTATACTTAATGCGTTTTTTACGTGCAATCAACGACTATAAGCCTTTCAACAGCACTGTAGTCCAAAGATTTTAACCAGGTAAATATTAATTTCTTTACTTCATTATTTGTATATTTTTTTATTTTAAATATTTTGTTACATTTATTATATATAAGTGGCGCTAGAAAATTAAAGTGTTTCTGCCCAAGAGAGGATTTGACTCGTGGAACCGGGCAGCTGTCAACTCGTTTTTGCAATACAGGTATGGTTGGAATAACTTTTTTATGGTATCTTCTAAGCACTTCATACACAAACATTTTCCTAATAGATAATACACCTACTTTTTCATAAAGGGTGGCTGTAGGATGTCTGAAAGGTAAACACAAAAGTACTTTCAATACTGCGAGCTGGGCACTTTCTGCATTTATAATGATAGTTTTGCTTGCGCCTCCCCAGGCACAAATGCAGTACCTAACAATGCATTCACAAAGAGCTTGATAAGTCTGTATTAGAAGCTTTATATTAGCTACTGTGCGTAGGTTTGAAAATCATTTTCCTAATTCTGGCAACTGTTAGTAGTATATGCTTTTTCCAGTTTAATTGGTCATCAACTGTCACTCCTAAATATTTTATTGAATCCGTTCGTACTAGTTCCACCAAAAAAAATCTTAAATCTATGAGTTCCACACAGGTGCGGAGCGTTCTTCTCTTTGATTACATGGGAATGTGTGAAATTTAACGTGACGATGGTTTGTAGGTTTTCCGACGACTGTCTTACTAAAACACAAATACTTTGTCTTGTCGGTGTTAAGGGATAAGAGACTGTTCTCTAACCAAACTGTGACAATTGCAAGACTATTTTCTGCAAGTTGAAATACGTTATCCCAGGTCTTTCCGTGGAAGATCAAAACAGTGTCATCTGCAAACATAAGTAAGTCTAGATTGCACAAATCCGCTATTTTACATAAATCATTCACATAAATCAAAAACAGCGTGGGGCCAAGTGTGCTGCCTTGCGGAACACCATATTTGCAGAAAGAGTCCTCACTTTCATATCCCGCTACTCTTATACGCTGTGATCTGCCCGATAGATAGTCTGTAAACCATTCCAGAACCACACCTCTTATGCCCATATTCTCAAGCCGTGTTAATAAAATTGGAATAGAAACTGTGTCAAATGCTTTTTGGAGATCTAAGAAGACGCCCATACATTTATCTCCTTTGTTTAAATAAGATACAAGAGTTGTGACAAGTTTCAAAACTGCATCCTCTGTGAATTTACCTTCTCTAAAACCAAATTGACAATTACTAACCAGTTTATTTTTTTCCAAGTAGTTAATTACTCTTTTATTAACAATTTTTTCTATAATTTTTGATAAAGTTGTTAAAAGAGAAACAGGACGGTTGTTAGTCAAAACATGCTTCTCTCCAGACTTAAATATCGGACAAACCACAGCTTTTTTAAAGACGGACGGGAAAATGCCAGTTTCTAGACTAAGATTGCATAAATAGGTACTATTACCTATACCAAAATATTGGTTCACTTGCCGTACCTATGTACGGCAAGTGAACCAATATTTTGTTTTAATATATCTGACGTAATTTTATCCCACCCAGGTGCTGTATGCGATTTTAATCCTAAAACAATATTTTTCAGTGACGTCAAGGAAAGCTGCAAACACAGATTCGTTTCTAGAGAAAGCTAGTCTAATGTCCCATAGTAACCCAGACTGTCCAAAGTACTCTTACCTTGCCGAAAACCAAATTGAGTAGCCGCTAAAATACTACGGTTTTCAACAAACCACTCAACTCGATTCTTAAGTAGATGCTCAGTAATTTTTAACAAGACTGAAGACATGGCTATGGGTCTGTAGGAGGAGCCATCATTCGGGTCTTTATGAGGTTTGAGTATAGGTACCACAATCTGGGATCTCCAGGCCTGTGGTACACTTCCAAATTCCAGTAAGCCATTAATGATTTTAAGATAAATACTTAGCGTTGAATCATGACAATTTTTAATTAAAGAATAGGGAATCCCATCAAGACCGGGGGCTGAATCTTGAACATGACTTAGTACCGCTTTAAGCTCATTAAGAGTGAAAGGTTCTTCAAGAGTATCTAAAGCCTGATGTTGGGAGGGGAGAATAGGGAAAGACGATACAAGTTCTTCCTGCATGGCAACTACTGGATGGGCCAACTTGCCTAGAAACGTATTAACACACTCCAAAGGGATGGAACTGCGTTGGAGAGCATCCTGGCGCGACGACCTATACCTTCGGACACTTCTGAAGTTTTCGTCCTTGGGTTAATGGAAGTGACATAACTACGCCGCTAAATTTCTTATCATGCAATAACTCTCTTGTTTCTTTTTCCACAGTTTCAAGTTCTTTAAGATTATCATCGCTGATATTATTGACATAAAAGTTTTAAGCATTATTACGCCTCCTAACTGCCAAGGTGCACTCACTGTCCCACCATGGTGGGGAGATACGTTCCTTTGCCTCCTTTTTAATAGGCAGGGTCTCATCAGCAGCCCCAATGACTGCTACAGTAAAAGCATTCATGTACTCAATCGCTCTTTCAGCACCAATAACGTCAGGTATATTCTTTAATCTATTCTGAAGAACCACGTTATAAATTGACCAATCAACATCATCTAGCTTGTATTTGATAACAGGTTTTTTTTATTTATACGGAAGCTTCCCTTTGGGTAAGACAAAAAGGTTGGGTAGTGATCGCTTCCGTATCAAAATCAAAAATTCTTTATTTACAATACAAGTATGTATTACTTCCAATGGTCCATGTCATAAGCGAGGCTAATTCTGGTGAGCATATAGTGAGATCAACGACACTTGGAGCTTGGTTGGGCCTAGGCCTCCTAGTTGGGGACCCAGAATTTAATAAACAGAGGTTCAATTCATCCAACAAGTTTACTATAAAAGACCCACACCCGTCTATACACTCTGAACCCCATATAGTATGGTGACAATTAAAATCACCCGCAATTACAATTGGCTTGGGCAAGTGAACGATAATAGAACTAAGATGCCTAAGGATGGCAATAGAAGGACTGCGGATATAAATAGATAGGTAGGTGACATCCTGCATCCTAATAGAAACGGCATTCAAACCACTGCATAAGGCAGGCAAGTTTAGTAAAGAGAAAGGAAAATTATTTTTAACTATTAGTGCGCACAGTGATGTACAAGATACCCTATACATAGTATCTGAAATACAAGATGCAAGATACTTTCAAATTAAGTATTTTAGATACCAGATACAAATACCTTTCTGGAAAGGTATCTGAAATACTAGATACAAAATACGTATCTTTCAAATACTTTTTAAAGTTAAGATACTTTTGTAAGACAAGTATAAATTTAAATATTTTTAAAACCCTGACGAAGGTGAATGAACTGTTAAAATGACTTTCCTGCGTCATTATCAGACCCTGATCACCATTTTTCTAGCAACTACTCGTCGAGACCTACCTAACGAGCCCGAAATTCGGTGGGTCTACGTTTATTGCTGCAGAGATCCTGTGACCATCTTCCTGCTCCGTCATCAGACCCTGATCACTATTTTCTAGAAAATCCTCGTCGAGAACTATCCAACGAACTCAAACTCGATGGGTCTACGTTTATTGGGGCCGAGATCCTGTTACCACTTTCTTGCTGATCATCATCAGATCCTGGTGAAGGCTACCATTTTTAACCCCCGACCAAAAACGAGTGGAGTTATAAGTTGGACTCCTATGTCCCGAAGTCTGTCTGTCTGACTGTGGCATCGTAGCGCTCAAACCAGTGGACGGATTTGAATGCAGTATTTTTTATTTGAAAGCTAGTTTAAGCGAGATGTATCATGAAAATCGGTCCAGCCGTTTGAAGACCATCAGCTCATTTCCGAGTCGAGGAAATATCCCTAATATTTCGTATAGAATAGACATTTCTCATTACTTCTATTAGTCCGAAAGATCTGAAATTTAGAACATAAATGTAAATCCGATGATACTAAATATAAATTAAAAAACCCCTAACATAGGTGAACGAACTCTTAAACTGACTTTCCTGCGCCATTATCAGACCCTGATCAGTATCTGTCTCCTAACTACTCGTCAAGATTTAACCATAGGTTTAAAATTCGGTGGGTCCTACATTTAATGGAGCCGAGTTCCTTTACCACCACCTTCCTGCTTGCTCCCATCACCAAACTTTAATCATCATTTTTCTACCTACTACTCCTTCGTAATAACCTATCCAAAGAGTATGAATTCGGTGGGTCTACTTTTATTGGTGCAGTATCTGGTTACCATAGTACAGGCTCTGCCTAGTTTAGGATCAGATGACCGTGTGTAGATTGTCCCAAGATATTATTATTATTATTAATGTGACAAGGCAAAATATTATATTTTTATGGTTTTAATGGAGATTTAAGTAAAACCAGTTCTTTATATATTTTATTAGTATTTTTTTTAGGGTTACATACATAAAAGGTAAAAAAAGAACGGTGCGAGACCACTGATTCTATTGATTTGATTTAAACATATGGTATAGTTTAGCTCTTACTTATCCAACTTCATAGTAAATGAAAAAGAAAATCTTTTTAATGGCAAAATTTTGACACCTCATCTTGACCCGATGAGGTGTCGAAATTGTATGTTTATGTTATGTAGTTTTTGGCCTATACTCAAAAATCATCTGAAATAATTATAGATAACTACCTATATTTTCACCAGAAGAGTCATTAGCACGTTGCCGATCCTTAAAACATTAGATATTGAGTCTTTTGTGTCCGGTTATTTTACCAGCTACAGTGCCCTTCACACCGGAACACAGCGATATTTACACACTGCTGCTTGGCGGCAGAATATCTGACACTGGGGTGGTACCAAACTGGACGGTTACAGAACTATTACTAAAAGTATTTTAGCAAATAAAGTATTTCCAAAATACTAAGATACCTTACAAAAGGTATTTAAATACAAGATACAAATACTATTTATAAAAAGTATCTTAGATACAAGATGAAGATACGTATTTTGTATCTTGTATCTGTATTTCAGATACTTGTATCTTAGATAAGTCACATCTCTGAGTGCGCAACCGGCCTTACCATCACCTAGAGGTGATGGTAAGGCCGGTTACGCACTAATAGTAATAAAGTATCTGATCTATTGTACGGGATGATAGATCATCCCGTACAATGGAGCACCCAGGCACCCTGAATAGGGAGCCAGGTAACAACCAAGTTTCCGAGATGGCAGCGATGATGACCTTGTACTTATGAAACATATACAACAAATCAGATACTTTATTACGAATACTCCTAGTGTTCCATTGCATGATCGTATAATCCATTGCGAATGATAGAAGGAAGTTTGTCAATCTTATTAGCAACGTTGGACGGTAGTACTTGTGGCACTGAAGATAGAATTTTGGACACAGCCTCAACCACAATGTCTATGATTGAGTCCGCGTCTAAGGAGCTTGACTGGATCTCTTTATTATCTTTGCGAAGAGCACATCCATTGGGACTTTCAGGTATTGACAAATCCCTAATAATCGCCGTATGGGCTTTTTGGTCATACCCTGGATGCAAAGGAGCTCGAGGAGCCCGCTTCGTAACTATAGTTTTACGATATGACTGACTGACCTTTTGTGGAGAGCAGGCGCGGTCGCAGCCAAAGTTTTTTGGGGGGGGGGTCATATTGGACAGGTCGTGGGCGTGGGTTATGTATCTATATAAATATGTATTTACAACCGTTCCCCCCCCCTTTTTTTTTTGAAGATGCCCACTACAGCCCCCACCAAATAACCCTTGATTGCGGCAATATAATCTTCTTCCGAGAAGGAGACTGAAAAATACCAGATTGGTGTTGGGTTTCTCGTCCGTAATTAACAAAGTCTTAAAAGTCGATAGTGTGTCGAGCAGGGTAGCATAAACAGTTTAAGGTTATACTCAGAATAACCGCTCGGTATCGGCACACCCTGACGAGGAAATAGAGGCTTTGTATAAGGAGATAGCACAAGCCATACATACCATACATAAAGCAGAAGCATACTTCGTCGTTGTTATGGGGGGACTTCAACGCGAAGGTGCGCACGTGGAATGGCGATGAGTTGGGAGTGGGGTCTTATGAGTATGAGTGGCGGGACCAAAAGGGGCCAGGGGCTAGTCCAATTCATAGAGAAGGAAGTACTCAATGCGATGAACTTTCTTCAAGAATCGATCATCTAGGAAGCGGACGTGAATAAGCCCCGATGGTTCAACCAAAAATGAGGTCGACTTCATCAAAACGAACAAGAATCACATATTCAATGATGTCTCCGTGATCGGTAAGGTAAACTGGTAGCGATCACCGTATTGTAAGAGGGACATCGAATATCAATGTCAAGCTTAAAAGGTCTCGTCTAATGAAGTCCACGCTTCGGCCGGGATCAGCTTTAATCCTGAACCCCGAATACACAATCGTCTACCCCAACATATAATGCATAAGTGCGGATGAGTTAAACCATTGGTTGATATAAACTGTCCACGCAGTAGGATCCAAGCTTTTTAGGACCCCACGCCACAAAAAGCTTCAGAAGCACTCCGATACAACCATTAAGTTAATGGAAAACCGGATTGGGATAAGACTGCAATCTTCATCTAATAGGACGGAATATGACGAATCCAATAGACGAATTTATAAATCGCTGTTACACAACTTGCCTTCTACTAATAGGGCATGTATTAAGAACACAATTGAGTGAAACGAAGGCTCTCAAGTGTTTGCAAAGAATTCATATATTCGGTAAAGCCGAATGACCAAGCTGAAGATCGAAGATGCTAGTGTCATCTCATCGAAACCGAAAATATTGAGAGCTCGAGAAGTTTTATGGACAGTTATACACCCCGACACGGAAACCCATTTCCAGAACATCTCAGGACACCAGAGCCAAACTAACCACATCGGGGTCATCCGTCAGCCTGTACGAGATTAGAATGGTTCTGAAACAGCTTAAGAACAACAAGGAGCCAGATGACAGAATTACAACTACTGAAAGTGGGTGGAAAACCGGTCATTTTATTATTCCAGAAGTTATTTAATTCCGTCTTACGGAGGTATACATACACCAGAAGAATGGCACATGAGTGTGGTGGCAATTTTCTTCAAAAAAAATATTAAGAATTATACGCCTATCTCATTCCTGAGCGACGCGTGCAAGCTGTTTTCGAGAGTCATTACGAAACGTCTTGACTTGAACGTTTGATGACTTCCGGCTGTATTCCTACGCTTCGCCAGTTTATACAGAAGACCGAGGAGTATAATCGGCCATTATGTCTAGCGTTTATGGACGCTTACGAAAGCAAAGCTTACGATTCAATCAAAACCTAGGTGGTAGCCAGCGAAGCCACATTGACGGTATATCGAAGGGTTGAAGTGTTTGCACAGCAACGCTACCATGTCGATCCGACTACAGAATGAGAGTACAAAAGCAATTCGATTGCAGAGAGGTGTAAGACAGGGAGACTTTATTCCCCCGAAACTGTTCACCAACGCATTGAAAGACGTTTTTAAGCTCTTGGACTGAAAAAGGGGTTTGGCATCGGATTCATATCACTCACCTTCGATAATGTATTCATTATGGCGGTGTCGCTGGAGGACTCGTGCTATATGACCTCAGGAGCGTTTTCCAACAGGTTGGCCTTAAAATGAACACGGACAAGACGAATATCATGGCTAATTAATGTCCATGTAGCACCCGTTCCGATAGTCGTTGGGGACGACACACTTGAATTTGTTATCCACTTTGTTTACCTAGGACAGACTATCCAGTTAGGTAAATCCAACTTCGACAAAGAGGTTCATCAACAACAGCAGCCGAAAAACCTTTACTGCTTAACAAAGGCCTCCCTCATAGAAGGGAGTGGTTGCCATAATCCCTCAGTACAGGTTGACCTGTACCTCAAGCAACAGAAAGACGCTGCTGCCCGTCTTCTTGTTTTCCCTTAGTCGCCTCTTGCGGACACCCAACGGGAAGAGATGAGAGGGTGCTATTCTTACCAACAAAAAGACAAAGAGAACAAAGAGGTTGCCCGAAAAATATTAAGAGGAGCTAAACCTTTCAGCCACTCTTCTAACATGGTTGCTCTCATCCTTGTTTTTAAAAATTATTTTGATAACCTATATTTTTGATTTAATTGTTTCGGCGTTTCAAAGAAGGAAGTAATATTTGTCGATTTGACGTGTAAGATTTTGGGATTTTGGGGGGGTCATGACCCCTACGACCCCCCCTCTCGGACCGCCACTGGAGAGGAGCCCACATCAACACCTGGATTTGAAAATGTTAAGAAAAGAGCATACTGAAGCTGAGCAGCAGCCATTTCAGCAAATGACTTTTTAGACGGGTGAAACAATCTTGTTGCCTCCATAAAAGATATTGACTTCTCAGCCATGACTTTTTTAATATTGAGCTGACGAGTTTGTTCAGGGCATTGTTTGTCAGTAGCTTTATGATTACCGGAGCAAAAAAAACAACGGTGACGGTGACGGCACGGAATAGAATAAATCCGATCTGAAATCATTATGCCCATGGGGCGGATCGGGGGGTTTATTGTGGGGATCCGCCATGGGACCCCCCTATCTTAATATATCCAAACGCTAAAAAAAAGACCTACACCTACTAAATAATAAAATAATCACTAACCCCTAACAAACAATCTACAGCCAGAAAAATATGACAACAATTATACATGAATTCAAGGAGAATTTCGTAGAAATGTACAGTCCTGGCAAACGCTTTTACCGCATCCGTGTATTTGATTATTTTCATTTAGGATTGTGATTAAATGCTTACAAACACTAGCGAAATTTCCATGTAAAATGTTCTCGATTACTGACTGGCTTGTATAATAAATATTATGAATGTTAGTAAATGATTTACCATATTGTTGTTTTTCATTTCTATAAAATCTATCCATGCATTAATCAGGCGAATGACGTCAACTGCTAGACAAAGGCCTGCCCCAATGACATCCAAACTTAACGGTCTTTCGCCACTCGCATCCACCAGCTTCCTGCCACGCGTGTGATAACATCGGTCCATCTTGTGATGGGCCATCCTACACACCACTTTCCGGCTCGTGGTCCTTATCTAGAAACTTTCTGCCCAACGGCCATCGGTTCTTCCAGCTATGTGCTCCGCCCACTGTCACTTCAACTTGAATATTTTCAAAGCTATAGGGGTACTCTACTTCAAATACGGCTCTTCTACGAAACTACAAGGTTTCGCTACGTGATAAAATCAGGAATGAACAGGCAATGGAGGATGGATGAATATGCTTAGGCATAGCTAACTCCATTGCTTGCTCGGGTTTTCTAATAAGCCGACAGTAAACAACCATGTCTCTGTGCTTTATGTTATCACTGACAGCACACGATTTCCCGAACGCTGCCCTTACTATAAAATAAGTTTTATATGATATATTCCTATCTTACGTTTTAATTTTTTTTCGTTAAATACGTAATCCGTAAGTATTTATCCTAAATGTAGATCCATCGTGGTCACCCTAATGAAAGAGACAAAAAACATAAGTGAAATGATTCAAGGCCAAATTTCTTGTCTTCCAAGACATTCTTTGCGTTGCAACCTCCATGTGTATATAATAATAATAATATCCTGGGACACTTCACACACGGTCATCTGATCCCAAACTAGGCAGAGCCTGTACTATGGAAACCAGACAACTGATACTACTACATATATAATTTGTTTTTTGTAAATACATACTTATATAGATAAAACACCCAGACACTTGGATATTTAAGCACCTTGGTCAAATCTCATGTTCTGGTTTTAGTTTAAGGGGATTTTTTTATTAAGGACTGCAACATCTTGATTTAATCTTGTTTCCATCATAGATTTATTATAAATCTATGGTTTTCACCATTGAAATAGGATCGCACGTTGTTGTGTGACTGACAGGTAGTGACAGTTTATTTGACAGACAGAATGAGTGATTTGTTGGGTTTGCTTGGAACTTGGAATGTTCACAAGATTTTGTGTAAATTGTGTGAAATTTAGAACTATTTTATCAGAATGCTACCCTCGACGGGATACTTTAATGGCATTAATTGTCCATTTTATGATAATGGACTTTGTGAGAGGCCATATTGTCATTATCGGCATGCAAAAAAAGAATCTCAAAACTCAAGTGATGGGATTGAAAGTGGAGCGATTCTACAGAAATTAGTGTCAGCGGCAGTACAAAGGGTTCTTCAACAAAAAGAGACATCAGTCACTCAATCGCCGACACAAGTAGATAGTAATATAGTAAATATTGTACCCACCGGGACTAAGGTGACCTACAATCCTACACCGATTTCAGAACTGAATAAAATCAACAACACCGATGTGGAAGATACTAATGAAGATGTAAGTGAACAAAGGAAAAGACACATTCCAGTACCCTATACACCAAGGAAGCCGGCCAGTGTACCCATTCAAAGACCTATTGACACTAATGGATCATCAAAACCCTTTATTTACATACCACCTCCTATAAAATATACTCCAGGCAGCATTGAAAATACACAGCTTGATAAGTACACCCCCACTGGTTCGACTGTTTCAACTGAAAAGTATCTGCCGGGGATAGAGGCAGAACTTCAAGAATATATTCCCAATGAGGGTAACAAACATAGTTCTGTTAAAAGAAATTATGTTCCTTCAGATAAAAGTGTTAGTAAGAAAAAAATCTTGGAGTATAAACCAACTAAAGTTACCACTAAAACTGAAATACCAACAGTTACCTATCAACCAACACCAAGGTCACTTGCTCCATGTTTCTCCAGTGACGAAGAAGAACCAGAAGTAAAGAAAACAAAACTATCATCTACTGATCTAAATGGATTAGATGATTTGGGTCCTGAGTTTGATATTTTAGATCAAATATTAGATGAAGAAAAGTCTGAGCAAGATAAGGATAACGTAATAAAAGATTGTTTAGGTAGTGAAACTAAATGCAATAAGGATAGCTTAAGCAATAACAATGCCAGTATAAATGAAAACAATAAAGTAGAGAAAAGTCATAAAAGTAAATCTCACCATAAAAGTAGTTCTGATAAAATAGCCAAAAAATCCGAAGACAATAAAAAGTCTGAACACAGTAGACATGATAAAACCAAAGATTCTGAAAAGAAATCTCGACAAAATCAAGAGAAGAGTAAAGATAGGCATAAGAGTACAAGTAAGGAAAAAGATAAACATAAAAGAGATAGACACTTGACTGAAAAGAAAAAGCATTCGAGCTCTAAAAGTTCGAGTAGCTCAAAACACTCTAAACATAGCTCATCTAAAACATCTGAAAGAGAACAACATAAATCTAAAAATAAGACTAGAACTGAAGACAAAAGCAGTCATAAAAAATCACAAAAATCATCAAAAAATAAAAGAAAACACACTGAGAAATCAAATATGATAGATACTGAAGATCATAATGCTGATGATGTGGTAGAAGAAGAAATAGTAATGTCAGAATCAGATGAAGAAACAATAGCTTTGGAATGTAAAAAAATATTTGATGAATATGTGCCTACAGAAAAACCTAAATTTACTGAAGATGAAGTAAAAGCAGAATGTACTAATGAAGAGTACATTCCAACTAAAAAGAGGATATCACGAGCAATGGATAAAGAAGTCAAAGTTGTTGCTAAAGCACCTATAAAACCTGATTATAAAATAAATGCAGCTCAAGCTATGGCAGAAAGATTAGCTAAAGTTCGTGAATATCATACTTCTAAAAATTCCATGATTCTTGCAAATTGTGATAATGTTGTCAATAAAAATGTTACACAGAATACTGGAAGCTCGAAGATTCGTATAGCTCATGTGCCATATGCATCAACCTTATTAAATGCTAAGAAAAATATATCACCCAACCAAAATCCAGGACAGAATTTGATAAAACATGAACCATCAACAAGTTCTACTATAGTACAGACAATCAAGAAAGGTTCTCAAAGAGTGGCACATTTACCCAATGAGAAATTTATAGATAGACCAGGGGTTTTAGAACCATTAGGTTCGAGGATTCCTGCTAACATCCGATCAACATACTTAAATATGATGATAGATGAATGCCTTAAATTGTATGTTACTGCAACAGATGCTTATGCTAGAGCTCAACATGAGGAGTTGAATACAAGCAAAAAGTGTTCTACTGTACAAATATACAAAAACTCTGCTGTACTAGCAGTAAGTAGGCTCAGAAAGGAACTACAAGACTGCAAAGGAATTAAGAAATCTGGTTCAGATTGTTTGACATTACAAAAAATGCCAGGAATATCATCTGGTAAATCGGATAATGCAGGCTCATGGAGTATACTAAGTAATAATAGGAAAAATTTTGACACCACAAAAGAATTTATGGGGGAAAAATTGTATAACAATATTAAGAAATGGATTTTAACTGAACAACAACTAAAAGATAATGGTTTTCCTAGACCTCATGAAAGTGGGGAAAAGGGCAGAGCAATTATTTATGGCCAAAATAAACAAAAACCACCTAAGGGCTATATTAGAACTTGTTGCAGATGTAAGATGGAATATACTGTTGATAAAAAAGGCTTTCCAGCAGTTAAGCAAGGATGTATTTATCATCCTAATAATAAATATAGGGTACGTGGAGAGGTGAGATACCAATGCTGCAGTCAAGATGGGACATCAGATGGTTGTTGCATAGCCTCCAGCCATGTTTATGAATATGTGGACTTTGATAATTTGAAAGGTTTTGTTAAGACACTACCTCCTGAGAAAACTATGGATGATTATGGTGTTTATTCTTTGGACTGTGAAATGTGTTATACCACACATGGTTTAGATTTAACTAGGGTAACAGTTATAAACTCTGCTTGTAAAGTTGTATATGAAACACTAATAAGACCTATTCATCCTATCATTGATTATAATACTAGATATTCAGGTATCACCGAAGAACAAATGACCAATGTAAGAACAACCCTGTTGGAAGTTCAAGCAACTCTCCTTACAATGTTCAACAGTAAAACTATTTTGATAGGACATAGTTTGGAATCTGATTTTAAAGTTCTCAAATTAATTCATGATACAGTTATTGATACGAGTGTCTTGTATCCACACAAGATGGGACCTCCTTACAAACGAGCACTGAGGAATTTGTCATCTGAATACCTAAAAAAGATAATCCAAAATTCTGTTGATGGCCATGACAGTGCTGAAGATGCTACAGTATGTATGGAACTAATACAATATAAACTAAAGGAGGATCTCAAAACAAGATGATATGGATAAACTGAATGCCTGCTGTGAACCTGGATAATGAGATTATAATTTTAATCAGTCTAGTAAAAGAATCATCACCAGCGTTGTTTCAAACAACCTGTTAAGTAACTGCCTTTTCATATATTTTTTGTCCAATAATATTGTGATTTATAAAGGCCACCTTTAGAAACCCTACCTATGAATAATAGACTTGTTATAAGTAGTACTTTATTTATGATGTATTATAGCAATATGGTTTGGTATATTAAGTTAATATACTTTTTATAAAATGCATATGAGTATTACTTTCTATGTAAATTATTAAAGATTTCCTTTTAATTACAATAACAAGTTATGATTATATACTTTGGTTAATGGTCATGGATAATTAGTTTATTTATCCATGTTAATTAATGGTTAAAACTAGGATAAAAAAAACGAATAACTGAAAATCTTTGCAACCGATTATTTCTACTACCATAAAAAAAATATAAACTGACCAATGACCTAGTTACTGTTTATACCATCATTGGAAATATTCCCTTCCACATAAAAAATATACAGAACAGTCATAGGGCATAAAAAAAAGTCAATCATAAAACTGAAAATAATATTTTACTAGAAGACAAAATATTACACATACACAAAATGTCCTTGAAACATCCTTTACCTCCAACACTATATGAAAACAAGAAAACTGCTACACACATTCCAAATATTATATTCATTGGGACTGAGCAATAAGAATGAGGATTTATTTTGTGCAGCAGATACAAACCAGAGGAGTCAATAGATATAATAATTTTAAGTATAAATACTGAATAAACTTGTACTATTATAGGTAAACATTGTTTATGACAAAAAATAAGTTTGATGATTAAATATTATAATACATGTGGTGATTCTAGCAAATAATAACAAAACTTTAAATAACATTGTGTATTTAATTCTTACATTTAGATTTTTAAAGCACACCTGTTTGGGGTACCCTAAAATAGGTACAACTAATTAGTGGTGACACCGTGCCTGAAGACCTATTGCAACAATATTATGAGAACAGCTAGATACTTATTCAAGCACACCATTTTATTTAATGAACTCTGTTAAAAATGCAATTTGTTAATAAGTTGTACTGAGGAAAGTTCAAACTTTATATTCTTTTCATTATCACTATGGTTTATGTAATTGTATAGAGATATAATTACCTCTATTATTTTCATAAACAATAAACCTTATCCAGCAGTAAGCTATAATTCTGGATGCCCATTGTATTTTTCTTGAATGAGATGTAAACAGCCATATATGCTAAAGCCAGATAAGTTTTATCCTCAAATAAGATAATCTAAATGTTCACTGTGTATCTAAGATGATTCTATTATTATCTAATTATTTGTGTTAATAGTGAAATATTGTCAATAATGATATCCATATAATGTTGCTATATTACCTGTTGACTCAAATTTTATCTTTATTATGTTATTATTAAAATTATTTTACCAAAACCCTTACTTATTATTAACCAGCTATACTTTCAAAGTATCAACATGGTATTTGATAATTGTATCATTATAATTTACACATTTGTCCCAATGAATTTACATAATGGTGTTTGCCAGTGCCATTGGTGGCACAGGTATTGTGTAATCTGCTTTTTGAGATCCTGGTTGTCCCGTGCTAGTCAATAAATGATTGCTCTACACATGCTTTCACCCGTTTCTCATATTCTCGCCGGTTCTCCTTATAAAGCTGTGCTGCCATTGAGTTTGCTGGAGAGTTGGGGTTGGGGTCACTTAGTAAGGACTGAAATCAAAATATTAACAGATTGTTAAGCATATTGTTCTGTATTGCACACAATCTCATAAATAGACACATTATAAAGTCCATCACACACCTAGCTATAATCTATATTAATATAAATATAGCTGGGCATATTGTACATAAATATTTATGACATAAGCTATGTTTAGTTGTAATCTTATGAATCTGAAAATATATACCTGTATAGAGGTTAGAATGGCTGAAACATCATATGTGGGGCTCCATCTGTTTTGCAAGATGTCTAAGCAGATTCCTCCATCAGCGTAAACATTTGGATGAAACATTTTGGAGACAAACCGTACTGTCGGAGGTTTGTTTGGATATTCCTCTGTAAATTCTATTGTGAGCTTAAATGTGCCGTCTTCAAAAGGAGTGTCATGAGGACCAAATATCACAGCATTCCAGATCATAATATTGTTATCCGTTGGTGCACCAGATACTCCTGTGGGTGGGTCTTCTTGTAAGCTGTGTAACAATAAAATATGTATATTTTAGTCTCTAATAATTATGCAGCAGTTTACAGAGTATTTACAATGGTAGTACCTACTTAAATGATTTTAGGAATTTGGTTTAACACTTGGACCACATCCTCATTTATTTTACAATATAAAAAAAAACATACAATGCATTGTTTTTTTTATGCTAATAAACAAGGTCATTTGTTGACATAGTTTTTTCTTGTGTGCTTATATTATTTAAATAATAATAATAATGAATATTTATCGTCACAATGTAAGTTTTATCTCCGAGTGACTAGGCTTCTCTTGAAATATAGTTAACCTAGATATTGACTACAAACGTCGTATACAATACCTACATTATGAATGACGTAGCTATGTCTACTTATAGCATATCCCACTCACTCACTACACTTCCGAGTATACAACACAAAGGAATCGTACATCTAACAACATTTCTGCTGTTTACTACCCAATTCGAATTCGAAATAATATAGAACAGACGTGATAGAAATCGATCACTGTGATGTAATTTGATGAATCAGCATTCAGACTTTTTTTATAAAATTATTTTCATTGTAATAACTATATTGGGTATACAGAATCAATTTATGATATTGAATATACAATAGCATGATAAAATATTGCATCAAGTACCGTTTAAAATCTCTCATCAGGCGTCTTCTGGCTGGAGTTGACATTTTGATCTCACACACTTACGCACTTATTTTTATATAAAGTCTATTGAGTTAATTTTAATTCTCTCCAAGCGTTTGATATGACAAGTTTGTAAGGTATATAAATCAGTTTTGCTTGTACACAAAAGATGCCGTTTTTGTCGTGTAGAAATTTCTGTCGTCACGGCCAGCGAGATGGTTGTCAGATGACCCTGAAACACAGCCCTGAAATTAGCAATTTTTAATCCTGCAAGCAACTTCAAGCAAGCTGCCAACATAACAACGCTAGAGTTTTTTTTATTCCAGGAAGTTCCATGGCGTGGTATCAAGGCTTTTAAGCCAAATATCAAAAGTACACAATAATGGTTTTCGGTTAGGTACACAATAATGGTTTTTGGTCCTAATCTAGCTTTGGTGTTATTGCAATTAAATTGAAAATTTTACGTATTTCCGATGACGTAAAAAGAAGATTTTATTCCACGTACACTCACACTATAGACACACAAGGCACAGTAGTCCAAGTCGCACAATACGTCGCAGTAGTCCAAAGTCGCCTTCCTCTAAGTTTTAAATTACGATGTGGCGACTAGAACCTCTTTGCCACTTGTTGTATTTTCTATGTCTTTGAATGCAGTTTAGAACGTGCTGTCTAATAGTACTTGACACATTCTTTGTTATGGTCTAGTAGTGTCAACAGTGTAAATATTATTCATGTTATAAATCTAGTAAAGAACGGTCGTGCTGCTTATAGACGAATAGTCAATGTACATATAGTTAGTGATCGTGGAATCACTAGTCCTAATATAAGAGATCAGTGCCTTCAGTGATTTTTCAGGATAATAAATGTTTGGACCCTCAACCGTCTAACTTATTTTCGAGCAAATAAACAATGAAGGGTCAACCGACCCTCATTTGGTGACTCCGAAACTAGAGGATTACACGTAAGACGTTAAGCACTTAGACAAGAAAAGGATAACAAGGTAACCAACACAGTACCTATCAATAAAAAAATGAAAAATTAGAAAAGAAACGGTGTTCGTTTTATTTAACGGAATTTACGTCGGCCATTATACAACGGAATTTTATTGTCTAAATATTGAAAAATAAATAACGAAAACATTCGTCGTGGAGCGACATAGTGGAATTCTACGAGCAATCAGCTCGTTTCTCGCCGTGTTCGCCGTGTTCGTCGTGGTTCCTGCCTGCGAATTTTCGGCGATCGTTTTTTTGTTTCGCAATGACTTTTAGTGAAATATTTGAAGGTTTTTATTTTAAAACAACAAATAAAATATTTAAATAAATTTTGTAAAGGTCCTGGTCGCCCCACCACCAAGCCACGTAGGGAAAATTCTTTGATTAAATTTAGGGTTCCGCGCCTTACGCTCCACCATCCACATGGCTGAGAGCGAAAGTGACTATGGAGAAGCAGCAGGCGAAAAGGTAGTTGTTAACCGCGTGTCCATCCGTACCCCTCCCTTTTGCAAAGACCGTCCAGCATTATGGTTCGCAAGCCTGGAGGCGCAATTTAGCATCAACGGGTTGGTGAACCAAATAACGAAGTTCCATTACGCAGTGGCCCATTTAGACACGAACTGTTCGAGAGAGGTTGAGGATATTATCCTGTCTCCCCCAGCAAAGGATCCCTATAACACCTTGCGAGACGCTATCATACGCAGGTTTTCGGTCTCCCATGAGGAGAAAATTAGGTGTCTTCTAGAGAAGGAGCAGATCGGCGACCGCAAGCCATCGTCTTTCTTGCGGTATCTTAGGTCCCTAGCAGGTACTACATTCCCCGAGGATGTTTTGAAGACCATCTGGATGAGCAGACTCCCCAGATATCTTCAAACCGTGCTCACGGCGCAGCGTCTTCAGGACTTGCCTGAACTTAGCGAGTTGGCTGACCAGCTGATGGAAATCAATGCTCAGCCATCTCAACACATGGCTTGTGCGTCAACCTCGCTACCATCTACCTCTACCAACGATACGCAGATTGCAGAGCTGAACCACAAAATAGAGGAACTTACTCGCGTAGTGGCTTCTTTAGCCAACCGAGGTTTTGACCAACGGGGCCGCTCGCGAGAACGTAGCTTAGGTAGATTTAGGAACAGATCACGCTCGCGCAATAGCGAGCTATGCTATTACCATGACCGATTCGGAACGAAAGCTAGGAAGTGCGTCCAACCGTGCAAATGGTCTGGCCCTCCACCTTCAGCGGCTGGTGGCTGCAACCAGTCGTCGGAAAACCTGTAGAGCGTCCGGTTTTGGCGACTGCCCAACGCTCAGCCACAAGTCGCCGTCTTTTTGTAACTGACCGGTATACCAACAGAAAATTTCTGGTGGATACTGGTTCAGACGTAAGCTGCGTACCAGTTAGTAGTGTTAGCAAACTGAAAAGCCAGCCGCAGCCGTACGATTTAGTGGCAGCAAACGGATCAAAAATTCAAACTTACGGTTTAGTCACGCTATGCTTAAACTTAGGTCTTAGGCGCAGTTTATCTTGGAATTTTATAATTGCGGATGTAGAAACTGGCATAATAGGATCAGACTTTTTGTCGCAGTATAACCTACTTCCTGACTGCACTCATGGGAAGCTTCGCGACGGGACGACAGGTTCGTCATCTTTCGCGGAACTCCAAGACGTTAGCCAGTCCAGCATTAAAATTATTTCCATCCCCGAATCGCCTTTCTCAGCGATCCTTCAGAAATTTCCAAGTATCACGCGCCCCCCTGGTGTACTTCAGGAGCCCAAACATTCAACGGTACATTATATTAAGACAACTGATGGCCCACCGGTATCATCGCGGCCACGTCGTCTGGCTCCATTGAAGCTTCGCGCTGCACAGAAAGAGTTTGAGGACATGGTCAAGGCTGGGACAGCCAGGCCATCTTCTAGTCCTTGGTCTTCAGCTTTACACCTGGTGGAAAAGAAAGATTCAACGTGGCGACCGTGCGGCGATTATCGCACCTTGAATGCACGCACTGTTCCGGACAGATATCCGGTTCGGCCTCAGAGAAAGTACCAAAGGAGTTAGTATCGCGTCGATTCCCCGAACAAATTTTTCGTGGCACTTTTGCGGGGTGCGGGAGGCGAAGTAAACACACACAGATACACTTTCACGCATACCCACACTATAATAAACACGCAACACATTCAAAAATACACGCACACAAATAAAGAATGACCTGACCATATGACCAAAAATTTGGCAGAGGGGGTTAGCGCATCATGCTCTCTCCAGTGGTATCTCCTCTAAGGGTTCGGCACATAGGTGACGTTTGCCAGAACCTTGCTGGAAGTACCATTTATAGCAAAATTGATTTAGTGAAGGCATACCAACAAATCCCGGTAAATCCTACCGATATTTGCAAAACCGCAATAATCACACCATTCGGGTTGTTCGAATTTCCATACATGAGTTTTGGACTTAGAAACGCAGGTCAAACATTTCAACGTTTTATCGACGAAGTCGTGCGTGGCCTTGATTTCTGTTATGCCTACGTGGACGATATCCTGGTGTACTCAAATTCCAGCTCCCTGCATGCTCAGCACCTGGAAATACTTTTCAGAAGGTTGCATGAGTATGGAGTCGTAATCAATACTGCTAAGAGCGTTTTTGGGGCTAAAGAGGTAACCTTTTTGGGGTATCACATCGATGAGGCGGGTGCTAGACCCCCCGTCGACAGAATCCAAGCCTTAGTGGATTTATATCCCCCCAAGACTGTTGAAGGAATGCGTAGATTCCTTGGCATGGCCAATTTTTATCGGCGATTCATTCCAGCTGCCGCCAAATTTCAAGCACCGTTAATTGACGCAGTAGCTGCTATCCAGGGTAAAGGTGCCAAGCCTTTCGTTTGGACTTCCGAGCTTTTGTCGTGTTTCGAAGAGTGCAAGAAAAGTTTAACTTCTGCAAAGATCCTGGCGCATCCAGACTGCAGCGCCTCACTCGGTCTTTTCACTGACGCATCGAGCACTCACGTAGGCTCTTGCCTGCAACAGCGTCGTACCGAAGCAGATGATTGGCAGCCCATCGCTTACTTCAGCAAAAAGTTGAACACTAAACAAACATTATGGCCAGCTTACTACAGAGAGCTCCTCGGCGTTTATGAGAGCGTTCAGCATTTTAGGCATATTCTCGAAGCGCAGCACGCAACAATTTTTACGGATCATAAGCCGTTGATTTACGCGTTCGCCCAGCGAATAGAAAAGCTCCCGCCTGCACAGCTGAATCAATTATCTTTTATCAGCCAATTTACCACAGACATTGTCCACATCAAGGGCGTCGATAACGTTGTAGCGGATACATTGTCTCGTAACGAGGGTATTTCCTTGGAAGCAGACTACGCCGCACTTGCTACTTCACAGCGTTCTGATGAAGAATTAGCACACGCTCGCGCGAGTTCTTCGCTTAAGCTGGAGGATGTATTAATTCCCGGCACTAATGTAAGCATCACTTGCGACATGTCGACTGGTAAAGCTCGTCCATACCTAACGCCACCATTTCGTAAAGCAGTATTTAATAAGTGCCATAACCTTAGCCATCCTGGTGCGCAGGCTTCTGCACGCATGGTGGCCGAGAGATACGTTTGGCCCGGTATCAACGCAGATTGTAACAGATGGACTCGTTCATGTTTAGATTGCCAGCGTTGCAAAGTGACAAGACATGTCAAGTCTCCGCTGAGTAACTTCAGTAGTCCGTCGGACAGGTTTAAACATGTCCACATCGACATCGTCGGCCCGCTTCCTCACTCTAACGGTCATAATTACTGCCTCACCGCGATTGACAGGTTCACGCGGTGGCCGGAAGCTTGGCCGATGTCATCCATTACTGCCGAAGAAGTCGCAGACACCTTCGTGAACGGCTGGGTGTCTCGCTTCGGCGTTCCCAGTATTTTAACATCGGATCAGGGACGCCAATTCGAATCATGCCTCTTTCAGCGCCTTATGTGTGTTTGCGCGACCAAGAGGATTCGTACCACCAGCTACCACCCATGCGCTAATGGCATGGTCGAGCGGTTGCACCGCCAGCTTAAGGCGGCATTAATGTGCCATGCTGAAACGTGGTCGAAGGCACTGCCATTTGTTCTCCTTGGTATGAGATCGGCTTTTAAAGAGGATATCAAATCTTCTTCAGCCGAGCTCGTGTATGGCGAATCGTTACGTTTGCCAGGAGAGTTCCTTGTTCCCGCCGATGCCTCGAGTAGCCCTGATTCGATCATTGACTTTGTAGCAGATCTTAAGAAGCGAATGGAAGCAATGCGTCCAGTCGAAGCTTCGAATCATGCACGTCCAGCAATTTTCGTTTTCAAAGAGTTAGCATCAGCGTCTCACGTTTGGCTACGAGACGATACCGTTAGGCGTTCACTTCAACCACCGTACTCCGGTCCATACAGAGTAATTAGGCGTAAGGACAAAACCTTAACTTTAGATGTTAAGGGGCGTGAGGTTACAGTTAGCATTGATCGCGTTAAGCCTGCTTTTATTGAGGCTGATTTAGAGATAGGGCATCACGAGTTGCCAGCCTCGCGAGGATCAATGTTGGACGGTCCAGCTAGTGTTCCGTCGAGCAACGATTCGGATCATCCGTTCGTTGAGCTTGCTCCGCCAGCTTCCTTTTCCCCTCCTGCCCCCATTGTCACTCGGTCCGGTCGTAAAGTTAGGTTCAGAGATATTCTTGATTTATAATTCAACTTCAGGCTCCTGCCCCATGTTTGGGGGGGGGTTTCCTCTCTGCGTGGGGGGGTGATGTGGCGACTAGAACCTCTTTGCCACTTGTTGTATTTTCTATGTCTTTGAATGCAGTTTAGAACGTGCTGTCTAATAGTACTTGACACATTCTTTGTTATGGTCTAGTAGTGTCAACAGTGTAAATATTATTCATGTTATAAATCTAGTAAAGAACGGTCGTGCTGCTTATAGACGAATAGTCAATGTACATATAGTTAGTGATCGTGGAATCACTAGTCCTAATATAAGAGATCAGTGCCTTCAGTGATTTTTCAGGATAATAAATGTTTGGACCCTCAACCGTCTAACTTATTTTCGAGCAAATAAACAATGAAGGGTCAACCGACCCTCAACTACAAATATTTGAATTCACCTGCTTCAGGAACATCATTCTACGCTTTGTTTAAGGGGACCATAGACAAACGCGTACTCTATTTTAAATATATACACTCTATGCCAATATCATTGTAATCGTAGACAGAATATAATACAGACACATACCAAGCGTGCCGCCGATAAGGACAGAAAAATAAGTACATACTAAATTTAGAGTTGCCACGTAAGGGAAATTTTACCCTTTGTGTAAAGCAAATACGGAGGTTGTTGTAAATTATATTTTCTTTCCTAACCAAAAACCACTTTTTTGACACAACATTTACTTTTCTTACATTATATCGTCTTAATCTATGACAGTCTGCAAAAAGTACGAAAGTGATTGTTATAATAATGTCCTCCTAGCCGAAACGACCACAGCGGCCAATCTTTCACAAGATCAGCCATGTACGCAGGAGATATTATAGTGCACAAGTGCTTGCGTAGACACAAGTGCACTCTCTCTTCCTTTATATAATAGGTACCTCTCATAATCCGATGGGACGGAAGACCGACACGACTGGGAAGAAGTTAAGCGCAGGACCGACTTTTTACATGCCCATCCGACGCATGTGTGGCGTATCTCGGATCACGGTTTCGGAACGCCAAAGGGGCTGTCAAAAAGATGACAGCGCGCTAGTATCTATGGCAGAGACATGTTTTAATTATTACGATTACTCCACTGTATTATAAGTTGTTCTCTCTCAATTTGATTATAAGTGTTTATTACCAAAGCTCGGCGTTTTAATTTGACGGACAGGAGTCGGGCATACGTCCTATCGCAAATCCCGACACATGGATCATCTTACTTTACAGACAATCAGGTCATCGGCCTGCATTGTCCTAGCCAGTAAGGAACAACTACTCAAATTTGTTGCCCTTCGCAGGATTCGAACCCACGACGGAGGCTACAAAGTGAATGTACACTTAATATCATATATGCTGTAGCTAAGGTCTATTCCACATTGTTCACCTGGGTGATATCACGTGGTGATTAAAGTGGCTAAGAGCTGTAGATAATTATTAGCCTCATACAAAAAAGTTAAGAGATAAAAACAATAATATGCTATTTCCCACAGAGGTAGGCAAAAATTGGCTTTCTTATAACTTAATATAATACATACTATGGCCATTTACCGGGTAAGTTTTAGTAAATTTCTCCAATATACAAATCTATAGTACTAGTATCTTGGGACAATCTACGCTTGACCAATGACCACCTGATCTCAATCTACGCAGATCCTTAAGGTAACCAGATAAATGATTACAAATACTTGTAAACTGTATAAATACATATTTAAATAGGTAAATAACACCCAGACAATTGTTCGGAATCTTTCGGAATCGAACCCATATCCTATTGGGCAGCGGCCAGGTCCCTCAGATCGTCGAACAGCCGTACATCGCCGCCGTCCGCGGCATGTACTGCTCGACCCACCCGACCCGATGTCCGTCCTCCTGGACCATGACACAACACCGACAACGATGTCAAGAGTCGTAAACACATCAACACACAGACACCGGTCTCGCCGGCGAGGCCGAAGGGATCCGTACGCATGCAACCCCTCGCTGAGTTTCTTGCCGGTTCTTCTCAGCGGGGGCGCGTTGTGAACCGGTGGTAAACTCATTTTCTCTAAGCGGCAGCCCAAGCCGAGGCCGTGCCTCCCTGAGGTGCCCTTGTGCTAGTCGCTACCCAAACCTTTCTGGCTGGAGCGCTTTAAGCGCTCGTCCTCTTGTCCGATGAAACAGTACTATTCCTACAAAAAAAAAAAGTGATGATCAATAAAGCAAAGTGACTATCAAGCTTCAGTTGTCCACCAAACTTTGATGTCTACTGAAAGTGTGTTTGGTATGTATTGGTGATTCAAGTTAGGCAATGCCAAATGAATCATTTGATAGTTATTTAATAGTCACTTTGCTTTATTGATCATCACTTTAGTTGTCAAACGAGATAGGTACATAATAGGGGGGCAAATGAAACAAACTATTCAACGTCGGTACTATTTATTTATAATTCAGACAAATTTACCAATAAATTGTAACCAACAACATACATACATATATTTAAACAACATGCATATAGTAAAAGCACGATTAAATGTACAATGACCATTGTGCCTGTAAATAACGAATGAATACGTCCTGCGCAGCCTTGGACGAATTACTTTAGCGCTTACGTTATTTCTGAATATTTAAGCATTCGGGAATAACTTTTAGCAACCTAATTAATTCTTTTTGTTGCTGCTATCCAGTATACAAATATCCATATTTTCAGAAAATCATAAAAATAAATTCGGGAAATCTGAGAAATTCTTCGATGCACCCAGCATGTGGGATCGTGTATGATGCACTTAATAATAATTTACCACTTATTTATGGTAGTCTCTCTTTTATACACTGGCAACACTTATAATGGCGATCAATAAACTGAAAATTTTAGGTTATGGATGAAAAACAAGAATTTATCGATCTTACACGTAACTTTCAAGTAAAATAGTAACTAATTTAGAGCAATAAGATCTAAATAAGTCGTTTACATGTATTCGTTTCTAAATGTAATCTCTAAATTGGCCATAATAATTCACGTTTACCTGTGAAACGATACTCCACTAATTTTACGTTCACTGTCACTTTTACAGCCTATAATACTGCACTGCACGATTCTTATAGGATTTCCACAACACACAGTAATGTCACAGTTAGTTTTTTATTGAATTTTAAGTTATTTATTTAATATTAAAACCACGATAAAATTGTCACGGAGCAAAGTGGGAGCAAACGTCAAATTTGTTTCGCACCCACGGCGCGGAAAAATCGAACACATGCTGAGGGACAAAAAATCATATACACTGTTTCTTTCCATCACACGTAACCTACATAAACGCATTCTTTTCTTGCGTGAATGAGAAAGAAAGTGTCCAGCCCTCTATTGTTTTCTTCCTCTAAGATTGTAATAGATAGATAGAATTCTGTGATTCTGACGATCATGAAGCTGACGATTCTGTTTACCATCTTACTGAGTAGTCTGTGGTTTACCATGAATCTTATGTTTACTCTTTGACTCTGTGATTGAAATTGTTTGATTGAAAATCTGCACGGCTTATATTATTATTTATTTAGTAAATAGTCGTATGGTCGGTATAAATAATCAATAATAAATTATAATCAACAAACAATGTTCTACCAAAAAGTGCAAGCAGTAATTTCAAAATTAATTACATGAGTATTACATACCATACATACAAACTATAGCAATATCTGAAAAACGTAAGATGAATGAAAATAAGAATCCAAAAAAGATTCTGTTTAACAGATCTACGGTAAATACTTGATGTTTTCCTTGTCCACTGTGCACCTGAATCTTCTTAGCATTCACTGACTGAGATAATTGGACGTAGTTGAGCGAATAGGATCCAATCGACATTGAGCAGGTTTTGAAATATTTATTTTAAAGTCTACGTCGGTATTTTTCATTACATTCACTTTGCTACGTCTTTGTACTTCGTAGTACATGATATCTTAATGTTAACCTTTTCGAAAACAAGATAAAAATGAGAATAGTAAGTGTATAAAGGCAAATATTTTTAGGAAATATAGGTAAGTACATAAGGCATGATAATGTGGCCTTAAATGTTGGCAGCATTTCCTGGTAAATTACTAAAGCTACTTACTGAGTGAGGGAATGACCATGTCTTCTGTGAAGTCAACAAACCATTAATTTATTAATATTAAACACAGTGTATACCTATACAATGTGTTTAATATTAATAAGTTAATCATGACCCATAGGTACCTACCTATGGCTCATGATAATAGAGACTCTAGTGCTACTAGTATAAATAATCAATAATAAATGCCAGTGATATACAAAGTGAGATAAGAACTGTAAATGAGCTTCTTCTGAAATATCTATTTTGCTTCCTTGACATTCAAATTTGTCTTTTGCAGGCCTAGATATTCTTGGCTTTACCATACCTGTTTGTTAGCAGGTAAACAAATACCATGTACATGTAATAATACATTAGTATTTGACATGTAGTAAATTATCAAAATTACCATTTAACCATACGGGCAGCATCTTTCTATTAAATTAACTACCGCCTATACTACAACCTCCAAGACGCCTGCCAAGCGCAGGGATTATGGCGACCATTCCCTTTTAAGGGGGAGGCCTGTGTTCAGTAGTGGATGTCTCAGTTGCTGATGATGAAATGACCATATTGATCATATTATATGGTAATTTAGGCATTTACAGTTCATATCTCACTTTGTTTGTATATCACTGGCTTATCATGCACTTTGGTGCAAGTTGTGTGTCAGTAAGCCACTTACTACTTAATTTGAAATAAAATGAAGATGTACTAATATTATTAGAAACAATTTTTACAGATTTCAGAAACTTTTTAAAATTTCAGTTATTCAGCTTAAAAGCGGAACTGTTAAGGAAACAGGAAGAAGTTTATGAGAAAAAACAATTACCACAGCATAAGTTAGAGAATTTTAAGCCTCAGCCTGCTAAGTCAATTAAAAATGATGAGAATATTGATAAGGAACAAAAAAAAACTTTTAAGGATAGTTTGAAAGCAGTAGATGTTGAAGAGCTAGAAGCGTGTAGGAAAGCCAAGTGAGTTGCTTCAAACATTATACTATGCTTGTTTTATTTAACGTCAAAAAAGGAGGTTCCGTATTTGACATGAGTATATGTAATATTGATAAAAATGTGTAATATTTATGTTATTATATTAGTGTGTATGGGAATCTAAACAAATGTACCAAACTTCATGAGTGCCCACATATCTCACAGAAATGATAAATCTGATTGCTGTAATTCTTTTGGTTTTAGTTTCTTCCAAGTTAGGAAAGAGATTAAGTTTCATAAAAAATCTTCAAGTACAGACCGTTCACTGTAAGATGTCTCCTGCCGTGATGTTGGCACTATTGCTTTTACATTGTCATCATGACAATGTTAGTTAGATTAAAATATCATCATCGTCATCATTATCAGCCTACATCAGTCCACTGCTGGACATAGGCCTCCCCCAATATACGCCATTGAGCCTGGTCTTCGGCTCTCCTCATCCAGTCACTGCCAACTGCTTTGCGTAAATCGTCACTCCACCGGGTCACAGGGCGTACTACGCTATGTGTTCCAGTTCGTGGCCTCCACTCCAGAACCAGTCTTCCCCACCGGTCATTGGTTCTGCGGCAAATATGACCAGCCCACTGCCACTTCAGCTTGCTAATCCGTTGAGCTATGTCAGTAACTTTTGTACTCTGGCGAATAAAAATAAATAAATAATAATTAGATTAAAATATATGGACTGTTAATGTTTCCAATAAGGTATTCTATCATGGGTGTTTGTGTTGTGTAGAAAATGATCTATAAATACTGAGTATACAAAATATATTGAAGTCAGTGGTAAGCATAGCATTTTAACTGACACCAGCGCCAGAGCCACCTGGCTTGATTTATATTAAATCATTGTTGACTTTGGCCTTCCCTTTGGCCTCTTAGTTTGTTGTAATTTTTGTCGTAATCTATTGTTTTCTTCTTTTCTCCCTTGCTTTATGTTTCGAACAGGACACACTAATGTTGATTGAATGGTAACAAAACAAACGTGTTAAAAAAAAGTGTAAAAATGACAAGCCCGCTAAAGATTTTTGACTTTGTTGAAGATATTGGCCTTTTTTAGCATCATACCTATTCTGTTTGTTAATAACTCTACTCATGTGTGTGGTATGTGCCCTTTGGAGGACTACATGAACTCATGGTACATTTTATACTTTGCAGATTGGTACTAGAAAAAAAAGCCGAATTATACGAACATTTGTCAGATGGTGCTGGGAATTCCCAGCTTTCTGAAAGATTTCTAGTTGATTTTAATACTAAAAAAAAGCAAGAGCCTGCTACGGTTGAGCCTGAAATAGAAGAAGCAGTGATACCCAATGATGAGGATGAATGGTATTTTTTATTTTTATTCAACCTGGTGTCAATATAAGTCGTTCGCCTGAAGGTAAGGGACACGACTGCCTATAGACGGCGGCATGGCACTGACGCTCGTCACCCGAGACATTGGTGATTAAGTCTCTTATGTTCAGTAATTTCACCGGCTGCAGTGCCCTTCACACCGGAACACAGCAATGTTCAAACACTGCTGCTTGGCTGCTGAATATTTGATGCTGTGGTTGTACCTACCTGGAAGGCCCCTTGCACAAGAATACCATACTTAGTTTTTGAAGTTCGTGATGCCTGTTGAGCTTATTCCATGAAAAAAATTACTCAAACTATAACTATAAAAAATCTCTGCGTGCGTAGCCCCACTGAGATTATTGCCGGATTTGCTCAGTGGGGACGCGCTGTGTTGTAGAGCTAGTCCTTCCAAGCCTAAAAAAGCTATGACTGTATCCCTGAGGTGCTTTTGAGCTTGTCGCTCCCCTACTCTTCAGGCTGGAGTGCTGTTTGTCGCTTTTATCATGCCATTCTATGACAGCCCACCAGTCCCTGCCGTGGCCATCTGTGGCCAACAGTATAGTTACTGTTGGCCACAGATGGCCAATGATGGATAAAACAAAAAATAACTCAATAAACTAATTGTGGTGCAAAGTTCCAGCAATCAAGTTATTTCCATAGACATTATTACTGTAAATAAAAAAAATATTGTCTCCAGAATTTATTTTTGAATAATTTTTGACTTAAGGACCGAGTTTACTGATTGCCTGGGCAGAACACGGAAGTGTCATAAATCAGACCTTGAAATGTATTTGGAAAGGGATAAACAGCTAATGAGAGCTATCAATAAGGATGAAAATATTTCCAATGATGATGGGAATACAAAATCAGAGGTACCTAAATATTCAATTATCATTTTCTCAAAAACATACCTGATTTTTTAAAATACGAGTAAAAAGTTTGTTGTTTTCTTGTTGATTTATTATTTGTGTTTCAATGATATTTTAGGAGTCCGCTGAGGTGAAAGAAAAGCCATTGCTAGTGCAGAAGACAAATGACTATCTGCAGTCTTTGCGCGAGAAGTGGGAGCAGAAAGAGAAAGAATTGCTTGCGAAAGACGAAGACATTCACTATCAAGACTTACTGTTTGATGGTTTGTGTTTATTATTTTATATGTAAACTCAGTTTAACTTTATTTTGGGATCCAATAACAGAACTCGCCAGCAATAATGGTTCAGTTATGCAAAGTTTTTTACATCGTAAGATCATGTTCTCTAAACATGATTCCTAAACCGTTTTGTATCCATATATGTAAAAAGTTTTAAGCATAATCATGATATCTACAATATTATAAAATTGTGTGTATAATGGCATCTAACAGCTTTGGACTCGGTGTAAATAAGCATTAGTGACTTGCTCATAAGTATGAATATTACAAGAGTGAAACATCATCACCATTTATAAGTTTTTGAGAAAATCGCCAGTTTGTCAGTTAGAATTTTATACTTAACGAATCTACAATAGCGTTATATCCTATAAAAATTATACATTTGTAAATATTTGGAATACAGAGGCACGTATACACGGTGTCGGATACTACTCCTTTAGTACGGACGAGACGGAGCGTCGTAAGCAGATGGAAGAGCTCATAAAACGCCGCGAAGAGACACTGCGCGCCCAAAAGGAGGCGGAGGAAACCAGGAAGAAACGCGACGAGATGATGGCGGCCAGGGTAGCTGCGGCTCGTGCCAGGCAGCGAGCTAGAGCTGGTCTACCCCCTGAGGAGCCTAAAGGTAAGTTATACTAATTTAAAAAAAAACAGCTTTGTTGTATGTTTATACTGCGGTCCCCATGATGCCTGTCAAGCGTGAGGATTATGGCAACCCCGCACCTATGGGGTGGCCTATGTTCAGCAGTAATCTGATCTGATGATGATAATTTTGAGACATACTAATCAGCAAAAACCATTGAAGTTTTAATTATGATTTTAGAATAATATTTCGATGACTTTTAAAGAGGAATCTAAATATGAAAATCGATTACACTTTTCAGAAACTCAAAAGGACTTCACAACATGCCTTCTAGAATTTTTAACACAGCAAAAGAACGAAGCAGATGCGAAAGCGAAAGAAGAAGAGAACAAAATCAAAGAAGAGAAAGAAAGAGAGAGAGAGAAACTGCGCGAGGCATATGTGCGTGAATGGGATGTTGGTAAGGATGGAGTTGATGAGAAATTAAAGAAATTTAAAGAGATGACGCAAGAAGAATATGTTGAACAGCAAAGGGGGAAACGGATAGACGAGTTTGCTCCGCCGCAAACTTCTACTTCTGATAATGCTTACGTTTTCGACGACAAAGGTAATATGATGGGTTTGGACGGAGCGCCGGCTAGAACTTGGGCGGACGTTAGACCAAAAGCGAAGACACCTCCACCTCCAGACATCGGTGATTTAACTGAGTATTCGCAATCAAAGGGACTTTACTTTACGTCTAAGCTTAAAGAAAGTGGCATTAAGTATAAGAATTTTGTAAAAGCCCAGGAGCCCGTCCCTATTATAGATGAACTAGACAATTTCAATCCTCAGGAGAATAATAGACATCTAGATAATCATCCACACTCGTTTGGTGCAGAAGTAGCGCCTCCTCCAACATATGAATACTATGGACCTGTTGCAAAGAAAGTGAAACATCAGAAGCCATTTGAATCTGATATAAGAGAGGCTTATGAACAAGGTGCTAAAAGTTTAGAAACTGTATCAAGTAATCGAAAGTTGCCAAAGCATTATGATTTTACATTTGATTGATGTAATTATAGATATATTCAATAAAATTATACAACTTGTTAGCGTTTATTTTTTTATTGTAAGTGCGAATTTCCATATCAACATCACAAAATAAAATGCTTAGTACACATAAACATATAAAGATTCTACTGGAGTCAGAACGGTAAATTAGGCTGTGCAATCGAATTGCAACTCAAAAACAACCACATTTGTGGAAGTTTATGTTTATTACTTCTCAGTTGCCAGTCTCGCAAGTTACACAGAAAGCATCGTCTAGAGTTGTACGTAATGTTAAGCTTCCCCGATCTGCTTACTATGCGTTTCAACTAAGAATGTGACTGCCATGATGATCGCGACTGCAGAACTTCACTAGTTTTTTACGATTTTTGTACCGGCAGCAGAGTAAACACAAAATGAAAAATTAGCCCCGGTTTTGCTTATTTATTGTTATGTTTTATTTTGCTATCTATTTTTGTTAAAAGATCATTTTTAGTAATTATGTGTTTGAAATGGCAAGATGGCGGCCACATTCTTAGTTGAAACGCATAGTACATAGAATGAGTGGCGACTTTTAAAAATCCCATGTTATAGAGTTGCAACCACAGTCTTTGAAATAGCCCGATCTTATTATGTCACGCAGTGTTTAAGCTATCTAATATCACATTATGGTTAATTAACAATTAAAGCTTTACTAAAAGAGATCAATTTTTAACAGCAAATCAAATTCGATAGTATTTCTCTAATATTGCAGCATGATTCCCATGACTATTGTTATTATGAGCGTGTCAAGACGCGTAGCACTATTATTACTCCGCATATTTGCTTCTGTTGATAAGTCACTAGAATGAGTACTTGTTGGAACTGTGCCTTTAGCATTATTCTTTTTATTAGCATTGGTCGGATCGGTTGGTACAACTGTGTCCTTTTTCTCTGTTTGTGGTATAATGATTTCTTTAGTTGTTGTTATAATATCAGTTTTACTTTCAATAATATTATTGTCACCGCTATTTTTGGCTTCCTTAATAGGTACATCATCAGGTGTTGTGTCATTATGTGATAATTGAATGTTACTTTTACTTTCATTGATGTTAGTATTAATTTCGGTATCTTGAACTGGTTCAGGTAAATCAGCAGTTGTTGAAAGAGTTGCTTCAATTTTTGAAGCAACTCTTTCAACAGGTTGGTCGGATTGCATAATTTCATTATCACTCGTGAGATTAAGGATGGTTTGATTGTTCTGTGCATTGTTTTCGCTCATAATATTAACATTAGATACAACATTTACCGCTGTCATCAGGGTATCATTTGTTTCAGTTGCAGCAGTTGTTTTATCGTCGGTAGTAGCATTTGATATTTCATTATTCCTTTTCATCATAATAAATCCAGATGAGGTGATTGCCCTTTTGAACCTCGCATTGTTAGTTTTAGCGATCAATTTGCTTAGGACGGTGAACGCTTCTTCCTCACGTTCAGTGTTGGGTCCATTGCACAGGTCTCCTCGGCAAGGACATGTCATTCGCCAGGTCTTTGTCGAATTACAGTACAGTGAATAGCATTCGTCTTGATAGAACTTAACGCAGTATCTTGATTCTATGTGAGCTGTAAATTAAAAAAGTAATATTTAAATATGCATAAGTATCTTTTAGAGGTGTACGATTAGGGGGCAGTAAGTAGAACTGGGGGGCAAGTACCCGTGGAGTGTCCGGGTAAGAATAGCAAGTTGGGTGTACGTAAGACTGAGGCGACTAAAGCAAATCAAGAAGACGGGCAGCAGCGTATTCTATCGGATTACCTACAAACTATAGTGCGATTCCCAAGACGCTTGCAAAGTGTGGAGATTATGGCACCCCCCCCCCTCCAGCGTCCCTTACTAAGTAGTAGGTCCATTGTGCTAGGGACCGTCCAGGTAGGTAGGACCGGACACAAGAGACTTAACAACTGATGTGAGTGCCCTGCGTGGGCCTCGGAGCGGTTCAACCGGATCGGACACGACCGCTCTCTGCCAGCAGTATTGTGCGGCTATGCTGGAATTGGCGTGGGCCGTAGCCACCTGCGAGGCTGCAGAAGGAGGCTGCGGAGCGGGAGCGGGAGAGGGCTGATCGCGCTCGGCGGAGACGGCACCTTCGGGGCGGTGGCGCTACTCCACCGGCCCCATCGCCAAAAATGCGAATGGGTCGCGGACGTTGTGATGGATTTACCAACCCCCAGCTAGGCGGTAAGGTTGCTGACTAGGTACACATGTACAGATGTATACATCTCATGTGAAAAAAAAAACTAGTTTTTGACGTGGAAAGTGACACAGTTTTTATTAGACTTAGTACTTTAAGTTAGTGTCTTGCATTTTCAGCTATCATAATCTAATTTAGTATTATCGAGTATTTCGAAAAATGTCGAGCGATTCAGACTGTATACTGCTTTCGTATGCGTTAGCAAAAAGACGGCGTAAACAGATGGTGCCGATTTTGTTGTCACCACTAGACTAAACTAGACTAAATTTTAGTTTAGTGGTGTCAAACGATGATTAAGTGCTTTGATTTTGACAGCTACTAAATTGAGTTGATAGTGAGGTTTTCATTGGTAAAATTATATTATGAGGAAACAAATCTCTTGTTCATCTGATTACACTAACCTTTTTTTTTTTTTTTTTTAATGATGTTCCCTTGTGGTAACACCGTATAAATTACAATCTAGCTTAATGGCTAATCAGCAATTTTACTTTAACCTAAACGAATAAATTATATTAGATTAAGAATGTGTCCAATGGCACTTTTCTTATTGTCTCTATTAAGGCAAGACACTTTGTTATTGTGTTCTACACTGCACTACACTGCACTAATTTAACACTTAAACTAACTCAAAAGGTTTTGTTCTTTTCAGTCTTCTCACTAGGTCCGTGTTGTCGAGGAGCTGGATAGCCCCGACATTCACATGATGATGAAGCCGACGTTCATGAGCTTCAGCGTAGTCCTTGATAACTTTGGCTACGAAATCCAATTTGAGGTCCCGGTGGAGGTCGTTTGTTCTAATGTACCAGGGCGCATTTACAATTCCTCTGAGTACTTTATTCTGGAACCGTTGTATTGTGTTTACATTGCTTTGTTTGGTACAGCCCCACAGCTGTACCTATACCATAAGTCCATACTGGCATTAGGACTTGTTTGTACAGGAGTATTTTGTTTTGCACTGACAGCACGGAGTGTTTACCGAGAAGCCAGAGCATTTTCTTGTAGCGAAGGCCTAACTCTTCGCGTTTCTTTTTGACATGAGCCTTCCAGCGAAGCTTTGTATCGAGTGTCATGCCAAGGTATTTGGCGGTATTCTCATAGGGTATAACACGATTGTTTATGTATACCGGATGATAGATTGATTTTTTATTGGTGAAATCAATATGAACTGACTTGGATTCGTTGAGTTTTATTCGCCACTTTTTTGTCCAGTTACATATGGTGTTTACGGCATTTTGAACATTTTCCACTGCTTCCGCGTGTGTAACACCTGTAGCCATAATGGCCGTGTCATCAGCAAAGGTTGCAATGGTGTTGTTTTCTAGCGTTGGAATATCACAGGTGTATAGTAAGTACAGGACCGGACCTAACACACTTCCTTGTGGTACTCCCGCTTTGATGTGCTTAAGATCAGAATAAGAATCTTCCTGCCTTACTCTGAACATTCTTTCTGATATGTAAGACTCCAAGATATCGGAGAAATTCTTTGGTAACATCTTTCTTAATTTATATATAAGACCTTGATGCCACACCTTATCAAATGCTTGGGCTACATCTAGGAAAACTGTAGAGCAAACTTTTTTTTCTTCTAACGTTTTTTCAATAATATTAGTAATTCTATGAACTTGGTCTATAGTTGAGTGCTTTGCCCTGAAGCCAAACTGATAGTCAGGAATAAGATCTTTTTCTTCTATAATTGGTTTTAAACGTCTCAATAATAGCTTTTCGAATAATTTTGACATTATTGGCAACAGCGAAATCGGCCTGTATGAAGTTGCTTCATTTGGTGGTTTACCAGGTTTTGGTATCATAATAACTTCAGCCACTTTCCACATATCGGGTACGTATTTTAATCTAAACGAAGCATTTATAAGTGTAGTGAGTTTCACTATTGCTTTACGAGGAAGATTGCTGAGGACTTCCCCGGTGATGAGATCATAACCTGGGGATTTTTTCTTGTTTAGAAGTTGAATTTCCTTGTATACTTCCTTTGGTGAAGTGTATCTCAAATCGGTATCACCGTCTTCTATTATTGCATCAAGAGTGAACTCATTTTCAGGCTGATTTGGTTGAAAAATTTCTTCTAAATGATTTGCAAATCTAATTGCTTTTTGCTCATTATTTATAGCCCACTGCCCGTTCCTTTCCTTAATTGGGGGAATTTGCGTGATGGGTTTTTTTAAACTTTTAGTGGCTTTCCACAGTGAATAATCGGTTGTACGATCACTCGTTAGCTGAGTAAGGTAACTATGAGTGGATTCATCACGAAATTTCTGAATTTCCCTACTTAACTGCTTTGTTAGTTTGTTTAAAACTGTTTTGTCGGGTGGATATCTAGTCCTTTGCCACCTCTGCCTTTGTCTTCTCTTTTCAATTATAAGGTTTCGGATTTCTATTGGGTAATTTATAATTCCGGATTTCTTTTTTAAATCGGGTGTGTTTTTCCAAGCACACTGTTGGATATTTGTTACAAAACTCCTTACTTCTAATTCTAGTTGTTGTGGGGTTTTCAGGGGCACTTTTAGGATCACTGCGAAATCCAAATCGTGCTTGAAGCTCTCTCAGTCAGTATATTTATTGACTAAAGTTGCATGGTTTTCTTTATATATAATGTTCTCATGAATAGTTAGTATAATAGGTGAATGGTCTGAACTCATATCGTAACGATCTTGAATAGAAAGATAGTTTAACGATATGTTTTTATAAATGAAAAAATCGATTAAATCAGGAATTTTGTGTTGATCTGTAGGCCAGTAGGTTGGCTTCCCCGTTGATATTGTGTCACATTTCGTATTTCTAATTGCATACAATAGTTCTTTACCTTTAGTTGTAGTAAGTCTAGATCCCCAATAGGTATTCTTCGCATTAAAATCACCTCCAAGGACGAACCTGTTGCCAAGTTGTTTTAAAAGGTTTTCATACTGCGCTGCTTTTATTGAGTACCGTGGTGGACAGTATATAGATGATATGGTGACCGGATACCGTTTTGTCTTGACACATACGGCCACAGCTTGAATTTCACGTTGTTCGTGTTTATACATCTCAAAATGATAGATACCTTTCTTTATTATGACGGCACTGCCTCCTCTAGCTTTATTGTCCGGGTGCAGTGCGTGATAGATTTTATATCCTTTTATTTGTATATAATTTTCGTTTGTGAAGTGTGACTCGGATATAAGGCACACATCGATATCTTCTGTGTTGAGGATGACTTCTAATTCATGTTGATGCTGACGTAATCCGTTAGCATTCCATGCCATAATTTTTAGAGAGGTATCCATCATTTTTGTTTAGTAATAGCAACTTTGGTGCTATGTTCCAGTTTTTTGAGCCTTTCGTCGAACGATGTAATGACGTTTAAGATTTTGTTTAATTTTTCATCTAAATGGGATGTATGCTGTGTCTGTGTCTGTTGCTGTGGCCGTGTGGCCAGTGTGCCTTTTGTTATCTGAGCAAAAGACAGATTTTTGGTAACAGGTTTGCTCTGTATCTTTCTGCCAGTGTTAATGCGTGGGGCCTCATGAGTAGGGGCTTTATGCTTGTTTACTGCTTTATTTTTTAACTGCTGCAGTTCCTTGGCCACTATGCATCCGCGGTAGCTAGCGGGGTGTGCTTCGCCACAGTGGACACATTTTGGTTTAGTTTCTGCAGGTTTTTTGCAGTCTTTTGTCAGGTGCTTTCCGGTACATTTCACACACCTGGGCTCTCTAGAGCAATATCTCTGAGTGTGTCCGTACGCTTGACACCTTTTGCATTGAGGTATCAATTTAGATGCTTTGATAGGTTGTATGTCTACTTTACATCCGAGAATAGACTTTATGGTATAAATTTTATTAATGTCTTCACCTTTGCTGAATGAAAGCATAAACATATTAAGAGGTTCTTTAGTCCTCCAATTAAGTTTATTAGTTACCTCTTGGATCTTGTAGCCTTTCGATGTTAGGTCTTCAATTATTCTGCCGGGATCGCAAGAAAAGTGTAAGTTTTTCACCATCACTCTGACTGGTCTATCCTGTTTATTCTCGTAAGAATACCAGTGGCATTCGCTTTCTGAGAGTAGCTTTGTAATAGCCCTGTACGTGTCCTCGTTATTTGCGTTTACTTTAACGCTGTCCCCTTTTTGCATTTTAATTAAAAATGTGTCACTGGATATAGTCGCTGTTAGAAAGTCGTAGAACTTTTGGTAGTTTTTAACCTGTTCCACGATGATAGGAGGTGGCTGGGGAGCCTTTTTCTCTTTCTGTGCCTTTTTTTCTTTTTCGCTGGAGCTGGCTCCTTGTTGTTGCAGTGGTGATAGCGATTGGTTCAGCTTCCTTTTCTTCCGACTCTGCTGACGAATCCACTCAGTTTCTTTTGCTAGCTCCTCTTCATCGGTCTCATATTGGACTTCTTCGGAGGTTTTCTCGGTAGCCGTGGTATCTTTAGCTTGAGGTACATTGTTCCTCTCTTGGTAGTGCTCCAGTTGTTGCTGAAGCGCTTCAATTTTGCAATGTAAGTCCTTCACTAAACTTTGCAGTTTCTTACATTCAGCTTGTTCCTCAACGAAACGTTCATACAAAAGATGTTCCGTTTCTATTTGAAGCCTAACTGTATTTTGCAAAGCCATTTTTAATCAAATATTAAAATGTAACTTCGCTGTAACTATATTTAAACATATTGTTGTGATTCACCACATATTGTAGAAATCTGGGTCATCGCGGCGACCGGTGACGATTACTCGCGACAGTGTTTTTGCTGCGTCAGCGCTTTACCCGAGTGCGGACTAGGGCGAAGGCAACGCAGCCGTTCTTCGCGGATGCTGAACAAACACTGACACTAAACTAAACTAAAATAATTCTCCGGCTACGATACCTATATTAATTTTAATATTTACTTTGTTTATTTATTATAAGTAAGTATATGAATAAAAAATATTTAATATTTAGTATTTTAATATATATATATATTTTTTTATTAATATTTATTAATAAAAAATATCCAATATTTATTATAATATTAATTATTTAATTATATTTTATTTTAGTCGATATCATTTAGATGGATCTTTTTTTTTTTTTTTTTTTTTTTTATACTACCAAGGTGGCAAGCAAGCGTACGGCCCGCCTGATGGTAAGCAGCCACCGTAGCCTATAGACGCTAGCAACACCAGAAGAATCACTAGCGCGTTGCCGACCCTTAAGACATTAGATGTTAAGTCTTTGTGTGTGTTTTGTGGATCTCTGAATAGGAATCATCGTTTGACAAGACTAAACTAAAATTTAGTCTAGTTTAGTCTAGTGTGTGACAACAGGATCGGCACTATTATCCATTTTCTATTTTTTCACGTCATTTATGCAACACTGGTGTCACGTCGGACGCGACGTGCTTGTTGTATTCCCATCGGACGCGGTGACGTGACGGGGCCCATCGCGCCCGAGGCGGCGTGACATATTCTATATTAACTAGGTACATTACAATTTACAACTCTTTACGTCCCGTCCCGTCCGCTGTCTGGCAAAACCTTAAATATCCAGGAATGAGGAGGCTAGCTGGTTATTATGACGCCAGTCATTATTAGTGATCACAAGTGAGACTCCTCGTTCAGCTAATGTTCTGTTGGTACCTTCGAAGTCGTTAGACGTTTGAAGTGTGGGACGTCCATACGAGTAGGACGAAACAGGGGTCTGTTTTGTAAGCACAGCGGGACTTTCACACGCACGGGGGAAATCTTACAAAGATCCCAGGGCTCTCCGGTGGGATCTGCACCAGGGGCCCCTCAGTGCCTTGCCTTTGAGCCCGCCGCCGGGGGGCGCATTGTAGCCCCCCCGGGAACTTGACACGGTACTCACGGGGACGGGGGTCGCAACCCCGCCGCCTTCCTCCTTGGAGTCGCCGCCGTACTCAATGGAAAGCACAGCGGGACCTAAAGCAAGGTAGGTACGGAGGGATACATGGTGTAGAACCCTTTTCATGTTCCGAGGCGATAGCCGCGGGGGGTTTAAGTGCTGTAAGAATTCCGCAACCCCCGGTTGACACCTCACAGGGTCCCGGGATCTTTCGAATGTTTCCCCCAGGTGAACATTAAGATTATTTTACGGCGGTCTAGTAGGGGTTTTGATAGTTTACGAGCTTGATCAAGCGGTCAGTTTTATCCCGTAAATTTTACTAGTTTTTGATAGTTACCGCTAGAGGCGCTGGTGTGAAATGTATGGACGTTGTATGGCGAAGGAGAAAACGGACAGTTTGATCGACTATCAAAAGCCGTATTATAGTAGATCCGCAGATGACGTAGACAGACGCTTGCGTTTGTGACTAAAACCAATCACTGCACGACAAATATTTCCACATGTATCAAACTCACAAATAGAATTTTGAGGTGGCGCAATACATTTCCCATTTTTTTTTGTCTAATTAAGTTCAGAATAGCCTCATGCCATGCATAGTGCTTAGATTTATACTCTTGAGGAGCCTCCGCCACTCTGATCTTGATGACACGCATGCCTCGCAATTCTCAGGGTCTTTGCCAAAATCAAGCATGTCACCATTCCAGGAGTCCTTGTAGCGAAGGCGACGTTGGCCAACAGGTCTTTCGGCGTGAGCAACTTAATTTGGCATAATCTGGGCTGGATAATTTTTTAGACGTGGCAAAGTCATTGAAGTACTTACCTATCCTATGTTGCGAGTGCAGCAGATAATGTAATAGCTATTTCTGGTTAGATCGGGCTAGTAAAATAAATATACTTAAGTTTACCTATTTTAAAATTCTTTGCAATATTTTATAACTAGGTATACTAACGTGGGGATGTAGCTACGATGGCGCAATGCGGGAACCCAGGGTCACACACGGTCACGTGGGGGTCGGCACCGGTACACGCCGGGGCCCGTCTGCTGCGGTGGACTTGCTCGGCGAGGGGACCGCACCAGTAGCAGCGACGAGCTTCTTCTGCCGCTGTGATCGCTGAAAACAAAACATGCTCTATATTAAAATCTATCTAGTTTTTTACAATCAGGGCCTGTACCATCACGTCTTTACCACATGTCAAGTAAGATGATAATAATACTGCTAATAGAGGTGGTGGTAGGGCTCCAGGACGTTTCCCAGATGATAAACGATACTCCGCCCTATGGGAAGCTGCACATCAGCAACAGTATTATTCACACAGCAATATATACACATTGCTACTTGGCGGCAGAATACCAGATACTTCGGTCGTAGGTACGTTACTAGACAGTCCCATTTAATAAATGTTAAAATAAATAAATCCTTTATTGGAAGAAAAAAAAATTACAATAGTTTGAAACTCGCCAAACTGCATACGAAGACACTCCGCTTACCTACGTATTTTAGAGTCGGTACTACCATACAAGCCCCCGAATCGTGTTATGAACCTACTTTGGCACAACATCACCATCTATAACATTACCAACATAAAATATGATGGCTTCCAACTGGTAGCGGTCAACTGACCGACTTGTCTTAAAAGCAAATAGTCCAAATAATAGGTCCAAAGAAGGCATGTAACCCTCGGTTCGCAAGTTTGACTGGCACTTTGCAGGTTTTTTTTGACGTTTGGATACCGCTAGGGCTTGGCACCTCCTTATTATGTTTGTCTATCCATATCGCTGCGTACATGATACCTGTAGCTATAATACTCGTACCACCTAGTATAACCATACGTGTAGTACCATATTAGGTATGTATTCAATACGTGTAGTCGTGTAATACGTATTATGTATTTTATAGTGTCGTATAAACTTTTCAACTGCAATCCACAAAGAGTCGACGGATAGCCACTTGACGTCACGCCCAAGCTTCCAACGTTGTTACAATAGTTCGTAGAAGCTGTAACAAGTTGGAACAACTAACACCGCTCGCCGAAACGAGACAAACTTTCCTGGAAACTTGAAGGAAGTTGCTGTGGCCTACAGGAGTATATAACACGCTTGTAATATAAAATAACGTACAAACTTAAGCGAATTTTAATGACCGTTGACTATCAATTTAATATTAGATTAATCTTATTCTAAGTAATACAGGGTGTAAGGGACTACGTACCGAAAGCTTTTATATAAGATTTCTCATATTGTCCGTTAGAACATTACAGAAACCATTTATATGGAAAATGACAAATGACTTATTTGTTAATTACGTGCGGAATAATATTTATTTCCCAAATTACATTGCTAATTTCAATCAAGCCGCCTGCCAAGCGTGGAGATTATGGCAAGAAGGGAGGGGTCCCTTCTAAGGGAGAGGCCTTTGTTCAGCAGTGCTAATTTTGCACAAATAAGTAAGTATTTTATTATTTTTAAATTGAAATTAGGCTTCATTATAATACCAATAATAATGTTGTGCTAATTTTATTAAATAAGGCGTTTTTTTTTGGAAATTCATGAAAAAGCCGAGGAAAATTTTTAACACTAGGATGTTCAGAATCATGTAAGTACTGGATCCCCGGTATCGGTTTTCGGTACGATGTCCCTTACACCCCGTATAAGATCGATACCGAAAACGAGGTAAGTATCAAGAGTTTATACATAGTTTGATTTTTTAACCGACTTCAAAAAAGGAGGAGGTTCTCAATTCGTCTGTATATATATATTTTTTTTTCTATGTATGTTCGCGCATAACTCTGGCAATTATGAACCGATTTGAAAAAATCTTTCTTCCATCCATTCTTTAATCCGTTAATTGGGTCCCATAAAAAAATTATTGCTTAGTAATAAGTAGTTCCTGAAAAAACAAGAGTGGTGTCTGCGCACTGAGAGTTGCAAGAAAGCCTATATAGATGACATTATGGTGCTTTTTAAGGACAAAAATGGTCATAACTCTGGTAAATATTTACCAATTTCAATGATTCTTTTTTTATTCGAAAGAAGAAACCACTGTAATGAACCTGTATGAATTTTATCACAACCGGATAAGAACTTCCTGGAGGACCATGAATGATATGGAGGAATTTATCTGGTAAAAACCATAAAACTGATGTTCTCCTTTACATTTCTCTGATAAATATGAACCGATTTCGATGATTCTTTTTTTATTCGAGAGAGTAAACTACTATGATGATTCCATGCAAATTTCATTACGATCGGATAAATTGTTTCTGAGTTTCTGAAGAAACATGAATCATGTAAAAGTATGTAGACGATAATGTGAAATCATAATGATGTCATAACCTACCTAGATCATTTTACCGTCTTCGATGGTTCAATCTTTATGTATGAAAATATCACTAAAAAGTATAAAATAAAATATTTTTAAAAAAAATTGAACCGACTTCAATAACACTAAAAAGTATAAAATAATTTAAATATTATTGAAGTTGGTGCCAAATATACACAGCAGGTACGCTAACACCAACTTCTTTAATATTTAAATTATTTTATACTTTTTAGTGTTATTGAAGTCGGTTCAATTTTTTTAAAAAATATTTTATATTGAACTATAACGGTGTTATAAGTTTTGTGGTATCAATGAGTAGTTATTTAGATGAACGGTGAAGGTGTAGGGCGTACCCAGCATTTGTTTAAGAGTGGGGTAAAATTAGATGAATAGAAGGAATTTAAGAATGTTCCTTTGTTAACCGACCTTGCCTATTAGCTTATAAAGTCCGGGTGGCGGGTGGGAAAGTGCCCCAATCCCGCGGGGAATAACAACTTTGTGTAGTTGTTCCTTACTGGCCAGGGCAAATGCATGCCGACCACCTGACTGTCTGATGGGCATGTAAAAAGTCGGTCCTGCGCTTGACCTCTCCTCGATCGTGTCGTTTTTTTTTTTGGGAATGATAGACGCTGTTGGCCGCAGATGGCCATTACAGCTTCACCGGACAATAGGAGGCGAGCGCTTAAAGCGCTCTAGCCTTAACGGCAGAAGTAGCGACGAGTTCCAGGGCACCATAGGGAGGCACGGCCTCGGCTTGGGCTGTCGCTTAAGAGAGGGCTGAGTTTACCACCGGTTCCCAACGCGCCCCCACTGAGAAGAACCGGCAAGAAACTCAGTGGGGTGATGCACGTCGTTGAGGTCGCATGCGTACGAACCTTCAGCCTCGCCGGCGAGACCGGTGTCTGATAGCTAGTGTAGCATACGGTTGTCGGGGAGGGTTCGGCGCATCCCGGTCCAATAGGACCGTCATGGGGTCAGGAGGGTCGAGCAGTACGTGCCGTGGTCTGCGGCGCGAGTCAGAAGGACTAGGGGCGTAATCGGCGGCGGCGCGGATTAAACTGTTCGCGTGACGGGACGCGGATTCAAAGTAGCGTTTCGACGCTACTTTGAGGAATTTAGGAAGGGGAAATCTAATTAAATACGAAATCTAACTTGAAATCGGAATGCAGATCTACGTTCCGCATGTACCACGGGGCACCGACGGCACGTCGGAGGAAACGATTTTGGATAACCTGGAGGGAAAACTACACTCGCGTAAGTCATGATTGGGGTCGTGTCGGTCTTCCGTCTGTGTCATCGGACTGAAGAGAGAGTGCGCAAACACTTGTGCACTATATTATCTCCTGGCATATTGAGTTAAAAAAAGATTGGCAGTTGTTGCCGGATACGTACCTACTGGAGAACATAATGTGTACTGTAATAGTTTTGAATGTTAACAAAAAGATCAAACTTTCAGTTTTTTCTTTGGTATTCGAACCCGCGAGCTCCGGATTCCAAAGCAAGCGGTTTCTCGTTACCATACGGAGGCTACACGCTTAAGTTCTTAGTTAAGTAAACTTAAAAATATACCTAGATACAAGTCATACATTATAAATACCTACCTATAATAATAATAATAATAAGCCCCGTCCAGTCCAACCATACGTCCGAATCGAACATCTGATTCACGTTGGGGGCGGACACGTGATATATAATAATTACTGGCACGGCTAACATGGCTCTGGCAAACCCAAAAATATGGAGACAAGAAATAGGAATAAACGTTTAATGCCGCTTCCCGGGGGCGATCGCCGGGGCACGCCTGGAGCCGGTGCTGGGCGTCGCAGCATGCAAGCCACCGGTGGGGAGGGGAGTAGCGGACGTACCCTCGCCGGGACACCCGAAGAAGTCACGTCCAGCCAAATTAATACTGACATGATTCAGGAGTCTGGGACTCCCTCAGATGCGGATGTTTCGCAGGCAGCTTCGGTAATGAAACCTGCGACCACCAAAGCTGGGAAACCACGTGTGCGCATGAAGTGGAATAACGATATTAACATTTTCATAATGCGCACATACTTCAACATTACTAATCTTGAAACGGATCTAACAGAATATCGTCAGAAATTACACCAAGAATTTTTAAAACACTACCCAGATGCAAATGTTACCGAACAGCGTCTTTCAGATCAACGTAGAGCTATAATAAGAAATAGATTACTTTCAGAAGACACAGTCAGACAGATCAGAGATGAGGTACAACACACTATACAACGTTCGAAAAATACAACGGCCAATATTAATTTGGGGGATGGGGCTGCTCACGTCCGTAGGAACTACTTGAGTTTTGACCTCCCTACACGTGTCCCCTGGGTAGTGCCAAACGAGCAGCAATAACGGTGATATTACATCGGCTGCCGGCTATCAGTTACCACCCACCAGACAAAATCATGCCGCCAAGCGATTCGTCGTGTTCCGACATGCTGTCTGGTGATGCCGTATGGAGGGCGGGTCTGAGCAGTTGTTTTGCGATTTGTACCGGGTACAATGTGCTGGCTTTTGCCGTGTCGAGTGCTTGGTCGTGGAGGGCAGCGGGATCCGAAGCACGGTGCTCCGCTGGCCGACCGCAGGTAGTAGGGGGCCCAAGTAGTGTGCCAGCCACACATGAAAGGCTGCCCCGCCAACTGTGAAAAATCCCAGGGTGGCTCCATCGTGCCGGTTGGCGACCGGACAAGAGGACCCGATGGCGACCCTTGGGGGGGTTCGGGCGTCCCCGCGGTCTCCAGATCAAGCTCCCACGGGCATGGCAAATCCAGTTGTGTTGTTGGGTTGGATCGCAACGCCTCGTTCAACTGCCGTGCTCCAACCTATTCACTCCCCAACTACAACAACATGAAAAAGGCAAGAAAGAAAAGCAAGTTTACACAGCGGATGCACGTCCTCTTGCTCCAAGTGCACCTCTCAAACATTCGAGGTCTGCACTCAAATCTCGACGCAATCCACCACCACCTTGAGACTGATAAGCCACACTTGCTTTTCTTGACGGAGACGCAGATTCGATGTCCGTCAGATGCGGCGTACCTCGACTACCCTGGGTACATCTTAGAGCACCATTTCCACCAACGCGCCGGAGTTTGTGTGTACGTCCGCAATGACATCTGCTGCCAGCGTCTCCGTCACCTTGAAGACCCCACTCTATCTACGCTATGGATGCTGGTGGACACTGGCATAGATAAAATTATTTATGCCTGTGTCTACCGATCACAAAGCGGTGACCAGGAGACGACTCGACTGTTTAACCACCTGAGTGAGGCCGCTGATGTGGCCCTACATAGCTACCCTGATGCGCAGCTAGTCGCTCTGGGGGACTTTAACGCCTGCCACAAGGATTGGCTGTTCCCATACCAGAGGACTGACCACGCTGGGAGAGAAGCGCGGAACTTTGCATTGTCGCTTGGCCTATCCCAGCTGGTAAAGCAAGCGACTCGGGTACCTGATGTAGTTGGACACACGGCCAATTGCCTGGACCTTCTGCTGACTACTGATCCAGACAGGTGCGACGTCACGGTTTGTTCACCATTGGGAACCTCTGACCACTGTCTGGTTAAATCTTTTTTTTTTTTTTTTTGACGCGGGGGAAATCTTCGAAAGATCCCCGGGAGCTGTGGGGCTCGACCGGGGTATGTGGGATTCTTACCCACTAAAACCCCCGCGGCTGTCGCATCGGCACATGAGAGGGGAGACCCCAGGGCTCTCCGGTGGGATCTGCACCAGGGGCCCCTCAGTGCCTTGCCTTTGAGCCCGCCGCCGGGGAGCGCATTGTAGCCCCCCGGGAACCTGTCACGGTGGTCACGGGGACGGGGGTCGCAACCCCGCCGCCGTCCTCCTCGGAGTCGCCGCCGTACTCAATGGACGCTCAAGGGGCCCACACCCCGAGCGTCCAGCGACTCCGAAGGTTGCCCATTGTTTATAGCCCCGGGCTCAGGGCTGGGGAGCGAGACGTTGGGCGGCCGCTTGTGGCGGCCTGCGCCTTCGTCGCCGAGCGGGATCAGCGCGTTCGCGTTCCCGCTCGGCGGCCTCCTTCTGGGACATGACAGTCTCACAGAAGGCGGCCATCGCTCCCCACGCCGCATCCCCGGACAGCATAGCCGACACTACGCTGCCCAGGGAGAGGTCCGATCCGATGACTGCGACCAGGTCTCGACGCTCCAACGACCACGCGGGGCAAGCCTCCAGCGTGTGTTGGGCGGAGTCAGACTGGTCGCAGTGGAAGCATCTCGTCGTCGCTTCACGTCCGATCTTATGCAGATAATCACCGAAACAACCGTGACCGGTGATTATCTGCGTAAGCCTATAGGTGAGTCGTCCGCTCCGTCGCTGTATCCAGGCTTCGAGATGCGGCAGGAATGCCTCAACGACGCGTTTGCGCTCTTTGTGCTCCGGCTGGAGCCGCTCGCGCCACGTCGTGAGAGCGATGTGTCGTTCCTGCCGCTTGATGGATTCGAGCGCCACCGGCTCGCCTCCGCCACTCTGGCGGGCGATGCGAATCCGGTCATAGACCCTCGCATACATGCCCGCCAGGATGTCTAAGGGCGGAAAGCGTGCCAGTATGGTCGCCGCCTCAAAGGACACCGTTCGGTATCCTCGTGCAATCCGCAGTGCCATCCTCCGCTGGACGCTGTAGATTTTTGTTCTACAGCGTCGTATGGCCAGCCTCGGCGCCCAAATGGGCGCCCCGTAGAGGACTACGGACTGCACGACTCCGGCGTAGAGGCGGCGAACTTCCTCGCTCGGTCCCCCGAGATTGGGGAGCAGCCTGTGCAAGGCCGCTGCAACCCTATCGACTCGGGGGACCAGGCGCTCGAAATGCTCCTCGAAGCCCCAGCGACTGTCAAGGGTGAGGCCAAGATATTTCATATACGGCCCCACCCTGACTTCCGACTCACCCACACGGACGCGCAAGTTGGGCGGTGGCTCCCGGCTCCTAGGTAGGCCGTGGAACCACAGCGCCTCGGTTTTCTGAGGCGCTATCTCCATGCCCAACTCGCGTATTTTCGCGACGACGATTTCCGCCCCAAGCTCGGCGAGCTCTTTGGTCCTCTCGAAGGTGTCCCCACCGGCTACGATCAACGTGTCGTCAGCATAGCAGACGACACTTACGCCAGCGGGGAGTTCGACACGCAGAACCGCGTCGTAGGCGAGGTTCCATAGCAGGGGGCCTAACACTGACCCCTGCGGAACCCCTCGCTCTACTTCCCTCCGGATCCTCGTACCGTCTCGATCCACGTACAGGATGTACCTGTCGCGCAAGTAGTCCCTGATCAGGGCCTGCAGGTAGGGAGGCACTCCATGGTAGACCAGTGCCTCCCAGGGTAGGGAATTGAAGGCGTTGACAATGTCGAGTGACACTGCCAACGCCACGCCACCCCGGGAGACCGCCTGATCCGACAGGGCGCGGACGCGAGTTATCGCATCCACGGTCGAACGGCCCTGTCGGAAGCCGAACTGGCTGTCGGCCAGATCGGGACCGACGCGCGACAGATGCCCGCTGAGACGAGAGGCAACTATTCTCTCGAACAGTTTGCCAACCTCGTCCAGCAGACATATGGGACGGTACGCGGAGGGAGAATCCGCGGCTCTGCCTTCCTTCTTGATGAGGACCAAACTAGCCTCCTTCCAGGCCCTGGGGAACGTAGCTTCACGGAGGCAACTAGTGAATAGCTGCCTCAGCACGTCCCCCAGGGCAGCCAGGCTCAACACCAGCACCCTACCCGGAATACCGTCGGGTCCGGGCGCGGTGTTTCGGGCTCTCAAGCGGCCAACGGCCCAGTCCATCTCCTCTATGGTCACCCCCAGATCGTCGCGCCATTCGGGCAACTGAAGGGGGTGGACTGAGGGACTTGACCGACCCGCCGGGAACAAGGTGTCTACCACGCGTCCCAGCAAAGCCGGATCGAGAGTCTCCGTCACCGGGGGCATCCATGGGCGTAGTTTGCCCAGCACCATATGGTACGGGCGCCCCCACGGATCCTCGTTGAGTCCCTCGAGGAGTTCGTCCCAGGACTGGTCCCTGGCGCTCTTGATGGCATTTTGGAGCGCCTTGGTGGCCACTCGGTATGCCCTGTAGAGCCTGGCTACCTCGTCGGCTTGAGCTCGCCTTCGCCTTCTCGCCCTGGTGAACTCTCGGCGGCTTCACCAGCAGATCTCACGAAGTTGCGCGATCTGCGGCGTCCACCAGTACACCGGGCTACGCTTGGGGCGGCCGGCTCGGGGCATCGACGCGTCGCAGATTTGCGTCATCGTGCCCCGGAACCGGTCTGCTTCCACATTCGGATCGGATCGGACCTCATCGGCGCTTTCCGGCCATGCCGCGACGTCGGCCGCCGCCTCGAGCATGTCTACGTCGAGGCGCTTCAGGGACCAACGTCGCGGGGGGCTGCCTTCTCGGCGGCTGGAACCGCGGGGACGGCGGCGGATAGCCACATCGAAGAAGATGTGGCGGTGGTCGGACAATGTGACCACCTCTTCCGCTACCCGCCATCCCGACAGTTTGCCGATGGCAGAGGGAGTCGCCCACGTCAGGTCGACGATCGACTCCCCCTGCCACCGCACGCACGTGCTCACTGACCCCCGATTTACTAGTCGGAGGTCGAGCCCAGCCGCCCAATCGAGCAACGTCTCTCCTCTGATGTTGTCTCTGGGGGAGCCCCACGCAGTAGCGTGGGCGTTGAAGTCCCCCAGGACGATCAGCGGACGGGGTAGGCAACGGCGAATGCAGTTCCCCACCCGATCCAGGTACACCTCGTAGTCGGCGAGGGACCTGTTGGGAGAGACGTAGCAGCCCACTATGGCCATGGTGCCCCATTCGACGGCGACGAATCCCTGCCCCCTCTCCAGTAGGGTGCAGGGTGGGACACCCTCTCCTCCTCCCCAATAGACCGCCACGGAGCCCAGGTCGTCTCCGAACCACCGAGGGTGGTCCGGAACGCTGTGGGGCTCCGCGACCGCCGCGATGGCAACCTGACGCTCCACAACGGTCTGCATGAGCAGGTGCTGAGCGTTGCGGCAGTGGTTCAGGTTGCCCTGAAGGAACCTAACGTGGGGAGAGAACGTTAGGCCTCCATGTCCTCCGGCGGGCTGGAGCCCGCTGCGCTGGCCGGGGCCGCGGTTGTCGCCTCGTTTGAGGGGGCGGAAGGACCTTTCTTGCCCTTGCCCTTTGGCGGGGTGCACTTTTTAGTGCCCAGCCGGTGGTCCGCTCGGCACCCCTTGTCGGTACACAAGGGGCACTTCGGTGTGCGCGCGGTGCATGTGCTTGCCCTGTGACCCTGCTCGCCACAGGTGAAGCACCGCGCACTCCGGTTTTCGCCACCGTTAGGGCACCGCCTTCCGACATGCCCCCTCTCCAGGCACCGGAAGCACCTCAGCGGCCTGGCTTCCAGTGCCCGCACGTGCGACAGGCCCCAACCGACGCTCACCTCCTTTGTCGCCACCAGCTTGCGCATGGCGGCGACGGGGACCCGGGCCCAGGCCGTGCCCATGGCGGTCTCCTCGCGGCGGATCTGTCCGACGGAGATCTTCTCCGCCGAGCATCCACCCGCCTCCGCCAGGGATTTTGCGACCTCCTCGGGGGTGATCGAGTCATCCAGGTCGGTGACCCGGATCTCCCCCGATTTGGTCGGGCGGGCAATCTTCACAGGGAAGTCCGCGAGCGCCTCCTGCAGCTTCGCGGCCAGCGCGTCCGCCTGGGTTTCGCAGTCGGGCCCCTCAAACTCCATGAGGAGCCCGCCGGTGACCGCTCGTTTCAAGCGGACGTTGGCAATGCCCAGGTCGCTCAAGCGCACCCTGGACTTCGCCGCCGCCGTGACCGCTGCATAGGTCGTGTCAGACCCCTCTGCCACCGTGATGGTGATGGCAGCAGACTTCGGGGCCCGAGGAAGCGCAGCGCCCTTTTTCTTTTTCCGCCTCCCTTTACTGGGGGCGGGTGCCGCAGGCCGAGCCGCCGCCGCCGCCCGCGGAGGCTTTTGCCGTCTCGCCACCGTGGCCCAGGACTGTTCCGCAGGCTGCGCAGTCAGCTGCTCAACTGGAGCGGCAGTCGCAGCAGGTGCGGGAACCGCCGGCAGATCGGCCACTGGAGGAGCTTTTTGGCGCCGTCCTCTGCGCCTCCTCTTTGACTTTTTGTTCGAGGCAGCCGGCGCCGGCACCACTTGCTGGGGCGGCGGCGGCAGCCGGGATCCCGGCTCCGACACTGCTGGTGCTGCCTGGGAAGGCTGCACAGGCTGGGCCGGCCGCGCTCTGAGCGCCCTCGCGGCAGGCGCAGTTTGCGGCTGCGCAGGTGACCGAGCGTCTACCTCGACAGTAGCAGCCACCGCATTGCGCGCGTCCGCCGCGAGAGGAGGCCTGAGGCGCTTCTCAGGCAGAAGCCGGTCTTGGAGACCCGCGACTCGCGCATCCATCATGCTCCCGACCTGGAGCAAGACGGAGCGCGATATCTCCTCCGCGAGAGCCCTATGTTCCCTGCTGAGGGGGTCCGATGCTGCCTGTACAGTTGGTTTCGGGCAGACCGCCGGCGGTGCCGCCTGGGACTGTAGCCTCTCCACCGTCGCCTGCAGTTCTCAGAGTTGCTTCCGCAACTCAGTCATCTCCTTCTGCAGGCTCTGGTTTTCGGCATACAACCTACCGAAGGATTGGCGCAACTTATTATTTTCGGCGTGCAGCCTTGCGCCTTCATCGGTGAGGGACTGATCTTTGATCGCGTCTGCCTTCTCACCGATGATCCTTGCGGCATCCTTGAGGGCCTTCTGGCAGGTCCCCTTCAGGTTGCCAGATTTGGCGGCCACTGTGGCAACAATCTCAGCCTGCCTCCTGATTGCCTCGCTGGAGTAAGCAAAGCTGGGGCCCAATGGGCGAGATTGATCCGCCATGTCTTCGTCCGCCTTGGCATCTTCCGCCGGTGGTGGCGGTGTATCCCGACGCGTGCGAATAAAACGGCCGCGCTCGTCCCGCCTTAGAACGCCCACCGATGACGAGCGTCTCGTGGCGCTTCCGCGCCCCCTCCTCGCCTTTGGCACCTTACTGGGCTCCGGATTGGCAGAGTCGCTCGACGGAGATCCGGAGCGACGCTGCTGGGCCCTGTGAAGGCGCTTATGGCCTGCGACACCGGGTCGCTGACCGGAATCGCTGGACAGCGATTCACGACGTGAGCCCCCTTGGCTCTGTGCACCGCCAGACTGGGACTTGGCGGTGGAAGTGCATTTTTTGGCGCCCCCCAGATACGTGGCGCTGCCAAGGCCCGAAGGCCCTGGGAGGGATTCTCCTGCCGCGGCGCGGCCGGTACCCTCCTGGGGTAATATGTTTTTTTTATGTGCACTCATTTTTTCGTTTTCCACTTTGAAAGCAGGAGTGGCCAACCTGCCAGCGCTTATGGCGGAGCTTTGCCCCTCCGCATTTCAGCCTAATGGCACACTGCACCTTCGGCATTGGGCACCTCAGCCGGCGAGTTCCTGTCTTCCCGGACAAAAATAAAGAAAAGAGAAGAAAGAAATGTATAATGAAAATAAATAATTAAAAACCAAATAAATAATAATCAAAACTAAGAAATAATTAATACAATAATAATAATAATTTAAAATAAAACACAAAATGGATAAAATTAATTGTAGATGAAATAAAACCAATAAATTAACAATAAAATCAAATTCATTATAAAACTAAAATCAACAACAAACTAAAATCAACAAAATAACAGACGGACAAAACAGGAACACACACGCCCTAAGTGGGCGACCGTCGCGTCGGAAGTGCCACTCCGCGGTCTACTCTGCTTAACAGAGGGGTACCGGGAGTGACACAACGACATCTGGCCTTTCGGCCTCCGTCACTTATATCATGGTGCTGCGCCACAGTCCTCTCCGAAAGCCAGAGAGTACCGGGAGCAGCACATGTGACGCCGTCTCGTAGGCTATTCGCCACCGAGCAACAAACTTCCGAGGGAAACTCAGGAAGCTGTTGCCCGATGCCCAGGGTACACCACGTGGAGGTTGCCTACATCGTCCCCGTCTGGTTAAATCTGTATCAACCTTTTCCCAACCTGACTGTGATTCCCGCGGTGTACGGCGAATGTGGCGATACAAGTCAGCAGATTGGGATGAGATGCGGCATTTTTTTTGCATCTTATCCCTGGCGGCAGGTATGCTTCTCTTCCGAAGATCCGTCGAGTTTCGCGGATGCTATAACTGATGTGGTGCGTCAAGCGATGGACTATTTCATCCCTTATACCGACGTACCCATCGGTGGCAAAGCTCGCCCATGGTTCAGCGCCGAATGTTCTCAGGCTGAACGGAGGAAGCATTCGGCGTACCTTTCCTGGGTTGAAGCTCGAGAGCGTAAAACTCCGGATATTAGCCACAAGAAGAGAGCCTTTAACCAAGCCGCCAAGTCCTATAAAAAGGTATTGAAGAAGGCACGTTTCGACCGTATCAACCACATTGGCTCGAAGCTCTCAGCCCAGCCATCAGGCAGCAGAGCTTTCTGGTCTTTAGCCAAATCAGTCGAAACGAACTTCTGTCGGCCTTCACTGCCTCCGCTGGTAAGACCAGATGGGACTTTGGCTCACACAGCAGGGGAGAAAGCAGGTTTATTTGCATCTCTCTTTGCCCACAATTCACGTCTAGACACTGGCAGTGCTGTTCCACCACAGCTGCCTCATTGCGGGTCATCCATGACCGAAGTCCGCATTACAAATAAGGAGGTAATGAGAGCACTGTGTCGTCTAGATGTGAATAAAGCTAGTGGACCAGACGGTATTCCTGCGATTTTACTTAAGACATGTGCACCCGAGTTGGCTCCGGTATTGACACGATTATACCGCCTCTCATTTAGAACTGGAATCGTGCCCGAATCCTGGAAGCTTGCTAATGTGCAACCCGTGCCCAAAAAGGGCAGCCGTGCTGATCCATCGAACTATCGGCCGATTTCAATAACCTCCATACTCTGTAAGATTATGGAGCGTATATTGAACTCCCGCCTCATGGCATACCTAGAACAGAATGATCTCCTCAACGACCGGCAGTACGGGTTTCGCCGAAATCGGTCGACTGGGGACCTTCTAGTGTATGCCACCCATTTATGGGGCGAGGCCCTCGAGAAGAATGGGGAATCGCTAGCCGTTTCCCTGGACGTCTCGAAGGCCTTCGATAGGGTTTGGCACGCTAGCCTTTTGAGCAAGCTTCCAGCATACGGGATATCCCCTGGTCTGATCGGCTGGATAAAGGACTTCCTGAGTGATCGGACTCTTCGAGTTGTTGTCGACGGTTGTTCATCGGAGTCGATGACGACTAATGCCGGAGTTCCTCAGGGGTCCGTTCTCTCCGCAACCCTCTTCTTGCTGCATATCAATGACCTGTTAATGCCCGGTATCTATGGGTATGCAGATGACAGCACTGTTGTGGAGAGCTACATGCCGAGTGCTCAGGCCAGTAAGGATGTGATCCAGTCCGAAAGAGTAGCGATGGTAGAGCGTGCTAATCGCACACTTCAGGCGGTCTCCGAATGGGGTGATGCCAACCTTGTGCGATTCAACGCCGCTAAAACACAAGCGTGTCTTCTCACCGCCAAACGGAGTCCTTTCACCTCGGCTCCTACTTTTCAGAATGTATCCTTGGAATACACCGACCGCCTTCAGTTGTTGGGAGTTGAAATTTCCTCAAACCTCAACTTTGGGCGGTTCATTGAGTCCAAGGCCAAGGTAGCTGCAAGGAAACTAGGTGTCCTTGCAAAGGTCCATCGGTACTTCACACCGGAGCAGCTTTTGATGTTATATAAAGCGCAAGTCCGATCGTGTGTGGAGTACTGTAGTCACATATGGGCTGGTGCTGCGAAATGCCATCTTTCAGCTTTGGACTCAGTGGAGAGGCGCGCTAAGAGGCTTATTGGTAACTCTGGGTTAGTAGAGACTAATTTACAAAGCCTGGAGCACAGGCGCAGAGTAGCCAGCCTCTCGGTATTCTACAGGATGCATTTTGGAGAGTGTGCGCAGGAATTACATGACTTGATTCCACCATCCCCCTTCCATCATCGGACAACGAGACGCACGGCGCGCACACACCCTTATGTGGTAAACGTGCCTTCAGTCCGAACTAAGCGATTTGCATCGTCATTCATAATAAGGACAGCTAAGGACTGGAACAGTTTGCCTGCGTCAGTTTTTCCGCCCGATTATAACCTGGGTGTCTTCAAAGCTAGAGTGAATAGGCTTTTAATAAGCCAGTGTGCTTTACCATCCTAGATTGCGTCGCCGCTTTCCATCAGGTGGGACTGCGGTCAAGCACTGGCTTATAGGGAGTAAAAAAAAAAAAATATTACCGATGATACCCACAGTCAGAATATACCTACTGACAGTCAAGAACATACATATATTAGTAATTCACTACAGATCAATACACTAACATATAGAGAAATTACTAGGAATGATTTTATGTCTTCAGATGTAAATAGCACACAAGATACTATTGTTGATATGTTATTACAAGATAACACACAACAAAATGAACAGTTAGCTCTACACCCAGAAGACATTCATATTAAAGAAAGCTTAGCTAGCGAGTTGGAAACTAATTTAATAAAATACGCTGATACTGACTCACAAAATAGACCATCACTGCCTAAGCTGAGAACCTCACGCGAACTGTCAAAAGTGATAAAAATTTTCAACGAAATTATCCTACCAAATAAACTTACAGATATCGAAACTTTAACAGACATTCATAATCTGATTTACTGCACAGCCCTCACAATACTAACACATTTTAAAATTAAGGCACACAATAGACCCCAAGCAAGTAAAGCAAAAGAAAAACCAGCATGGCAAACACGGTTAGAAAAAGATATATCACAACTTAGAATAGATATTGGTAGACTAACTCAATATAAAAATGGAAACCGTTCAAGAAAACTCATCAAAAATATAAAGCAAGTATTAGATAAATCAAGAATACATAGTTCACACGAAGACGTCAACAAAAGAATAGATGATTATCTTGATACATTAAAGCAAAAACTGGCAGTAAAAAGTCATAGGTTAAGCAGATACACAAAGGCACAAAATAGGATAGCACATAATAAATTATTCATAAATAACCAAAAACAATTCTTTAGGAACTTAACTAGTAAACACACACTACTAACGTCTCTTCCAACTGAAGAAGAAATGAAGAATTACTGGGAAAATATATGGTCAGATAATGTAGAACATAACAGTGAAGCGGAATGGATAGCGAAGGAAGCCGCCCGTATGGATTCGGTACAAGATCTGAGTTTCGAAGGAATAGAAGTGGATGAACTAAAACAGATTATCAACCAAACTCATAACTGGAAAGCTGCAGGTATAGATAGTATTCACAACTTTTGGATTAAACGACTTTATGTACTTCATGAAATACTAACTGAAAAGATAAACTATGTATGTAATTAGAGGAACTAGCAATCTTCCAGACTTTCTTACAAAAGGGATTACATATATGTTACCAAAAAGCAACCGGACCGATGATCCCTCTCAATATAGACCTATCACCTGTTTGCCAACTTTATATAAAATAATAACTTCATGTATTGCACTTAAAATAAATACGCATATAGAACAACACAACATACTAGCCGAGGAGCAAAAAGGCTGTAGACGTTATCATATGGGCTGCAAGGAACAATTAATTATTGACTCGGTAATCTTAAAATCTGTCCAAAAATCTAGGAAGGACTTGTATGTTGCATATATAGACTATAAGAAAGCTTTCGACAGTATCCCCCATTCTTGGTTAATACATGTATTAAAAATATACAAAATAAACCCTGTTATTATAGACTTCTTACAGAATATGATGTTGTCTTGGAGAACGAATTTGCATCTACGTACAAATTTAACTAACATAACCACAAGTAACATTTCAATAAAGAGAGGCATCTTCCAGGGAGATTCTTTAAGTCCTCTTTGGTTTTGCCTAGCCCTTAATCCATTATCACATGAAATAAACCATTCTGAATTAGGATTTAATATAAAAAATAATAGAAACAAATTATATCAACTTACTCACTTATTGTACATGGATGATTTAAAATTATACGCTAGTAGAAACGTGGATTTAAATGGTCTATTAGATATAACAACAAACTTTTCCCAGGATATAAAAATGGATTTCGGGCTAGACAAATGCCGTAAGTTAAATATAAAGAAAGGAAAAATTATACCCGGTGATTATACTTGTAATGAAGAATATACCATACTAGCTATGAATAATGAAGAGTTATATAAGTATTTAGGATACAATCAGTCTAGATTTATAGATCATTCAAATATAAAAACTAAATTAAAAGATGAATACTTTAATAGAATACATAAATTGTGTAAAATGCAATTAATAAGTAAAAACTTGTTTAGATAATTAAATACGTATGCCATACCAGCCCTTACATATTCTTTTGGATTGATAAAATGGTCAAAAACTGAACTTCATGCGCTTGAATGTAAAACAAGAACTATTCTTACACAACATAGATATCATCACCCTAAATCAGCTAAGGAACGCGTTACCATCTCTAGAAAAGAAGGAGGAAGAGGTTTAATAGAACTTTCTCAATTACATAATGGACAAATCGTTAAATTAAAACAGTTTTTCATACGCAAGAAGAATACCAGCCCACTACATAAAGCAGTAGCAGAAATAGACAAACATTTTACTCCGCTGAACTTAAGCAATGAAGAAATTGACTCATTAGTTAAGATAGATATAAATAGAGATAGACACCAAAGATGGAGGGAAAAAGAATTACATGGAAGACACCCTTATGATCTAGATCTATCACATATAAATAAGGAAGCCTCAAATAAGTGGCTAGATTTAGGTGGACTCTTCCCCGAAACTGAAGGTTTTATCATTGCTATACAGGATCAAGTCATAAACACCAAAAACTATAGAAAATATATACTAAAAGACAAAACATTACGGAACGACTTATGTAGGAAATGTAACAGCAAATCAGAAACAATTCAACACATAACAGGAGGCTGCAGTACACTTACACAAAATGACTACACACACAGACACAATCAGGTTGCCAATATAATACATCAAAAACTTGCTACAAAATTTAAACTTACTAAAGACCCACACACTCCTTATTATAAATATTCCCCTCCACCAGTTCTAGAGAATAACTTTTATAAATTATACTATGACCGCACAATTCTTACAGACCATACAATATATAATAATAGACCGGACATTACACTGATAGATAAGGAACATAAACATACATACATCATAGATATTGCAGTACCAAATACTAATAATATACAAAACACAATTGTAGAAAAAATAAGAAAATACACAGAGTTACAGCAAGAAGTTAAAAAGGTATGGAAAATGAACACAGTTACAATTGTTCCAATAGTAATCTCCACTACTGGTGTAATACCTAAGCAATTATTTAACAGCCTTCAATTGCTGAACTTATCACCGTACACATATTTAACGCTACAAAAAGCTGCTATTCTTAACACATGCCGCATCGTTCGAAAATTTTTACAGTTAGATACGGAGACACAGTTCGTGATAGCAAACCAGCCATCTTAAATTCCATCCAAACTTTAGATCGCACTTGGTTTACACCCGTGTGGTTTAAAAATAAGAAACCAGGCTCGACCTGAGACCAATTTTGGTATAAACATAATAATAATAATAATGTCCCTCCTGGCCGATACGACCACAGCGGCCAATCTTTCACAAGACCAACCATGTACGCAGGAGATATTATAGTGCACAAGTGTTTGCGTAGACTCGAGTGCACTCTCTCTTCTTTTATACCCCTCATAATCCGATGGGACGGGAGACCGACACGACCGGGGAGAGGTTAGGCGCAGGACCGACTTTTTACATGCCAATAAGACGCATGGATCGTCTTACTTTACAGACATTCAGGTGACCGGCCTGCACGACAAATTTGTGTAGTTGTTCCTTACTGGCTAGGACAATCCTAGCCAGTAAGGAACAACTACACAAATTTGTTGCCCCCCGCAGGATTCGAACCAGCGACCTCCGGTTTACAAAGCAAGCGGTTTCCCATTACGCCACGGAGGCTACTTACCTATATTTAGATAATCAATACCATCCATCCGTCATCCATCGATATTAATAAATATATCGACGCCCTCAACGAAATAACATGCCACGTAACGATATTACCATAATATTGGTCGCGATGTTTTATTTTCAGTAACCTCGTTACTAATTCATGAAATCATTTCTTAGTGGTATCTGGTATGAAAAACCTGATGATGATGAGGGCAGCTTGTGTGCAGCTGTTTGTGCGTAACGACACTACGGACCCGAGTGCTACAGAGAGTCGGTCAGGGCAGTGGCGGACTAAGCCTGCCGGGGGCCCGGGGCGGTAAAACCTAATGAGGCCCCTGGTCAGAAATTAACGTATTTTTGCCTGACTGTCCAGGAGGAGGACTATGTTTTTCGAGGGTATGTATGTTTGTATGACTGTATGTAAGTATGTGTGTCAATTTCTTTGACACGGAATACAGTCTAAACGGCTCAATGGATTTTGACTTGTAATATGTCGTTAGTTTTGTGTTAGTTGTGGTAGTGACATAGGCTATAACTGGTGGCAACTTTAAATGTCAACAGACAATATTTACATAAATAATTTAATTATTAGAGTTTGACCTCATGAGGTCAAACTCTAATAATTAAATTATTTATCACTATTTATTTTATTTTTTAATATATTTTTTTTTTTAGTCATGACTAAGTAACGTGAGTAATACAGACTTTTGTCACCAATGTTCTCTATGGCGAAAGATCTTGTTCTCTATGTATGCTTTACTGTAGAGTCGTTTTCGTAACCGCTATGATAGTGTCTGCCCATTGCATGCGTCCAATGCTTCTGCCGTTTTTTGACCTGTCATAAAAAGTCTAGCCAAGGCTGTCCAGTTTCCTCCTGCGCGTTCTCAGACAGTGGGAAGTCACTTTTTGATATTTAGCTCTTCGGGAATAGATTTAGCATTCTGAACCAACGTCACATTTTGCATGCATCTATTCTTCGAAAAATGCGAGCCTTTAATGTCCTGTTTTCAGAGTCATTACCTCAACCTGTAGACTCACTTAAATAATCTGAGCATCTGGTATTTTAGTGATTATCTGTGTGAGATAAGGCGAGAGATGACAACGATCTGCCATGATCGTAGTGGGAACCAAACTTTCACCCAACATGCACTCCAAGTATACTATGCGTGGGACTTAGAGCTGCGGATCCTGGTCAGCCGGATTGGACACGACCACTCTCAGCTAGCAGCAGTATCTACTATGTTGGCAGAGAAATCAATATTGAGACCTTCTGTGAGACGGTGATATCCTTGAAGGAGACGCAAAGAGATGAAGACGATACATCCGGGCGGTGCAACTTGCATCGTTAGGGGAATCTCAATAGAAATGTGACTGGGTATCCTCTGCCTTAAAGAGGCCTCTTGGGTCATGCACGCATTGGGGGCCCTGTGCGGCCCATCCTCATAACATTACTGTTCTAAGGTCCCAACTAAATGCGACCCCGAGGTAGGTAAAGATGCGTTCGAGGTAGAAACTGCGTCCGTCATAGCGCATTGGGAGCAACCACGAGCGGGCTGGAAGGAGCGCACATTCCTGCTTCCAGACCCAGGATGTCCCGTATTTCTTTCTCATTTTATCATTCGAACAGCAAAACACGCTGTCCCTGACGATATGGTAGTAACAAAAAGAATCATACATACTGTCATGTATATCATTATACATGCAGGTACATTGATAAAATGGTATAGGGAACGGCTAGTGTCTAATGAATAAATCAGTCTTGTATTACTATTCACTTGGTGTGTTGTTATTTATCTATCCCAAATACTTCACATACATACATAGAATCACGCCTTTTTCCCGTAGGGGTAGGCAGAGCCCAAGGGCCGCTTTTCGCCTCCGTGAGAAACGAGACGTGATGGGTGGCGAACCACATCACCGCCATTTTGGTTAATTAAATCTTATTATATAAAAGAGTAGACAAAAACCCACTCATCACGAAATCTCAGAAACTACAAGTGCTAGGAGTCTCAAACTTTGCATGGGGGTTCCTTTTAAGACGTAGGTGCTCACTAAGACGGGTTTTTTCGAAATTCAACCTCTAAGGGGGTCAAACAGGGGGGCAAAGTTTGTATGGGAGAACGCGATTCCTTGGTCCTATTGACTTGAAATTTTGCACAGACATTCGTTAAGAAAATTAATTGAATTAGTATATCATATTTTTTTTAATTTATCCCTTATCAGGGTAAAAAAGGAGTATTATTACTCAACCGATGGTGGTACAAATATATAACAAGAATAAGATACCGTAATTCGATAAATAAAATAAAAGTTCCTTGGCCAAGTGGTGACGGAAGCGTCCTCTAAGCACGGACTGTCCGGGTTCGCTACCCGTGAACGGATTTTCATTTCGTGTTTTTAAACTTTGTTTTTGATTTTTTGTTTATATTAAGATTCGATGTTTTAAATATTTTACTTATATTAACTCCAGCACTTTTTAACTCTAATGTATTTTTGATATTTAATAACTATTTTTAATTTAAAATCATGCATACATGGTTAGCTTCTCTCTAATGTTATGATTTAGTTATAAGTGGAAACTGAATTTTTGTACAATTGGATCTAAGGTAAAATATCACGCTATATGCATTAGGGACTGAGCAGACATATAACAAGAATATGATCAAGTAATTAGAATAATAGAGAGTGGCCGTGGTCTGGAGGTTACGGAAGCGTCTTCTAAGCACAGCAGGGTCCGGGTTCAAATCTCTCTTTGGGATTTTTTTTGTGTACTTTTAAACATTTTATTATTGATCATTTTGTTTTTTTTTTAATTTTTAACTGAAGGTTTATATATTAACTGAATTTATTTAGAAGTTTTATCTAAGTAAATAAATTTAATTAGCTTACGTTGACTAAACCTAAAGAGGTACCTACATACTTAACAATCAAGTAAGTGCTAGACATTCTATATATCATTATCATTCCATATAATATAAGGTAAATCTGGGATATAATATGCTTGCCCCCCGTCGGCGGACTCAAAGGCCAGGCACTGAGGGACACCAGGTGCAGAACCCACTCTAGAACCCAGGTTTCCCTCTCATGTGCCGATGTGACAGCCACGGGAGTTTTAGTGGGTAAGAATCCCAAATACCCAGGTTGACTTCCCCACGGGATCCCGGGGACATATTGGATGTTTCCCCCGCCACCCCTTAACTGTGACAACGGTGACAAATTCCCGGGGGGCTATAATGCGCCCCCGGCAGCGGCTTCAAAGGCCCTTGCCTTGCACTGAGGGGTACACGGTGCAGCCCCCCTCTTTTGTGTGGACAGCCGTGAGGGACACATACCGCAGTGGATCGCCCGCAGGATCCTGGGGGATTATTGGAGGTTTCCCCCGCGATCCCCGTATCTTTGAGCACGATGATAGTTTCCCGGGTGGTTTTATTGTGCCCCCTGGTGGCGGGCTCAAAGGCAAGCCTCTGAGGGATCTTGGTGCAGATCCCACCGGATAGCCCAGGTCTCCTTCTTATGTACTAATTTAACGGCCGTTGGGGGTTTTGTGTATAAGAATCCGACATAACCCGGTTGACTGCCAACAGGGTCCCGGGGACCTATTGAAGGCTTCCCCCGTGACCCCTGTAACCGTGAGCACGGTGACAGGTTCCCGGGTGGCTTTATTGTGCCCCCGGGTGGCGGGGTCAAAGGCAAGCCACTGAGCGTATTATGGTCCAAGCGCATAGCCCAAGAAGGGGTTCTTATGTGCTGATTGCACGGCCGTTGGGGGTTTATACACAAAAGAATCCTACATACCTGGTTGACCACCAACAGGGTCCCGTAAATCTCATTAAAGGCTTCCCCCGTGGCCCCTGTAACCGTGCGCACCGTGACAGGTTCCCGGGGAACTATAATATGCCTCTCCGGCGGCGGGTTCAAAGTCAAGGCACTGAGTGGTATCAGCTGGTGCAGATACCGACAGATAGCCCAGGTCCGCCCACTAATGTGCCCACGTGATAGCCGCGGGGGTTTTAGTGGGTAAGAATTCCCCGGTTGATCCCCGTTTACGTCTTAACGATGAAACCGAACAAGGAAGCCCGTATTGCTTCCATAAATTGGTTTTAAAGAAATGGTGTCCTGTTCCTGTCCTTAACCCACCCAAATTGTGCACCGGTACACGTCTGCAGTTTCTAATAAAATTATAAATACAATTAATAAATCACAAGCTCAGAGATTCAACGTTGCAGGCTTAAACCTAAGCGTTGAGTACTTTGCCCATGGAGAGACAGCTATACGTACGTAGCATTTCACGCGTCACTTCTAAACAAAATTTGTTCATATTGCGTTACGAAAAGTCAGCTACAAACATTATTTATCAAGAAATTCTATAATCAAAGGCAGTAACTTTAAATTATTCACTTCTTTTTCTTCTCAATTACACCCGTGCGAAGCCGGGGCGGGTCGCTAGTTATTTATATAATTGACCATTGCGTTCTCACGAATAAGGAGCGAAAGGGAAGAATAGGTGTTGTGAAAAGGAAGATTGGCAATTTAGAGTGGGAAATAGGAAAAGTAGGATATTACCGCCCAGGAGGGCAAGTAATGGGACAGTAATAGCTAGGGAAGCCGGGGTCGCACACCCGTATACTATACCACAACTACTGGACAGGTAAGTTGGGATGAGTATCCCATGACTATACAACAACAATCAGGCTGTAAAAAAAAAGGAAAAATTTCAAGCCCGCTGAGTTTTGCCAGATCTTCTCAGTTGAGATCGCATTGTGATCCGATTGTAGTTTTATTATATATTTATTTTGCATACGTGCAGTTACGTGCATCATGGGGCCCCCAACTCCAAACTACCCAATAATTACTACACATGTACATTATGGCCGTGTTTGAGACTTAATTGATTTCATATCGGCTAGATTATTTCAAACTAGCTAATAAAGAGTTCCATAACGCACAAACTCAGTTATCATATTATAACAATCTTGATGTCAATATCACATAGACCAACAAAGTTTGTGCACGGGAACTATAAAATAATCTAGCTATGATGTACCTACTGTTTGAGTATATATGTATGTACTCTACTCTAGTAATCTAGTAAGTATTTAAATACCTCATTTATTATAAAGAACTTTTGGAGATTGGAGGCCCCCCTGGACTCGAGGCCCGGGGCGGACCGCCCCCTCCGCCCCCCCGTTAGTCCGCTACTGGGTCAGGGCCCCCGACTCGGCGTGTCTTCGCCGGCCGAGTGGAAACCGAAGGGTGCTCGCAGGACTCTTAGCTCTGTCTTGTCGCAATTGGCCGTCCAATGAGGAGTTCAGTTTCAAGAACTTTACTGTCTCAAGAAATTATAAATAACTTAAAAATATAATATATACCTAGTTAGTTAGAGTTGTTAGAGCTATATGCTCCAGTGTTAAAGGCGTAACGCCGCGAGTAACTTCGGAGAAAGCGCAGCACACCTCTCGACTCCCCTGAGCCACTCACACCGGTGTTGTCCCCAAATGTTCGTGCGATGACGACAGAGATGTCGTTATCGCACGAACATTTGGGGAGCCCATCTAGTGGGTGGCTATTGGATTATTAGGGTTATGGGCCGAAATGAAACGAGGGAATTTAGATATTAATTAACTGTTCAATATTTTATTATTGATTCTAAATGCAAGGAAGGTTGTACGTCTGAGACTTGTCAACGCACAGTAAGAATGCTCAGATACGACTGACAGGGAACTCGCCCAGATCAAACAATTAAATACAAACAAAGATGACGGTACCTTCGTAAGATTAATTTTTGCAAGTCAAATTCAAATATGCCAACACGCCCCCTCAAAAATTAATCATCAATTATACAAACATATTCAGTATGTTTTAGGTAATCAGAACATATAAGACTTCCTTGCATTGCTCTGGGGAAATACATTATGGTCCAACATTTGTTGCATGGATTAGGAAAACCCAGGAAAACCTAATCAGACCATTTAACAAAAAATATAAGCATAGCACATAATTTACAAAACATAATAATATCATTATCAATAACACTTTTACATTTCCCGCAAAAGCTTTCTTTTTATAAATGATATTTACAATATGTTTTCATCTCGTTTACAATATTAAATTCGGAACTTTAATTTTATTGTTTTATTGTGATCCAGCATAATTTCAAAACCATTAGGACTTAGATACTTCAGTATCCTTTTCAATGAGATGTGTTTAAAATGAATACAACACACAATATACATTAACACACATAATCACACATTGGACAATTATAAATATTTGACATATTTAATGCAAGAGGCATTCAAGTACAGGTTTACAATAGTAAGAACCTTTACCATATGTAGGCCAGACGTTGATTATATACGTTATATACGTTGTTGTTGTTATTTACGGTTAATTACATGTGTTTAGGACATTTAAATACACAAATTTATATTACTCGATTAAATCGTACAATAGTATCGATAGAAGTGCCGTGGAACATGGTGTTACGTGAGCGGGCCCTTTTACCCTGGACAGCACGCCACCACAACACCTGCACGATACTTTACCAAAATATATTAATATCTACATTATATGCTGCACGCATTATCATCAATTCTTCATTACAGATTTAGTGATCAAATACCATTTTGTAATTATTCATTGTTGAATTATTCGCGCTCAGAGTCACTAAATCATAGACTTAAAAACACCTCAAATATTTTAAATGTACCTACTGGTCAGTTAAAAAAAAATATAAATTGATTGACTGATGGATTTTGAAACACATTTTTTTTATACACCTGCTTTCTTAAACAGCTAAAACATTCAGCCGCTGCTGAACTTTGCAACACCCTATTTTACAAGTGCTTCTTCTAACAGTTTAAACAAACATTTAGTTGCCTGCTGAAGGCCGTACAGATTTTAACTTAGTTACCTGCTTAAGACCATACAGGTTTTACTCAATTTACAAATTGAATTTTATCTTTCCATGTTATACGATTATAAACTATAACCGTTTATGTCATATAATTAACAAAACAAATAACTGAGTACTAGCAACTTTTGTAACAGGTGCAAATGTTTTATTTGAGTCTGTTAAATTTTCAGACCTTTTTTTTTTTTACTACTAATCCATTTACAGTCTAATAATTTTGTGCTCTGACCTTGGTATAAAGGTCTATGTTTTTATTAGCGAGAGAAAATTTAATTCACCCGTGCGCTTTCCACAGAGTTCGACTGAACTCCCCTTTTTTTATTCAATGAATTAGGTATTTGACAGAAAATAATTTGATTGAACAAACATGAAACAATCATTATCTGCATTATATGAAAAACAATATAAAATGCACACAAGACAATATTTATATCAATACATATGCAAGACATTTATGTATTACAATTCACTATACATTTTGCTACAAATATAGAAACATCCTGTGACACCCATCACTCCTTTTTAAGTTAAATAAAATTACCATCTGTGTTTCATGGTGAAAACTAAATATCAGAATGTACATTCACTCTGTTTGCTTTTAGATTCTACAATATTATTGTTAACTTTGCGAATTTTACTAGGACATACATGCGCAACAGATTTATACACATCTGATTTCGGACAGTCAGAGTTCAGAGACTATATTGACACTGACTTCAGCATATCAGTTTCGTCATGAGAATTTCTAATATTCCCTTCAAGCCTAGACATTATTGACACTGACTTCAACATATCAGTTTTGTCATGAGAATTTATAATATTCCCTTCAGCCCTAGACTTTATTGACACTGACTTCAGCTGACATCAGCATATCAGTTTTGTCATGAGAATTTCCAATATTCCCTTCAAACCGAGACTTTATTGACACTGACTTCAACATATCAGTTTTGCCATGAGAATTTCCAATATTCCCTTCAAACCGAGACTTTATTGACACTGACTTCGACATATCAGTTTTGCCATGAGAATTTCCAATATTCCCTTCAGGCACAACAGCAGGCCTGGACTTCACAAAGTCACTTCACAATAACCTCTGACTACAACAAACTATTCGCATTCCGAATTCCAAACTTTATACCCATTTGGTTTATACCCCACAAGTATGCCACGTACTACGACGCCAATTATTAGATTTCAATTTATCTAATTTAAAAAAATAGGTCAGATTTTCGAAACTTTGTTGATACCGATTTAGATAACCTATCATATCAGTTTCAGTACGAGAATTTCAAATATTCTCTTCATGTTTTAGTAAAGCCTATTACAGGGAGTTTCGTCAGCAATATTTTTTATTTTATTTTTACTAATAAAATTATTCGCATTAATAGGATTCCAAACTTTATAACAGCTTGGTTCAGACACAAGTATACGATTCCATGATTTCGGATCATGTTTAGTTTTACTATCTTTATTTTACACATAAACCGTCGAGCCAAAACTATTTTATTCGGGACTATTTGTTATACTACCTTTCAAACGCTGCTTGTAAGGATTTCAAAGTTTTAGTTGGTGACAAATTAGTCAAACAAACTAAACCTGATGACCAGAAAACGTTTTCCAATCAACCACATCCTAAACTAGCAAGAGTTTTTTTTTTTTTTTTTAATGTTTCCAACTACTTACTCAGAAACACCGTTCAATTGCAAATTGTCAGAACTCACGTAATAACTACTTAATCCCTTTTGAACTAGTTTTTTTTTTTTAATTTCGATAGATTCGATTCTCTACCGTTATCGCAATACACATATGCTCAACATAATATTAATTGAAGGTAGTCAATCCAACTTGTAAATAAATAGTTAGTTAACACATCTGGTAGTATTGAACAAGTACAAAATAATTTGTATAATCAATAGTTGAAGGAGTACTAGGATCACAGTTCCATATGCACAACAAATACAAAGTACCTAATATTATTTTTATTCTCCGCTTTTTGAACCGCAATCGATTCATACATACCTACAACAGAGTCAGTTTTATCTGAACCAATTTCATATGTCTTACATTGTATTACATTTATTATTATCAATATGGCAACATTTGGAAGATTACCTCGTCTTCCATTCAACACGAGTTACATAAGCCACAAATTCTATATAAAATAAAAATTTTACTAACTTACCACGTATGGTCAGTTTAGTTTACCTTCCATTCATTATAGCTAGTCCCTCGTTTGTCGAAAATGTAGCCCAAATTTGCATTGTAACTTTTTCTTGTAACATTATCAAAAGTGGTGAAGTGGCACTGTAGAATTTTCTCACTGAAATAAATTTAAATTGATATTAATTAAGGTGAACTCGAACCGATTTCACTTTCCTGTTAAACAGTTAAATCTTAGTTGTACATCACCTATAGCCACTATAAATATAAAAATAACTATAAAACGCTATTTATAGGGAAGTATTCATTAGCTTTGACAATTTTTAACTTTATTTCTGCTAAGTTAGGGAAATCATTTCTCAGAGGTACCCTCCACCAAAATATCAGATTTATTAATTTTTCGGAAGTGAGGTAGGTATTGCTAAATAAAATTAAATACTGATAAATTTTTACTCAAATTCCTCAATAGGGAATCTAATGAGAAAATACAGATCAAAATATAGTATAGATAGTAAAAATCAGAAATTAATAATCTGTAATAATCAAAATTTCAACCCGGTAGGCAAGATAATACACGGCCAATCCTTTCAACGATCAACCATCTACGTTATATGTGGGGAACACTATACCCTGCACAAGTGCTCAAGTGCCCCGCGCAGGCACAAGCGCATTCCTCTACTTATTCACTCCCGAAATGCGATGAGACCGAACACAGACACGATCAGGGAGAGGTCAGGTGCAAGACAGACCCTTCACAAACCCATCCGATGCATAAATATTCCATTTGTTCAGACAAGTAATCGGCCTGCACATTTTTAGCCAGTAATTAACCATTAACACAAATTGTTGGTCCCCGCGGGATCCAAATCTGCGACCTGCAAAGCAAGCGGTTTCCCGCTGAGCCACGGAGGCTAACAAAGAATAGAACACTTTATAATAAACAAGGTACTTAGCTTTCATTGTTCCGTAGCCACTCCAAATCAGTAAACACATCTGTCGATTACTGAGGTCGATTAGGATTGCTGTCTTTACACCGTTGACTCTAAAACTCTCGAACAACCCTCATAATAGACTACCAAAATCTTTAAATTACGCAGTAATCAAAACACGTACACTGGGCCCATAACCTATTGGATTATTAGGGTTATGGGCCGAAATGAAACGAGGGAATTTAGATATTAATTAACTGTTCAATATTTTATTATTGATTCTAAATGCAAGGAAGGTTTGTACGTCTGAGACTTGTCAACGCACAGTAAGAATGCTCAGATACGACTGACAGGGAACTCGCCCAGATCAAACAATTAAATACAAACAAAGATGACGGTACCTTCGTAAGATTAATTTTTGCAAGTCAAATTCAAATATGCCAACAGTGGCTATGTGAATAGCCACAAGTAGTGATACTTGCCACAAAACAATTATGAATGTAATTATGGCATCTGTAATAGCCTAGCTTCTAGTCCAACAAATCTTCAACAAGATAGACTTATAATCTTTCCATTATACAATAGTTCCTACACCTACCGAGGTCAACGGCTATCCCGGGTGATCCTGGGAGGTGATTAACGTACCATTAAAATTTCTTAAAAAGGGCCTCTACGTGTTCGATCCGTCTCCACGCAAGCCTCACTAAAGTCCGGGTGTTAGCCTGTGATATCAAAACTGATGCAAATAATAGGTAATAATAATATTCTGAATTTAATTTGGATTCATTGTAATAAAAGTTTGATAATGTTAATAATTGCTGCTACCATATTAGGGTAATCCTCTACTCTTGTGAGCTTAGAATCAAAATAAAATATGAAAAACAGAAAAAATATTAACAACTGTGACATACTCTACTACCTACTATAAATAAAATACCTAAGCCTTATCCTTATGGAAATCACAAAAATACCACGTTATATAAAATGTTCTGACATAACAATCTGACCTGACTGGGCCTGACCTAAAAATGAACCCTAACCCTCTAAATGAACGATATGTCATAGGTCGAGGGAGTCCAAAACACCCAATTAGTAGAAATAGGTAACTATTGCTTGTAATTAGTTGTCATAACTATAGCGTCATTTCTTAGAACAAACAAGTAGATGTAGTTAGTTTCCAATTCTGTTTCATGGGAACAATACGTATGCAGACAAGGTCGAGTGTTTCAATACACTTTTATGAATGTTTTATCACATGAGGTACACACAATGTCACCTAGGGTACAACCATACATTTTTAATTAACACGAGGAGTGCTGATAGGGAATGCACTAATTAGAAGACAATCCATTAAATCAAGCCAATAGGGGTGTCTCCTGAATATTTTAAATAATAATAATATTCTGGGACAAAACTCACACGGTCACCTGGACCCCAACTAGGCAGAGTCTGTACTTTGGAAACCAGACAACTGATATTAATAGTATCTAAGTTACATAGATAAATAACGCCCAGACACTTCATGGGACCTATTATTGGATTACGCCACGTCAATATTGTTATATGAACTTTGAATGAAACCCCAATAACAAATGCAGTTTATTTAACTGCATTTTTCTAGGTACTAGGCGCTGACACTGGCAGGTAGGGTAGGTATCACAACCAGTCCCCGAGCCGAGCGATGACGTGTAGCTCCGCGAGGGTGCCGGGAGGTGCACTTCGGTTCGTCCGGGACATGCTCTAGCGAGCGTCTAAAATTCAAAAGTCAATAATAATTTATTTCAAATAGGCTTAACGAGACTAGCACTTTTAAAAGGTCAATTTTATTTAAAAAAAACACCGGATCACAACGCAGCCTCACCTGAGAAGATCCGGCAAGAAACTCAGCGGGCTTGTAATTTTTTCTCTTTGTTTTTTTAAACAGTGTGTCATGTTACAATTAGATCAGAGCGACAGTGTGTCTTGCCGTTCGAAAGATCAAATAGGAGAGAAAAAAAAATACGACGAAAGTACTACAAACTAATAGGCCAAAGGGATAGTAGTCGGACCAGTCCCCCCAAGCAACACCCGCGCACGAGTTGACTCGAGCAGCAGCCATCACTGGAGGGAAGGGGTGACCCGCCGTCTGACGCTGGAGAGACCTTGGCGAGGTTCGAAAGCAGTGCCAGTCTCTGTACTGAGTTGATGTAGGCCATTTTTCTATTTATTTCCAGATGTTGCGGCGGTTCCTTCCTTGTGAAGGGGGTGGCCGCGTGCCGATGTCACAAGCTCGTTCGGGTTCTTGGTTCAATTAAACTCCGTCATTACTTGGGTTGATCTTCGATCGTTTATTATTGTACTTTAAATATACATTATACATGGAAAAAGAACTTATAGTTGCTCTTCTTGTTGGCGACAAAAATGAAATGTAACAAAATGGACGCTTGCGCGTGCGCCCGCCACAGACAAGGTATTGTAGTGATGTCCGAACGTACTAGTGATGTGCTGGGTTCAAACCACGTCGCGCTAATGTATTGCCAGCGCAGACATACTCCCGGCCTTGGCAGCCTTGAGGCTCCAAATCCATGTCCAACAGGGGGCAAAGGGACTTCGCACATCGTCGATAGGATCCGGTGGCTGTGGTGACATCAGCCACTCTTGCTACTCCGTCTGCTCCAGGAAACAGCTTGGATACTCGTCCGAGACGCCAATGCATTGGTGCGGTGTTCTCCTCTTTAATCAGGACCAAGTCGCCAAGTTGAAGCTGACGGTCGGGTAAACGCCATTTAATTCGCTGCTGCAGCTCCGATATATACTCCAGTGACCATCTTCTCCAAAACTGCTGTCTTAGGTATTCTAACTTCTGGAAGCTGTCCAGCCGATTGTAATTCTTGTCATTTAGGCACGGAGACGGTAATGATGTCAATGCGCGACCAATAATAAAATGACCAGGACTCAAGGGAAGAAGGTCATTGGGCGATGATGACATTGGGTACAGGGGTCTACTATTCAAAATAGCCTCAATTTGGCAGAAAATACTGCTTAAGCACTCAAAAGTGAGATGGGTATTTCCTAAAATTCTCTTTAAATGATATTTGGCAGATTTAACGCCAGCCTCCCACAAACCGCCAAAGTGTGGAGCATAAGCAGGTGAAAAGTGAAACTTTATTCCTTCACCAGAGGCGAAATCAGTGATGGAGTCAGAGGCCGAAGCGATAAAATTGCCTAGCTCTTTGGAAGCTGCTACAAAATTACGACCGTTATCGCAGAAAATATTAAGTGGTTTGCCTCTACGGGAAATAAATCTTCGTAGGGCAAGTACAAATGCATCCTTACTTAATTCACTAACAGCTTCCAAATGCAAGCACTTATATGTCATACAAACAAATATACACATATAACATTTTGTTATTTTACATCCTCTACCTTTCCTATCTGTTATCAAAAATGGACCCGCGAAATCTATGCCGACGCTAATGAACGGATAATCTGGAGTAGTTCGTTGAGATGGCAGTGAGCCCATGAGAGGGGTCAATCCTTTTCCAGTAAAACGGCGGCAAACTACACAATCGCGGACGGTCTTACGCGCTAAGTCCCTACCAGCAATTGGCCAAACAGACTCCCTAATGGTTGCGAGTAACAATTGCGGACCAGCGTGGAGTAGTCGAATGTGTTCTCTTCTAAATAATAACTTAGTTAACGTATGCTTTGAATGCAAAAGAACAGGGTGACATTTTTCATAAGCATACGAAGAAGAATTCAATCGACCTCCTACTCTTAAAATATTATTATCATCTAGGAAGGGACTGAGAGGACTAATATGATTTTTAGAACTTAAAAACTTTCCTGAACTAATGATTTTGATTTCATCAGTGAAACAATCCTTTTGAGCTAACCGGACTAAACCTAAAAATGCGAGATTTAACTCGTCAGGCTGTAATACACCGGTCAACTTAGTGCTAGGGTTACGGCAGTTATAAATAAATCTTAATACATATGCAAACATTCTTTGCAATCGGTTCATATTAGAGTATTTCTCAAAATGAATTAACGTTTGGTTGCTGCCCTCACTACATGCACCTACTAAATTAACTTTCATTTCTGGTATATCTTCATCAATATTATATTTAAAATGAGACCAACTACTGTCTCTTAAAAAGGATGGTCCGTTCCACCACAAGTCTAAATCGGACAATTCGCGAGCTTCTACGCCACGCGACGCTAGATCTGCCGGGTTAAGCGTACTGGGTATGTGATTCCAGTCAGCACCATTGGTAAGTTCCTTTATATTTCCAACTCTGTTTGCCACAAAAGTTTTTAATTTACTAGGCTCCATGCGCAGCCAAGCCAAAGCAATAGTCGAATCACTCCAATAAAACTTACGCTCTATATTCTTTCGCATGGCGTGACAAACAGCTGTGGTTAACTGCGCTCCCAATAAAGCTGCACAAAGTTCTAGTCTAGGGATGGTGGTGGGCTTAATAGGAGAAACTCTAGCCTTAGCACATAAAAGTCTAACTGTTACTTGTCCCTGATCACTAATTGATCTTATGTAAATACAAGTTGCATACGCCACCTGTGAGGCGTCACAAAAACAATGTATTTCTGTATACGCTGTACAATCCCCTAGCACATTTCTAGGAATACGTAATGTACCTAAATGCGTAATATTATTTTCAAACGATTCCCACGCCTGTCTAATATCATCAGGCACAGGATCGTCCCATTCAACCTTTGCTATCCACAGTTTCTGAATAATAATTTTAGGTACTATTGTAACTAAACTTAAAAGCCCCAGAGGGTCAAATATCTTACAAGACTGTGATAATATAGACCGTTTCGTAGGAAAATTGTTATCAGATTTATAACTAGTAGGAAAATTTATATAATCCTCCATAGGATTCCATCCCACACCTAGTATGTGAGAGGAAGTACTTATAATTAAATTGTCCTCAGACTTACTTTCATTACCTAAAATAGAACTTAAATTAGAACGATACTTGCGAAGCTTAAAACATCCAGAAGCTAACGCTTGCTCTACTGAGCCTTTAATATAAAATAATTCTTCTTCAGAGTCTGATCCCGTAAGCAGATCATCTACTAAAAAATCTTTCTGAATAATTATAGCTATTTTCTTATCCTTACAATCACTACCTAGTTGCGATAAACATCTAGTACTCAAAAAACTAGCACTAGAAAATCCGTATGTAACGGTATTTAAACGTAAAGTTCTTAATCTATCATTCTTATCATCTCGCCATAGAATTAATTGCAAATTCCTATCCTTCTCATTAACTAAAATCTGGCGATACATCTTCTCTACATCCCCAGAGAGTACATACTTATAAATTCTAAATCTTAATACTATATTAAATAAAGAATCTTGAATAGTTGGTCCGACCATCTGTATATCATTTACTGAGTACCCCGAGGTAGTAGGGGCGCTCGCGTTGAACACTACTCGTAGCTTTGTTGATTCACTGGACGGTTTGAATACTGCGTGATGCGGTACAAAATAACCATTAGCAGGATTGAGTTCGGCGGAGTCAGAGAGATGGCCTAGATCAGCATATTCGTGAATAAATTCTACATACTGACGTTTCAAATCAGGATTCTTATCCAAACGCCTTTCTAAACTTAAAAATCTATTCTTAGCTATACTATACGAGTCCCCTAAACAATCAGGTGAAGTTAATAGGGGTAAACGTACACAAAACCTACCTTCATCGGTTCTGTAAGTATTGTCTACATAATGTTGTTCACATTGAACTTCTATATCACTTAAGCCTTTTCCTAATTCAGGAACCTTTTCTATGTCCCAGAACTTACTTAACATATCATTTAGATTGTCTTCATCAATAGACATATGATTGCATTGTACCGAGTTAACATACTCTCTTTGTTTGACTGAATCAAAATAACAACTGGGTACAGGACCAGCTAATAACCAACCTAACTTTGAGGATATAGCAACAGGTCCATTAATACCTAAAGATAACTGATTGTTTTCTATTAAATTCCAGAAATGATCTGCACCGATTAACATTTGAACGGGGGCAGAATGGAAGAAGGTTTCGTCAGACAATACCAAATCTTTAGGTATATTTAATCTAGAAATATCGAGTTGTACATGTGGTACATTTGCAGCTATCTTAGGTAAGACCAAGCAGGTCATATACTCGCAATAGTTATTAACGTTAGATTGTAACTTCACATAACATCTTTCGGTTACAGTGGCAAAGGAAATATTACCTATCCCTACCACGTTGGTGCGTGACGGTTCAGACGCTAACTCTAACTTATTTTTTACATCTGTAGTGATTATCGATGTCTGGCTACCACTATCAAGCAACGCGCGTACAGTTATATACTTGTTAGTGGCCGGATTGTACAGTTTCACTAAAGCAGTGGACAACAAAATGTGATTTTTCACTGAAACTGACATGTTTGCGATCATGTCTTCCTCTTCATCGCATTTTGTGTCCATAGCAGCCGTATTAACCAGTGTATTAGCAGCCTGCCGGTTCTGTTCAATGTGTAATAACACATTATGTTGCCTTTTACAAGTACTACATGGGCTTAATTTACATTGCCGCTGATAATGTCCCTTCCTAAGACAATTAAGACATAATTTCAACCTGAATGCTTCCGACATCCTGTCTTCGGGTGTCTTGGCGAGGAAATCAGCACACTCGTAGACACGGTGACTGCCACTGCAGACAACACACGAACGACCACGATGCGTAGACTCCAACGGAGGGGAAGAGACTGAGGCTCTAGGCAACTCAGGCGCTGAAACCACATAAGATTTTACAGGTATTTTCTGAGCCCTCATTTTATGAAAGATATCTTTTTTCTGACTCTCCTTTTCAGACTTGTTACGATTGATACTTTCAAGAATGTCCGCTCTACTTTTCAGAAATTTAAAGAAATCATCAAGAGTGGGGATATCATTTTTCAATGAATTCTTTTGTTCTTCCCACTTAATACTTGTATAATTATCCAATTTGACCGCTATCATCTGAATGATAAGAGGATCCCAATTTGTTACAGAGAGACCTAATGTACAGAGTGCCCTTAAATGTTTTGACACATGATCAACAACATGCCTTAAAGACTTTGATGATTCCCTCATAACAGATTCAATGTTCAGAAGAGCATTCAAATGATTATTAATTAACTGTTTTGTATTATTATACCTCTCACACAAAAGCTTCCATGCCTCTGTGTAATTAGTATCAGTAACTTCTAAATTACTTATAACTTGGGCCGCTTCACCCTCTAAATATGAATTCAAATAATGAAACTTATGAATGTTTTTTATCTGATCATTATTATGAATAAGGGAATTAAAAGTATCCCTAAATTCTAACCACTTAAATATTGTTCCATCAAAATTATTAATCTTGATTAAAGGTAGCCTAAAGTTCATGGCATTACCTTGACAAGAATGAGACTGAGATCCTACGTCCAGATTCTCCGATACATTTGGTTTGCATTTCTCGATAGTAATGTTTGCTTGTGACATTAACGAATAAAACCTTGACTCCATCTCCTCTCTGACCTCTAGTTCAGCTTCTAAATCACTAGGATCCAGTGCTTCTATTTCCGATTGCAAGTCCTCATACTGACTAAACAATGACTGTAGTCTTTCAAATCTTAATGACAATTCACTCAACTCCTGCTGTGAAATATTTTCCTTACTTATTAACTTACTTAAATAATTACTAAACATAGTTAAGCGTCCCTTAATTGAACTTCTTTTAACAGTCAACATTTCCAAATCACCCTTTTTGGTAGACATTTTGAAAATATGTTTTAACAGACTTGCAATGAGAAACAAAACTATGAATAATTAACTAAATATACGTAGCTTATGCTCCACTCCTCGGTGACAGGCAGCCTGTAGGAAGACTGGAATCAAACCACCGCCGCAGTGTTGCACCAAAGGAGCTAGCTGCTGCACCCACACTTAAGCGTTTCAAGAACTTGCCTTTGGTAAAAGCTGTAAGCAATGGAAAATGTTATGATATGCGTGCAATGCAAGTGAAAACAGGGTGCTTGAGTTGCAGGAAGTGAATATTCAAGAATAACCTTAGAATGGTTGATAGAAATGACACAAGGCGCCAATGGTTTATGAACTTATTCAGCTAGGCCCATCAGGCGTTCATAGCTTACTTACTTATATAACATTAGTGCATACATACAGCACTTAAGCATATATTTATATTAAATTTAGTGCACAAATACAGCACAAGTGGTACAGTTCAGCCTGGACGGCGTTCAGAGCATATTTATAACGAAATTAGTGCACAAATACAGCACATAGGGTTCAGCTCGGCCTGGAAGGCGTTCAGAGCATATTGAAAAAACACGTGCACGGTAACAGCACTCGAAGTTTATACTTTAAATGGCGCGATTACAGGCCGTTTATACCATCTTAAATTACTTTTCGGTCCATATGACCATACTACAAAACTAACCTAAAACATTTGTCAATGACAAGACACTTTTAACAAAGAGAAAAAAAATAATAAAAATTGGCCTGGATAGGAATCGATGAGGATGGTCAGTCGCTCTCCTTTCCCTGACATCTTCATCCTTTGTCCTCGTCGTCCTCGTGTTATCCAGCCATCGCGTCGGTCGGTCACCAGATTGAGGCTATTTTGAATAGTAGACCCCTGTACCCAATGTCATCATCGCCCAATGACCTTCTTCCCTTGAGTCCTGGTCATTTTATTATTGGTCGCGCATTGACATCATTACCGTCTCCGTGCCTAAATGACAAGAATTACAATCGGCTGGACAGCTTCCAGAAGTTAGAATACCTAAGACAACAGTTTTGGAGAAGATGGTCACTGGAGTATATATCGGAGCTGCAGCAGCGAATTAAATGGCGTTTACCCGACCGTCAGCTTCAACTTGGCGACTTGGTCCTGATTAAAGAGGAGAACACCGCACCAATGCATTGGCGTCTCGGACGAGTATCCAAGCTGTTTCCTGGAGCAGACGGAGTAGCAAGAGTGGCTGATGTCACCACAGCCACCGGATCCTATCGACGATGTGCGAAGTCCCTTTGCCCCCTGTTGGACATGGATTTGGAGCCTCAAGGCTGCCAAGGCCGGGAGTATGTCTGCGCTGGCAATACATTAGCGCGACGTGGTTTGAACCCAGCACATCACTAGTACGTTCGGACATCACTACAATACCTTGTCTGTGGCGGGCGCACGCGCAAGCGTCCATTTTGTTACATTCATTTTTGTCGCCAACAAGAAGAGCAACTATAAGTTCTTTTTCCATGTATAATGTATATTTAAAGTACAATAATAAACGATCGAAGATCAACCCAAGTAATGACGGAGTTTAATTGAACCAAGAACCCGAACGAGCTTGTGACATCGGCACGCGGCCACCCCCTTCACAAGGAAGGAACCGCCGCAACATCTGGTGACCCTCCGACGCGATGGCTGGATAACACGAGGACGACGAGGACAAAGGATGAAGATGTCAGGGAAAGGAGAGCGACTGACCATCCTCATCGATTCCTATCCAGGCCAATTTTTATTTTTATTTTCTCTTTGTCAAAAGTGTCGTGTCATTGAAAAATGTTAGGTTAGTTTTGTAGTATGGTCATATGGACCGAAAAGTAATGTAAGATGGTATAAATGGCCTGTAATCGCGCCATTTAAACTATAAACTTCGAGTGCTGTTACCGTGCACGTGTTTTTTCAATATGCTCTGAACGCCTTCCAGGCCGAGCTGAACCCTATGTGCTGTATTTGTGCACTAATTTCGTTATAAATATGCTCTGAACGCCTTCCAGGCCGAGCTGAACCCTATGTGCTGTACTTGTGCACTAATTTCGTTATAAATATGCTCTGAACGCCGTCCAGGCCGAGCTGTACCACTTGTGCTGTATTTGTGCACTAAATTCAATATAAATAAATGCTTAAGTGCTGTATGTATGCACTAATGTTATATAAGTAAGTAAGCTATGAACGCCTGATGGGCCTAAAGATAAGTTCATAAACCATTGGCGCCTGGTGTCATTTCTATCAACCATTCTAAGGTTATTCTTGAATATTCACTTCCTGCATCTCAAGCACCCTGTTTTTCACTTGCATTGCACGCATATCATAACATTTTCCATTGCTTACAGCTTTTACCAAAGGCAAGTTCTTGAAACGCTTAAGTGTGGGTGCAGCAGCTAGCTCCTTTGGTGCAACACTGCGGCGGTGGTTTGATTCCAGTCTTCCTACAGGCTGCCTGTCACCGAGGAGTGGAGCATAAGCTACGTATATTTAGTTAATTAGTCATAGTTTTGTTTCTCATTGCAAGTCTGTTAAAACATATTTTCAAAATGTCTACCAAAAAGGGTGATTTGGAAACGTTGACTGTTAAAAGAAGTTCAATTAAGGGACGCTTAACTATGTTTAGTAATTATTTAAGTAAATTAATAAGTAAGGAAAATATTTCACTGCAAGAGTCGAGTGAATTGTCATTAAGATTTGAAAGACTACAGTCATTGTTTAGTCAGTATGAGGACTTGCAATCAGAAATAGAAGCACTGGATCCTAGTGCTTTAGAAGCTGAACTAGAGGTCAGAGAGGAGATGGAGTCAAGGTTTTATTCGTTAATGTCACAAGCAAACATTACTATCGAGAAATGCAAACCAAATGTATCGGACAATCTGGATGTAGGATCTCAGTCTCATTCTTGTCAAGGTAATGCCATGAACTTTAGGCTACCTTTAATCAAGATTAATAATTTTGATGGAACAATATTTAAGTGGTTAGAATTTAGGGATACTTTTAATTCTCTTATTCATAATAATGATCAGATAAAAAACATTCATAAGTTTCATTATTTGAATTCATATTTAGAGGGTGAAGCGGCCCAAGTTATAAGTAATTTAGAAGTTACTGATACTAATTACACAGAGGCATGGAAGCTTTTGTGTGAGAGGTATAATAATACAAAACAGTTAATTAATAATCATTTGAATGCTCTTCTGAACATTGAATCTGTTATGAGGGAATCCTCAAAGTCTTTAAGGCATGTTGTTGATCATGTGTCAAAACATTTAAGGGCACTCTGTACATTAGGTCTCTCTGTAACTAATTGGGATCCTCTTATCATTCATATGATAGCAGTCAAATTGGATAATTATACAAGTATTAAGTGGGAAGAACAAAAGAATTCATTGAAAAATGATATCCCCACTCTTGATGATTTCTTTAAATTTCTGAAAAGTAGAGCGGATATTCTTGAAAGTATCAATCGTAACAAGTCTGAAAAGGAGAGTCAGAAAAAAGATATCTTTCATAAAATGAGGGCTCAGAAAATACCTGTAAAATCTTATGTGGTTTCAGCGCCTGAGTTGCCTAGAGCCTCAGTCTCTTCCCCTCCGTTGGAGTCTACACATCGTGGTCGTTCGTGTGTTGTCTGCAGTGGCAGTCACCGTGTCTACGAGTGTGCTGACTTCCTCGCCAAGACACCCGAAGACAGGATGTCGGAAGCATTCAGGTTGAAGTTATGTCTTAATTGTCTTAGGAAGGGACATTATCAGCGGCAATGTAAATTAAGCCCATGTAGTACTTGTAAAAGGCAACATAATGTGTTATTACACATTGAACAGAACCGGCAGGCTGCTGATACACTGGTTAATACGGCTGCTATGGACACAAAATGCGATGAAGAGGAAGACATGATCGCAAACATGTCAGTTTCAGTGAAAAATCACATTTTGTTGTCCACTGCTTTAGTGAAACTGTACAATCCGGCCACTAACAAGTATATAACTGTACGCGCGTTGCTTGATAGTGGTAGCCAGACATCGATAATCACTACAGATGTAAAAAATAAGTTAGGGTTAGCGTCTGAACCGTCACGCACCAATGTGGTAGGGATAGGTAATATTTCCTTTGCCACTGTAACCGAAAGATGTTATGTGAAGTTACAATCTAAGGTTAATAACTATTGCGAGTATATGACCTGCTTGGTCTTACCTAAGATAGCTGCTAATGTACCACATGTACAACTAGATATTTCTAGACTAAATATACCTAAAGATTTGGTATTGTCTGACAAAACCTTCTTCCATTCTGCCCCCGTTCAAATGTTAATCGGTGCAGATCATTTCTGGAATTTAATAGAAAACAAACAGTTATCTTTAGGTATTAATGGACCTGTTGCTATATCCTCAAAGTTAGGTTGGTTATTAGCTGGTCCTGTACCCAGTTGTTATTTTGATTCACTCAAACAAAGAGAGTATGTTAACTCAGTACAATGCAATCATATGTCTATTGATGAAGACAATCTAAATGATATGTTAAGCAAGTTCTGGGACATAGAAAAGGTTCCTGAATTAGGAAAAGACTTAAGTGATATAGAAGTTCAATGTGAACAACATTATGTAGACAATACTTACAGAACAGATGAAGGTAGGTTTTGTGTACGTTTACCCCTATTAACTTCACCTGATTGTTTAGGGGACTCGTATAGTATAGCTAAGAATAGATTTTTAAGTTTAGAAAGACGTTTGGATAAGAATCCTCATTTGAAACGTCAGTATGTAGAATTTATTCACGAATATGCTGATCTAGGCCATCTCTCGGACTCCGCCGAACTCACTCCTGCTAATAGTTATTTTGTACCGCATCACGCAGTAGTCAAACCGTCCAGTGAATCAACAAAGCTACGAGTAGTGTTCAACGCGAGCGCCCTTACTACCTCGGGGTACTCAGTAAATGATATACAGATGGTCGGACCAACTATTCAAGATTCTTTATTTAATATAGTATTAAGATTTAGAATGTATAAGTATGTACTCTCTGGGGATGTAGAGAAGATGTATCGCCAGATTTTAGTTAATGAGAAGGATAGGAATTTGCTATTAATTCTATGGCGAGATGATAAGAATGATAGATTAAGAACTTTACGTTTAAATACCGTTACATACGGATTTTCTAGTGCTAGTTTTTTGAGTACTAGATGTTTATCGCAACTAGGTAGTGATTGTAAGGATAAGAAAATAGCTATAATTATTCAGAAAGATTTTTTAGTAGATGATCTGCTTACGGGATCAGACTCTGAAGAAGAATTATTTTATATTAAAGGCTCAGTAGAGCAAGCGTTAGCTTCTGGATGTTTTAAGCTTCGCAAGTATCGTTCTAATTTAAGTTCTATTTTAGGTAATGAAAGTAAGTCTGAGGACAATTTAATTATAAGTACTTCCTCTCACATACTAGGTGTGGGATGGAATCCTATGGAGGATTATATAAATTTTCCTACTAGTTATAAATCTGATAACAATTTTCCTACGAAACGGTCTATATTATCACAGTCTTGTAAGATATTTGACCCTCTGGGGCTTTTAAGTTTAGTTACAATAGTACCTAAAATTATTATTCAGAAACTGTGGATAGCAAAGGTTGAATGGGACGATCCTGTGCCTGATGATATTAGACAGGCGTGGGAATCATTTGAAAATAATATTACGCATTTAGGTACATTACGTATTCCTAGAAATGTGCTAGGGGATTGTACAGCGTATACAGAAATACATTGTTTTTGTGACGCCTCACAGGTGGCGTATGCAACTTGTATTTACATAAGATCAATTAGTGATCAGGGACAAGTAACAGTTAGACTTTTATGTGCTAAGGCTAGAGTTTCTCCTATTAAGCCCACCACCATCCCTAGACTAGAACTTTGTGCAGCTTTATTGGGAGCGCAGTTAACAACAGCTGTTTGTCACGCCATGCGAAAGAATATAGAGCGTAAGTTTTATTGGAGTGATTCGACTATTGTTTTGGCTTGGCTGCGCATGGAGCCTAGTAAATTAAAAACTTTTGTGGCAAACAGAGTTGGAAATATAAAGGAACTTACCAATGGTGCTGACTGGAATCACATACCCAGTACGCTTAACCCGGCAGATCTAGCGTCGCGTGGCGTAGAAGCTCGCGAATTGTCCGATTTAGACTTGTGGTGGAACGGACCATCCTTTTTAAGAGACAGTAGTTGGTCTCAATTTAAATATAATGTTGATGAAGATATACCAGAAATGAAAGTTAATTTAGTAGGTGCATGTAGTGAGGGCAGTAACCAAACGTTAATTCATTTTGAGAAATACTCTAATATGAACCGATTGCAAAGAATGTTTGCATATGTATTAAGATTTATTAATAACTGCCGTAACCCTAGCACTAAGTTGACCGGTGCATTACAGCCTGACGAGTTAAATCTCGCGTTTTTAGGTTTAGTCCGGTTAGCTCAAAAGGATTGTTTCACTGATGAAATCAAAATCATTAGTTCAGGAAAGGTTTTAAGTTCTAAAAATCATATTAGTCCTCTTAGTCCCTTCCTAGATGATAATAATATTTTAAGAGTAGGAGGTCGATTGAATTCTTCTTCATATGCTTATGAAAAATGTCACCCTGTTCTTTTGCATTCAAAGCATACGTTAACTAAGTTATTATTTAGAAGAGAACACATTCGACTACTCCACGCTGGTCCGCAATTGTTACTCGCAACCATTAGGGAATCTGTTTGGCCAATTGCTGGTAGGGACTTAGCGCGTAGGACCGTCCGCGATTGTGTAGTTTGCCGCCGTTTTACTGGCAAAGGATTGACCCCTCTCATGGGCTCACTGCCATCTCAACGAACTACTCCAGATTATCCGTTCATTAGCGTCGGCATAGATTTCGCGGGTCCATTTTTGATAACAGATAGGAAAGGTAGAGGATGTAAAATAACAAAATGTTATATGTGTATATTTGTTTGTATGAGATATAAGTGCTTGCATTTGGAAGCTGTTAGTGAATTAAGTAAGGATGCATTTGTACTTGCCCTACGAAGATTTATTTCCCGTAGAGGCAAACCACTTGATATTTTCTGCGATAACGGTCGCAATTTTGTAGCAGCTTCCAAAGAGCTAGGCAATTTTATCGCTTCGGCCTCTGACTCCATCACTGATTTCGCCTCTGGTGAAGGAATAAAGTTTCACTTTTCACCTGCTTATGCTCCACACTTTGGCGGTTTGTGGGAGGCTGGCGTTAAATCTGCCAAACATCATTTAAAGAGAATTTTAGGAAATACCCATCTCACTTTTGAGTGCTTAAGCAGTATTTTCTGCCAAATTGAGGCTATTTTGAATAGTAGACCCCTGTACCCAATGTCATCATCGCCCAATGACCTTCTTCCCTTGAGTCCTGGTCATTTTATTATTGGTCGCGCATTGACATCATTACCGTCTCCGTGCCTAAATGACAAGAATTACAATCGGCTGGACAGCTTCCAGAAGTTAGAATACCTAAGACAACAGTTTTGGAGAAGATGGTCACTGGAGTATATATCGGAGCTGCAGCAGCGAATTAAATGGCGTTTACCCGACCGTCAGCTTCAACTTGGCGACTTGGTCCTGATTAAAGAGGAGAACACCGCACCAATGCATTGGCGTCTCGGACGAGTATCCAAGCTGCTTCCTGGAGCAGACGGAGTAGCAAGAGTGGCTGATGTCACCACAGCCACCGGATCCTATCGACGATGTGCGAAGTCCCTTTGCCCCCTGTTGGACATGGATTTGGAGCCTCAAGGCTGCCAAGGCCGGGAGTATGTCTGCGCTGGCAATACATTAGCGCGACGTGGTTTGAACCCAGCACATCACTAGTACGTTCGGACATCACTACAATACCTTGTCTGTGGCGGGCGCACGCGCAAGCGTCCATTTTGTTACATTCATTTTTGTCGCCAACAAGAAGAGCAACTATAAGTTCTTTTTCCATGTATAATGTATATTTAAAGTACAATAATAAACGATCGAAGATCAACCCAAGTAATGACGGAGTTTAATTGAACCAAGAACCCGAACGAGCTTGTGACATCGGCACGCGGCCACCCCCTTCACAAGGAAGGAACCGCCGCAACAAACATTAATATGGGTATCAAATAAAAGGTCTTAACGAGACGAGTTGAAATACATATGTACTTATGTACGAGTATTATATGTGTTGTGCATACGTTTTGTGTAAATACACACATCAAAAGTGTCTAGGGATCAACATATATTTTTGCAATAACTTTTCTCCTGATTGATATTAATTAAAATTTTCTTTAAGGATTCATCGAATAAAGTGTTTTCGTTTGTCACAGTAACGATAAACCAAGTCACCTTTGCATTAATAAAGAAATTTGCCATTTTCCTAATAAAGGGATTTTTGACATTTGAACCACTAACACAAAAGTTCGAAAAAAAGACTGAAATAACAGTTTTCTTTAAAATTTTATTGGGTAACTTAAACAATTAATAATCCGTGTTTCTACCGCGAACACTAACAACACAAGAACATCGGTTTGGCATACTCAAAATGAGTTCATCCAAATCACGCTGTGGAATGGCCGCCCATGTTCGTTGCAACAACAAAAAAAGGTCTTCTTGCGACTGGATACCCTCCATATTCGGCAGAGCTCTTCTCTGTAGCATATCCCATGCATGCTCAATCGGGTTCAAGTCTGGCGACTGAGCAGGCCAGGGCAGGATATTGATGTTAGCTGCGGCGAGAGTCTGTCTTACAACTCTTGCGGTGTGCGGTCGTGCATTATCATGCATTAACTGAAATAAGGGACCGATTTGCACTTGTAGAGGAACGATGACGTCTGATACAATCGTCTCAGCATAAATTTGAGCGTTGAGGTTGCCTCTGATCCAAATCAACTCAGTTCTTCCGCCGATCCAAATACCCGCCCATACCATGATGGTTCCACCACTATAAGGATGGACTTCCTGGCAGGATTTTAATCGCTGTTGGCGTCCAGGGGTTCTCCAGTGTCGTATACGTCTTGTATCCGGTCTCATACCAAAACGAGACTCATCAGAAAAGCACACGAAACGCCATTGTTCTTCTGCCCATTTTTTTGCCCAAAAATGCTTGATCCCTAGACACTTTTGATGTGTGTATGTATATTGTTACGACCGGGACATAAAAGTGTTAATTACTCCGTTAATTATTACTTAATTGCAATGATCTCAAAACGCATTGTTAGTCTATAGGTCTACTATCGATTCGTACCGAAAGATCTCGAATTCTCAATAGAAAGTAGTTCCCTCCAATTCGCAAGTGTACTTGTGTAAGTACCTACCGCTCGCTCGCTCACGGGTCACTGCCCCCGCCTATTGTTAGTTTATTCTTGAAGGTCACGCCGTTATTGTATTTCGCGAAAACGATAGAATAGATACCTACTTACGAGTACATTCGAGAGAGTTCCACCCCTCTGTTAATTTAGGTATATAAGCCGACGCATAGAGGCGCCCAGACAGTTTGTGTTTACAAGCGACAGCGGAAACATCTTAAGGAAGCGATCGAAGAGAATTGTACCAGCGACCCTTGCGAAGACTTTGGACTACTGAGAAGTACTGTGCGACTCGGACTACTGTGCCTTGTGTGTATACTGCGTGTGGAATAAAATCTTCTTTTACGTTAATCGGCATTTAATTACCCATCCGCACGTAACAATATTCTAATTTACTTAAGATTATTCTGTGTTTTTTGTAGTCAACCTTTTTGTTCTTTTCTAATTAATACTTGTTGAATATTGAAATTAATTTATTCATGCGTATAGATAGCGTAGTTACGGCACGTTAAAAGTTTATTTTATTCGTCTTATTTTTTTTTAATTTCTGCGCTCTAGGTTGGGGGGTGGTCCATTGTGGAGTATGTAACTTTTTAATTTTACTTTTTAGGATAATTATGGCAGAAGGATGTGAAAACCTATACCCTGTTTTTGTCTTTTATAAGATCAAAATCGGAACGATAAATGTATGAACAAAGGAGTGGAACATTCAATATGTCATATTTAACCCCACCAATTATTGTCTTTGGCTGGCTACTACCGATCAGCTATCACTCCTGTGTTCATACACTTAATGTTCCGATTTTGATATTGTAAAGAAAAACATGGTGTACCCAGACCACGATGATATCAGTATTCATAGTCAGAGGACCTGACATCAGTCGGACTTAATCACGCTATGTAGAAAAATATGAATATCAATACCTACAGCTTCATGAACAACTTTCAGGTTCCTTTCTACTTCATTAACCTACATACCCATTATTAACCGCGCAGCTCCGCCCACGCATTTTTTTACGTTTACCAAAATAAAAAGTAGCCTATAGCACTCAGGGATATTATATTTCTAACAGTCGAAGAATTTTCAAAATCGGATCTGTAGTAGGTACTAGAGATTTCCCCGAACATCTAAACTCACAAACTTAGTATAATAATAATATCTTGGGAAAATCCACACACGGTCATCCGATCCCAAATTAGGCAGAGCCTATACTATGGAAACCAGACAACTGATAGATACTAATATGTACTTACTTATATTTTTTTTGTAAATACGGACCCTAATATATAAATAACACCCAGACACTTGGTGGGAATCGAACCCACGACCCATCGGGTAGCAGCCAGGGTGTCTAACCACTAGATTAACGAGCCCGTCAAATATCCGTCCGTATAGAATAAAAGCAAATTTTTATTTTTATTTCTAAATGCTCTAAATCTCTTGGCATTGCAGTTGTATTGAGAATTGAAATATAGTAAGTAAATATAAATTAAGGTTTACTCAGTCTTATTAAGGTTTACGTCAGTAGAACGTAAATAAATAAAATATCTCTACAATTCGAATTGAAACCAATTCCAAGTAACGGTACCTACTTAAGGTGATATCCAGACGAAATATATAAAGGCGAAATGGATCTACAATAACAACACTCAACGTTTATTACAAAAGTTTTCAGTTTATTACAAATGCGAAAGTTAGTGAAATAATTCTCTATGAATGAGCTACTCACCACTTAGCGATATGAAAACCACCGCACACAGTACAATCCTTGAGACCAACTTTGACGCCATCTGAATTGAAAACTTTTGCCTTGTATTATAAAAAAAAGTTTTATATTTTTTTATTTTGTCACACTTGCTCTAGTATTTTTTGGAAATTAAGGCAAAGGTGTGTAGTTGGACAACGTCAACGCGCTGACTATTCGAGATTCATTACGGTATGCCGCGGTGAGCGCCTCGCGGTTGTCGTAGGCCTACGCGAATACATAAAGGTTTGTTCACATGACGTGACATCAACATTTTTCTTTAAATAATATTCTAGGGCAATCTACACACCGTCATCCTATCCCAAACTAGGCAGAGCCTGTACTATGGAAACCAGATAACTGATACTAATACAATAGTCAAATATAATCATTTAATTACATAAATGAAAATCGTACATTTGCATTAAGTAAGTATATAAATGATTTTTGTCTTATAATGAGTGCTTCGTATCTTGCCTGACAAGGCACTGCTTAACAGCAGAAGTTAAATGTTAAACGTGATCTTAGATCGATCATGCTCGCCATAGAAAAGTCTTTGCTTGTGTTGACTGAGATCTACTGTAATGTGTCAGTACTTCACCAGGCTGGCTACTCGAATTTTGAGCAGGCTTTTAAACTGCTTGCGTTAATCATAGGATAGTTCCTAGTGATTAAGAAAAAAGAAAGTTATGCTAAACAGAGCCCAATTAAAAAAGACAGCTATAGTACCCAACTGTATAGTCATTCAATTAATGACACTACCTACCTACTACATATTTTATTTAATACAGACTATTAATGAGATTTATATCTAAACGTATATTTAATTTGTTAATGTTAGCTACGGCCCACGTATAAAATAGGCACATGAATTAGTAGAGGGACATAATGTCTATCTAAGCGCCTCTTAGTTTGACCCACAAATGTCAAGCTTGAGAATGTCTAAGATCTAATCATAGTACGTAGTAATAACCTATTTCTGAAGGTACTCGTATTAAAACAACTTGTTATGACATAAAGTTGGTATATCTAGGACATAAACCATAATTGGTATGTCCCAGATATAAGGGTAAGGAGGTTACCCTTTTGTTTTATTATATCTTTATAAGCACTAGGGCCTTACCATGAACTCTTATAGCCAAAGTCAAAGTCAAAAATACTTTCTTTCAAATAGGCTTAACGGACTTTTAAAAGGTCAGGTTTTTTAAAAAGAAGCTACCACCGGATCACAACGTGGCCTCAACTGAGAAGATCCAGCAAGAAACTCAGCGGGCTTGTCATTTTTTTACTTTTTTTAAACAGATCAGATCAGAGCGACAGTGTGTCTTGCCGTTCAAAAGATCAAATAAGACAGAAAAAAAATACGACGAAAGTACAACAAACTAAAAATCCAAAGGGATAGTAGTCGGACCAGTCCCCCCAAGCAGCACCCGCGCACGAGTTGACTCGAGCAGCAGCCATCACTCCCTTCAACCATATTGGAGGGAAGGGGGTGACCCGCCACACGAAGCCGCCACAAGCAAAGTCTTTTCGATAGCGAGCATGACCGATCTAAAATCACAGTGGCTCAGTTCTAACATTTAACTTCTGCTGTTAAGCAGTGCCTCGTCAGGCAAGTATGTATTTACAACAAAAAAAATATAAGTATTAGTATCAGTTTTCTTTTTTCCACAGAACAGGCTCTTGCCTAGTTTGGGATCAGATGACCGTGTGTGAATTGTCCCAGAATATTATTATTATCCTCACGTAACCACACCTGTTTGGGTGACTTATTAGCTGGGTGGCCTCATGGTAAGGGCGACCTGTGTTCTTTTCGTGTTATACTGCTCTGCTATTGAGTTCATAGTAAGGCCCCTGTAGTCATATATTTTCTGTACCTTCAATAGTTGCAAAGGTTGCAAAAATAACTTATCATCATGCTGTGAACAGCTTTCCAAATAAAGATTAGTCATGTCATGAATCAATTTACCTTTTATTGTAATCATTAATCATGTGTCGAAATTAAACGTTCACGTTCCAATCACAGAATACGACTATCATTCGGCTTGACTGTTGAATAGATTGGTCGTGCATCAACCTTTGTATGGGAGACGTTATTATTTATAGGTACTCTAGTTGGAAACTTACACAGGGATCGATTTTTTCAAATTAGTTCTACAAAAAATGTACGTGATTCATATAGTTGGAAATAAATAAAAAATATTTCTGGGTGGAATCTACGTATAAAGCATTGTGTTTAAAAGTATCTATACTTATACTTATAATAAAACTGTAACAGGTCCAATTCTGTACATTGAAGATATTTTGAAAATTATTTTTGGAGGGCATTCTATAACCGATGCTGAGGCCGATTTTTTTTTTAATTTTTGTCTGTCTGTATCACGGCTGAGCATCACGCCGAAACTACTGAATGGATTCAAATGAAACTTGGCATGATTTGAGATCTTACTACGAAGTAGGACATAGGATACTTTTTATCCCGTAATCTAGCACGGTTTTTTCGGGAGAGGGGATTAAAGTCAAAATGGGTACTTGGTCAGATTTCATCATTTTTTCTTTATAATATAATAAATATTAGTAAGGGAACACTCATAGAAAGTTGTTATCAAGGTTTTGTAATCGATCGGGTTAAGCAACGTTAGGTAAGGTCATTAAATAGATGGGTGACCGTTTAACGCCATTTGAACTAAACGGGTCTGTGCTTCGGAGAGCAAGTAAAAAGTAGGTCCCAGTTTTTAACCGACTATAAAAAAGGAGGTTATGTATTCGATGCTAATGTCTGTTATTAAAAGTTTAGTTAACGTAAAAATAGCGCAGGCGGAGCTGCGTGGGTCAGCTAGTTCTTATATATATCAGTTGCCTGGTGGACATAGTACACTACCAAAAATGCCTAATTTGAGATCAGCTGATGTTTGTAAATTATTCAAGGATATTATGAAAAGAAAAATCTAAAATTTACCGCGATAAAATACGTAAAAGTAGTTTCATTAAAATGATATAACAAAATTAACAAAATTAAAAAAACGATTTTAATCTATACTTATAATAAAACTGTAACAGGTCCAATTCTGTACATTGAAGATATTTTGAAAATTATATTTGGAGGGCATTCAATAACCGATACTGAGGCCGAAAATGTATTTTTTTTAATTTTTGTCTGTCTGTCTGTCTGTCTGTCTGTCTGTCTGTCTGTCTGTCTGTCTGTCTGTCTGTCTGTCTGTCTGTATCACGGCTGAGCATCACGCCGAAACTACTGAATGGATTCAAATGAAACTTGGCATGATTTGAGATCTTACTACGAGGTAGGACATAGAATACTTTTTATCCCGTAATCTAGCACGGTTCTTTTGTGAGAGGGGTTTAAAGTCATAATGGGTACTTGGTTATACGCTTGGTCCGATTTTATCAATTTTTCTTTATAATATAATAAATATTAGTAAGGGAACATTCATAGAGAGTTGTTATCAAGGTTTTGTAATCGATCGGGTTAAGCAACGTTAGGTAAGGTCATTAAATAGATGGGTGACCGTTTAACGCCATTTGAACTAAACCGGTCCGTGCTTCGGAGAGCAAGTAAAAAGTGGGTCCCAGTTTTTAACCGACTATAAAAAAGGAGGTTATGTATTCGATGCGAATGTCTGTTATTAAAAGTTTAGTTAACGTAAACACAGCGCGGGCGGAGCTGCGTGGGTTAGCTAGTCAGGAATAAACCTACTAAATAAATACCTACTAAATAAGTAAATCCTTAAACATATAATGTATCTTATATTAGGTACTTCTAACAAAGTCTGTTGAGACCTTTTTTATTTTCTTTTAATAACCAGTTAATTATTTTTCAGTAACATTGGCTTATATTTTGACATAAGCCTGAATTAATAAGGTAGCCTGAATTAAAACTTTGAACAATATCTGTCTATATTCACAGTCTAATAAAAGAAAATACACACGTATTACGGCAAATCCACCTTCGCCGTAGTAGTCTTGCTACAAATCTTTTATTAAGTATTTGGGAATGTAGTTACTTAGCGTGTTTTGTCTATATCGGGTGAACTCCAACAATATAATACCTGGCCACTCTTAGGTGTGGGTCGTCTCGAACGGCTTTGTGAGCGGATGTAGGTCATCGGTGCAGCCTGCATTGCGGCGCCGGCTCATCATAGCGAACGTGTTGAATTTTTTATACCCACCAATCCGTTCGGCATCCCCCGAGGCACCGGGCTGCGCATTGTACCTATATGTTCGCGGTTCAGATGTAAATATTAGAATTATATTGGAAATGTAGACAGAATATGACAAGACATCTAGCTAGCGTGCCACCTATAAGGACAAAAAATCAACATTCTTACACGAAACACACGTTATGGATATTTATTAAAATACGGCTAAAATGCAGTTTCAACATTATTTCGTAACGTAATTCAATTTATAAACTCCAAAGCTAGATCGTGACCGAAAAAACTTTAAATGAAAAAGAAAAAAATATTTATGCTCTGATTCTTTCTATCACATGTAGAAAGTGTCGACCTCTCTAGAGATTATTCCTGTAAGGTTTAAAAGGTAACTTTCAGGTATTATCGTAAAACAAGAATAGTGCTCTGCTTTTCAGTATAATACTAACAGATCGTTAGAATCAGTTTTGTCCCTACGTAGATCGGGTACCTTTTTAAGGATTCCTCCTCGACCACAAAAAAAAAGAAGGTTATCATTCATTAGCAACCGATACGCGTCCACTGCTGAACAAAGGCCACCCTCTTAGAAGGGAGTGGTTGACATAATCTCCACGCTTGGCAGGCGGCTTGGGGATCGCAGTATAGGTAGAAGATAAATCCAAAAGAATGACGCTGCTGCCCGTCTCCCTGTTCTCGCTTAGTCGCCTCTTACGACACCCAACGAGAGGAGATCGGGGCATGCAATAGGCATGACGACTAATTTTGAAAAAATACGCTATAATGTACTTACGGGTCTACTATTGCCGAAAATAATCATATTTTTGTATTAAATTTACAATTAATAGCAATATTTTCAATTTTTAAAATAGAGTTTGAATTTCGTTCCAAAACGATGGCCGGTGCATGGCGCCATGTTGTGACGTCACTACGGCGGTGTAAATAAACATCTGTCTAGGTATAAAAGTTAAAAGTGAATCATTGTATGAAAGAAAAAAGTTGAGATGACAGTTTGACAGTTGTTTATTTACACAGGATTGACGTCATTCACTCTGATCAGCGTTTATTACAAAATGGCGATTAGCTGTATTTGAGTAATTTATTTGCTTAAATATCACGAAAATCTCTCTATTATTATGAAAATGAGATGCATTTTTGGAATCAGTGCAATCTGTTCTAATATTTAAAACCACAGATTTATTGGTATTGTGTTGCAGTCATCATGCCTATTATGAACTTTGATGAATAAACTGAAATCTGTACATTTTACGTATTTTTTAAGATATTTAAGTGATCCCGGGTACCCACCCCCGCACAAATCTGTACAAATTGTGTCATTTATCGCAAACCTTCTGCCCGCCAGTGCCGACACCTCATGGTGTCAAATGAAGATGGAACACCCACTCGCCCCCCTAAGAATAAATCTTTCTGAAACTTTTACCCCAGAATGAATTTTACTTGAGGAAATAGGAACACCTACATTATAATCTGACGTACGGACTATTAGCAGAGTGCTGTTAGTTTTAAGGTAGGTTGGTATGTAGGTATTTGCTGTTTTTGGTATGTTGTGGAATATTGGATGAATAGAACATAAATCCTAGGTGTAGGGATGGTTGTAACAAACAACCAACCCTAGGGGTAGGGATGGTTGTAACAAATTCTACTTCAAATATTTAGTAGTTTTTCTCAATCTGTATTATAAAATCTGTTTTATAAATTCCATTTAAGCTGGTGTTAAAAGATAGCTGAAAGACCAGTCTATCATGTGTATTAATTAGGATTTGAATATTCAGAAATCTCTGTGAGATATTTCAAAAAGATCAAAAATTGTTACATTCATCCCTGATCTCCCCTACCTACCTACAACCTACACTATTCGGTAACGCGAAAAGAAAAAAAACTTCAGCCTATCAATGCCTTCCATTGCTCAACCCCTTTGGAGTTAGTTAATGACGTAGATAGTACAGTGATGCGTCGAGTGGGATGTGCGATTTGCGATAATTTGCGCGTGATTTGCGCCCGGCTGCGTGCGTGCGGCAAATTGCGTCGGCCGTGAACTTTTTGCCGGTCAATGTAGCCCGTGGCCTGATTGTACTGCAGTGGCCCATTTTAAAGCCCCTCGTCTGTTGTCAAGCGTTTAAAAATAAATGACCCTACTGACATTGTTATAATACAACAGTCTGTGTAAAGCAAGTGTTTTATGTGTGTAATTTACATAGGTTATTTAAGGTAACGTGGAAGAAACTGGCATGTATGTGTGTTTTTTACACATACTTAGTTGTAAGTTATGGAAACTATGTGGCGCAGCGGGAAAAAGCTTGTTTTACAAAATGGGGGTCGTGGGTGCAAATCCCGCGGGGGGCAACATCATTGTGTAGTTATTTCTAATTTGCTTTATAGGCTGGCCTGAAAAGTAAGGTGATATATGCGTTGGATGGGAAAACTATTTTTCTCATTTTACATTAACATTATAAAATAATGTTTGTGTCCTGCGCCTGTCCTCTTACCGGTCGTGTCAATCTTCCATCATATTGGATTGTGGTAGAAAGGAGGAAGAGAGAATGCACTTGTGTCTACGCAAGCGCTATAATATAGGGAGATATTTATGGCGCGTATCTGGCTAAACTTGTGAAAATTGGCCGTTGCATATTTGGTCTGGCCTTTGTGGTCCAGGGGAAATATTATTATAAGTTATGATGACTTTATCATTTTATGAATCGATATGATGAGATAAGGTTCCGCTTGAAAAAAAACCAATTTGTATTATAAATGGATAGGTTTGAGAAAAATAAATTGTAGCAAATTCTTCATTTTAACATCACATTCGTCAGAACATCACAAATCGGATGAAATGGTATAAATAGGTACTTTTTGTACAGGAAGTTACTTACCTAGAATTAACTACTCCAGTAATGGAATAAAAACATTGCGAATTTCGCAGAAAAAATACCTATTGTATATTATTTTTTATGTCGAAGAAGGTGTGTGAGTTACCCTTGATGTTTATTGTTATTCTCGTCCTTATTAACATTGAATATAGACGAGAAGTTGTACCCATCATTGTATTATGGATAGCCTAGGACTGCATAACATACTCCCTTCATACCCGCTGGATGTTTGGGTTATAAGTTCCTGAACGTCCATCGTGTAGTTACGGCGGTTACTCCACAGAGGATTCAGGGCGGCGGTGGTGGTGGGATTCGCCGTGAGTACGGTGAAAGGTTCCCAGAGAGCTACAAGGCGCCCCCCGGCGACGGGCTCAAAGGCAAGGCACTGAGGGGTACTTGGTGCAGATTCCACCCGGAGAGCTCAGATCCCCCGCCCCATGTGTCGATGCGATAGTCGCGAGAGTTTTAGAGGGTAAGAATCCCACATACCCTGGTTGACTCCCCACAAGGTCCCCTTCAAGGTTTTCCCCGCGAGAACACAAAAAAAGGTAATTCTCTAACGTATCCATACTGAGTCTAGTATTAACTATTTGGTAAGACTCCAATATTGATATGCATGCAATTTTATGACTAGTTTTAATTTGGCACCAATTTATTCCGCTCTAGTTGCATCCCCAGTACAATCTATGTTACAGGTATAAAGGCTATTGATTTTCCTGCACAGTCCGTGGCATAGGTCATATGTAATTACTTACAAACTGTGAAGGTTCAAGAAATCTAATTCAGTACCTACGTTTATATATTATGTGGGCTGTCCGGGTAAGATTCGGTCCAGAATAGCACCCACCCATCTCTTCCGGTTGGGTGTCTGTAAGAGGTGACTAAGGGAAAACAAGAAGACTGGCAGTAGCATCTGTAGACTGCGATCCCCAAGGTGCCCTGCCAAGCATGAGGATTCTGGCAACCCCTCCCTAAAGGAGAGGGCTTCGTTCAGCAGTGGACGTGTTTCAGCTGATGATGATGTCTAGATAAATATTATTTTCTTCTAGACCAATCTTCTATACTTATACCCCCTTCCCTCCAATATGGTTGAGGGGAGTGATGGCTGCTGCTCGAGTCAACTCGTGCGCGGGTGCTGCTTGGGGGGACTGGTCCGACTACTATCCCTTTGGCTTTTTAGTTTGTTGTACCTACTTTCGTCGTATTTTATTATTTTTTTTCCCTGTATTTTTTGAACGGCAAGACACACTGTCGCTCTGATCTAACTGTAACATGACACACTGTTTAAAAAAAAAAAAGTGATAAAATGACAAGCCCGCTGAGTTTCTTGCCGGATCTTCTCAGTTGAGGCCGCGTTGTGATCCGGTGGTAGCTTTAAAAAAAAAAAAAAAATACATGACCTTTCAAAAGTGCTAGCGTTAAGCCTATTTGAAATAAACTATTTTTGACTTGACTTGACTTGACTTGACTATAATAAAACTATAACAGGTCCAATTCTGTACATTGAAGATATTTTGAAAATTATGTTTGGAGGGCATTCTATAACCGATATTAAAGCCAAAAAAAAAAAATATACAGACGAATTGAGAACCTCTTTTTATTTTTGTCTGTCTGTCTGTCTGTCTGTATCTCGGCTGAGCATCAAGCCGAAACTTCTGGATGGATTGAAACGAAACTTGGCATGATTTGAGTTAATACTCCGAGGTAGGACATAGGATTCTTTTTATCCCGACATTCGGCACGGTTCCCTTGGGAGAGGGGACTAAAGTCCAAAATATGTACTTGGTTATACGCTTGCTCCGATTTTAACAATTTTTCATCATAATTATAATAAATATTTGTAAGGGAACACTCATAGACAGTTGTTAACAATGATCAGGTTAAGCAACGTTAGCTAAGGTCATTAAATAGATGGGTGACGTTTCACGCCATTTGAACTAAACGTCTCCGTGCTTCGGAGGGCAAGTACAAAGTGGTTTTTAACGGTCTTTAAAAAAGGAGGTTTTGTATTCTATGCGAATGTATATTATTGAAATTTTAGTTAACGTAAACACAGCGCGGGCGGAGCTGCGTGGGTCAGCTAGTTAAGGAAATATATTTGCGTATTTAAAAGTTGATGTTTTCAAGAAGGGTACTGCCACTCGGAGTCCTTTAATAAATCATTACTAACTCACTACCACACTTACAAACGTCAATTAGAGTTAATGATCCTTAATCCAGTATATATTTATAAGTATTAGTATCAGTTGTCTGGTGTGCATAGTACAGGATCTGCCAAGTTTGGGATCGGATGACCGTGTGTGGATTGTGCCAAGATATTATTATTATTTACAAGATCCAAATCGTAGCAATAAAAGTTTGAATACAGGAGTTATGGTTGATCGGTGGCCAGCCAAAGACAATTAATATAACATATTAAACCCTACCAAGAGTCTGGGTATAAGTATGAATTTAACATTAAGAAAACCTCAACTCAAGAAAATGCAGGTAGGTAATCTATAATAATAAAACTGTAACAGGTCCAATTCTGTACATTGAAGATATTTTGAAAATTTTATTTGGAGGGCATTCTATAACCGATACTGAGGCCGAAAATGTATTTTTTTTAATTTTTGTCTGTCTGTCTGTCTGTCTGTCTGTATCACGGCTGCGCATCACACCGAAACTACTGAATGGGTTCAAATAAAACTTGGCATGATTTGAGATCTTACTACGAGGTAGGACATAGGATACTTTTGATCCCGTAATCTAGCACGGTTCTTTTGGGAAAGGGGATTAAAGTCAAAATGTGTACTTGGTTATACGCTTGGTCCGATTTTATCAATTTTTCTTCATAATTATAATAAATATTAGTAAGGGAACACTCATAGAGAGTTATTATCAAGGTTTTGTAATCGATCGGGTTAAGCAACGTTAGGTAAGGTCATTAAATAGATGGGTGACCGTTTAACGCCATTTGAACTAAACGGGTCCGTGCTTTGGAGAGCAAGTACAAAGTGGGTCCCAGTTTTTAACCGACTATAAAAAAGGAGGTTATGTATTCGATGCGAATGTCTGTTATTAAAAGTTTAATTAACGTAAAAATAGCGCATGCGGAGCTGCGTGGGTCAGCTAGTAATAAAAATAAGAAGCTCCAAACTACAGACCACAAATAGACATACAGACAGACAGGCTTCAAACTAATAACACCCCTGCTTTTTGCGTCAGGCGTTAACAAGACACAAGCCGTGCCAATAAGTCTGTAAATGTCACTGACTTTCACGCTTGAGCTACGGTTGGAGTAGAGAAAGGTGAATAGTCAAAGGCACATTTCTAAATCCAGTCTTTATTAACATTCATGTTTGTACCTACTATGCACATTGAAAATTGCTTTTCATAGTTCAGGAGATCTTTGAGTTATTAGCGTAGAATTTGAGCAGACTTATGTGAAGATTTTTGGAAATTCAATACCTAAGGGCAATGATGTTTTATTTTAAAGATCAATTCGCTTGAAATTTTCTGAAGACTCTTCAAATATAATAAAATAAAGACAAATTCAAAGCAACCATATGGTTGTGCTAAGGGTTAGTAAACATCTTCGGAGTTGTTGGAAGTTCGGGGTGTGGGCCCCAGGACGTCAATTGAGTACGGCGGCTACAGCCAAGGGGGTTTTAGTGGGTAAGAATCCCACATACCCCGGTCGAGCCCCACAGCTCCCGGGAACCTTTTGAAGGTTTCCCCCGCGTAAAAAAAGGGTTAATAAACATGCATGGCTAAAAATTTAAATACCCTATCCAATTGGAAAATGTTTGTTGGAGGCAAGTTAAACGGTAAACCGAGACTAAAAAGAATTATATAAAAGTTTATCTATATCTGTGTGAGCACACCAGTGTGTCACGTATAATGTACCCAAATTATCTGTGAGATGTCAGTGTCGCCACTGTCTATGCAAATACGTCAAACTGATCGTAATTTTCATGAGAATATTTTAGTTCCTATTTCTAGCACCTATACAGATAAGTTGGTCGCTCTGTAACTGAAGTACTCCTTACTTACTAATATTAAGCAAGCGAAACCACGGGCAAAATCTAGTTTCTGATATTAATTAAACGTGTCACCTAATATTGGACAAGGTGAGATCATTAGTTTTACTATTTCACATTCGATATGCAATCGTTATAATTATTTCCGTTGTAACAAGAACTGTTTATATTTGTCTTTGTTTCTCGTAATTGGTGTATTTCTTAGTAGGAAAATATTTAGATACGAGCTTCTACCAACACGTAGCTTAGAAATAAATCATGGTAAAACAGAGGTAAAGCTGTAATTTATTTGTGATCGCGGTCCCAGCTGCGGTTTAATACCGATGTGAGTACAAAGAGAAATGGAAGGAAACAAAACATAATAATTTCATTTTTACTTCAATTATCCGTGGATAAGTATGTATGGCGTGTAAGTTGCTGCTATGCTATCCATTAACGAAATCTTTTTTTTTTTTTTGTTTTTTTGTTTTTTTTTTTTTTGCGATGGTGGAATCCTCATAGGATACCACGCGCACGACGCCAACCATGCGCGGGTTATGTCGGACTCTTACCGACTAAACCACCATCGGGCCTTCCAGCACCTCCGCTATAGTGGCGGGCCCCGGGAACGTACTTTGTACTACATCCGGTTCCCGCCAGCGGCCGTTCGGCTTACGCCAAACCCACAACCGGCTCGACCAAAATGGCCAAGCCGGAGCCTTTGCAGGCTCTCCCCCCCATTGTCACGTGCGGTGGCCACCAGTCCACTCTGCTCAACAGAGAAGTACCAGGGGCGACCACAGTGACACACACCCTATAGCCTTTCGGCCCTACCCCCCCAATTGCACCGAGCTACCGGGTCCCATACCCCAGGTACTGCCGTCTGCCAGGTCCCATACCCTGACAGCACGGTTGCTGCGGTGCCCCCGCCCTAAGGCCTTTCGGCCCGACTCCCCCCTGCACCACCACCGCGCTCAACCGACGTGCGAGTCCATCGGGAACAGCGGCAGCGGCGCCCCCGCCCTACGTGGCCTTTCGGCCCTACACCCACCCGCGCCTCACTACCGCTCAACCAGTACCCCCGTACCGGGAACAGCAGTTCGGCGCCCCCACCTAAGGCTTCGCCACCGAGCAACAACTGTATTAACGTAACCTATAGTGGCTGTATCGTCGAGCCAACCTTGAATACGACGTCGAGCTTAACGCTGTTAAAATCCATATTCAACCTTAAGTAGTTCCACTGAAAACCGTATATACTCGTGGCGCTAGTACTGCGTAATCAAACTGAGTGAATAGGAAAAAGCAAGTCGCCGCTGCCCGCAACGTCGGACTTGAGGTGGCAGGGCTGTTCTTCTGTTAAGGTAGTTTGCTGTTATCATAAAATATTATTTATATAGACGTTCACTGCTGAACATAGGCCTGCCTCTTCGATCACCACAATGAACGACAATTGGCTATTTGCATCCATCGATTACCTGCAACGCGCACAATGACGTCAGTCCACCTAGGGACAATGCTGCGAGGCCTACCTACACTGATCGTCACTCGAGAACCTTTCTTCTTCTTCGAGCGATGTGGCCTGCCCATTGCCACTTAGACTTGCAGATTCTGAGAACTGTGTCGGTGATTTTAGTTCTTCGGCGAATGTCCTCATTGCGGATTCTGTCGCGCTAAGAATCTCCGAGCATAGGTCTCTCCATAGCTCGTTGTGTGACTGTGAGCTTCTCTAAAATTCCGGTCCAGTCAGGGACCACGTCTTATTGCCGAACCTACAAACGTCAATTAAAGATAATGATGATTAATGAAGTTTTTTAAATCGTATTATTTCGACACTCGAAGTCAATTAATACTTAATACGCTGATAGTGAGTAGAGATAACAATTATCTCGTGTTCAATAATCGAAAGTAATCGAAAGTAATCTGCTCCAACAGTTGAAAAATAAATAGATTTTAAAAAGTGACTTACTTAGAATTAATTTTAATTAGGGTTTGTGAGTGCGGCAATTAGTACTAATTGTCATCACTATTCTAATGTTGGTGGGTCTAAACTGGGCCCGGTAATCACCGCTACGCACTTCGACCCAGTTGGGTCTATTGTACATGCTCCAGCCTTTATTGCTGAAATATCGAAGAGTTCCTCAAGGTACCCCACGACTACGCCAGGAGTTGTACACAATCTGGCGTAGGATATGGGCCGCTCCCAGATAATTCATCCTACGTTTTTCAAGAGCGTCGCAGCCACACAATATGTGAAGCCTTAGATTTAATTCATCTAAGTCTGAAGCATTGACTCTTTTACATCTTCACAAAATCTGCTAGTATTTACAAAGCCAGTAGTACTGATTGTGTTAATGGCCTTGTAGCTGGTGAAATTACCTGGTACAAGTAGTAACTAGTTCTAGTTAAAGAACACCATCTCTCTTAATAATCGTAATATTTTTATATATTTTATTTTTTATATTATATACTACTATTATATATATTTTCTTCTTCTTCTTCTATTCAACAATAAGATTTTATTTTTATTGAAGTGCACCATCAACTGCCCATTATGTTTCTCTCTCTCATTTTCTAGTTAGGTTGCCTGCAGGCTTAGCACGATTTGCCAAGACTTCGTAATCTTGACAGTTCGGTGTGGAGTATGACGTAGTTATCGACTTAGCTAATACCGAAAATGATGTTTGTACGTCGATAGCTACGTCATACTCCACACCGAACTGTCAAGATTACGTCTTGGCAAATCGTGCTAAGCCTGCTGGAAGAGATTGCTTTTTAGCGATAAGGCCACCTTTGTACATTGATATCTTCGACGTATTGTTAAATTTACATGTAACTTTTGGTGTACAATAAAGTGTATTTATCATTATTATTATTAACTAATGTCTCAGGTGACGAGCGGCTGTGTTGTGCAGCTCTCTATAGGCAGGCGTATCGACGCAGTCGTATAATATCAGCAATTGTTTTGCTTGTCCCGTCACTAAGTTGAATAAAAATACCAGTCAAGTGCGAGTCGGACTCGCCCACCGAGGGTTCCACACCATCATTAGACGTATTAAAGTTATTTTACTAGTCGTCTTACACCTCAGATAGCAAAAAAAACAAACCGCAAAACTAAGTTTGTTTGTCGGGGTTTTTTTAGGATTACTAAAAAACTGTACTACTTAGAAAGATTATTTTATTTTTCCTGTAAAATATAGATAGACATGTATTACCCATAATTATTTCCGATTTTTCCCTCCACAAACTTCGGAGATAAGGGGGGGGGGGGGAACGGTATTTTCTTTGACATTTTTGATTATCAGCCAAAAACTGAGTGACATAAACCAAAATAAAAATCTGTTTTGAGATGTGCAAATGAAGCGCTTTCATATGACACCCCACTCAATATAGTAGTCTCACTTTGAAATTTTGATGACACATTTCGACCCCCATAGTAAAAGAAAAAATATTTTTTTTTCATAAATTGGGTAATTAAGATCTAAAATTATTACAAGTTTCAAATTGATAGCATCATTGGTTCCTGAAATATATAGATGTGTGACAGACAAACAGACAGACGAAGTCAGTAAGGGTTCCTTTTTTACCTTTTAGGTATGGAACCCTAAAAATAGGGGAAAAAAACGTATAAACAGCTATAAGATTAGGTTGCAAAACAGTCAGTCTGACAGCCAAATAAGGCCAGCAAGGTTTGGGGATATTTAAAGTACCTACATTGCCTAGGTCTCGCTTTGTCACTGTCACATTATGTAACTTATCTTTCCTACTATAGCTACGTGTTAGACAGAAGGATCAACGTCTGCTCTAACAATAGATGGTCTTATCTTTGGGGTTTACGGCTGCGTCGGGTTTAACGATTTTCGATGACAAAACGTTTAATGTAATAGGTAAATACAAATACGTTTTAGCAGGTTTTGGCAGAATTAAAAACAGAAATTTTGTATATAGATACTTATTACATACGCGAGCGCCCTATATTATGTCCTACTATCTGACCCACGCAGCTCCGCCCGCGCTGTGTTTACGTTAGCTAAACTTTCAATAATGTACATTCGTATAGAATACAAAACCTAGTTTTTTAAAGTCGGCTAAAAACTTGGACCCACTTTGTACTTGCCCTCCGAAGCACGGAGACGTTTAGTTCAAATGGCGTTAAACGGTCACCCATCTATTTAATGACCTTACCTAACGTTGCTTAACCTGATCGATTTCCAAACATTGTTAACAACTGTCTATGAGTGTTCCCTTACAATTATTTATTATAATTATAATGAAAAATTGTTAAAATCGGAGCAAGCGTTTAACCAAGTACACATTTTGACTTTAGTCCCCTCGCCCAAGGGAACCGTGCCGAATGTCGGGATAAAAAGTATCCTATGTCCTACCTCGGAGTATTAACTCAAATTATGCCAAGTTTCGTTTCAATCCATCCAGTAGTTTCGGCGTGATGCTCAGCCGAGATACAGACAGACAGACAGACAGACAAAAATTTTAAAAATTACATTTTCGGCCACAGTATCGGTTATAGAATGCCCTCCAAATATAATTTTCAAAATATCTTCAATGTACAGAATTGGACCTGTTACAGTTTTATTATAAGTATAGATAGATGTTCAACCAGTTACATGAAATCATCATCATCATCATCATCGTCATCATCAGCCGGAAGACGTCACTGTTGAACAAACTAAGGGGGACGCCCCCTTAGTTCGCAACAATACGAAAGTTAACACCATCCACCGGTTGCCTGCGACGCTGCGTCTTCAGTTTCGCGGTTGTCACTCGAGAACCCAACGTATACTGGTATACCGTATTATTATTATAAAAGTACCTACCAAGGAAATAGGTATTTAATGCATACAAGATAGATCGATAGATAAAATCTTTATTGCGCACATTACAGAAATCAGTTACAATTTTTAAGGAAACTTAAAAAACTAATGTGAGTACTAAAGGCGATCTTATCGCTCAGATCGATCTCTTCCAGATTATCTTTGTAAATGGAGCTTTATAAAAAAACTGCAGTGTGGTGTAAACTAATATACTTGTCAGTTGGCCAATCAATTCGTTTAACAGTCATCAGTTGCGTTTTGTTCACGTACAATATAAGACGTCTCTCTATGCCTCGTATTTACTGAGTAGTTCGCAAATGTTTGCTACGCAGTCAGCAAATAGCTAGGACTCGTAAGACGCTGACGACACAAAGGACGGGCATCCGTCTCGGACGTGGTAAGTGCAGGACGCAGGGCAGGACGTCCGGGAGTTACAATCGACCTTGTCGCTCGACGTTGCATCTTGAGCCCATTATATATGTAGGTACTGGCTACATGCTTTATGTATGCATATCAAAGAATATTCACATTGTAGACTGAAGATCTCATATGTTACGGTTTGTAGTGAGATGGGTTTTCATCAGATGTTTTGACGCTTTCAAGAGTGGAAGCCAAAACCTTTGACAAGTTTAAAATAGGCGAATAGATAAACGATTAAGTTACAATCTAACTTAAAGTAGACTGGTGGCACGGCTTAATGGATAAGCCGCCATATACCTAGCCATGTGTAACCTTTCTTACCTACTTAGCGGTTGTCGATTCTCGGCACTAACGGTCTGTCTATTCTCATTTTAACTCAATGATTACGGAGACTAGCGCCTGTAGCTAAAACCAGCGGTAAATAACTATTAGATATCCTGAAATTTCTTTTACCTTACAAAAGGCTTTAAAACATATTTGTTTTGCATATAAATACGTTGGCAATGGTGTTTTTTCGTCAGATATCCCTTTAAAGATGGGTATTTATTTTTCAATCACTTTAATGTGTTTTGAAGCGAATAAGCCTTAGGGCGCGACAGATTGGATCATTTGTATGATACTCCTATGTGTTTTGTGGCGTAGTTAAGTGATGGAATAATAAAACCCGGGATATAAATGGATTTTTTTCCTTGTTTTTTGTCTCACTGTAGGGCACGGGCCTTCCCTCAAGATGAAGGGGCTTAGGCCATAGTCCACCACGCTGGCCAAGTTGGGGACTCGCACGTCATTCCGAAGCTAGTTAAGCTTTCTCAGAGATGCAGGTTTCCTCACGATGTTTTTCTTCACCGACAGCTAGTAACAATGGCACAAAATTGAATGACCGAATATCAACATATACTTGCCTATAATGACGTTTTTACGAGTTACATAATGTTCGGATGTAAAAAGGGCGAATTTTCTTCTGTCCCATTTTCTATACCTTCTAAGGTTGTCTAGCTTAAATTTAATACACCATTTTTGAGCGTAGTCGTGTCGGGGTTTATGTTGTTCCACGGTCTTCAAATCCTTTTGTACGTGGTACATCTGGGGTAACACGGTTAAAAAATTGTCCGTGGTATTACTGTTGGTTGGTACATAGGGCACACTGACAGACAGTTCTGCGCTCCTGGCCGCTCATAAATACATATTTTAATTTCGAATGTTAATTTTTTTTACACTTATGAAAATCAATCATTGATTAAAAATAAATTGGCGGGAAATCACGTGTCACCTGAGATCACGTGTGAAGTTGAAGTTCGTCGTCCGTAGCAAAAATTGGAAAAAAAATATAAGGCGATGATTTTATATGATTTTAAAAGTTCACTTACTCCGTAAGACTGCACTGCTCGTCTTCAAAATGCTTTTGGGAGGGAAGGCCCTCATTTGAGCACCGTAAGGCGTTGATCGTGGCCATGCTTCTCTGCATGATGAAATTCGTGAAGGTCGGCTGGTCGGCCCTCAACTGCGGTCTGTGAGAAAAATGTGGCCACTGCCAGGCAACTAATTAAAGAAAACCGTCGAATCACCTATGAAGAGATTCTAAGACATTTGTGGATTTGTATGGGCCAAATTCATTTTTTTTTTATTTTCTGTGGTCTATCTACCGTATAGGAATAGGATCTTTCTTCTCCATTAAAATTCCATGCGATCCACTCCACGGCTCATACGGTGTTTAATTAGTTTGTTGGATGTTCTTGGTACTTTTAACATTACCCAAATGTGTTTGCTCCTTCTCTACTTCTCCCGCCTCTGGTAAAATGTATGTATGCATAAAGAATCATAAACGATAATTTTAATTCCTGGAAACAGCTTTTAAATGGTATAAACACCTCAAAAACATGATAACGTGCTTAAATGATAACCCTACGCAGGCGACGTACGCAGATTATTTTAGAATTACTTAATAGGTGATACCTCACTTCTCTTCGTACATTTTTAGTAAGTATATGGTTTGTTGATTATCTGAACGATAATAATTAGTCTGGTTAATCGATTCTATACTATATTATGGCCCAAGTGCACCGACAAAAAGACGTCCGTTATCAATTTTTCAGAATCGATGATCTATTTTTCACCACCACCTTAACCCCGGTTATGGACCCTCAACAGTCCATTATCTCGACACCCCCGGTCACCGTTAAGGACTGTTAAGTAGTTAAATAGATAATCGATTCTTTGCTAAAATTAACGAACGTTTTTTTGTCGGTGTACTTGGGCCTAATCAAAGCTTCAATTTTATTTACTTACTTATATCTCGTCTCTGGATATCTTTTAGATATAACTTTTTTTTTTAATGAATTAATTTCCTAATTTTTAATTTTTAGTTATATTTTAGTACCTACCTTTTAGAATTAAAATATATTCTGTACATTAAATTAGAAAAGTAATGAAATAAATGAGACTTAATGGAGACTTATTATAGTTTAACAATGTATACAAGTCAACTAGCGCCATCTATTAAGTACGATGTCAAACCTGTTCTACCTTTACAATGTCATGATAAATACTTATTATAGTTTAACAATGTATTATTAAGAATAGATTTCCTAAACAAATTTTCTTGAACAATATTTAGACATATTCACATAAATGTATACATATAAATATCTGATCCAGTGTGGATCCAACCAATAATTAGTTTCGCTACCACTCCTTGTTAGTTTTGCGAAACTAATTAAGGTTATGGTCTACTAAAATAAATGTGCTATACTATGATTTTGCAGCATATACCTACATGTACCTACCTAACTATTAAATACATTCACAAAAGCAGATGAATTCATAATAACAGACTAAACAGGTTCCCATCAAACCCGCATTTTAATTGTGCTTGTCGTTTAAGAGCGGCAATCCCACAGACAAGCGGCCAAAGTTATTTACTTTGGCCGCTTGTCTAACTATATTTTTGGCGGAGGCTAAATTTCCATTTTTTATAATTTAGATTGCATATACGTACACTTTACACTTTCCAATCTAAGTTAGATCATTTACTTTTGCTTATTCGCTAAGTTTTTATTGACTTGGTTATATGAATAAGTAAAGTGTTAATTAAAATAAAACCCTCGACAAGAGTCGAATATATAAGAAGTAATTTTAGATGCCGAGTTCCTGTACCTTTCTACTTTATCAGCACATCCTGATCGATCACTATCAACTATCCGTCGAGAACACTCCGGGTCTATGTTATATGAAGCTAAGCTTATATCACCCATTGAGGTATTGTGTACTATACCTCAGTGATGTGATCATCTTCTTGCTCCATTATCAGACCGTGATCACCATCTTTCTACCAACTACTTGTCAAACCTAATCCAATGAGACCAAACTCGGTGGGTCTACGTTGAATAAAGCCGAGTTCCTCTGACCGCCTTTCTGGTCCACCATCACACCCTTGTGAAGATAATAATATTGGTCAGTATCATCAGATTTACATAATTTACTAAATATGTCGTCCTGACAAATGAAAACAACTAAAATTGTCAATTGTACAGCTAATATTTCTACATCAACTAGGAATAGAGCTGATGGTTTTTGAACGGCTGAAAAGATATTTGCGAAACATAGCAAAATACTATCTCAATTAAACCAGCTTTCGACTAAAAAAAAAAGCAATAAAACCCGTTCATTTGTTTTAGAGCTACGATGCCATAAAGATACACAGACTTTTTACTTATCTGTTTTCGTCGCGGGTTTAAAAACAAACACGTTACTAGCTACGAAAATTCAGTTATCTCTCAAAGCAAACACTAATGTACAGGCATCGCTGTGTATTGCCATGGGGTAATACACAGAATAAATTTTAATATAATATTTTATTTGCGGATCTTACGTGTTTTGCTGGCGGCCAGACCCGGCTTCGGCGGTGACGCGGCTCGGCGGTCGGATTGCCTAGCAATCGTCTGCGTCCGTTATCGATGTAATCCTACTGTCGGTGAGCCTGGATTACTTCTGTCCACGATCTGAGACCCATTGACACACGCTGACATTTCACATATTGATCTAGAATTAGCCACTGAAACTCTTTAACGATGTTCTTATTTTAAGAACATCGTTAAAGCTGCTTCTTAGCTCTATGCTAATGAAAAATCTATTATACATTATTAGTTCTATATATTTATCCTTGCTGTGTTTTTTTTTAAATTAATTTGACTTGCAATATTTTGTCTCACTGTTGGGCAAAGGTTTTTTTTAACGAAATTTAATGGAAATCGATCATCGTATACCTATAGAAGAGCAACGTTTTTTGTATAATAATAATATATGATCGTCATATTATCAATATAAAATTTGATTGCGCTATATTGCAAATACACATCCACATTTACTATTATCCATCAAGTAATTAACGTGTCGCATAAAGTTAGTAAGTTAGCTCAAGCAATCAATCTAGTTCACAATACTCATTACCACCGCGCGGTGTGGCCTTCCCATGAGAGAAAGAGGACACCCATTTGTTTTATCAGACAGATTTATAGCTAACTTCTGTCTCCATAGAACAAAGTGGGAGTAATTCTTCACACTTTCTTGCAGTGTTACCAGCAGATAAATAAAAAATTGGGCAAAAGCTGTGCCGGAAGGCCAACATTGGAAAAAATATTACCCATCTGCGACTAAAGGAGGGTTTAGGTTTTGAATGTAAGCATGTATTTTAGCGACGCGACGGCGGCGGTGCTAAAGGGAGGATCCTCCGACCGAGCGAGGTGTGATGCTCGGCCAGGGCCGAAGCCCCCGACAGTTGTTGTCGGGATGTTGTATATATTCTCCGAGTTGGAGAAACTTCGTTTGCACGATTCAGAAATATTCAGAAATCGGTGGTGCGATCTGTCTTTTTGTATGTGGTACTTCACTTCATCGCAGCGCTACCACATGTGGCGTCATCTGGCTGTGTCGAGTCGCCACAGTATGTCTATTTTTTTCTATGTGCCATGCTAATACAATAGGTAATTGTCAACTGACTCGATGTTTTTGATAGATTGGCTGTTAAAGACTCAAAGGCCGATGGCAGCCAAAGGCCGACATAGATTCAGAAAGGCCGATCTGGCAACGCCGCTGTCTTGTGGCATTTCATGGCGATAACCACATGTCTGTAGAGCGGCCTAGCTACCACTTCGAAACTTGAGTGATTATGAAGTTATTCAGCAATTTAAGAATGTACAGGTATTGGTAAAGTTCTCGTAAGTATCAAATGAACCGTATCATCCGCGACGAAGTTGAGTGTAACTTTGAACGTAAACTCAGTTTATTTTGCTCACGCTGGCAGCTAGTGTTGTTAAGCTTTGTTGGAAATTTAAATACTAAGCGGTTTCAGTTATGCTTAGGTAAGTATGTGAATACGTGTTAAATGTTTTTAATTTTTGTTACGAGTGTTTTAAGACAAATGATTTATTGTTGATTTTTACTCTTTATTGCCTTCGATTTGTTTTTTTTTTTCATAATAGCTCAAACTTTACATAGAACGTTGACTTCATTATGTATATATTTTACTGTGGCGACTCGACACAAGATGACGCCACATGTGGTAGCGTTGCGATGAAGCGAATTACCACATACTACAAGACAGATGGCGCCACCGATTTCTGAATCGTGCAAGCGAAGTTTCAAAGTACGTTCACTTAATATACAATATCCCGATATCAACTTTTGGGGCCTTCGGCCCTGACCGAGCATCACACCTCGCTCGGTCGGAGGATCCTCCCTTTAGCACCGTCGACGCTTTGATAATCTGGTGACCCCGCACAGAACATTGACGCAGCCTTCGGATCGGACATCAGCGCAGCATCGCCATCGCCCTCTCCCCACAGCAGCAACTCTCCAGCATCAACCAGCGAGTCACAAGCCAGTAAGTAAACGGGCTCATCGGACGACCACCGCATTGCAGCTGCAGATGCAAGCCTGGTTTACCTTCGGCCTCAACGTGGCATAGCACCCCTGCATTACGGCCGGTTCATGTAAGAAGAGTGCATCCCTCGCACCGGTTCGTCTAGCAGACGCCAGCGATACTCACTACACACCTCGACTCACTGAGGACGACGCAGCATCAGCCCCGACCCACTGGGACTACGCACCGCAGTTCCGACTCACGGGAACTGCATCCACTGGCACACTGGTATAGCGACTGGAGCGCAAGGACAAGCTGGCACATGAAGACATTCATCGACTTCCAGTCTTCGGGGTGAGGGATGTGGCGACTCAACATAACCAGATGACGCCACATGTGGTACAGCAACGCGATGAAAAGAAAGCAGTATTACATACAACGCGATAGATGGCGCCACCTGCGAATCCTGAATCTCGCAAGCGAAGTTTCTCCAACTCGGAGAATATAATACAACATCCCGGCAACAACTGTCAGGGGCTTCGGCCCTGACCGAGCATCACACCTCGCTCGGTCGGAGGATCCTCCCTTTAGCACCGCCGTCGCATCCCTAAATTACCATCGTCAGGTTAATGTTATTATTTGTTCACAATATGCTTATTTTTAGGAAACATTGCTCAGCTTCGAATGCTTTTGGTAATATATTTAAAATAATATTAAAAATTTAAACAATTTAAAAAGCAATTAAAAGATTTATTGATCGAAAATTTTTACTATAGAATAATAGACATTTTGAACGACAGATTAATTGTATTCATTATAATAATATTCTTGTTAATTATTTTAATATGTTATAAGTAAGTTAATTATTTATTAGTAAATTGTAGATTTAAATAAACCAATGTTTGCATACCTAATAAGGTAGATCATAGAGGACATTATCATTTATTAAACACCCATGTTAGTAATAAGTAGGGACCGGATTTATATGTAAATACATATTTTTAATTTCAATAGTTTTTGCTCAGTATGTTGTTTTCTTCACGAATCATGACATTTGGAATGAGAAAATGCAATTTTTATTTTCCATATTTTGGCATATTTCAAAGATAAGTCCATATTTTTACAAAAATGAATATATTTCTGTAAAAAGGGTAGTAAATTGATGTATACGAAACAAAGTACTTAAGATAATCGTAGGTAAATCACAAAAAAAAAAGTTCATACGGGGTAGGAACAGTTTGCGAATGAACAAAATATTTATTATTCTGTAAACGTGTCACATCGCAGTCACGGGTCGTTACAGAAGATTATACAGCCTGTACCTACCAAGCCTTATTTTGACCAAACAGAACAAACTTGAATTTTCATCTATCCATTCGTTAGGAAGTTACGATGCCAGAGACAGACAGACAGATATAAGCAAACTCAAACATGTCTTTTTTGCATTGGGGGTTACAGAACATGAGATCCGGGTACTGCAACAACACAAATACTGAAAAGAACTGCCATATACCTGAAACTTATGGTTATTTTTAACTCCATATTTTTCCATATTTTGCTTTTTAGTCCATACTAGCTGACCCACGCAGCTCCGCCCGCGCTGTGTTTACGTTAACTAAACTTTCAATAATATACATTCGCATAGAATACAAAACCTCCTTTTTTAAAGTCGGTTAAAAACTTGAACTCACTTTGTACTTGCCCTCCGAAGCACGGAGACGTTTAGTTCAAATGGCGTTAAACGGTCACCCATCTAATTAATGACCTTACCTAACGTTGCTTAACCTGATCGATTGTCAAACATTGTTAGCAACTGTCTATGAGTGTTCCCTTATAAATATTTATTATAATTATAATGATTATCGTTTTTTTAGTCCATATTATATGTATATATTTTGGAATTTTAAATATACAATGTGTGGAAGACAATACGACAATTAATGAAATATCTGGTAATACCACTACACAGGAGTATTTTGGAACCGTCAAATAAATCCATGCAAAGAAATCAAATTTTTTTACTTTTGATTAATATATACTGCAGAAAGACGTAATCAAAATAAAACACCATTTGTAAATATTGGGCCATTAACCTCTGGTACGGGCAGCAACAGCGCGGGCGGAAATATCTACTTCTTCGTATGTTTCGACACGATCACACCGAATAGTCACCTCTCTAGTAATTATTTATTAGATTAATTACAATCACTTTTTCTAATCTCTTATTAGGCATTCGACTAGGAACGTCATTACGCACATGATGTTTAATTTATTGTCGTATTATCCACCCCAGATGGTATATAAATCCGGTCCCTAGTAATAAGCATATCTATGGTCAGCAAATAAAGATGATTTGATTTGAGTTGAGGCCACAGACGTGCTATGCTAACACAAATACAACATATCGGATTTGCTGTGATACCAAGGCGGACTCTACTAAGACAAGTACGAAGACAATCCGGGTAGTAACGTTTTATATAATTAATTTAAAAAAGTATAGGTAGGTGAATCTACCTAATTTCCTGCAATAATTAATGATTCTAAAAGCCGGGTATGTAGTAAAGCTATTCGTATTCACTTAATTTATATACAACGAAACGTAATGTGCTCATTTATAGAAGCCTACATCGCATTAACAATGAAGTAATTATGCCGGACTCCCCATTGTGTGGCCATCGCCGACGCTTAGGCTGATGATAAATTGCCTACTAATGACTATGTTAGTGGAGACGAACTAGCCGAAGATAATTAAGGAGAATGGCCGGCGATAATTTATCAAATGAAACATCTTATAGTAATGACGACTACCTATAAGGAAAGCAGTATTTTGTGAAGTAAACAAAATAGCGTCGCCTTTTTTTTTTACTAAATACATACATATATAGTTAGATAACACCCAGAAATATGGTGGGAATAGAACCCACGATCTATTGGGTGGCAGCCAGGGTAACCAATAGACCCGTCATTGTTTATGTTGTAAATTATTAAGGGTTTAAATTATAAAAAATAATATTTTTTTGTAAAATCACTAAGTAGTAGTTTTATTTTCATTAATACCGTACCTAATATGTAATTGACAAGTTTGTATTTACTGCACCCGATACTGCTTAATTACTTTTAGATATTTCAAAGGGTCTCTGATGCGAACTATCCAATATCCGTTCGAAGCAATATTCTAGAAACCTGGAATATTACTTCAACAGACATAGGTTACTGCACAAGACAGTTCTGTGAATGTAACATTTTAGAGATGATTAAAGTCAAGAACTTAATAGAATCTTGTTTCAAGAAAATAGAATCTCTTTTTGTCGCTTTTTGTAGTCTTTATGAAATAATAATATTTCTTAGAATATATACTCATATTTTCTGCAATCTAGTTTTCAATTTTACTGTAATGAGAATCTGAAAAAATATAGAATGGTGGGAACTGTGGTAATTATGTTTAATTTTAGTTTTCTGACGAGTGTTCTGCACACCAGTTTCGTATATTTATTGAAGAGAAAAAGATCAGGTCTAAAAAGGCCACTTTCGGGGAATCATAATATGTAAGTTACCGTTTAATTTTTATTCGTATGACAGCATTAACATCAAATATGAGTATGCTAATTAGTGTTAATAAATGAATTGAGTATGATTGACCTAAAATGTGTGATCATTTTACGAAAATTACAGGAATTGCGAAGAATTTGATAGAAATTCAAAATACGAATTCCTTACAGAGGAAATGCTTAATGTGGCCTTTTTAGGCCCGCTGATCTTTTTCTCTTCAATAAATATACGAAACCATGTTTTATTGTTGTAACATAAAAAGGAGAAAAAAAGAAAGATTTTTATTTTATTTAATGACATAAACAAAAAATATGCAAAAAAAATTGGAACGGTGCCCACTCAGCTTAATGTCGTCGCTCCAATAAGTAACAACGCTAGTGTTCCGTCAGCACCTAGTGACGACCTACACCTAGGCATGCATGCCTGCGGCGTTTGAGGCGTTTTGTACTATGAGCAACAGCGCCAGCAGAAGTATCCAGAAGATGTGACGGCGCAAGTGTATCGACTCAAGTTGCGTCCCATACAAGGGGCCGTCCCATCTTCTAAGGAACTAAAGTCAGACCGTCGGGTCGCTAGCCATCGTCACGATAAGGGCCGCTGGGTTCTGGAATAGCGGCCATGTTGACAGAAATCTTTGCATACTAAGTATAAAACAAAGTCGCTTTCCGCGTCTGTCCGCTCCATCCGCTACATTCTCCTAAATAACGCAACGGATTTTTAAGCGGTTTTCTTCATCAGTTAGATAAGTTATTAATAAAGGTTTATAAATAAAAAACCTAATCAGGTTTTGTGTAAGTAACAAGTAATAAGTTTTAAAAACTAAAACCGGACTATGGTTAACATCGCAGTCTAATAATGTGATATTATATAGCCTATAACCAGCGGACAATCAAGAAGCTTCTACTTCTAACGACACCCTACTTGTCAAATTATTTTAAGTGGATACATACATACAAAGAAATCATAACCCTCACTCCATTCCGTAGTCGGGTAAAAAGAAAAACAATATATTGCAACCGAGTCTTTTAAATTATACCATTGCGAAGCCGGCTCGGGTCCTTAAATAAAATAAAAAGTTGTTAAATATCTTCTCGAATGTATTTAATTATGGTATTGATCTTCTATCTATACTTATAATAAAACTGTAACAGATCCAATTCTGTACATTGAAGATATTTTGAAAATTATATTTGGAGGGCATTCTATAACCGATACTGAGGCCGAAAATGTAATTTTTTAAATTTTTGTCTGTCTGTCTGTCTGTCTGTCTGTATCACGGCTGAGCATCACGCCGAAACTACTGAATGGATTCAAATGAAACTTGGCATGATTTGAGATCTTACTACGAGGTAGGACATAGGATACTTTTTATCCCGTAATCTAGCACGGTTCTTTTGGGAGAGGGGATTAAAGTCAAAACGGGTACTTGGTTATACGCTTGGTCCGATTTTATCAATTTTTCTTTATAATATAGTAAATATTAGTAAGGGAACACTCATAGAGAGTTGTTGTCAAGGGTTTGTAATCGATCGGGTTAAGCAACGTTAGGTAAGGTCATTAAATAGATGGGTGACCGTTTAACGCCATTTGAACTAAACGGGTCCGTGCTTCGGAGAGCAAGTAAAAAGTGGGTCCCAGTTTTTAACCGACTATAAAAAATGAGGTTATGTATTCGATGCGAAAGTCTGTTATTCAAAGTTTAGTTAGCGTAAAAATTGCGCAGGCGGAGCTGCGTGGGTCAGCTAGTATACAAATATTTTTTGAGGAGCCCATATTATAATCACGCTTGGTAAACGATCAGTTGGTTAAGCAACTACAGATATGGTCAGTCCTTAGATGGGTGATCGTTTAGTGCCATTAGAATTGAACTTCTACTGCCTGCTTTGGAGAGCACATTAAAAGTCGGTCCCAAATCCAGATTGATCCAGTTAACTAAACAGGTTGTTTACATATTTTCAATAAAACCTACTTACCAACGCTACACACACGTAAGAGGACGTTCATTTAATATGTTTGAGGACCTATATCATATTGATCCAAGGCACACTGTAGTTACCGTCCTTGACGTCAGGTAAAATTAATTCGCAGCACCTTTTAACAGAAATTCGCCGGAGCCTGTGATCCTCTAGGGGCGAGAGAAATTTATACGCCGCATTGCCTATTCAAAAAGGTCGCCTCGCTACGAAATAAATTGAGTAGACCGAGTAAAATAAATATCGCTGAGGAGAAACATAAATAAATGCGTACTCCGACACTCGTCACAATCGTACCGACACCTCGTTACCTGTCGCCTATCTTCACTTCGGCAGACATGAATTTCTAAAACATGTAGAGCACAGTAGGAATAATACTTAAAATTATAGCAGCCTAACTATGTACCGTCTAAAGGAGTTTACTGGGCTTGCGAGACTGGGTTATACCATGCCCGTGCTATTAACGTATCAGATAAGGAAACGGTGGCATCCTTGCACTGCAGAAATTAGGAAACGAACAGAAACACAATATATTCCGATTTCCGTCAGCGGCTGGTCGCTCTACAATCTATTTTACAACGGTGGGGCCGTTGTAAAATAATATAGTTAAGTACCTACATTAGAAACCAAATGGTTGAGACTTCTATGAACTGAAAACGTGTCATGCCCATCGTGTCTGTCCGGAACCTAGACGGTCGACTGTACCACAGTGTAAGTAAATGATCGGACACAACAACTTAATATCTCAGGTGACGAGCGGCAGTGCATTGCAGCTGTTATAGGCAGGCTCTGCCGACGATGATGATGATATGCAGGTGTTTGCCAATTTCTTGCTAGTCTCGTTACAATAATAAGCTTTATTTTGATTTAATGTGTAAGGGACATTAAAAAGTATGAATGGTACTTATTTATTGGATGTGTTAGTATTTGTAAGTGTATTTTCTTATTTTATGTTAGTAACGTTATTAGTAAGTATAAGGGCCGCCTGTTGCGGTACGCCTCTTCCAAAAGCTTACACTGATCTCTGTTTTTCGCCAATCTCGACCATGTATTTCGCACTACTTTTATCAGGTCATCGTCCCGTCTTTTATGTGATCTTTCAAGTCTTCTCTTTTTCTGAATGTTTCGTCACTAGGTTAAATATGAAAAATACAGTCAGAATTTAACATTGCACTCAATAAGCGACATATTATACAGCACCGGTGACTTAACGCGGTCACTATCCGCAGAGGCACACTGAACTTTACTAATAACAGAGCAAATCCCCTCGTGTTGTAGCCGTTGGCTCGTTTTGCGGTCCGCTAGTCATTCATTATCTCGACACGGACGCCAGTTAGTTAATAAATCTCTGAAATGCTTCAGCTACTATGTTATGCAGGATTATGGGAGCACCTCGTGGTGGCCTTTAAATTAAGCGTCTTTGGGTCGCTCGTTGTGTGGTTTATGTGTTATGGGCTTAAACTTAATAAAGCCGGCTAGTGGCTGTACCGAAATAGGAACGCTTCCAGATACGTACCTCGATCTGTCTAAATATTTTCGAACACAAAAGCTTTTGTATGTCAAGAATTACCGCAGTGACTTGAAAACAAAGCACGTTGTTGATTCGATTACTTTGGGCTGTTGGTTAACAAGATACATACTTTCATTTTTAAATAAGATTGACTAAGCTCATCTTTCATCTTGCTTTGCTACCTGCACAGCAATATCTATAACACAGGCACAGAGTTCTGTTCCTTCCGTTAAACACAAAAGCACTTCCTTCCATTCATGCTTGCGTCAGCCTGTACTATGGTAACCGGACAACTGATACAAATACTTATGTACATACTTTTATTTAAATAAATTCTTCATAGAGGTAAATAACATCCAGACACAGAATAAACATACATGTTGGTGGATATCGAACCTACGACTTTTTGTGTAGCGGCCAATGTGTCTAACCACTAGACCACACTAGACTACGGGCCCATCAAATAATAGTAAAAGTTTTGTGCAACATTCACCTCGCCTTGAAAGCTTTTGTGTAAGTTGTTGAATTCGTTTTGGATACTTGTAGAGCAATGATAGAAGTATAATGACTTAATAATGACGTGCATAGTGTAGCATAATAATTCAGAGTGCACACTCATATTTCACATTACCGTCACCCTGTGTATGTGGCTCCGCCTTTGGGTCGCTTTACTTATTCAGGAGGCTTTTTGCGGAATTATTCCAACGTATGTCTTGCATTGCGCAAATAATGATTAGAATGTGTTAGGGATTCCAGTATACAGTTGATATTAGAATCTATATGAGCCACAGTTAAAAGTAGATGTTGTACGCAGCATCGTTTGCGTGGAATTTGTATGTGTACTTAATTTCACCAAATCCATTAGGCCGTTACTGCGCTGTTTGCTTGCAAAATACATGTTCTTGTTGAACTAATATTATTTAGATGAGTGTCTGCACACTTTATATCGTTGTTTGTATATAGTACTTTTCTGACATCACTAAAGTAAGGTCCTAAGAACCAGCGCTGGTAGTCCGCATCAGCATATTACTGAGTTAGGATATTTTGTGACACGTCTTAAGTTTTTTTTCTTGTGTCGTGTCGCAATCAAATGATTATCTCCTCTCTTTCATCTTATACACACACTTATATTTTTAAATTTGGGACGTGTGAGTGAGAAATATTCACAATATTTAATCATATAGGTATTAAAGGTACAATATACAACTGACTTATAATAATAATATATATATATATATATACTTAAATCTGTTTACTGAATAAACTCACCTTGTACCTATATATATTTTAGTCTCACTCTCTCAGATCTTTAATAGTAACTAGTACCTTGGTAATAGACGATATCGTAATATTATTATTAGCCAGTTATTATTTGTTACGCCTCACAAAGAACAATTTCATAATAAAGGTTGCCGAAACAATTTACTAAAATTTCATAAACGTGCTTTAGATAATTTCAACAGACTAACTAAATATAAAGGGAAGTTTCAGGATGATTATTATACCGTGCAAATTGCCGACCTTTTAGGGTAACATGACTTGAATAAAGAGAAACAAAGCGGATGGTCATTTTCCGGCTTTGGTAATATTTGTAAAAATAAAATAACACAAACAAGAATACGTATAATTATTATTTTTTGATATAAATATGTATAATAAAAATATCTGGTAGAAGAGTTTTTCAAGTGTTTTATTGGGTTATGTTTAAGTTTAAGTTTTTTTACGTGAGTACACTCACACACAGTCATTCACACACTCAGTCACTCACTCACTCAAATACACATACACACACCCGCACACACACACAAACACAAACACACACACACACACACGCGCACATACACACGCTTGCTCACACGCTTGCTCACACATGCGTGCTTATATAATAGCGAATTTACCTTTGCTTATTTTTTAATTTATAATATTGTGATCCATGTTACTATGTAATGGTTGGAACTAATGTAGCTATTATCGTACTTATGTAAATGTTAACATCTGTTTTAGTTCCAATAAAATATGATTTGATTTGAAGTATAGGTATTTGAGTATATAAAGTTTTTGTATATATTGATAACATGTTATGCAGGTGGGTGGCGTATATAATTATGTATAACGGGTGTAAGGGACATCGTACCGAAAAAAAATTATAAGACGTCAAATAATGTCCGTTACAACATTATAGAAACCATTTAAGTATATGGAAAATGACAAATGACTGACTTATTAATTTTCGAGTATGTAATGAATATATGCGGAATAATATTTACTTCTCAAATTACATTGCTAATTTTCTAAAATAATAATAATTAATTGCCTATGTACTTACTGTTTTAGTGCATAAAGAATAAATAAATAAATAATTAAATACATTTTCCACAAATAAGTAATTTATTGTTTTTAAATTAAAATTATGCCTTATTATTATACCAATAATGATATAATACTAATTTTATTTAAAAAAAGTGTTTTTTTTTGGAAATTCATGAAAAAGCCGATGAAAAATTTCAACACTAGAGTGTTCAGAATCATGTACTGGATCCTTAGTATCGGTTTTCGGTACGATGTCCCTTACACCCTGTATACGGGTAAATTAATGGCAATGCTACTTGTTGTGAACGTGTTTTTTTTATAATCTACCTGCTCCTCAGAGTAATTAGAATGGAGCTAGTATCGCGTCGATTCCCCGAACAAATTTTTCGTGGCTCTTTTGCGGGGTGCGGGAGGCGAAGTAAACACACACAGATACAATTTCACGCATACCCACAGTATAATAAACTCGCAACACATTCAAAAAAATACGCACACAAATAAAGAATGACCTGAACATATGAACAAAATTTGGCAGAGGGGTTAGCGCATCATGATCTCTCCAGTGGTATCTCCTCTAAGACCTGCTCTGAAATCTGTTTTTGAGATGTACCTACTAGTAGAAATCTATACTTATATGTTCATTGTATGTTACAAATAGACTATAATATTATAAACGAACTTAATCTATATATTATTTAATATTATTATGTAGATATATTATGAGTTATTACATTAATATATTAATTGGGAAGTTATACGTACTCTAATTCAGTTACTGGAATATGGAAATTCCAGTACAAGAATACGAGCAACTCTCGATAGATTTATTTCGATACAAAGAATTCTCAAAATCGAATCATTCTGGCAATATTTACTTGGTACTTGATACCTTTAGTATGGTGTATAAATTGAAAAACATAAATCTGATCATCCTTTTTAATAACATTCGGAAGGCATAAATTACTTGTAGAAATATTTAAAATCCATCGACGGTATGTTACGCCTGGACCTCTATCAATCCATTACTTTATCTTTTTTTTAAATAATATAGTTGATTTATATATATAAATATATAATTCTACTGTACGTGTGTATGTCACTGAACTCTTCCTAAACGGCTGGACCGATGTTGATGAAATTTTTTGTGTGTGTTCAAGGGGATTCAAGAATGGTTTAGATTCACAATCATTGGAAAAGGTTTGCTGCGCGGGTCACCTAGTTGATTTATATGTATGTCTAAATTTTATGCACTAAAAATAATACGCGTACAACTTATTTAAGTAGATATCGATACTTAGTTTGATATCAGCACGTCTCTACTTATAATGACCTTAATAGCATAAACGGGAATTTCGATAATAGCATCATGCTTTAATAGAGTCGTTCTATTAGCGAGGGTGGAGGCCGTCACCGTCAGGAATAACGCACCTTTGTTTATCGACCGTGACTGCTTCCAGAAAACACTCATCGGTTAAGTGATGTCCCAAAACTGGGTCCGGGGTAACTACACAAACTTTAACCGTAACAGGGTTAGTTTACTGAACATCTAATAACATTAATAATGTAATAAGAACATTATTACAAAAATACAATATACTTAAATGTTTTAATATCCGATAGGTCCGATAGGTGCTTAGGTTTCAGGTGTGCCCTGCGTAGGCCTCGGAGTGGCGGCTCCGGGTCAACCGGATCTAACATTACCTCTCTCTGCCAGTAGTAGTGTCGGCTATTCTGGTGAAGAAATCGGCGTGGAGGGCTGTAGTCTTCTTCTGTAAGATCGTCATATCCCAGGAGAAGGCCACGGAGCGAGATCGGAAGTGGGCCGCCGTCGGGGCGGCGGTTATGGTCAGCAGCAGAAATGTGAAGAGGTATTGTCCTGTCTTTATCGGTGATAGTGCACCGAGGACGCACAAAGTGGTGGCTCAGTGCGTCCCCTCAGAAAATGCGACCCCGTAACGGGCTAAGAAGCGGGGGGGGGGGGGGGTGCATTCCGTACTCGCTACTGTGTTCTAGGGAGTGTTTGGCGCTAGAGATTTCGGTAACGTCCGAAAGTAGTGCCCTGAGTCTCCTTCCCTACAAAGTGGATAGTAACAGGGGGTTTTGGTTGTAAAATAGCCTGGCCTTCCATAAACAGGCCTCCGCCCTTAGCGGGTCCGTTGTGCCTTTTAAAGATTTTTTTCACAAAACAATCAATTGCTTATCAAATCCTTCTCAATAACATTATGTTAAAATTGACATTCTTTATAATATAGGAATGTAGTTTTCTTTTAATTTAATTCGTCAAGTGTAAAGAATTTCCTGCAAATTTATGTCAGTTCCGTAGAATGACGTCATTCAGTGAGAGACAAAATACTCACGGCTTAATTTAATTTTATATACCTACCGTAAGCGGTGTCGGAGGGGCGGCGCCCGCATGATTGATGCGGCAATATGACTTTCGTCTCATATTTTCACTTAATAAAGTTTATACATAATATATGTTGCGCATCGATATAATTATATCGATGATTTTGCTGCACTGTTTAAATGGGAGTAGGCTTGCTAAAGTGATAGGAAAACTTCGTTATGAATTATGGATTGGATGATGAACTTTAGTAAAAGTGTCTGATAAATGTTACTTAGAAGTTCTAGCTATTAGGTCAGTTCTGCAATGGTCCGTCCAGGTAAGTACCTACCGATGCAGTGACAGATGTTCTACCGCCAAGCAGCACTATTTATATATTGTTGTGTTCCGGTATGTCCGGTGTGGAAGGGCACTGTAACTGGTGAAATTACCAGATTTAATTACTAATGTCTCGGATAACGAGCATCAGTGCAGCGGTGCTGTCTATACCATAAGACCAACGTCTTAAGTACCTACGTCACTAATTTGCAATAATTATTCTAAAAAGATAAAATTTCCCTCAAAATTATCTAGATTCAAATTTGAAAAACCGAAATAGTATATTAAACAATACGCATCACAGAGGCTCATCCGTATTGACTACACTACAAAGTTACTACAATCGTAATGCGGGTTTCTACTGAGAAAATCCGGTAAGAAACTCAGCGAGATTAACTTTTATTGACGAGGTTCAACTAATTTGCCCATTTGTCTCATCTTGACGGCAAAAGAGTTAGGAATCAACGGTTTGGAGCAGTAGCTGCCGGTCCAGTGCAATCAAATGAAAGCTTAATGAGTTCGTAGATTCCATCAATTTGTCTTTGTTAGCGGCTCGATGCTCGGATGCACACTGAATTTTTTATACAACCTATAATTAGCTGAGTCGCATTTTGCTTAATTAAGATAAATACCATTTTCCAAGTCCTAACGTTCCAAAAATCTTTTTATTTCTGGCAAACCGGGGCACCGGCCCCGGGCGGCAGTTTCAGGGGGCGCCAAAATCATAATGTCGTATGATTAATAAACTATTTAAAAAAAAAAACGACTTCAAAGTAAATTATCTAATAAAAAGCAAAAATAACGAAAATATATTGAAGTCGGTGCTAGCACATCATGTTAACTAACACTAGCACCAGCTGACACCGACTTCAATATATTTTCGTTATTTTTGCTTTTTATTAGATTTTACTTTGAAGTCGGTTTTTTTTTAAATAGTTTATTTAACACTTTTTAGTGACTTATTTTACCAAAATAGGTATCAGCACTATCACGCAACTCGAACGTCTACGTTACAGTAACTTACTGAAAACATAAAAAGTTTATATCTCTTAAACTACTGGACCGATTTTGATGAAACTTGTACTCTACCCTAAGTTGAAAAATACTCTAACTATTGCAAAAAGAATTTTCAAAATCGGACTTGTAGTTTCTGAGAAATCCGTGGACAAACCTACATACATACATACATACATACACTCATAAAATTTGGTAAATTTGTTTAGAAGCCCACACAGACTAACATATATTAATATTACGCATTTTTATCAATATTACATACATACGCGTCGAATAGAGAACCTTCTTTTTGAAGCCGGTTAAAAATAAAAAACTCGCTCCACAAAGCGCCTAACATACGGAAGCCTGCCCCCTTAGACAATGTAACATTCTACAAGCACTATCGCTAATAGAAAGTTTAAAAATGTATGAGAATGACATAAGTCATCGAAAAATCACGTGACAAATTGTAGGGAACTGACACCATTAGCGAATGAAGAAATAGATTCGCTATGAAGCAATTGCATCTTGTCTAGGCCCTCTGGTTGGCTCACCTTCGACTTGTAAGACGAAGGCAAGTGAACTCGTGATGCCGATTTGAGATTTGAGTTTTTTCAAGTAATTTCTCAAACGCACGATTTTTTCGAACCGTTCGAAAAATTCGTAGATCCGGGGCTGGCAAGGGCTCGACGAGATAGGTATCACTGCGGTGCGAGATATTCTGCTGCTAAGCAGCATAAAGCTGAGATAGGGGCCATTTTTGGCATCACACAGCAGGTAGATTATTATTCTGTTGCATGTGTTAAATTCTTTTTTTTTTTAACCGACTTCAAAAAGGAGGTTCTGTATTCGACGCGTATGTATGTAATATTAATAAAAATGCGTAATATTCATATATGTTAGTCTATGTGGGCTTCTAAACGAATTTACCAAATTTCACGAGTGTATGTATGTATGTATGTATGTATGTATGTATGTAGGTTTGTCCGCGGATTTCTCAGAAACTACAAGTCCGATTTCGAAAATTCTTTTTGCAATAGTTAGAGTATCTTTCAACTTAGGGTAGAGTACAAATTTCATCAAAATCGGTCCAGTAGTTTAAGAGATATAAACTTTTTATGTTTTCAGTAAGTTACTGTAATGTAGACGTTCGAGTTGCGTGATAGTGCTGATACCTATCTTGGTAAAATAAGTCACTAAAAAGTGTTAAATAAACTATTTTAAAAAAAATAAAAACCGACTTCGAAGTAAATTATCTAAAAAGCATAAAATAACGAAAATATTATTGAAGTTGGTGCAGAATATACACAGCAGGTACGCTAACACCAACTTCAATAATATTTTCGTTATTTTATGCTTTTTAGATAATTTACTTTGAAGTCGGTTTTTATTTTTAACCGACTTCAAAAAAGGAGGTTCTGTATTCGACGCGTATGTATGTAATATTAATAAAAATGCGTAATATTCATATATGTTAGTCTATGTGGGCTTCTAAACGAATTTACCAAATTTCACGAGTGTATGTATGTATGTATGTATGTATGTATGTAGGTAGGTAGGTTTGTCCGCGGATTTCTCAGAAACTACAAGTCCGATTTCGAAAATTCTTTTTGCAATAGTTAGAGTATCTTTCAACTTAGGGTAGAGTACAAATTTCATCAAAATCAGTCCAGTAGTTTAAGAGATATAAACTTTTTATGTTTTCAGTAAGTTACTGTAATGTAGACGTTCGAGTTGCGTGATAGTGCTGATACCTATCTTGGTAAAATAAGTCACTAAAAAGTGTTAAATAAACTATTTTTTAATAAAAAATAAAAACCGACTTCAAAGTAAATTATCTAAAAAGCATAAAATAACGAAAATATTATTGAAGTTGGTGCAGAATATACACAGCAGGTACGCTAACACCAACTTCAATAATATTTTCGTTATTTTATGCTTTTTAGATAATTTACTTTGAAGTCGGTTGTTATTTTTTTTTAAATAGTTTATTTTAAAAATAGTTTTTTTTCACTTATGTCGTTTTATTGTGTAGTATTTTGTGTGTTACGTCCTAAGAAATGGCAGATGTTACTATACACCTTGTTATACCTTGTTTGCCTTTGTCAAAATAAAAATCTTTCTTCTTCTTCTTCCATGTGTCTCAAATCGTACTAGTATTACAGTGTGAGGCGTCGTAACGTCTTGCTTATTCGCATATACTGCTTATTTTACTTAAAATAAAGAAGATAACAAACATTGTTGATTATTCCGATGTATGATTTGTTTTGGGAAATTTATTTCTCATATGATGATACGATTTGTTTGGTAACTCGGAACGTATTGTTTGCTTAAAGTTTTTCAATTATAAAGTGATTCGTATAGTTGCGCGGTTTGTGTTTGTTCGATTTCGCTATGGTTGAAAATCTCCTGAGGGGTGGCTGGAGAATACATACATAAAGAAATGTATGTAACAAGAACTCATAATAATATACCACTTACATAACGTAGGTATATTTGTGCTACTTATAGACAGCATTGTTATTTATTACATTCGACGGTAATATACCAAATTCGAATGTGTATTCAAATGTGTAGCTATGTATCTCAGGTAAAAGATAATACAAGGTGTGTACCTTGTATTATCTTTTATCTGAGATACATAGCTTCTGTAAAATTTAATTTATATAAAATAGGCACTATAAGGATATGTTCCGTAAGAGTAGTTTTGTTTCGATAAGATAGGAGCTATCTAATTTTTAGAATAATTCGGATATTGACAGAATTAACCGAGTTCTGTATATTTTAAGGTTTTAAAACCATTCTTTAAGACTTTATATCTTTAGCCAGATTAAGGGACCTAACGGGGTTAACGCCATCGGATGCTATCTATATCTAAGGATGTTTTTAAAACCTTAAAAATTATACTTAGGACTTAAAATAATTCTTAGATGGAGGTAAAAACGTAGTAAGTATTAAATCCTCTTTGGATGTAGGTATAATGATTTCAAGAACAATCTATTAGAGGTGCTCCAAATATATATTAGCAGGATATATATTTGGAGCACCTCTAATAGATTGTGCTCCAAATATATATCCTGCTAGACCTGGTCCCATTTACGTGGGGTCGGCCTTCCTTGTCCGCAGTTTCCATTTGGCACGGTTTTGTGATATGTCCTTGTTTAAATCTTCTGCTTTCAGGTCTTTTTCAACCGTCGTCAACCAAGTAGTGGGTGGTCTTCCTCGCGAGCGCTTCGCTGTTGGCATGTCTAGGGCAAGTTTCACCATATGGTCCTCCGGCCGTCTTTGGATGTGGCCATACCACTGCAAACGTTTTTCTTTGACCTTATCGAGGTGCTCCAAATATGGTTTCCAATTAGAGTAAGTACCTAATTTTCTTAGTAATATAACAGGCTTGTTAAACATAACGCTCGTTTTTGTACAAACACATACCATTTTACTATAGCTAAATTATAATGGACTTGTTCAGTTTGTTTGTTCTGGGAAATTAGAAAGCGCATGCCCTAGTTGGAGACCTCATTAATCATTGTTACAATACGTATGTAGGTACACCGCCTTTCTTTGAAGTTTTATACCAGTAGACTCTTTCAAAGAGTTTTAGGTGTTTAGTGCATTAATCTATTATAATAGATCGTATAATAGATTAACGGTGCTTCATCATCAGCAAAACCGTCCGCTGCTGAACAAAGGTCTCCCCCATTAAAGGGAGGGGTTGCCATAATATCCACGTTTGGTATCCGTCTTGGGGATTCCAGTATAGTTGGTAGGCAAGGTACTAGCAACAACCTCATAACGTAACATAAGGATTATACATTCCATACTTGGCTAGGTTAGTTACGTTTTTCTAATCTAAACATTCAAATACCGCTTCATCCAGTAGGCATTGAAATCCAAAATTTATAAATCAGCAGACACGCTTGCACCCTGTTTAGCAACGGTAATAAGATAATTTATTTTTACTTTTGGAAAAAATCCGGGCAAACCATAGTCTTCGGAGAGTTATTGATGCGGGAACATTGGGAAACGTTATCGTAGCTTCCTGTATGGCGCCATCTAGTTTATAACATATTAAATCCGCAGCCGTTTCGTATTACAAGCCGCAAATAAAAACTCCAGAGTCTTTTTCATTCATTCAAGGTTTCTTACAGCAGTAGCTATTCGAGCTTTAAATAAATTATATATTTTTATTATTAAATGCTTTTTGGCCATTGAAATTCTAGCAATAATGTCAGGTGTAGGTTCTAGCTTAAAAACTTGATTATTACAGAGGCAAATAACGTCATCAATTCAAGATCTTACTTTTGCATAATTGTTGTTGAACGCACTGCAGTTCTCTATTCTTAAAATACATAACGCCATCATTGTAGTTAATGAGTAAAATGTTTTTGTTCCAGACACGTCTGCGGCAGGTATTTTATGAAATTGAAATATTCCGCGCGGCTAGAACTCAGGTGCTTCCATTACCTGTATTAGTTAGTAAATTATTTTAAAGTAAATCCTCCTTGACGTACCTAAATAACACCTTAATACATAACAGATAGTTATATTCAAGTGAAAAAGTTGATTAACCGGCCACTCTTGTTGGTACTTATGTAATAGTATATATTCCTAAATATATGCATATGAAGCTTCTTATTATAATACCTACAGAAATAAATGTAAGTAATATAGTGTATACTTTAACTTTTTTGAACAATTAGGTAAGTCAATTCTAATCCCATTGTTATTAAGTTCCGAAACCACGCATTTTATATATATATACAGTATTTACTTTTACATCATCTGTTACAGTTATGTGTCCCAAAAATATTGAAGGTAACAACTAAACTATCCATCTTAGATAAAGGGATCGTGTCAAAGGATGTTCTTCAGCAACCCATCGATGATGAGGTCAAAGGTTGTTGGCACGACTAGGTTCCCTGCTAGTCATTTGGCTCAGCTGCAAGATAAATAGATGCTTAGAGATTGGATTTGATCCAAATTTGCTGAAGTATTTACGAGTGAAACAACTACTAATATACTTAGGCTGGGTCCAACGATGGCCAGTAAAAAAACAATCTAAATATGGACGATTGTAATCTGATGCAATTTCTTTATACATATTTGCAACCCTTAACTTCAAATTCGACGCAATCCTTTGACAATTGTATATAAAATCGGTATCGATTTGCGAGTTCCAACAACTGAAATAACACTTCAGTTTGACCCGATTTCCCATTTATTTCGCTCATGCAAAACATTCGCGGGAATGTTTACTCAAGTATATACGGAATCTGTCGTATCGCCAAACACAGCAGTCGCTTGACGGCAGTGGTTTAATTTAATTCCTTCAGTTACATTCGCGAGTGTGCGGAGCTGCGGGCGGCGGCTACGACGCTTGGTTGATGTGTTAAGATGACTTTCGGCTTACACGTTCTCTTATTAAATTTGCTTACCGGATCTTAAGGGATAGGACTTTAGAGGTTGCTAACCACATCCAATTACGTTCAAATGCCTTTCAAGATCTTGTAAGTTTATTGACGTAAATCGGTCGGGGTTTACGTTGTAATTTTTTATCTTGAATCCCCAGGGAAATAAATTATGGCAGAGACTTCGAGGCTCACATATGCGGCGCGGCGGGGGTTAAGGAGAGTTAGATTGTTGAAATAGACCATCCCGCACCGCTCTATATTCGGTCAAATATCACGTAAATGTATAAAATTTACTTCTCCATTGCTGTTGGTGAAATTAACGAATATGTCTTAAGACACGTCTGGAAATACAGTTCGAGCCTGTCCATGGGCGAATTGCATACCACCAGGCGAAAAACCTGCGTGACTCCGGGCCCAAGTACTGCATTCGGTGTGCAGGGTACTGCGGTACTTTATCATGTACTATCGCAGACACGAACGGTGTACTAGTTTTCAATCAAAATCGTTTGAACGACGTTACACGTGCTCACACCGTCCGCACGTATTTTGGGCCGGTTTGGGCAAGCGATTATCGTCCTAAAGGTGATACACCGCTTGTGACCGCGAGAGTACGTCTACGTTTTGTTAACAGTATCTATATAGATACTGTATACAATATATACACGAATATTGTATATACAACAGTGGCGAAGGGTCAATTTTTGTACGGGGTAAGCCGGTCCGGTACACCCAGGACATTTTCATTAAATTTCTGTAATGTTCTACTTTGCTGATAGTAACATGATATTATAACTTTGAATAGTTAAAATCTGTAAATCCCGAGCGATTCTAAACTAGATTAGGAAAGAAATAGGTAGGCAAGGGAAAAATACAATTTTATTTTATTTAAAAGCCAGCGATTAGGTCCACTGCACCACCAAGGCTACATTTGTATAGGTAGGTAACTAGAAATTAAGAATACGAATATGCATCTATATAATATTTGTTCATATATTATATCGATGCGTATATGCTACATTTTTACTTCGATAAATGTCATCGATAAATTACCTAAAATGACTCATATCTATGAAATGACCTAACGCAATAACATGTAGGTACAATGCAATGCAATGGTAGATTGCGGTAACAGCTCAGTGGGCGAGCGCTTGCCTTGGAAACAAGGTGCGCAGGTTCGAACCCGGCTCGCACCTCTGATTTCTTCAATGAATCATGTGCGAATCGTCTTTGTGCGATTGTTACTAGCTTTCGGTGAAGGAAAACATCGTGAGGAAACCTGCATGTCTGAGAAAGCCTAACTAGCTCTCGAATGACGTGTGAAGTCCGCCAACCCGCACTTGGCCAGCGTGGTGGACTATGGCCTAAGCCCCCTCATCGTGAGGGGAGGCCCGTGCCCAGCAGTGGGACATAACAAGGGCTGGTATTATTATTATTTTATTTATTTACAATGCACACTACACACAATGAACAGCTCTCCCAAAAAAAAACGCTTCAAGGTCAGGGCTCAGACAGAGGTTCATGAAATGAAACTCTCACTCAAGTCCAGGTAGTAAGTATGTAATATGTATACATATTATAATAATAATTATTGCAGTTGCAACAATAAAAGATGCGAAGTTATTGTACGTTTCATTATAGAATATCATTAAACAGTAATTTACGATGTTAGCGTGATCTACATTATGAACAGCGCCATCTATCGGTGAAATTGGACACACAATCACTATAGAACTTTAAATATTATTATACACAATAAACAAAACTGTAAACAATTATAGAATCTATTAGATTCTAATTATATTTAGTAGAATTAAATTGTCATGTACCGTATATGCGATACAAAATCAATATCAACGAAGACGAAAGATTATGATCGATCGAAGTACGCGTACGCAATACTACACTCTATTTCGTGCGGTATACATGTCATTTTTCTATCCATAACATAACTCCTCCCAATCATAACCCGGCGTACATCGGCTTGCCGTCGTTCCTATAATCAGCGAGTGTCGCGTCTGCGCGTGGACGTTGTCGGTACTGATTTTACATGGTAGTTGCGCATGGAATTCCTGATCCTGAGAGCGGCTTACCGCGCCGCGACTTGCGCGCGGTTGAAGTTAATGAAACGTGCAACTTTATGCTATTAATAAAAATGGCGATTTTTAGATTAATTTTATTTGATGGTGTATTAAATACCTATGTTTTTATCGTTATGTTAGTAAATAAATGTCTTGTTAGATCGTCGTAACAAACGCCTGTTTTCAAAGGGAAGCCGGTAGGAATCGAGTTATATGGACCCTTCGCCACTGATATACAATATTCGTGAGTCCGGTGAGCGTCTTATTCAGATTTTACTTATGAAGAAGAAGAAGAGGCATACAATGGGACTGGGGAAGTACCTCCAGCTTACAGAAGGTCGCAGTCAAATAACGCCACCGATTGCCAGTGCCAGCCCATAAGAGCCATTGTGTTGAGGAGGCTGAGGACCGTCATTCCGTTTTTTTGCCGGCTATGATTTTTCCACTGATTTTCTTTACTGTAGTTTATTAATTATCAGATCAGGTGCGATTGCATTTATATCGATTCCGTACTATCGTGTGACTAATTAACGAAATTTAAAGGAGTCAATACTGATATTTATATTTGTTTGCTTAGAGTCAAACAAGCATTTTTTTTTAAGGATAATATGTTTTAAGAGTTTAGAAATTCCCTCGATTTATTTTTTGCAGTACATTTTCTGCAAAGCAATAACTAATTTTAAAAGTAAAATTAATGTACTTAATTATTATAATTATACTTTTTTTAGCAGTTCTTTATAAAAATATAGATCTGTGTTAATAATGCAATTAACAATTATACGGACGACCTTGCTCCGAGGAGAATAATAGAAGATATCACAGAATATAAATCACTTTTATTAAAACACACTTTGTTTCCATACTAATACACTGGAATATACGCTGACTAATATAAATTAGATAAATTAAATTCACAATAAACGGTTACTTCCAACTCTTAACCGTCTCGTGGTTGACACTCGAATCCCTCACAATACCACCGACCATGCTTTTATCAGAAAAATCCCAACCCGGAAACGAAACCCCCAAACGACTCGCCACGACCAATCACAGCCCGCATCAGTTCTCTTTAATGCGGCCCCGTGATTGGCCGGCGGCGGCGGCGGCGCTACGAATCAATTGCAGAGTCTATGACAAACTTCCGCTTCTGTCAGTACTCGAAAAGTAGTTACCAGTATATTAAAATATTAAACATTAATATTAAACATTAAATATTAATGAAGAGTTTTGGCCGAGGGGTGTTGTGTTCCGACGATTCCGAGGACGGATACCCAACACCGCGCGCGACACGTCAACAGTTTTACGTGTTAATTAATGTTTAGTATAATATAATATATGTTAGTCTGTAAGGTATTTGTTGTATGGGCCATAGTAGCCTGAAATAAAGGATTTATTATTATTATTATTAAAGAATTAAATAAGAATTAATTGTTTAATATTTTAATATACTGGTAACTACTTTACTTTATGTAAATATTAAAATAAAATAACTACTTTGTAGGTAGGTAATTGTGTTACGGTTTGCAATTTTGTAGAGATTTATAGCGATAAATCTCTACAAAATTGCAAACCGTAAAACAAAAACGACGACGTACGTTTATTTTAAGTTTTTGTCTCTTTTCTGTTGTTGCGGTGTTAAGTAAAGAAGGAACTTCTAAAAGGTTATTTTTATTTTTAAAAATAAGCTTTATTGAATTGTTTTAACTAATATTTGTTCATAAAGAACAGCTATTAGTTATAGCGATAAATCTCTACAAAATTGCAAACCGTAACACAATTACCTACCTACAAAGTAGTTATTTTATTTTAATATTTACTTACCTCTGTGTTAGAACATAAAAGATCTGAAAACTAGAACGCTGGCATTTTGGCCGACAAATTAGCTTTGTCAGCCAGCGTTCTGGCACCTGCCTGCCTCGTAGTAACGACGACGACGTACGTTTATTTTAAGTTTTTGTCTCTTTTCTGTTGTTGCGGTGTTAAGTAAAGAAGGAACTTCTAAAAGGTTATTTTTATTTTTAAAAATAAGCTTTATTGAATTGTTTTAACTAATATTTGTTTATAAAGAACAGCTATTAGTTTATTAGTAGGTACTAGAAACTGTTGGACAAGTATCAATAACCTCCACCGTCTTGTTGCATCACTGCCTCCTTAAGTTAGAACTTTAGAAGAAGAGTGCCCACCCGTACCCACCTTTCTTATTTGAAAAGTTGAGCTTATCGCGCAATTTCTCAGTGAAGTTGGTAACGCTCATGACGCGTGACATTGAAATTGTTGAAATCTTTGTAAATTATCACAAAAATAAAAGTCTGTATATAGGTATACTTATTTAATTTATTTAGTTTTCTTTCAAATTAATATCGGTGTGTGTAATCTTAAATATTTTAATATTTACTATCTAGTGATTTACAGCAGTTCCACGTTACAAACTCGTTAAAGATCACTGGCATGGCAACCTCAATTCCTTTTTTTTTTTTGACGCGGGGGAAATCTTCCAAAGATCCCCGGGAGCTGTGGGGCTCGACCAGGGTATGTGGGATTCTTACCCACTAAAACCCCCGCGGCTGTCGCATCGGCACATGAGAGGGGGGACCCCAGGGCTCTCCGGTGGGATCCGCACCAGGGGCCCCTCAGTGCCTTGCCTTTGAGCCCGCCGCCGGGGGGCACATTGTAGCCCCCCGGGAACCTGACACGGTAGTCACGGGGACGGGGGTCGCAACCCCGCCGCCGTCCTCCTCGAGCCGCCACCGTACTCAATGGACGCTCAAAGGGCCCACACCCCGAGCGTCCAGCGACTCCGAAGGTTGCCCGTTGTATATAGCCCCGGGCTCAGGGCTGGGGGGCGAGACGTTGGGCGGCCGCTTGTGGCGGCCTGCGCCTTCGTCGCCGAGCAGGATCAGCGCGTTCGCGTTCCCGCTCGGCGGCCTCCTTCTGGGACATGACAGTCTCGCAAAAGGCGGCCATCGCTCCACACGCCGCATCCCCGGACAGCATAGCCGACACTACGCTGCCTAGGGATCCTTTAGTACCTTTTTTTTTTTTTTTTTTTTTTTTTGACGCGGGGGAAATCTTCGAAAGATCCCCGGGAGCTGTGGGGCTCGACCGGGGTATGTGGGATTCTTACCCACTAAAACCCCCGCGGCTGTCGCATCGGCACATGAGAGGGGAGACCCCAGGGCTCTCCGGTGGGATCTGCACCAGGGGCCCCTCAGTGCCTTGCCTTTGAGCCCGCCGCCGGGGGGCGCATTGTAGCCCCCCGGGAACCTGTCACGGTGCTCACGGGGACGGGGGTCGCAACCCCGCCGCCGTCCTCCTCGGAGTCGCCGCCGTACTCAATGGACGCTCAAGGGGCCCACACCCCGAGCGTCCAGCGACTCCGAAGGTTGCCCATTGTTTATAGCCCCGGGCTCAGGGCTGGGGAGCGAGACGTTGGGCGGCCGCTTGTGGCGGCCTGCGCCTTCGTCGCCGAGCGGGATCAGCGCGTTCGCGTTCCCGCTCAGCGGCCTCCTTCTGGGACATGACAGTCTCACAGAAGGTGGCCATCGCTCCCCACGCCGCATCCCCGGACAGCATAGCCGACACTACGCTGCCCAGGGAGAGGTCCGATCCGATGACTGCGACCAGGTCTCGACGCTCCAACGACCACGCGGGGCAAGCCTCCAGCGTGTGTTGGGCGGAGTCAGACTGGTCGCAGTGGAAGCATCTCGTCGTCGCTTCACGTCCGATCTTATGCAGATAATCACCGAAACAACCGTGACCGGTGATTATCTGCGTAAGCCTATAGGTGAGTCGTCCACTCCGTCGCTGTATCCAGGCTTCGAGATGCGGCAGGAATGCCTCAACGACGCGTTTGCGCGCTATGTGCTCCGGCTGGAGCCGCTCGCGCCACGTTGTGAGAGCGATGTGTCGTTCCTGCCGCTTGATGGATTCGAGCGCCACCGGAGGGATCCTTTAGTACCTACCCCAACGCCACTAAGTTAGTGGTATTTTATTTGGCCGTGGTTCGAAGTTTCAACGTACACGAAGTATCTTGTATATAACAAGATCCCAACATCAACCGTTGGCCCTTTCCTAGCATCACACCTCACTCGGTTGAAGGGCCCTTTAGCATCGCTCTATTAAATAGCAAGTAGATATTCGTTTTTAGATTTGAGGTTTGAGCAATAGCTAAGTGTATACAGAATGTAAAAAACACGTGTCCGATCCGTGAGGGACTTTTTCAGTGTATCAATACAAACACATGTATATAACTCATTTGTTGAATATCTCATTTTTTATCCTACTTTGTTCCAGAAATTTGTTCCAGAAAAACGAATCTGATCTTGTATTTTTGGTACAAATTAGAAAAAACGTTTGAGATAATTAACAAATGAGTTATATACATGGGTTTGTATTGATACACTGAATAATACCCTCGTGGATCGGACACGTGTTTTTTTACATTCTGTATACATCACTGGCATTCAGTACAGTAGTGGTAGTAGTCATCATCAGTTGCCGAAACATCCACTGCTGAACAAAGGTCTCCCCCTTAGAAGGGTGGGGTTGCCATATTCCCCACGCTTGGCAGGCGGCTTGGGGATCGCAGTATAGGTGGTAGGTAACCCAATAAAAGGGCGCTGCTGCCCGTCTTCTTGTTTTCCCTTAGTCGCCTTTTACGGACGCCCAACGTTAGGAGATGGGTGGTTGCTATTCTTACCCGGACACCCCACGGAGGGTGTACAGTAGTACCACCTGTGTAAACTACAAACCGTCATAGTACATATACCCCAATACAAACAGTGATCATGTCGACAGATGTATCTGCAAACAATATTCTCTCCCAATAACGAACCGATAACGTTGAACAGACGATGCCAACGCTTTTCATTCGCAGATAAACGCGTTTCGATTGGAAATTACTACGAAGGAACGGAACTGTTAAGTCTGAAGTTGAAACGTATTGATGAGCTGCGGTGCCGGCGGTATCGCTACTGATTGCTTTTCGGTCAGTGAAATAATCTGTATTTTGGATAGCTCAAACAGAAACTTATAAATAACTATGGCGAAAATCGCGTAAATGAGTAGGCTTTGTGTAAAGTTTTAGGTGTGTTCTCTGCTTTGAGGGAAATAACGGGACTGCTTATTATCTTGTCTTCTGATATTTCTGAAATTGCATACAAATCAGATCTCTTGATTAAGATCCCCACGCTTGGCATATTGTATAATACAATAGAAAGACGCTGCTACCCTGCTGCCTGCATTCTTGATTTACCTTAGCTGCCTCGTACGGCACTCAACAGAAGAAGATGGGAGGGTGCAATTTCTTAGCTAGCGGCACACGGTCGATAATATTGTCAATATTCTACAACCCGTGCGACTTAACTGTGCACCTGCCGTCTTAGCACGATTTGCCAAGACTTCGTAATTTTGACAGTTCGGTGTGAAGTATGACGTAGTTATCGACATAGAAACGTCATTTTCGGTATTAGCTAGGTCGATAACTACGTCATACTCCACACCGAACTGTCAAGATTACGAAGTCTTGGCAAATCGTGCTAAGCCTGCTGGCGCTGTGGCGTCGCATTCCAGCGAGGTGCACAGTTAATTCGGGCGGGTTGTACTTGTAGAATATTGTCAATATTATTGACAGTGTGCGGCTAGCCTTACTCGGATATCCTACGAAATAGTTGTATTATTCCGCGTTTTTACTCTTGAACCTGGTAATATCACCAGCTGCTTGCCGCTTCACGGCAGAATATCTACTATTATAAATTGTCATAGAAACATAATAATACTCATTGTTAACACTCGAGAAGAGAAGAATGATCTTTGATCTCATGCTGTTATTTAACATTTCCCAGAATAAATTTAATTGTACGCAACTTTTCAACCAAATATCACTGCACATACCCTATCGTAGTAATCTGGTTCGCCGTGTGCGCAAGAAATGTTTGTTTGCTCCTAAAAGTTGTAAAACAAATGCAGGTGAACGTTGTCCCCTGCGCAGAATTATGAAATTATACATAATCATTTCACCGATGTTGAATTTTTTGCGATTTCATCTGCTTCTTTTGGAAAGAATATAACTGCAAAAGTTAATAACAGTTCCTTTGATGCTCTTTAATTGAGCCGTAATACATGCTGCTGTGGTAGTCAATGCGTATTGAATCTTCTTTATTTTTTATGCTGAGATTTTGTTTAATTAACTAAGTACTTTCTAAATTTCATGTTTTAACTACTAATGCTCACTACTTTTGACAGTGTACCCAAGTAATATTATTGAAGAAATAGTAAGAATATTGTTATTTAAATGTATAAGCTTATTCATAATTTAGGTATCCTCCGTATACTTGTTTATTAACCATTTGTGGATAACGGAGCTGGTTATGCTGGCAGTAAACCAATATTAGTTATGTAATTTTTAGGAATTGTTAGTTAGTGTAATTGTTAGTGTAATTGTTAGTTGTCCCCAATAAAGTGAAAAAAAAGAAACATTGTTGCTAAAAGTCTTACTCATAAATCCGCAGTGTTGATTTGGGTCAAACATTTCACCTACTTTTTGTAGATATTTCGGTTCCAATGTTATTGCTATGTTCCTCCAACGAGTTTTCCTGACCCTTAAATAATATTAAGTAAGTATATATTTTTTTACTTAGTTAGCCTTGTTAATTGTATGTATCTACTTATAAGGAATTAATTATTAAAATTAGAAAATAATTCTAATAGGCAATGATATTTTATAATAGGTAATTTCAACACTACTAGGACTAGACTAGAGACTAGTTTTTAATAACCCAAGAGACAAGTAGGTATAAAAGCACAATGAGCCCGACTGCAAACAAAAAAAAATCAGTACACATACACAAAACGTTTAAACACGTATCTAAATAATATTTCCACTAGTCTCGTTAAGACCTTTGATTTGATACTCAATGATATTTTTGGAAGTATAGAGGTACAAAATTATTGGTGGCGGCTGACATTAGGATAAGTTTTTTGAAAAAAAAATATATATAGCCTATGTCACTCACATAACTCGAATCTAGCGACATACTATGAGTCAAAATTCATTAAACCATTTAGGCTGTAGGCCGTACCAAAGAAATATACATACATAAATACTTACATACATTACACATACTACTCTGGAAAAATATAGCACCAGTATACCCTGATTACAAGACCAAAAATGGAATAGTAAATGTATGAACACAGGAGTGATGGGTGACCGGTGGCCAGCCAAAAACAATAGGTAGTAGAATATCTCATAATCGACCCTACTGGCCCTATTTGGCTTCTTGTAAAGAAAAACAGAGTATAGGTACACTCGCAGTCTGTTGCCTCTTCTAAAAGCACGCGTGTCACTTACTATCAAGCTAACGTCTGGCAAATCTTGTCACAGTGAATTAGTTTAGTTGAAATAGTAGGCCGGGAATCGTGCATTTCTGGTCCCTGCCCAGAACGTGCTTTAGAGAGCGCCCAGTGATGGAGACACTTTGGCGCGATCCGGACGAAGAGTCCAGAGTCCTTCTACGATGGTGCTATTCTTGCCCGGATACCCCACGGGTAGGGGGAATTTTAACGGGTAACAATCCCACATAACCCAGCCACCGCTCCATGTATTCTCGCGGTCACAAGCGGTGTATCACCTTAAGACGACAATTGCTTGCACGTCCCGGCCCAAAATACGTGCGGGCGGGGTCAGTGCACGTAACATCGTTCAAACGAGTGTGATTGAAAACTGGTATACCGTTCGTGTCCGCGATAGTACATCGCCTTTTGAAGATTTTCTCCACGATAGCAATAAAAAAGTTTATTAAAGAAAAACATCATGACGTAAAAATGAAATGTAAGAAACAGTACAGTGAAACGATGTTCTCATAATAATGTTAATGAAACATTGCACAAAGGAAAACTATTTTCATAAAAGTGCAGCAGAAGTGTTGACGTAGAAAAACTAAGTAGGTGGGAGCGAACTGACGAGGCGTTGGATCTATAAAGTGCACGTGTCGCTGGGAGCTGACAACGACCGCCATATTGCTGTTTAGGCGTTAACTGAAGATGTCGTCTAGAATTATGGCGAAGCTCCGGCTGCAATATCGGCACCGGTTGTTGATATTTGCGGTATTGTGCCGTTCCCATTAATTTCACAATGTCTGAGTTATAAACATATATCTAACGCTAATGTCTTATAATATAACAGTAATTGAATTTCTAGATAGACCAGTGAATACGAATTAGATACATAGTAGAAATGAGGGTGTAGACGTAAAATCTCATTAGGATTACCTCAGAAGGATGATACTTTTATTTGTGTATTTTTTTTGTATGCAAGAAAAGGGATACAAACAAAATATGATTCTTAGCTATTTTTGGGGTCCGTACCTACGTAATAGGTAAATAAATTACTAGTAAAAAAAACTAAAAATACACGCTTTTATAAGGACTACTGCACTAAAAAGCAATAAATAAATTATCGAAACCGTTCTTTCTTTCTTTCTACCCCTTGCTTGTAATTTATGGATTATATTTATGTGTAAAGGCGTGGGGCGCCTTTTCTCTGTAAATGATTACAAATGATTGTCATGTGAATACAAATACTTAGCGTTCTTGAAATTTGACAGAAATGTTAAGCTGTTATTCAGAAAAGGCGCCCCACGCTTTTACACATAAATATAATTCATAAATTACAAGCACGTCTTTTTAGTCTTAGAAATATTAACCTAAACTACGGATAAAATTAGCCCAAGTATTGATTTGTTCGTTGTTTGAATCGTAGGCAGGTTGTGGCAAAACATATTTTTACTAAACTAGGTATTACGCGTAGGTATCTGATTGAGTTTAAGAAAGCACTACGTATTTACGCTTTAAACAGTCGAAAGTACGCTAAAAGTCAATAGCTTCACAAGTAGTATTCAAGGATTCCGTTACCAACCTTCCGGGACCATCAACAGGTCCACGTTATTAGGCAAAGTGAATATAACTCCTTTATACAAATCAAATGAGTCCAAGCTCGATGGGTTAACTAGTAATCATTCCAGGGTTCCGTCAAACACCTATCATTTCCATCATCAACCCTGATTATTGGGCAAAGTAAATAGAACTTTTTAAGACCAATCAAATGAGCCCAAACTCAATGAGTTTACTAGTAGCCGTTCCAGGGTTCCGTCACCCACCTTCCTGTTCCATCATCAGGTTCTGATTATTGGGCAAAGTGAATAGAACTCTTTAATACAAATTAAATGAGTCCAACTCGATGTGTTTACTAGTAGCCTTTGCAGGGTTCCATCACCCACCTTCCTATTCCATCATCAGGTCCTGATTAATGGTTAATGTGAAAAGAACTCTTTAAAACAAATCAAATGACCCCAAACTCGATGTGTTTACTAGTAGCCATTCCAGGGTACCGTTACCCACCTTCCTGTTCCATCATCAGGTCCTAAATAATGGTTAATATGAAAAGAACTCTTTAAAACAAATCAAATGAACCAAAAATAGATGTGTTTACAAGTAGCCATTCCAGGGTTCCGTTACCCACCTTCCTGTTCCATCATCAGGTCCTCATTAATGGTCAAAGTGAAAAGAACTCTTTAAAACAAATCAAATGAGCCCAAACTTGATGTGTTTACTAGTAGACAATCCAGGGTTCCGTCACCCACCTTCTCCAGTTCCACCATCAGGTCCTCATTAATAGTCAGAGTGAAAAGAACTCTTTAAAACAAATCAAATGAACCCAAACTCGATTAGTTTACTAGTAGCCATCCAAGGGTTCTCTTATCCACCTTCGAGCCCCAGCATCAGATCAGCTCGATGATACCATATTATTGTATTGTCACCGGTCTTTGATACATGTGCAATATTTCAAATGTTTTGGAAGTGTAGAAGTGGGTCAAAATTGCATCGCAAGATTCCGTTACCATCATACATACATAGTTACATACATACATACATACATACAGGTTAAGCTAATAAAAGCGTGTTAAAAAGGAACACTTGCGACTTCGTTTGTGTGTTTATCTCTCCACTGATATAAGTACTTATTTCAGTTTCAGTAAGTACCTAAGTACTTGCAGATGAAAAAGTAAGTACTTAGGTAAGTATTTTATTTTTACAGGATATTTTAAATAAATAGAGGCCGAAATCTCGAAGTGAGACTACTAGGTATGTACTGTAGATATGGACAAATAAAAAAAAAACATAATTAAACTTGCCAAAAAGCACTACGTTCACATTGTTTCGCTTAATGTAAATGATCCACAAAATATGAAGTAGGAAGTAAAATTCACCCATTAGGTTTTGCTTTTAACTTATGATTTAAAAAAAAACATACTAATTAAAGACATGGAAACTTGTGAAAAAAAATATTTTTTATACCAACGACACTAGTTTGCAATTACATAAGATACTAATGATTTCTGATATTTACGCGAATACTACACATTGAAATGAAACTAATTTTACGGATTATATCAAAAATAAAAGTAAAATTAGTTTCATTTCAATACATAAGATACTGTTTTAAAATTTCATTGCGATTTACAATACTATTTTGACTCTCGGCTTTACTGCCAGAAAATGATAATTAATCAGTTTGTTGGCAGTAAATCCGTAAGTCAAAATAGTACATAAGATAATTTTGTACGAGTCGCTTGTTCAAGCAATCTCCTGTCTCGTAATTTCGTCTTTAGGTACGTGCCTGTTATATCTCATCATGAAAGCTCTTTTCTAAACTAATCATATGCTAAAAAGGAATACTAACTGGATCTTTATGCAAATGTGGAGGCGCATCCCATCTCGCCTTTGCTCTGCGCCGTGATAGTGCTGCAAACTTTTAGACTAAATGAGAGTCGCTTTGATAGCTGAGCATATTTATTTATGTACTAAGTTTAGTTTTAGTTACTTAGGTCCAATTCCATTAAACTCGTTTAAACAATATAACTTACTTTTGTTTTTTTATTTGTCGTATGGTCAGTTAGGCCTCGGACTTAGCTTAACGACTGCTGTCTGTATGAAAATAGCCGGGACCGACTTTTAACGTGCCCTCCGAAGCACGGAAACGCTCAGTTCAAATGCCACTAAACGGTCACCCATCCAAGTACTGACCTTGCCTGACGTTGCTTACCTAAATTATCGTTTACTGAACATTGGTTACAACTGGCTATGAGCGCCTTATACTTAAAACAAATCATTCGTTGTCTATAGATAACTTTTCTACGCATCATATATCGATGTTTCTACGTCTTGTTCTGAAAATAGATTCCGATTTATTGACTCCTCGGTAGCGCAGCGGAAAACCGCTTGTTTTGCAAGCTGGATTGCGGATTCAAGTCCCGCTGGGGGCTGTAGCCACTTTGAGTAGTTGTTTCTCCTTGCTGGATAGGACAATGCAGACCGATCACCTTTTTGTCTAGAAAGTAAGATGATCCATGCGTGGAATGCCCATGTACCCTCGTATATGGCTAATTTTGTGAAAAATCCCCGCTGTTATCGTATCAGTCAGGACATTAGTTAAATTTATTGATCACGGGTCAAAAAGTCGCAAAATTATTACAGTCCGATTGGAAATGTACTTCTTTTTTACAGAAAACCTGCTGTCTCTATGAGGAAATATCCCTAAGCTGGCGGCTACGGGAACCCCGCCGCTTTGTTTTTTCTGCTGCCAGTACATCGATTCTTTTAGCACAAGTTTCTTGAGGTGTTTTAATAAACACTTTACCATCTGTTACAGCATCACTGCTTACCATCAGCCAAGTACAATACAATACAGGTACTCTTTAATGCACACCAAAGAAAGATACATTTTAAATTAAAATCAATGAATAACAGTGAACAATTTAAGGCGGTCTTATCTCTGAAGCGATCTCTTCGAGACAACCTTGGGGTACAGGCCAGAGAATTCTTAGCAGGTGCAATTGTAGGGACAATCAATCTGTAGGGACTTGTTAGTAGCAATTTATGTAATTTAATTTTTGTAACCATACGGGCCCGTTGGTCTAATGATTAGACACCCTGTCCGCTGACCGATGGGTCGTGGGTTCGATTCCCACCAAGTGTCTGGGTGTTATTTATCTATTTAAGTATGTATTTACAAAAAAAAATGGTATATAAGTATTAGTATCAGTTGTCTGGTTTCCATAGTACAGGCTCTGCCTAGTTTGGGATCAGATGACCGTGTGTGAATTGTCCCGAGATATTATTATTATTATACACCTGTTATTAGTCTGTAAGTCTCTTTAAAATTAATAAAATAAAATAAATTATATGAATAAATTAAGTAAATAAAAAACGAAAAATAATAAATAAGCTACATAATAAATAAACTACATAATGTGATAGACTAATACATACCTACTACCAAGACAGTAAGAGATGATCAATATAGCTATAAACCATGATTGAAGAGAGAGATAGTGTGATCTAACTTGAGTTTTAAAGGATAGTAGACTCTGAGCTCGTCTTATATATTGCAGTAGTGAGTGGTAGGTACCTACTAAATAAAAAATACACAAGTAATCAAACATATAAATAGAACATACGGTTAACACCCTCAATAAATTTCCCTAATCTCAGTGTAAGGGTGTACCTATTTCAATTAAACTAGTCAAAATTGAGGGTTATTACGTACGTGTTCAAGTTTCAATTGTGTTATGAAGCCGTTGTAACGGAATAAAGTAGTGATGAGCCCTCGACTCTGTTTTGTATGCATAGACGTAGCACGATGGTAACTTTGGCTTTGTTTCCTGTTCACAGGGTTCATTTTAGAAGTATAGATAACATAGACTCGTTGGATTTGTCATGACATTGGTGACGAAGATGCACGAAGCACACACATTGCTGCTGAAAGAAATGTTTTAGCGCTCGTATTTTTATAATTCATGTAATTTTGTGTTTTAATAAACATTATTCTTATTCTTCTATTCTTATTCTTCTTCTGCTGGACGCGAGAATATCTGCCACTACAGTGGTAACTACCTGCAAGAAAAACCCTGCTTCTGTCGGTTATTTGCAAAGAGAACTCACTACTAATGGACTTTGCCTAACAATTCATTTATTTAGTTCCCTCAAAACTCCTACTGTAGACTCGTACCACTGGCTCACCACTACACCAGCCCCGAGCGCGGGCACGTCCTGTCCGTGCATTGTCACATCCCTGACATCTCCGCCTCTCAATTGGTGTACATGAGACAATGTATATATCTATTAGATAGATACAAACACTACATCTACTTACAAAAGTATTGTTATTTTTACAAGTACCTATTCGTATTGTTTAATTTATACATAGCTGACAAAAAGTTTAATTCTAATGTAAGTAGATACTTTTAAAAGAAAACAATAGAAATGAAATATAGTTAGATGCTTTAATTAAAGTTCCGTTGGAGTGGGCTTTTGTTTTGTATCGAAGCTTGGCGGATCGTATCGCTTTACAGTTTAGTTTTCGGATTGAACACAAAGTTCGCGATAAACCAAGAAGTCGAAAGGTAGCACCACTGTGCTAAGGATTAACAAAGCAACAGAGAGAGAGAGAGTTTATTAAAGCGAGTTTTCACCACAATGGAAACATTAAGATAGAGAGGTATTGAAATAAGATGCTTCAAGCCATTAACGATTCTGAACTAAAAACAAAAACTTGAGATATATACTAAAATATAACTAGGTGGCAGAGCTAGAGTGTTGTGGGTTGTTTTATTGATGACGGCGGAGACTCCGAGCAGGATGGCGGCGGGGTTCCGGAGGTCTATAATGGGATGGCGGTGGGTTCGAAGGCCAGGGACGTAGGGGTATCTGGGGAAGATCTTACTACAACGGAGAGCTCAGGATCGCTGGGTTATGCCGATGCAACAACCGCTGGAGTTTAGTGCAGTAAAACCCGCAGATACCCGGTTGACAGTGCAATCTCGGAGACCCTTTGAACGTTTTCCACATGATGACAAAAAAGGTCCATTGTAATAATTATTTTCATGGAATATATCGCGATTTATTTTAGGAAACGTCGGGAAAGTAAAACCTTAAATAAACCGCGATATATTCCGTAAAATTAGTAATTACATTGTATATTTGCGTAAATAAAAGACAACATTAAATCCGTAAAATTGTGTAAATTCGGTGGGTAACTGAAGCTTGATAGTCACTTGGGTGGCTAAAGATACGCAATAGGTAGGTTCCAGCGCAGTGTCATTGACACTGTAAAGCAGTAGAAATTGCTCTGTTTCAATGACACTGTACCTAGAGAAATTGTAGGCTCAAGAGACTTAATAACAAATGTATTGTGTATGTATTTAGGTGAGCAGGCGGTGGAATAAACTATCCATAAGCTAGCGAGTTACTTATTAGACAGATAAGCAGACGTCCACACTGAGTAGAATTATAAAAAGTCACCATCTCTTATATTGTTATTTCTTCTTATTATTATAGACTAGCTGACCCACGCAGCTCCGCCTGCGCTATTTTTACATTAATTAAATTTTGAATAACAGACATTCGCATCGAATACATAACCTCATTTTTTATAGTCGGTTAAAAACTGGGACCCACTTTTTACTTGCTCTCCGAAGCATGGATCCGTTTAGTTCAAATGGCGTTAAACGGTCACCCATCTATTTAATGACCTTACCTAAAGTTGCTTAACCCGATCGATTACAAAACCTTGATAACAACTCTCTATGAGTGTGCCCTTACTAATATTTATTATATTTTATAGCAAAATTGATAAAATCGGACCAAGCGTTTAACCAAGTACCCGTTTTGACTTTAATCCCCTCTCCCAAAAGAACCGTGCTAGATTACGGGACAAAAAGTATCCTATGTCCTACCTCGTAGTAAGATCTCAAATCATGCCAAGTTTCATTTGAATCCATTCAGTAGTTTCGGCGTGATGCTCAGCCGTGATACAGACAGACAGACAGACAGACAAAAATTAAAAAAATTACATTTTCGGCCTCAGTATCGGTTATAGAATGCCCTCCAAATATAATATTCAAAATATCTTCAATGTACAGAATTGGACCTGTTACAGTTTTATTATAAGTATAGATAGATATAGATAGAGCCATCTTCGTTATCGAAGCAAAGGTTGGCGATCAGTGCGGGAATTTGAACCTAGGACACAGCAGCTCTATAAAGTGAGCGTGTGCTTTGTCAACCATTGAAGATCTTTCAGCCAAGATGTTCTCCGCCTTCCTGGCTTGCGAGCTCTCTGAATTTTCTTATGAACAATAAGTTGGAGTGTTTAATATTTCAGACCTTGCATAATGTGGTCATCCCCCGCGGGGTGCCGGGTTAGAATTGCATACCCCCATCTCGTCTCGTTGGGTGTCGTAAGAGGCGACTAAGCGAGAACAGGAAGACGGGCAGCAGCGGCTTTCTTTTGAATTTATCTGTCACCTATACTGCGATCCCCAAGACGCCTGCCAAGCGTGTGTATTATGGCAACCTCTCCCTTTGTTCAGTGGTGGACGTGTTTTCGGTTGCTGATGACGATAATGTGGTCAAAGTATTCTAGTTTCCTTCTCTTGATAGTATTCAGAATCTCTACTTTTTTGCCTAGACGTTCTAACACGATTTATTTTAGTTTAGTTAATAGCTAAGGAAGAAGTACAAAATACATATGTATGTATATAGTGAGATACTGTGTAATAAGTTATATTTATTACGAACAGTTACATAACAATACATTTCAGTCATTCGGTTGGAAAGAATACAGAGGTATGTAATCATCTTTGCAATTTTCTAAAGCAATTTTGAACTTTGTGACTCCAGAAAATTCTTAACCTTCCTCGTTTTGAGAGCTTCAAATTTTCGAAATGTTCTGTCTGTGTACTTACCTACTTCGTCATTCCAGAAGGCTCTTTCCACGCACGTCTGCAGCTATTATGATTTAACTGTCTCACTAATCTCTAATTTCCTACAGTTCGTCCCTACCTAGCTCCCGTGTATAAGTAATGATTGCAACATAAGGCGCGCTGGCGAGTGGCCAGCCCCCAATCTGTAATGTTAACGAAGTCGCCCAAACTTGTAGCTAATTGCGGACTCGCCGACCCCACCACGTTGTAAACTTTAATTAGGTGGAACAAAGATAGCCAGGTACGTAAAACAGAACATACTTAATTAAAGTCCACTTATTTCCACTTAAGTCGTGGATTATGGCAACCCCTTCCTTAGAAGGGGGAGGCCTTTGTTCAGCAGTGGACAAATTTTGGCTGCTGATGAAGTACATATAACTCGAAATTATATTTGATAATTTTTTTGGGAAACTATCGTAAATATTATATATTAATCTTAAGTATTTAATTGTTACTAACCCTTATGGATCCTGTTATCCGAAATAAATGAATATATTATTATTATAGAGCAGTGTGTAATTAAATGCAAAAATTTGAAAGAAATTTCAAATCCTATACGTAGCAAGTTATAATGTTTTGTATTTTTTTCTACTGAGTACTTAGTGTAGGAAATAAATCACAAGTTAATACAAAAGAAGAAGTACAAAATACATATCTATCTTATTATATAAAAGAGTAGACAAAAACCCACTCATCACGAAATCTCAGAAACTACAAGTGCTAGGAGTCTCAAACTTTGCATGGGGGTTCCTTTTAAGACGTAGGTGCTCACTAAGACTGGATTTTGCGAAATTCAACCTCTAAGGGGGTCAAACAGGCAAAGTTTGTATGGGAGAACGCGATTCCTTGGTCCTATTGACTTGAAATTTTGCACAGACATTCGTTAAGAAAATTAATTGAATTAGTATTTCATATTTTTTATAATTTATCCCTTTACAGGGTAAAAAAGAAGTATTATTACTCAACCGATGGCGGTACAAATATATTACAACAATAAGATACGATAATTCGAAAAATAAAATAAAAGTTCCTTGGCCAAGTGGTTAAGGAAGCGTCCTCCAAGTACGAACTGTCCGGGTTCGCTACCTCTGAGCGGATTTTTTTTTTGTATTATTAAACTTTGCTTTTGATTTTTTTTTATTTATATTAAGACTCGATGTTTTAAATATTTAACTCATATTGACTCCAGCACTTTTTATCTCTAATATATTTTTAATATTTAATGATTTTTTAAAATTTAAAATCATGCATACGTAGTTAACTTCTCTCTAATGTTATGATTTAGTTATTAGTGGAAACTGAATTGATTTTTATGTACTATTGGATCTTATATTTTTAGTAATAAGTGGTATCATTTGTTTGTTTCCCAAATATAACAAAATAAAAATAAAATAATGAAAATATATTTTCAAAATGTCTGTTTGGGTAGGAATACAATAAGCATGTATTGTACGTATGATATAAAAGCCAAAACTTTATTGGAATTATTGTCTGTCTGTCAGTCAGGTTTTTTTCTACAGGTTGGCTGGTGTTCCCTATCGACGTCAAAGTATCTTTACATAGTGTGAAACAAATTCGCTATCCGAGTCTGTATATATCCGATAGCACCTCCTAAACCACACAGCGGTTTTCACCATCGGTTTTATAATTTTTCATTGAAGGTTTACCTATGTACTTATATAGAAAACCTAATTAAGTTTTATGGGACTGAGCAGACATATAACAAGAATATTATCAAGTAATTCGAATAATAGAAAAAGAGTAGCCGTGGTCTGTTGGTTACGGAAGCGTCTTCTAAGCACAGCAGGGTCCGGGTTCAAATCTCTCTTTGGGATTGTTTTTGTGTACTTAAAAACTTTTTATTTTTGATCATTTTATTATTTTTTTATGCGGACTCAAAGGCCAGGCACTGAGGGACACCTGGTGCAGATCCCACCCGAGAACCCAGGTTTCCCTATCATGTGCCGATGTGACAGCCACGGGAGTTTTAGTGGGTAAGAATCCCAAATACCCAGGTTGACTTCCCCACGGGATCCCGGGGACATATTGGATGTTTCCCCCGCCACCCTATTAACTGTGACAACGGTGACAGATTCCCGGGGGGCTATATATAATGCGCCCCCGGCAGCGGCTTCAAAGGCCCTTGCCTTGCACTGAGGGGTACACAGTGCAGCCCCCCTCTTTTGTGTGAACAGCCATACCGCAGTCGATCGCCCGCAGGATCCTGGGGGCCTATTGGAGGTTTCCCCCGCAATCCCCGTATCTTTGAGCACGATGATAGTTTCAAAGGCAAGACACTGAGGGATCTTGGTGCAGATCCCACCGGATAGACCAGGTCTCCTTCTTATGTACTGATTTAACGGCCGTTGGGGGTTTAGTGTATAAGAATCCTACATAACCCGGTTGACCACCAACAGGGTCCCAGGGACCTATTGAAGGTTTTCCCCGTGACCCCTGTAACCGTGAGCACGGTGACAGGTTCCCGGGTGGCTTTATTGTGCCCCCAGTGGCGGGGTCATAGGCAAGCCACTGAGGGTATCGTGGTGCAGATCCCACCGAATAGCCAAAGAAGGGGTTCTTATGTGCTGATTGCACTGCCGTTGGGGGTTTAGTGTATAAGAATCCTACATACCCGGTTGACCACCAACAGGGTCCCGTAAATCCCATTAAAGGCTTCCCCCGTGACCCCTGTAACCGTGAGCACCGTGACAGGTTCCCGGGGAACAATAATGTGCTTCTCCGGTGGCGGGTTCAAAGTCAAGGTACTGAGTGGTATCAGCTGGTGCAGATCCCGACAGATAGCCCAGGTCCGCCCTCTAATGTGCCGACGTGATAGCCGCGGGGGTTTTAGTGGGTAAGAATTTCCCGGTTGACCCCCGTTTAGGTCTTAACGATGAAACCGAACAAGGAAGCGCGTATTGCTTCCATAAATTAGTTTTAAAGAAATGGTGTCCTGTTCCTGTCCTTAATCCACCCAAATTGTGCACCGGTACACGTCTGTAGTTTCTAATAAAATTATAAATACAATTAACAAATCACAAGCTCAGAGATTCAACGTTGCAGGCTTAAACCTAAGCGTTGAGTTCTTTGCCCATGGACAGACAGCCATTCGTAGCCCTTTCACGCGTCACTTCTAAACAAAATTCGTTCATATTGCGTTACGAAGTCAGCTACAAACATTATGAAGAAATTCTATAATCAAAGACAGTAACTTTAAATTATTCACATCTTTTTTATTCTCAATTACACACGTGCGAAGCCGGGGCGGGTCGCTAGTACTTATAATAAAACTGTAACAGGTCCAATTCTGTACATTGAAGATATTTTCAAAATTATATTTGGAGGGCATTCTATAACCGATAGTAAGGCCAAAAATATATTTTTTTAAATTTTAGCATGATCTGAGATCTTACTACGAGGTAGGACATAGGATACTTTTTATCCCGTAATCTAGTCAAATTAAAGTCAAAACGGGTACTTGGTTATACGCTTGGTCCGATTTTATCAATTTTTCTTTATAATATAATAAATATTAGTAAGGGAACACTCATAGAGAGTTGTTATCAAGGTTTTGTAATCGATCTGGTTAAGCAACGTTAGGTAAGGTCATTAGATGGGTGACCGCTTAACGCCAATTGAACTAAACGGGTCCGTGCTTCGGAGAGCAAGTAAAAAGTGGGTCCCAGTTTTTAACCCACTATAAAAAATGAGGTTATGTATTCGATGCGAATGTCTGTTACTCAAAGTTTAGTTAACGTAAAAATAGCGCAGGCGGAGCTGCGTGGGTCAGCTAGTGTATGTATATAGTGAGATACTGTGTAATAAGTTATATTTATTACGAACAGTTACATAACAATACATTTCAGTCATTCGGTTGGAAAGAATACAGAGGTATGTAATCATCTTTGCAATTTTCTAAAGCAATTTTAATAAAGAAACGATTTGTGTAAAGAGCACACCTAAATACTGCAATTTGGTGATAGCATAGCAACTTCAAGCAGACTGCGAGTAAATTCACTAGACGAATTATCTCAAGTTTTAATTGAACTTTCTTTGATAACACGACTCATTTGATGCAGCGATTAATCTCTGACTTCGTAAGTTTCGGATTAATTTACAGGAGATAAGCCTTATGGTGCTTACTAAAGTTATTTACACACCTGAATGCCATATTGCATATTAGCAGAGTGTAATTTGCTGTGTACCGGTGTTAAGGGCATCATCATCATCACCAGCCGGAAGACCTCCCTTACCCCCTTTCGAACGACACAATGAGCGACAGTTGGATAGTTGCATCCACCGTTACCTGCGACCTTAGAGGAGATACCACTGGAGATAGCATGATGCGCTAACCCCTCTGCCAAATTTTGTTCATATGGTCAGGTCATTCTTTATTTGTGTGCGTATCTTTTTGAATGTGTTGCGAGTTTATTATAGTGTGGGTATGCGTGAAATTGTATCTGTGTGTGTTTACTTCGCCTCCCGCACCCCGCAAAAGGGCCACGAAAAATTTGTTCGGCGAATCGACGCGATAATTTCTCCATTCTTCATTCTAATTACTCTGAGCCTGCGACGCGCACAATATCGCCTATCCACCTAGTGGAAGCCTGCTTACGCAGCGTGTTTCGGTTCGTGGTTGCCACTCGAGAAGCTTTCTTCCCTATCGGTTATCGGTTCTTCGAGCAAGGGCATTGTAACTAGAGAAGTTATTAGACTTACTAATGTGTCAGCTGACAAGCGGCAGTGTGTCTCTATCGTTATTAGTTTGTTTATAAATATACATTAGTTCAGAAAAATAAGAACACTGAGTAATTGAATAAATAATAAGCTAATATTAAGTGTTTTTACAATTTACAAATAGTGGTAGGCGTTGAACGAAAAATCTGTATTTTTTTTGTTTGTCATATACGAATAAACTACTTTACACACAGTCTACCTATAAACTAAATTCATAATTAGACTAGTTTATCGGTGAACTTTATGCAATACGTACTTAAGTAGTCTGTGAACTACTAAACTTTTCGTCAACGGTATAAACTAGTTGAAACTTTAGACTTTTTTATAAATTAGTTTAACGTAGACGATAAACGGTCTTGTTTTCTTGACCCGTTACTACTAACTGATACCATGGATAAATTATCCATACTGATACTGATCAATTGGGCTCTACATGGATATCGCTACAACTACAAAGTCAGTGCTAAAGGTTTATTGGTCGCTGGGCGTACATATTGTTATAGAATAGAATACTCTTTATTTGCAAACCAAAATGAAACATATAGAGAACTTAGAAAATAACTTAAATTAGGCGGTCTTATCGCTAACAGCGATCTCTCCCAGCAACCAATACATTAACAAGAAGCAACTGAACTATGGGCAGTTGGTGGTGTACATGCCTTTAATTGTACATCTTATATATTACACATACATACCTACTTATATTTAATATAAATTATTATGTAAGTATAGATATTATATACAGTAACATTTAGAAACACCCAAAATCTAACCGTTCGGAATAAATCACGCTTAACGCTTCTGTGGGTTTATTTAGGTGTCACCTTTCCATTTATCTACATCAAGGATGTCAAACTGAAAACCTAAAATGGGGCAAATTAAGAAAGAGGTGGAATTTATATGAGCCGTTAAAAAAACTTTATTATTTAAACTTATTCTAAAGGTCCCTCTTTTTCTAAAGGAGGGAAAGGAGAAGCAAAATATAAAGTTTTGTAACTGATATTTGGCACCATGACGCTGCTTTATTTTTAAACAACTTGGCACTTTGATTTTAAACATAATACGTGCGAAACCATGACTGCGAACGTTATAACGTAACGTTTTTAACCGGCTTCAAAAATAAGGTTCTCTATTCGACGATTATGTATGTAATATTAATAAAAATGCGTAATATATATATACGTATATATACTATAGCATATGTAAATATGTTACTCTATGTGGACTTCCAAACAAATGTACATACTAAATCTCATGAGTGTATGTAAGTATGTAGGTTTGTCCAACGATTACTCAAAAACTATAAATCCGATTGTGGTAATTCTTTTTGCAATAGTTTTGTTTGTTAGTATTGTTGTTTAGGTATCGTTAGCCGGAGCACCAATATATGCATTGTGGGCCTCAGGCGGCCCTCGGGCCGCGAGATTGACACTCCTGATTTACATCTGAGGTAGGTTGGCTAGATCCGTGAAATCTCTCTCAAGAACGACGATCACAATATCTTTGTTAACAACATGATAATAAAATACATTACATTAAAATACGTATTTATAACCTATCATAAAACACTCCCATGTTTTATGATAGGTTATAAATATATTTATGAAACATTGGATCTTTATTTTCGCTGGGTGGATAGTTCACGCGCAGATAATTTGTAAGCATCAGACAGTACTTAAATGTAAGTAGAAAATCTTTTTACCAAATATACACAGCCAAGCTAACACCAACTTCAATAATATTTAAATTATTTTATACTTTTCAGTGATATTGAAGTCGGCTCAATTTTTTTTTAAAAAGATTTTATTTTAAACTTTTTAGTGATATTTTCATATAAAAAGACTAGCTGACCCACGCAGCTCCGCCTGCGCTATTTTTACGTTAACTAAACTTTGAATAACAGACATTTGCATCGAATACATAACCTCATTTTTTATAGTCTGTTAAAAACTGGGACCCACTTTTTACTTGCTCTCCGAAGCACAGACCCGTTTAGTTCAAATGGCCTTAAACGGTGACCCATCTATTTAATGACCTTACCTAACGTTGCTTAACCCGATCGATTACAAAACCTTGATAACAACTCTCTATGAGTGTCCCTTACTAATATTTATTATATTATAAAGAAAAATTGATAAAATTGGACCAAGCGTATAACCAGGTACCCGTTTTGACTTTAATCCCTTCTCCCAAAAGAATCGTGCTAGATTACGGGATAAAAAGTATCCTATGTCCTACCTCGTAGTAAGATCTCAAATCATGCCAAATTTCAATTGAATCCATTCAGTAGTTTCGGCGTGATGCTCAGTCGTGATACAGACAGACAGACAGACAAAAATAAAAAAAAATACATTTTCGGCCTCAGTATCGGTTATAGAATGCCCTCCAAATATAATTTTCAAAATATCTTCAATGTACAGAATTGGACCTGTTACAGTTTTATTATAACTGTATAGATTGTACCATCGAAGACCGTAAAATGATCTAGGTAGGTTATGATCACATTATCGTCTACATAGTTTTACATAATTCATGTTTCTTCAGAAACTCAGAAACTATTTATCCGGTCGTAATGAAATTTGCATGGAATCATCATAGTAGTTAGTAGTACTCTCTCGAATAAAAAAAGAATCATCGAAATCGGTTCATAATTGTCAGAGCAATGTAATGGAGAACATCAGTTTTATGGTTTTTACCAGATAAATTCCTCCTCATCGTTCATGGTCCTCCAGGAAGTTCTTATCCGGTTGTGATAAATTTAATACAGATTCATTACAGTGGTTTCTTCTTTCGAATAAAAAAAGAATCATTGAAATTGGTAAATATTTGCCAAAGTTATGTCCATTTTTGTCCTTAAAAAGCGACATAAAGTCATCTATATAGGCTTTCCTGCAGCTTTCCTGCGCAGTCACCATTCTTGTTTTGTCAGGAACTACTTATTACTAAGCAATATTTTTTTTATGGGACCCAATCAACGGATTAAAGAATGGATAGAAGAAAGATTTTTTCAAATCGGTTCATAATTGCCAGAGTTATGCGCGAACATACATAATAGTAGTTTATGCACCAAGGGGATAAAGCAGTGTCTTATGTCACGGGCGTGAAATTGAATCGCGAGCATAACGAAGGATTCTAGTAACTCCCGAGCGTAGCGAGGGAGTATAGTTAACTCCCGAGCAAAGCGAGGGAGTTAATACTAGAATCCTGAGTACAGCGAGAGATTCAAGCTCGCCCAAGACAAAGACACCTTTATCCCCGAGGAGAATATACTACTTTTCACACCTACTGCGAGGTAATGAAATACAAGTACTAGGAAGAGATTGCTTATTTTGTCTGGAAGAGATTGCTTTTTAGCGATAAGGCCACCTTTTTACATCATCAACGTATTGTTCAATTTACATGTAATTTTTGGTGTAAAATCTCAATGGCACAATGAAGTGTAAGTATTTATTATTATTATTAAATACTTACTGCTAGAAATAAAATAATATCAACACGCCGATTTCCAGCGTTCGCGCCCACACCTGCTGCGAGGCGAGACAGTAAAATACAACACTTCTAGTATTAAAATAGTATCAACAGCGTTAGCGCCTTCTTTTTATCTATTTTTTTTTCTTTTATAGAACCTAGAACAAGGTTCGGCTCCAATTCGGCTCCTGGCACTCGGTTCGATTTTCAAATGTATTTTTTAGTGCAAGCCTCTGCTTAGAGAGAGTGGTTTATATACCTACTGTAAAGTCTCCGTGGTAAAAAAATATTTGACGTTCGTAATTCAAATTACATTTTAATGAAGAAATGACGAGGCTGTATGAGCTAGAACCTTTTGCCTTCCCAATTAGGGAGAACTAAAGGACAATGAAAAAATCAAATCACATTATTACCCAAGGGAGTTTAGTACAACATTATTTTTTATTACCCGGCTAGACTATAGGGATATAATGACCTACTTTATGTCAAGTTTATATGACACATAATGGAACATTATCGAGCAGGTGGTGTGAAAAAATATATATATATATATAGAACATTGTGTTCCCAGGTCTTTCAGCAAAGTCAAAGGCATCCTAATTTTTTTGTAGTTTTTTTGATCATTTTTTGTTTTATTTTTTCATGAAATGAATAGATTTACACATATATACAGACGAATTAAGAACCTCCTCCTTTTTTGAAGTCGGTTAATAACCATTTTTATGCGATATTAATAAGGAAGATGTTCTCAAATAGACGAGTACTTTTGTGTATAACTAGCAGTTTTCTCGGGACTTCGTTAGCCCATAGATACTTAATATAGAAAATACCGCCCACAACATACCCAAGCATGAAAATTTACAACGCTTTTTTAAAGCATAAAACCCATTTTTGGACAGCTTACAATGCGAATTTCGAAAATATTGCCTGTTATATAAATATATACATACGAGATATATTAAGTGCGCCGATTTGAGTATTTTAAACATCGATATACTGATTTTAAATGTAAAAACATTTATATTTAGAGTTTTATTAAAAAGTATATAAAACTAAAATATGAAATAGTAAAAAAAATGTACTCTGTGCTAAGCAAAGGGTGCAACGCTAGTACGGACTGATCCTGGCTATTTTAATACATGTAATATTTTTATAGTATTTCCACGCACTTTATAATAAATTACAATCACTTTACACCACTACGATGTAGTGATTGATATGTTCTTGTTATTTTTGACGAAATCAAATAAAATTAATCGTTTATTTGCAAGTTGCACTTTTAAATTGTTATTTTTTTACATAACCCTACCACCGGATCACAACGCGGCTTCAACTGAAACAAGTGACTCAGTAATTTTTTCTCCTCTATTTTACGTATAAGATGTTTTCTTTTCAACATATTTCTTCTTTTCTTATTCTCACAAATATATTTTATCAGTGCCAATGTGTTGCTATCGGAATAAAAAAAGGAAAAGGATAAATCATATCCAAGAATTATAAGGACGATGGTACTAAGCTGTACCCATAAACCGTTGGGTCTGTTTTATGAGGACACAAATTTCAATCCTACATCATCGTTACGTCCGTGAAATATAATATTGCATATTCCGTATGTAGTTATTTCTCTCCTTATATTGAGTTCAGTAATTGTAACTTAAAAAAAAATTCTTTACAAATATTGAATATCGGAAAGTGTACCTACTGGCGCGGTGCCGGCGAATATTAATATACAAACGTAGCATTTGTGTGTTACACGTGTTGCTTCTTAAAAGGCTTCATCTTTTATTGTAGCATTATTCTTGTTTTTTTCCTCTCAATAGGCACGATGGGGGGAGCATGGGGTACAAAGGGAACTTATTTTAAACTCCGTATTTAAAAAGATGTTTGTTTTGTTTGAAGGCTCTTGTAGGGTTTTACGTACCTACGTATCTATGTAAATAAAAATATAAATCGTAATTTAGCGTGAGCTGTGGGAACCACAGAACCAGGTAGAAAGAGGTTTAATACCTTTGCATCTCAAAGCTTTATAAATTCGAGAAGCTGTAAACATTGTGTTCCCAGGTCTTTCAGCAAAGTCAAAGGCATCCTAATTTTTTTGTAGTTTTGTTGATCATTTTTTGTTTTATTTTTTCATGAAATGAATAGATTTACACATACTATACATATCATACTTATAGTTGCACGCGGTTTGAAGCTCTACTGAATTGACAAACAAATACTAAATGCTATATTTTTTACTGAAATATTCGATACGTTTGTTTTCATACATCATAAGTTTAAAATGAAGTGCGTTTTTAGGGAAAAGGTACCTACCCCCTTTGGTGCGAGTTCCTCTGTCTGTCTGTTACACCTATATATTTCAGGAACCACTGATGATATCTATTTGAAACTTGGACCAGTTTTACCGGCTCTTACCTCAAATAAAAAAAAGAAACCTTTATTTTCTTTTTAATGGGGGTTGAAATGGGGCGACTACTACATATATCGAGTGGGGCATCAATCATATGAAAGGGCTTCATTTGCAAATTTGTAAACAGATTTTTATTTTGGTTTGTGTCACTTAGTTTTTGGCTTATAATAAAAAATGACAAAAAACTCCCCAATGTTTCTAAGTGGACGAGTTTTTTAGTAATCCTAAAAATACCTCGACAAAGTTTTCTGTTAGTGGTACTATTACGGTTATGCATGTCGTATAATGAAAAGGGTGGGAGTGATTAGACGCCCTGACCGCTACCCAATATGTAGTGGGTTTGATTCCCAGGACAAACACTTGTGTACAAGTCTGATGTGTTTGGGTGTGTGTGATCTATCTATGTATGTATTTCCAAAAAGTAGCAATTGCCCGGGTATCATAGTACCTAGGCTTTGCTTATTTTGATATCAGATGACCGTTAGTGGATTGCTTCAGGATATTATTATTACTAAGTATCTGTCAGAGCCGGCAAGGTGACTAAGGTGCGCCCGGAAAATATTTTTTTATCTCACATACACACACCCGGTGCCGAGAATATTACATTTAGTACTCTCGGAATAGCCTCAAGCATTCCAGTGAGACAGACGTGGGCGTAAAATGCTCGAACGTTAAAAGGTTTAGACATATCTGGGGACTAGTTGACACGTGTCAACGATGTATGTCCCCCGGTGCGTTATGCTTTATTGTACAGATTATATTGTTTAAAGCATTCTAGCACATTAGCTGAGAACAATGAGCTATTCTGAGCTTTTGGCCACAAAGGGAGCGATGCGGAGTCTATTCACCTAAATACCACCTAATACTCACAGTGCATCAATATCGACCAGGTTTTTTGGTATTTAATACGATGTAGCAATAAACGGTGAATGTATTTTCATCATTGTCATCAGCCGAATAACGTCCACTGCTGAATTAAGCCCTTCCCCTTGGTAGGGAGGGGTTGCCATAAACTCCACGCTTGGTAGGCGTCTTGGGAATGTATTTTAATAAATAAAAATAAAAGCAACCGGTCAGATATTGAGAGGCAGTGGGTGGCCTCTAACTCTGCTTAACCCCTGCAGTCTAGATAACAAAAACTGAGACCAACGATTTACATGCCCTAGGTAGAGCACGGACCTTCGGGTCGCTGGACGTTCGGGGTGTGGGCCCTTTGAACGTCCATTGAGTACGGCGGCGACTCCGAGGAGGACGGTGGCGAGGTTGCGACCCCCGTCCCCGTGAGCACCGTGACTGGTTCCCGGGGGGCTACAATGCGCGCCCCGGCGGTGGGCTCAAAGGCAAGGCACTGAGGGGGCCCCTGGTGCAGATCCCACTGGAGAGCCCTGATCCCCTCTCATGTGCCGATGCGATAGCCACGGGGGTTTTAGTGGGTAAGAATCCCACATACCCCGGTCGAGCCCCACAGCACCCGGGGATCTTTGGAAGATTTCTACCGCGTCAAAAAAATAATGGTAGAGCACGGAGACACTGAGTTCAAATGTCACTAAACTGTCACCCATCTATAAACTGACCTTGCCTGACTGTGTTTAACCATATGTGAACGTTTACCTAATAGTGATTACCACTACCTGTAAAACCCAGTAGACTCAACAGGCTAAATAAATTGGTTATTTTTATGTACATTAAACTCGGAACCTTTTTTTAAATTTTGACAGGCCAGTTGGTCTAGTTGTTAGACTCTCTGGCTGCTACTCAATAGGTCGTGGGTTCAATTCACATCCTGTGCTTGGGTGTCATTATTCTATTTAACTATACATACAAAAAAATATTATTATTAGGTGACTGGTTGCTATACCACAAGGTCTGTCTAGTTTTGAGTTCAGCGGGGACTCCGAGGAAGACGGTGGCGGTTTTTTTATACTACCAATGTGGCAAGCAAGCGCACGGCCCGCCTGATGGTAAGCAGTCACCACAGCGTATAGACGCTAGCAACACCAGAATAATCACTAGCGCGTTGCCGACCCTTAAGACATTAGATATTAAGTCTTTGTGTCCGGAAATTTCACCAACAATAGTGCCTTTCAAGCCGGAACACAGCAATGCTTACACACTGCTGTTTCGCAGCAGAATATCTGACACTGCGTTGGTACCTACCTGGACGGTTCCTTGCACAAGGAACCTACCACCTAGTAAATAGTAGTAGTAGTTGTTGCGGGAAGAATTAATACTGGTATGTTTTCGTGGCTCCATAAAGAGTCATAGGGCTATAAGCCCCATTGCGTTTCATCGGAGGATGTGCCAAACAAAGCGTGGATTAACGTCATCGCTGGAGCTCGTTACTCCAAGTACCCATACAAAGCTCAGCGGCAGAATTGAATATTAACTGCGTGTAGCGAAATAAATCAGTTTAATACTCTCATGTAGGTAAGTACCATCGTAATTGCTTTTACAATAACGTTTAGGTATTTACACAATATTGCGTAAAAACCAATGAAATCTAAATAATCTTTTAATTTGTATTGATTTATGTGGTTAATACAATAACTCGACGGGCTGGTAGCTTTTTCTGCCAACGTATAAGCTTGGCTATACAAAGGGGTAATGCCGCCACTCCCAATGCGGCGACAACTTGGAGGAAGATTTTTACCTAGTTTAAGTATACATATTTGTAAATAAAGTGTAAATATTTAGTTTCAATAACATTATAACTCGGTATACTTTGGGCTCTTACTTTTACGCGGGATAGGGCCGCAGATATAAGCAGGTTATAGCTCTCACCCTTTCTCTCGCAAAAATAAGATTACAATAATACTGCTCAAACCAATGGTGGTAGACCCCCTATACGTGAATTAATTAACTTGCCATCTAAAATAATAATTAGTAGTTTTTATTAAGACGTTCGATCATAGCAAGCGACACTGTGTAGACTATATACATACCTAGTTACTTTTCTCGTCTTCGGAGACTTTTTAGCCTAAATTCTGCTGAAACTGCGGTAATCTGGACGATCTCTTGAGAGGTGTCTGTCACCAAATAATGCGTCTATGCGTAATTTTATTTCCATTTTAAATACTTATGTATAGTTTTAGTAGGCAACATATCAGAACCATTATATAGATACATCCATTTATAAATAAATGTCAATAATAACAAGCAACAATTTATTCAACGAAGATGTTATTGAATCGAATTTTCCAATTGCAAGGGAGAAATGTGTGGGAGGGGGACGCTTGCACAACGTCTGGCGGGAAAAACCGATGCGATCTGTTGCAGACGTGGACATATTATGTGCCCCCGGGTACTGATGGAAGAGACCGGTATCTGATTGATTTTATATTATTAGCAGATGAAACACGTCCACTGCCGAACAAAGGCCTCCCCCTTAGAAGGGAGGGGTTGCCATAATCCTCACACTTGGCAGGCGTCTTGGGATCGCAGTATAGGTGGTAGGTAATCTGATAGAAAGACGCTGCTGCCCGTCTTCTTGTTTTGCCTTAGCCGCCGGATACACAACGGGAGGAGATGGGAGGGTGCTATTCTTACCCGGACCACCCCACGGATTTTATATAGAAGAAATAAAGCAATTTAAAGAAATCTAAATACCTACTTAACAGCTTTAGATGTCTGTGATAAAATTAGTAATGAGTAAATTCTCCCAGTCTACAGTCGAGAACCACAGTCATCGACACAGCTCTACCAAGTTTATATAACTCGATTTCAAATACTGTTTCGCTCAAATAAATCAAAACCAATGAGGAAGAAAGGTTCTCTAGTGATCACCACGAATCCTAAAATGCAGAGTATACCCAGTTTTTAACCGACTTCAAAAAAGGAGGAGGTTCTCAATTCGTCTGTATATACATATTTTTTTTTCTATGTACGCGCATGACTGGCAATTATGAACCAATTTGAAAAAAATCTTTCTTCTATCCATTCTTTAATCCGTTGATTGGGTCCCATAAGAAAAATATTGCTTACGAATAAGTAGTTCCTGAAAAAACAAGAAGTGTGACTGCGCAGGAAACCTGCAGGAATGTCTATAAGATGACTTTATGTCGCTTTTTAAGGACAAAAATGGTCATTACCAATTTCAATGATTCTTTTTTTTTCGAAAGAAGAAACCACTGTTATGAATCTGTATGAATTTTATCACAACCGGATAAGAATTTCCTGGAGGACCATGATCGATGTGGAGGAATTTATCTGGTAAAAACCATAAAACTGATGTTCTCCATTACATTACTCTGACAAATATGAACCAATTTCGATGATTCTTTTTTTATTCGAGAGAGTAAACTACTATAATGATTCCATGCAAATTTCATTAAGACCGGATAATTTTTTTTAAGAAACATGAATTATTTAAAACTATGTAGACGATAATGTGATCGAACTACCTAGATCATTTTACGGTCTTCGATGGTTCAATTAAAATAACACTAAAAATCTTAAAAAAAAACTGAACCGACTTCAATATCACTGAAAAGTATAAAATAATTTAAAGATTATTGAAGTTGTTGTCAAATATACACAGCCGGTAAGCTAACACCAACTTCAATAAAATTTTAATTATTTTATACTTTTCAGTGATATTGAAGTCCGTTCAATTTTTTTTTATAAATATTTTATTGTCTATTTGAATATATTATACAGCATATTTGCGCCCTTTGCGGCAATGATAATAATTAGCCTGATGTATATAAGTAGCTATAAATAAGATGGAGTCATGAAGACCACTCTCTAGGTTGAACCTATACCGATTTTGTTTCTTTTCTGGCTTTGTTCTATTTTGGTTAAAACTTTCACTCTAACTATTATACTGATGGTAATATTTGAGGATTATAAAAATGCAGGTGTTATCGCTCGCTTTATTCCTGTAAGTCAGTGGAGCACTTACCGACCTTCACCAAAACTTGATATGTACATCATATAGAATATCGTAGTCGAATAGGTCTCTATCGAGTGAAATTGTGTATCTGCAGGGTTGATGCTGAAGGGATGTCTTTGTTACTTTTGATCCCGGGTGATATTAAAAGTGCGAGGATATACGAGAAATTTGCGAAGCCAGTATATTCAATAATACTAAGAAATTTATTCGCGGAGAACGTGCCTTTAGGTAAAAAGACTTTACCGACCTACTCTACGACTTCTCTAAATAAATATTTTAAGAAATGTGCTTATTTGCCTACTCTATCATAAAACTCTGTGCACGCCACTACTCAATATTCAGATCATTTTAATGTAAGTGCAATAGGAACGATAAATAATATCAAAGCAAAAACAATAGATGTACAAAGCTGACATCAAGCCGTACTTCGGTCTGGCGTAGTTGCTGTTAATGGAAATTATTTTTCAATCGCTCTCGCCAACAGCAAAGGGGCAAACGGGAGGACCCGGGGGTGTTTGCTCGCAGTCTGCTGCAATAAAACTTCCAGATACTATGCCCCCTGGCTGTCTGTCTGCGTGCATTAAAATGGCTTTAATATTCGAATCTAGCCTTTGAAACATTGAACATTGGTGGTCGCTCGTACCTACGGGACCCGGCACAAATGTGTTATTGGATTAGTCTGTTGGGAAATTTTCCGCAAGAACCTGGGTTTAGCAGTTTCAAAATTGCGTCTGATAAACGCCGTTAGGATACTTTGATATTACTTATATACCCTAAATAGAGAAAGAGATCATTGAGGTACCTAATAACTATGTACGTACTAGAGACGACATCATAGTTATATTATGTCAAACGAGCTGTAGAGTGGCGGTGCATAAACTCAGTTTTCAATATCAGTCTATGCCACATACACTAACCAGTCTGAGCGCCTGCATTTCAAAACTTGTTTAAAAAAAAATTGTCTGTCTGTCTCCTCTTGTAGGACATGCATTACAATAGTATCTTAACGACTTAGGTCTACGAACCGCTTTGGGGTGAAATACTACATATTAATCAAAGACAATCGATATATCTACTGACTAACAGAGTATAAAGTAGTAGGCGTTGTCGTTTGTAGCCTCCGTGGCGCAGTGCGAAATCGCTTGCTTTGTAAACCGATCTAAGAAGTAGCGTCAATGTAATCGATGTTGATAAAGCACACAAGTTTATTAAAAGCTTATTCTTTATAGACTTGAAGATACATTAGGTATAATCGGACGGAAAAACCGATGCAGGCAAACTATTCCACTTCTTTGTGGGTTTATTATTTAATCGCATACACGCTACACAATGCTGAGCATAAAAGGATTTTTGTTGCTAGGCCACGCACACGTTTCCAAATAAAATATTCACTCGACAACACGCTTACCGCGATGAACTGCTGTATTTTTAACCGACTTCAAAAAAGGAGGAGGTTCTCAATTCGTCTGTATATATTTTTTTTTTTTTCTATGTATGTTCGCGCATAACTCTGGCAATTATGAACCGATTTGAAAAAATCTTTCTTCCATCCATTCTTTAATCCGTTAATTGGGTCCCATAAAAAATTATTGCTTAGTAATAAGTAGTTCCTGAAAAAACAAGTATGGTGACTGCGCGCTGAGAGTTGCAGGAAAGCCTATATAGATGACTTTATGGTGCTTTTTAAGGACATGAATGGTCATAACTCTGGTAAATATTTACCAATTTCAATGATTCTCCTTTTATTCGAAAGAAGAAACCACTGTAATGAACCTGTATGAATTTTATCACAACCGGATAAGAACTTCCTGGAGGACCATGAATGATATGGAGGAATTTATCTGGTAAAAACCATAAAACTGATGTTCTCCTTTACATTTCTCTGACAAATATGAACCGATTTCGATGATTCTTTTTTTATTCGAGAGGGTAAACTACTATGATGATTCCATGCAAATTTCATTACGATCGGATAAATTGTTTCTGAGTTTCTGAAGAAACATGAATTATGTAAAAGTATGTAGACGATAATGTGAAATCATAATGATGTCATAACCTACCTAGATCATTTTACCGTCTTCGATGGTTTAATCTTTATGTATGAAAATATCACTAAAAAGTATAAAACAAAATATTTTTAAAAAAAAATTGAACCGACTTCAATAACACTAAAAAGTATAAAATAATTTAAATATTATTGAAGTTGGTGCCAAATATACACAGCAGGTACGCTAACACCAACTTCTTTAATATTTAAATTATTTTATACTTTTTAGTGTTATTGAAGTCGGTTCAATTTTTTAAAAAAAATATTTTATCTGTTTATCGTTCGCACGGACGGGTTAGATCGCATCCTATTTTCCTGTTCGCCGAATATGAGTTAAGTAACGTCTAACAGACAACTTGGATGTCGGGCTAACTAGTACGCGATAAGGCTATTTGAGCCTCCATTATGGTAACGAATTTACAAGTAAAAACTTTAAAAAAGCTTAGATAGAATGACTGAAATAGAAATGTTATTATTACAGTGCGCTTAAACGAAACGAGGGGTGTTATAAGTTTGACGCCTATGACTATCTGTCTGTTTTTTTCAATGTCAACGGGTTTGATTTCTGACTAGAAATATTGTTATAAAAAAACAACAAATTAGTTTTAATTTTTATCAAAATAGTGGCTAAGGCTTTTTTGAGTATTTTACGCTATCTATTAAAGTTTCGGATGTGGCCATCCACGCTCCCTTGAAAAATTCATTATTATTATTAAATTTTTAATAATATTTATTTTTAAATATTAAGTATTATATTTTTAATGCATTGAATTGTAAGAGAATCTACCATTACATTAAGAATTACCGATATGACTTAGTTCTGTGTAATCTACATGTATCTCCTCTAACTCCTCTAAGACATATACTTAGGGGTCGTGCATTAATCACGTGAGGCTCGAAAGGGGGGGGGGGGGGAGGGGTTCCGAAAAAATCACGAAATATCACCAGGAGGGGGGAGGGGTATAATGAGACATCACGTGTATTTATTTTTCGTTGAATGCACGATTTCTAAACCAAACAGCGGCACGTGGCCTTGACTCACCGTTGCCGGCAAGGACTTCCCCTTCAACATTTAATCAGTTAAGTACCTGTATTTAAAGATAATACTCCGAAAATTTCAATATAAAGTATATTGAAATTTTGTACAAAAAAATACACGTGATTTTGGATAGGAGGGGGGGGGGGGGTTAGTTTAAAAACCTCACCACATATCACCAGGAGGGGGGGAGGGGTTAAAAAGTTGCTAAAAAACATCACGTGATTAATGCACGACCCCTTACCTATGTACAACGTGCTAGTATTAATTTTGACTTAAAAACAATACATTTAGTTTGTGTGAGCTCGCTCAGTTTGTGTTGTGAAGAGATAGATATAAGACTCGACGATGACCTTAATTTCAAATACGCTACGAACGAATTAACCGAAGCAAACACAGTTTATTAGCTCAAGACTGCTATCGATTAGTTGAACTAAATGCTCGCTGAACTTGTAGGCAGTCTAGTTCGTGTCTGACTAATTAGTGTGCATTCGTGCCGTTCTAAATTCGAGTCAGTAACTAAATCTATATTCGATTAGTTTCGAAAATGTTTAGTTTAGAAAATAGCTGTTGGGTTAATTATTAGATTTAGTGTTAAAATAGAAATTAGTGTTTTATTTTGTTCTCCATGCACTATGCACTCTGTTTATTTATATTTGAGTTCATATTAAACTTAGACACCTATCGCCTATGCAGAAAAACTTTGACTTACTGCAGAACCTACAAACGTCAATTAAAGTTAATAATGATTAATCCATGTTTAGAAATCGGATTATTTCGACACTCGTAGCTAATTAATTCTTACCACGCTTATAGTGAATAGAGATAACAATTATCTCGTATTCAATAATCGAAATTAATAATAAGTCGAAATAAATGGATTTTAAAAAGTGACTTAATTAGAATTAAAGTTAATTGAGATTTGTGAGTGCGGCATTTAGCAATATAAATTAATCTTTTAGGTAACGGGGTCTTTGTTCCTGAAGGTATAATACTAATATTCCTGTAACTTGCAGTACACCGTGAAATGTCGCAACTCAGTCCTCGCCATATTTGGAATATGTATTTGGATCTTTTAATAGTATTATTATTATATTGTAAACACACTAGCAGCTACTAACTAGCTGATGCTTGTGTGTCATTAAGATTTGGAGATATTGTCGAGTCTGTTCTTGAAAGAGTTCAATGTGGGTACCTTTATCACACTTTCAGGGAGCTTATTCCACTCTGTAACCATACGGATTGCAAGAAAGTTTTTCAGAAGGTTTTTCCAGATGATGTTCTCTATAGTTTTAATGAGTGTTTATTTTTATTCATTTTGTATAAGTTTTCTAATCTAGGAACACTGTAGTAGCCATTGAGTATTTTATACGTTTCAACAAGACTTCCTCTATTTCTACGACTTTCAAGAGATATAAGTCCAAGTTCACGCAATCGTTTATCGTAAGGTTTGTTTCGTAGCACTCACACCATCTTAATTTCTCTTCGCTGAACGTTTTCCAAAAGCTTTCCAAAAGTGTTTGCACGCGTGTGGTATGGGAATACTACATAATAATACTCTAATAGTGGTCTTACGTAAGTTTTATATAACTTCAGCAATGTTCTTGGGGTGAGACACTTAAATGCTTTTCTCACCAGGTATAACATGTAGGTACCTACCTCATGTAGTACCTACTTCTCGTGAAATTATTATTCCACAAAGACAAGTATATTTGAAAACATTTAAGAATACAGTAATTGAAAAGAAAACGGTATGGTACACGCGGGCTGCATGAAAGCGATGCAAGAAATATCTCAATTTTTCAAGCTACAACAGTAATAGTCTTGCCGCGAGATATTATTTTCTCCCGGCCCACAACGGTATTGTGTTCCGTCGGTAAAAAACAAAAAAGGATCAGAACAATTCGCAATATGCTGTATACATAGCCCCAGTGTTGAAAATCTTTGTTCAAAACAACTTGGTTTAAGTATAAATAAGTAGACTCTTTTTATCGAAAAAACGATGTAAGTATCTTATTTTTTTTTTTTTTTTTAACGTGCCCCTTAACCACATACTTGTGGAAAAAATGTGCTGTTGAAATCAGGGGATATTCAATTCAAATTCAAAAATATTTATTTCAAATGGCTTAACGCTGCTAGCCTTAGAACGGTCATTTTTTTAAAGCTATTACCAGATCACAACGCGGCCTCAACGGAGATGATCTGGTAAGAAACTCAGCGGGCTTGTCATTTTTCACTTTTTTTAAACAGTGTTTGTCTTGTTAGAAAAGCATAGCGATAGCATAATCTGTGGCAATAGTGTGTCCTGCTGTTCGAAAGATAAAACGAGAAAGAGAAAAAAATATACGAAGAAATTAACAAACTTAAAGGCCAAAGGGATAGTAGTCGGACAAGTCCCCCCAAGCAGCTCCCGCGCACGAGTTGACTCGAGCAGCAGTCATTACCAGAATGTAATTACCATGTAATTGCAATGTAGTTCAATTTCTTCGTGTATGTATGTTTTGGTTATTTTTTCTTCTTAGCTAAAAGGCTTTAAAAGTAATGCTGGCGGGATCTCCTTTGACATATCAAAAGTACACCCATAGGTGTAGTAGCATTTTAAGTCTGGGGAAAGCGTAATCATTAATAATGGCGCCAGTCTGTATTTTTCACAGAATTGGAAAAAATAACAAGATGTTTAAAATTCTTGTATTTCAATAATATCCAACATCCCAATAGGCATGATGACTGCAACACAATACCAATAAATCTGTGGTTTTAAATACTAGAACAGATTGCACTGATTCCAAAAATGCATCTCATTTTCATAATAGAGAGATTTTCGTGATATTTAAGCAAATAAATTACTCAAATACAGCTAATCGCCATTTTGTAATAAACGCTGATCAGAGTGAATGACGTCAATCCTGTGTAAATAAACAACTGTCAAACTGTCATCTCAACTATATATTGCTATTAATTGAAAATGTAATACAAAAATATTACTATTTTCGGCAATAGTAGACCCGTAAGTACATTATAGAGCATTTTTTCAAAATTAGTCATCATGCCTATTACCTTTGGTACAAGAATATTTCTGAGAGTATTTTTGAAGCTCAGATATCTTCAAAGTAGGCATGTAGAGGTATTCATTTACAAAGCGAGTATGTGTGTGTAAGTAAAGTGTCAGATTCCGTGACTGTAGACGGAGCGCCCTCAAATTGAAATAATTTCCGAAGGCGGTACACGATGTAATATTTGATTTTCGCCGCGACTCTCTCCAATCGACGACTTACCGTGTTTCTATAAATAGATTATGTCTGATTCGTACGAGTAGCATTTTCCCTGCTCTGTCTAGCCTAGAGGCATTCTTGGCGTTCAATTGCCTGGTGCTTGCTTTTATTTTCTATCATGATAAAACTTACGTTTAGGTATCTTAGCAACTTAATGACTAGACAGGACGTTTGCCTGATAGTAAGCGATACACTTGGTCATGGTCAAGCGCACTGTACCATGCCGCTCGTCATTCAAAACATTAGTAAAACTCTGAGCCCAATAATGTCATCAGATGCACTGTATCTGGACTTAACACAGCAATGTTTGCAAATAGCGTCAGAACATCTGACACAGTGACCTGGACAGTCCCTTGTACCATCTGGTACATACATTTTGCACTTACCATACAAATAAATTTTACTATTAGTCCTTTTCAGAATTTGAGTAAGATAACACCATTAAGAATAGCTTGGAATTCATTGTTGTTTTAGTTTAAGCATTACACGAAGCACATTACATCAAACTTTCATGTTATAGGAGGATAACAAAGAAAAACTGTTGGAATTATCCATCTCATTAAGTTTTCATTAAATTGCTCTCAGGCGGCGCCGTTCGTGCACTTCATCCGACTCCATGACCTAGTCTCGTTATAAACATTTGGGCGTGATCATTTTCTTGTAATTATGAACTCCGCAAAAAATTACCAAACGAGCTTAAGCTAAGTAGCAAATAAATGTTAAAAATTCGTGCAAAAACTACGCAATTATTATTTAATTTGTACAACGCTACCAAAGCTAGTTAAATAACATATTATTATCTATACTTATAATAAAACTGTAACAGGTCCAATTCTGTACATTGAAGATATTTTGAAAATTATATTTGGAGGGCATTCTATAACCGATACTGAGGCCGAAAATGTATTTTTTTTTTAATTTTTGTCTGTCTGTCTGTCTGTCTGTCTGTCTGTATCACGGCTGCGCATCACGCCGAAACTACTGAATGGATTCAAATGAAACTTGGCATGATTTGAGATCTTACTACGAGGTAGGACATAGGATACTTTTTATCCCATAATCTAGCACGGTTCTTTTGGGAGAGGGGATTAAAGTCAAAATGGGTAGGTACTTGGTTATACGCTTGGTCCGATTTTATCAATTTTTCTTTATAATTATAATAAATATTAGTAAGGTAACACTCATAGAGAGTTGTTATCAAGGTTTTGTAATCGATCGGGTTAACCAACGTTAGGTAAGGTCATTAAATAGATGGGTGACCGTTTAACGCCATTTGTACTAAACGGGTCCGTGCTTCGGAAAGCAAGTAAAAAGTACCCACTTTTTACTTGCTCTCCGAAGCCCAGTTTTTAACCGACTATAAAAAAGGAGGTTATGTATTCGTTGCGAATGTCTGTTATTAAAAGTTTAGTTAACGTAAAAATAGCGCAGGCGGAGCTGCGTGGGTTAGCTAGTATGTAATAAAGTCCGAAATACATAATACTTTATGCATATTATGTATGTAAGTAGATTATAAATCTCATGGGTTGATTTCTGAGCAAACCGCGTGCGATGCATCGTCGCCACGATCGCAATTACTATTATTTCATATTTTCTGTGCCAGAAGAAGCATTTGTTTTGAATATTTCCGTAAGTTGTCCGGGTAAGAACAGCACCCAGCCATCTAACTGCCGGTCCCACTATCCTATCGATTCCTTACTATAAGTTAAAATAGTTACCATCGATAGCTACAATGACATATTTACGTTTCAATCATAACTGTTGTTCACATGACAGTCTGTCAGGGTTTTAGTTATCGCTCCATTTCGGAGGTTTATCGCGGGATATCGATGATTTAAGGTACGCGTCCATTGGCCGGCGCCGGACGCACCGCACGCACGGCACGCAACGGATTTTAGTTTGCTTTGTATGATTTTACATAGCGCTGCGTCCATTATCTGCGCCGGCATTTTCCGATGCGGGCCGTCAAAATCATAGAAAGCAAACTAAAAACCGTTGCGTGCCGTGCGTGCGATGCGTCCGGCGCGTGCCAATGGATGCGCACCTTTAATCGATCATTTTAACTTATAGTTAGGGATCGATAGGATAATGGGACCGGCAGTTAGATCGGTGTGGTAAGAGGCGACTAAGAGAAAACAAGAAGACGGACAGCAGCGTGTTTCTATTGGATTACAGATACTGCGATACCCAAGACGCCTGACATGCGTGGGGATTGTGGCAACATTTTCCTTTACGCTTAGCAGTGGACGTCTTTCGGTTGCTATACCCGGTTGCTATACCCGGTTGATATACCCGGTTGATATACCCGGTTGATATACCCGGTTGATATACCCGGTTGATATACCCGGTTGATATACCCGGTGATTCTTGACGAATATAAATAATTATTTATTTATTCGAAAAAGTAACTAATACCAGGGTGATATCATAGTAATTTTGTTCAGTGGGGGTTATCACAACCGTCGGAAATTACCGTTTTCGAATCCTACTTATTGCAGAGGCATAAGGTCGCTCGAAGGTAGTGCAGACAGCACTACGGTTGCGGTGTTTTGTTATGTGGAGATGTTTCTTCAGTTTTTAATAAATTGCCTTAGTGGAACTAATTTTGTTCTCTAGGAATCCCAGTATGCCGAGAATTTCAACTGTAAAAAACTAACACAAGACCAATTCCACGAAAAGGCAGAATGTGTACGGCACCGGTGGCCAGGTCGGTGCATTCAGCCGTGAAATGTATCTACGCTCTGCCGAATAACTGAACTAGACTAACTAAACAAAATGTATTTGATGTTTTTGCCAATACAACTACTGGTTGGACCGTCTGTTTTAATTTATTTGCCCGATTGCCTCAGAAGGAGGACAAGTTACAAGTCTCGTTTTTTAGTTACTCATAACCGCAGAATGACTAATATACCTACTCGTAGGTAGGTGTGTAAAAAATCTGCGATTTATATTTCCAGGCCATTTTTAGGGTTCCATACCGTCCGTGGAGGGAAAAATTTGAAATAATTATGGGTAATACATGTCTATCTATATTTTAGATAGATAGACAATTATTTATTGCGCACAAACAAACAGATACAAAAAGAATAAGACACAAATTAATAAAACATGCAACAATGGGCAGCCTTATCGCTAAAAGCGATCTCTTCCAGACAACCTTTTTACGGGAAAAAGAAAATGATCTTTCTAAGTAGTACAGTTTTTTAGTAATACTAAGAAAACCCGCGACAAACAAACTTAATTTTGCGGTTTGGTTATTTTGCGATCTGATGTGTTAGACGTATACTAAAATAACTTAAATCCAAAGATGGTATGGAACCCACGGTGGGCGAGTCCGACTCGCACTTGACCGGTATTTTTTTATTTATATTATTGATGTCGGGAAGGAAACCTTTAAAAAGTACTTGGTCTCCATAGGAGCGGAGGCCGGGCTATGTGGGGTTTATTTGGGTTTCATTGTTAAATGAAAACATTACAGGCTCTAGTATTTATGATTTATACTGTTAGCTGGGACGCGGTGCGAAATGGTGTAAAATGGCTGGGATAGGGTGTGAAATGGCCGGGACAGGGTTGGACCGGCACTGCCGGCACCTCGCAGGTCAGCATCTCTCGTAAAAGAAAAAAATCAAACTAGACACAAAACAAGCAAGGCGTTTACCTGATGGTGAGTTACACGTTTGCCTAAAGACAGCTCTATCAATCTGCCGTACATAAGCGGCAGATTGATAGAGCTGTAGAGCTCGGGTTATTAACCCGAGACATTAGATATTAAGTCTCATGTTTCCAGTTATTTCACCAGCTACAATGCCGTTCACATTCGAACACAGCAATGCTAACACACTGCTGTTTGGCGGCAGACTATCTGACACTGCAGTGGTACCTTATCTGTCTGGACGGACCCATCTAGGTTGTAGTGTATCACCTCATTTCATTCCTCGTATATCAACCTCCATTGTCATACCTCATCATTTTATAAATATTTGTATTTGAAGTGAAACTTCTTATGCGACTTCCAAAAATGTTATCACATAACGCGTTAAGCGTTAAATGATAGGTGATAGGCGATAGGCGATAGGCGTTAAATTATAGGTGTTGTGAGGTGGGGAGTGAGTGAGTGACTTCGTTGACTCCGCTGACTCCGCCGACTCCGCCGACTCCGCCTACTCCGCCTACTCCGCCTAATCCGCCGACTCCGCCGACTCCGCCGACTCCGTTGACTCCGTTATCTTTGTTGACTTTGTTGACTTCGTTGCGCGGGGAGGTGGAATAGAAGGAGACAGAGCGAGAATAAAGTTTCACTTCTTCCGCGCGGAGGGACTCCACGCACGCACATTTTTTTATTTTTAATGAATTAACATTCAAAATTTTAAATTTAGACAAGGAGCTGTCAAGTGTGAGAGAAAAAAATAATCGATAGTCTAGAGTCGAGAGACTGGGCTGGAGCTAAAAAAAGCCTGGAGAGGCTGTACTGGAGAGTCGAGGATCGAGTCTGAAATCGTGGGACTGGAGGCTAAGTTGAGCCTGGTCCTGTGCTGGATCGGAGAACAGGCCCGAGACTACGGGCGCTGCTGTTGTGGCGTGCTGACGCCCGCACCCTATCGCATCGGTCGGCCTGCTGGCTGACTTTACTGAGGCCGGTGCTGAACCTGCCGGCGTCTAACGGCCTGGCTGCGGCTGTGCCATCTAGGCACGCCGCCTCGCTTCTGCAGGCGCTAGGGTAGGCTTCCCAGCGCCCAGGAACCTTTACGTGCAAGCAGGTTACGTGATCTTTACGTTAATAAGTGCCCGGCTAGCCTGACTGAGCTCTTCGTTCGTCATTGTTCTGATTTTTTCGCGTAACGTAGAAATTTGTACATACGCGATTGTGGAGATTATCTTTGCTATATTTGTTAAACAAATTCAGAGAGGGCTCTCTGAAGTCTGAATGGGCAATGTGGTGTATATATATAGCTCGTCCCGCGAGGGGCGCAGGCTCCGGCAACTCGTTGTTAAAAGATGCTACGAATTAATTTTACCTGACGTCAAGGACGACTACGGAATACGTTAACACAGAATGGGATAGCTCTGTAAACATATTACAGTGGATCTAAAGTAAGTGCCTGCTTAAATATGCATATTAAGAGCTGTCTATTGAGACCTGTATTTATGTCCTATAGTTGTTGTCCGCTTAACTCTGTCTGTCAGCGAATACTAAAAGAGCTTTCTAGTATGTACATATCTATCTATACTATATTATAAAGAGGTAGGCCTTTTTTGCGTCACTGATTCAACACCGCAGAGCCGAAATTACCAAAGCTAGGACTACAAAATTTGGACAGGAGGTTCATTTTATGGCTTAACCAATCAATAAGAATAGATTTTTGGAAATTCGAACTCTAAGGGTGTGAAATAGGGGTTGAAAGTTTGTATGGGAAGGGTGTAAAAACATTGTCTTTTAACTTGAAATTTTGCACTTAGACTCTTTAACGAAAATAATAAAACACGTGTATTTTTCATAATTCATCAGTTAAGGGTGTATTATGAACTAAAAGAGGTACGCCTTTTTCCCGTGACTGACTCATCAACGCAGAGCCGAAACTACCGAAGCTAAGACTACAAAATTTGAATTTATAGCCTAGAGAACCAATAAGAAAGAATTTTTGGAAAATCGAACTCTAAAGGTGTAAAATAAGGGTTAAAAGTTTGTATGGGGTGGGTGTAAAAACATTGTATTTTGACTTGAATTTGTGTACGTAGACTCTTTACTAAAAATAATCAAACACATGTATCAGCATTTATCATAATTCGTTAGTTAAGGGTGTAAATAAACTAATAATTTAAAGAGGTGGGCCTGATTCCCGTGGGTGACTCAACAACGCAGAGACAAAACTGCCGAAGCTAGAACTACAAATTTTTTACAGGATTTTACAGGGACATTTTATGGCTTAATTAACCAATCAATAAAAAAGGATTTTTGGAAATTCGAACTCTAAGGGTGTGAAATAGGGGTTGAGAGTTTCTATGGGATGGGTGCAAAAACCATGTATTTTGACTTGAAATGTTGTATTTAGACACTTTATCAAAAATAATAAGACACATGTATCAGCGTTTTTCCGAATTCGTCAGTTAAGGTTGTAAATTTATTATACAAAGGCAAATGTGATGCTAGATTGAAAATTTGTTTTGCGGTCATAATATATGTATATATTATACAGGTGCATAAAATAGGTCCATAGTTCATCCACTTTGCTGCTGCTAAGGTGATACCTCTGTCTGACACTATCCATTTTCATATTGCTAATAAGCTAATGTGCTTCTACCCACGGTTACGTTTTACATAAATAGGAAATCGCATTATATTTATATACCAGGAGAAATTTATAGGCAGTAAAAGGAACGGAACAGGGGGTCTCCCAGACCTCAAATTTGCGACTCCTCATAGAGCACTCTTCGTCACTCCTCGGCAGAAAACAATGGCAGTTGATGTTAGCATTAATTGCAGCGATTAATTATAGCTAAATTGGAAATTTTCCGCAGATGAGCTGTTTAAACTTTTATGCGGAAATTGCCGTTGTGCCCTGCATCTCATCTTCTAAATATACGTGTACGTAATTGCAACTAGCATGGATATCGCAATCCCTTGCATCTTTCCTTGTAGAGTTACCGAGCACAGTATCGCTATTAAAATTCTAGCAAGCCCAGACGATGGACATTTAAAACTATTGAAAACTGAACCCCTATAAGTGGTACCTATAAGTTTATATTGTAATCTAGTAATATACTATGGAGCCATTGTCCATGTACCTACTACGAAGTTTACAACGTAAACAAGAAAATATTGTCTTATGTGTCATCCCTTCATCTGTCTTCTTTGCACTTTACATTATCTTGACTTGACTGGTAAAGCTTTTCCTCATGAGTAACTATAACAATCTAAAAATATTTTAATAAAAATTCTAATGTTGTTCGAAAGGCAAACGCTGTTCTGCTACACATTATTTCTCGTTGCGCTTATTAAGTATTTCTGCCTATAATAAATCTTACGAAATGGTATTTTTTCATTATAATTAAATTAAAAAAAAAACATGATAAGGCGAGTAGGATCATATCACACAGGACATCACCTGTTGGTCTCTACGATGACAGGGGTTGGTTTTTTGTACAAGAGAACTGCCACCTAAAATGTTCTTATAATATTTAGTGAAATGGTATTATGAGTTCTCGTAGTAGGTTGTATCACTTTAAAGGTATGTACCGGAAGGCAGCGGCTTCATAAATATCTGAGCGTTCATCATACTCGGTTAAACTCGGTTTAAACTTGTGAAACAATTTTAAATTGCTTCGCCAGTCAACGCGGGCACAGTTGAATAATGTAATGAGCGCGGTGTCTGCACAAATCTAATCAAAACTCCGGTTCATCTGACTTTATATGCACATTGTATCAGGGGTAAATATATCACAACTTTCCGCGCATTCGGTACATTCGTTTTTAATGCGACTTACTAAATTTATTACCTAAAAGCATTACTCGTATAGTCTTTAAAAGGTAAACATGATATTTTAGGAACTTGATTAATTGCCTTTTAATTTCTCATTGAGTTAAATAATTTACCCTACAAAAAAATATTTTGACTTTTCGGAGAACTTCTTCAGACAAAATTCCGATAAAGTAATTTTACGACTTTTCGCTTATTAGAATTATATTCTAGCTTGATTGAAATCTGATATAATTTGTGTCGAACGAAATTACGAGTAAATGAAAATGATTATGGCAAATTAGAAAAGATTTACCATCTTTTTGTACCGAACGTTCTTATGCTTCTTGTAATAAATTAAACAATAAATCAGAAGTTACAGATTCATGAATATTTTTTGGTCTTAATATTTCTAATATACCTAATAATAATAATTACCCCCTGGCAGATACGACTACAGGGGCCAATCTTTCTGAAGCTATGCCCCGTGCTTTGCGTAAACACAATTCTTCCTGACATGGGAGCGTCAGGAGCAGGATCGACTTCTTTCATGCCCATCCAACGCATAGATCATTTTACATCCCAGACAATCAGGTAATCAGCCTGCCTTGTAACCAGTAAGGTTTTCGTTGCTCCAGTCAGAATTTGAACCTTCGACCTTAAGTTCGCAAAACACGCGGTTTCCCGCTGCACCACGGTGGCTACATTTATAATATAACGGTAACTATTATTGTTACCTATTTATCATATTTTTTAGGTTTCCTATTTTATGTCACTACTTACCACAGAAGGTACATTAAGCGATTTTTTGACAGCTGTCGTATTAAACAACTCCGGTACAACACTTCCGGGGTTTTTATTAATACTCGCGTCCGCCACGTCCACAGATAGACTGCGGACTGCGGCCTCGACGTTTATTAGATTATTAAGTACTGCAGTGCTTTTTGGCTAAAAGCATTGCAACGTTTTATCTCACATGCCGAATTCACGTAACTTTATTAGTTCCCTTCAAACAAAGTGCGTAGCCTTCAAATTAAATCTGCATTATTTCTCGAAATGAACAACTCTAAAAGTCCAGACATATAGAAATATCACATTTTTTTAAATGATGTATGTTACATACATACATCTTTTATATTTCTCATAGTAGAGTCCCTACTAAAGCTCATGGCTTATAGCTAATAGGTAGGTATTCTCTCAAACGCCCAGAACATTCTAAATCTGCCGGACATGCTGAGCCTGTAATATTACGGAGAACTGAAGTATGGCTCAAGTACAGCATAATTAATTTGCGCCTCAACAAGTTCATTTATTTCTAAGCTTCCAACGTTCAAGAGGATACCTACTTGAAAAAAAGCCGTTAAGTTATATAATTATACGCGTTCCTACATCTTCGGTGTTGACTTCTAAAACAAAAGATCTTAATTTTACTGTAAGTACATTTAATCCCAGCAAAAAAGAGGGGTGTCATAAGGTTGACGCTTACTGGCTTACTGGCTGTCTGTCTCTATCATCGTAGTTCCCAAACAAATAGTCGTCTTCATATGTACAGCCGGTTTAATCAAGATCGTTCTCAGATATGCTTATCAATATTTGTTCTGCAGTTTATTAAAAATTACCCTTTCCTGTATTCGAAGCGTATGTATGTGATTATAATTTTAAATTGGTATGTTAGTTACGTTATGATTCTGGTGTTTCTTTATGGATTTGAATATATTTGTAGATTTCAATATCAATTCTGATTCTTTTCTGCCAGAGCAAAGTCCCCGGTGTGTCGTACTCTCGAGGTCTTCAATGCCCTCTTGATGGCCTATCTTGAATGTGATGTGTTTGCTGATGAATGGAAGAAAATTATCCGAGTGTGTCTGGCGTTCTGTGAGAGAAAGTATGCGAGGTTGTCCACTGTTCTGTGTTCAAACCCAATTTAGCTAAATAAGTATTATCTGTAAGTGTATATTTCTGAATTTATGTTAATTAATGTAAATGATTTAACTATCGTTTTAATCTATACTTATAATAAAACTGTAACAGGTCCAATTCTGTTCATTGAAGATATTTTGAAAATTATATTTGGAGGGCATTCTATAACCGATACTGAGGGCGAAAATGTATTTTTTTAATTTTTGTCTGTCTGTCTGTCTGTATGTCTGTCGGCCTGTCTGTGTCTCGGCTGAGCATCACGCCGAAATTACTGAATGGATTCAAATGAAACTTGGCATGATTTGAGATCTTACTACGAGGTAGGACATAGGATACTTTTTATCCCGTAATCTAGCACGGTTCTTTTGGGAGAGGGGATTAAAGTCAAAATGGGTACTTGGTTATACGCTTGGTCTGATTTTATCAATTTTTCTTCATAATTATAATAAATATTAGTAAGGGAACACTCATAGAGAATTGTTATCAAGGTTTTGTGATTTATTTTATTTTATTTTATTTTGAAACAAAATCCACAGCTCTTAAAATAACACAGTCAGAACATATTTCTTATACAAAGAGCCAAGAACGGATTTACATTATTTAGCTAATTAATTTAAAGTAGTCTAAGTAGTCAAAGAAATCACGAGAAAAAAAGAAAAAGAATAATTAAGTACTTATTCAACAAAAAGTATTCAACAAGAATTAAATAGTATGCGTGTGTGTAGATGGGTGTGTGTATGTGAATAGAGGTGTGTGTGCATGTGTGTAGAATTGTGTGTGTATGTGTGTAGAAGTGTGTGTGAGTAAAACTGCATGCGTGTGTCTATGATCATATCCTATCCCTCCTGCATCATTATTTTTATAATGTCTTTTTAAAAACTAGACTTACTACCATAAAAAACGTCTGCTGAATTAAATTTCTTATTATAATCTCTGTGTAAGCGATTAACTATAGAGTTCTGAGCATAGCTTGTGGATGAATGAGTCACAGCAAACAAACTTGTGTGTCTTGTTCGAATTTTTGGAGTACAGAAGCAGAGGGTTTTACAAGTCAAATCTGCACAGTCAATATCTCCACGACATAAACCATGCAGAAAAGCCATATCCAATAAAGTACGTCGCTCCTTAAGACTTAGAAGATTGTGGTACCTACAAGATTCCTCATAAATTTGGGAGTAACGGTACGTTCTATAGTTCAAATGCTTTATAAACCTATGTTGAATTTTTTCCAAGCTGTCAATATTGATTGTATAATGTGGGTTCCAAATAGTACCACTACACTATTCTAGGATGCTTCTGACATACGAATAGTAAAGTAACTTTATACAGTTAATATCAGAGAATGGAGTACTAACCAAAACAAAACCGAGGTTTTTGAACGCTGAAAGTGTTATAGCTTCAATATGTTCAGAGAATGTTAGCTTAACATCTAATAAGACCCCTAAATCTCTTACAACTTGTACCTTTGTTAAACTGTTATGTCCTATTTGATAGTCGAATACTACAGGATTTTTCTTTCTTGTAAACGTTATAGAATGGCATTTGGCAACATTTATTCCTATACGGTTATCCGTGCAATAAATACTTAGACGAACTAGATCATCATTAAGATTTTCGCAGTCAGTGCTGTTTTTGACTTTCATAAAGATTTTAGTGTCGTCGGCATACATAAGGAACCTAGCATGATGAAAACATTTACGGACATCATATAGATAACAAACATAAAGGAGAGGTCCAAGAATAGAACCTTGATTAACACCTGATGTTATTTCCACAAAGTCAGAACAAAACCCACCCACAACTACTGCTTGAGAACGTTTCCAAAGATATGATTCCATCCACCTCAATAAGTTACCCCGTATACCTAGTTCCTGAAGCTTACGTAATAATATAATGTGATCTACGCGATCAAAAGCCTTCTCATAATCGGTATAGACTACATCTACTTGACAACCACCATCCATATTTGTGGCAATATAATCCATAAACGTGCCCAGGTTCGTAACTGTCGATCGCCCTTTCATGAAACCATGTTGTTCTAATGGTATTGAAGGTGATATGATAGCGATAGGATATATGTAAGTGTGTACAACCTTTTCCAATAGCTTACTCAGGACATTCAGAATTGAAATTGGACGATAATTCTCAATTTTAGTATTAAGTCCTCGGGTTAAGCAACGTTAGGTAAGGTCATTAAATAGATGGGTGACCGTTTAATGTCATTTGAACTAAACGGGTCCGTGCTTCGGAGAGCAAGTAAAAAGTGGGTCCCAGTTTTTAACCGACTATAAAAAAGGAGGTTATGTACTCGATGCGAATGTCTGTTATTAAAAGTTTAGTTAACGTAAAAATAGCGCATGCGGAGCTGCGTGGGTCAGCTAGTTAACAATAAAACAATAAACATTAATTCTACGTATATTATGGGGTGTGTCAGCAGCAACAGCTCAGCCTTGGAAACAAGGTGCGCTGGTTCAAACCCCGGAACGCACCATTGATTTATTTAATTAATAATGTGCGAATCATCTTTGTGCGATTGTTACTAGCTTTCGGTGAGGGAAAACATCGTGAGGAAACCTGCATGTCTGAGAAATCCTAACTAGCTTTCGAATGATACGTGAAGTCCGCCATCCAGCAGTTGGCCAGCGTGGTGGACTATGGCCTGGGCCCCTTCATCTTAAGGGGAGGCCCGTGCCCAATAGTGGCACATAAACAAGGGCTGGTATTATTATGGGGTGTGATAGTAGTTCTGAGTGCGGAAGTTAGTACCTTAGCAATAAATGATACGTGTTATTTATCCCTAGGTGCAGATTCCGAGATCCACCTATGTAGTCGATGTTGTTTCTCAAAGTAAATTAGTAAAGGGGTAATTAGTATTAGTAATTATTAGACCACAATGTTCCAAGTTTGTAGAGTTCGTTAGAGTTAGATGCGCGTAAATCGTTTTATTGGCCCATAAAATATATCCTACCCACTCGGGATAACACATTGAACAAACTCTCAGCTAACTTGTTTAGTAATAAATACTTTTTGTGTTTGTAACGCTTGAATTCCACCTTTACTTCTATTGTTAATTAGTTGTTAGACACCCTGGCTGCTACCCAATAGCTCGTGGATTCGATTCTCTAAATAATGATATACTTAGCTAATTATACATCATTTGACAGTCGGGACTTGTGTCTTTTTACCACGTCTACATCCTGACTTAAGACTCATTTACATGATGCCATTTCCTTGTACATACAACAGCAATGATTGAATGCAATAAATGAAGCGCAATAATTGACCTTCAAGAATTGTAAGTACCTACCTGTTTACACGCGGATACTAGTTAAAAATTTGAATGTAATTATTGAATGCAAATCTTGCCCATTAGAGCAAGAATGTGACATGTTGTTCAGACGATGCAAGGCAATTATTGCCTCAATATTATTGTTTGCAACAGGCAAGAAACTTGCTTCGTGTAAATGGGCCATTAGAATCCCTGTTCTGAACAGAGATTCTAAGGAAAAAAGTTAATTCCCATCTAGAATTGTATTGAATGGCCAACGCTAAGCACGAAGCACCCCTCTTACTTTCATCGCAATATCGCTACACCAAGAAAGTAATTTGTTCGAGGAATATATTTACAAAGTTCCATTTATTTTGGGTAACCGTAATAATATTAACACAAAGTAGGCTCGCGAAATTATTGCAAATTGTTTTGGAACTCTTAACAATGAAATTGTTTTCCTGCCTAAAAAAAACATTGATTACTGAAAATGTTTCCTTTTAGGGAAGTTCGTTGGGATTATCTCTGATGAGATTATATCCATAATCCACGGAATTTCATAAAAGTGTTAAGAGTATAGTTAGTGTGCGTATACAAACAGAAAACAGTGCCTAATTTGGTGATAGAGAGGTATGCAAAGCGAATAGGGAGATATAATTATGTCTAAATGTAACAAAATACATTTTATATTGTAACAATTTAACAAATTGTTCATCAACTTTATATGTATTTTTACGTGCATTTATCGTCTTCTTTGGAATCGAATAAACATACGAGTGCACATTGTTATACCTTTCTATTATATAAATATACTAGCTGACCCGTGCAGCTCCGCTGGCGCTCGTTCACTTGTGAATCTAAACCATTCTCGAATCCCTTTGAACACACACAAACAATTTCATCAACATCATTTAGGAGGAGTTCAGTGACATACACACGTACAGTAGAATTATATATATAAAGATAATAGGAGCTGCACATTGTCATACCTTTCTATTATATAAATATATAATGAAAAATAAAACATAAACACAGCATTAAAGTAGAAAAGGGGGGGGGGGGGGTGCGAAGTACTTCTATACAGAGTCAGTATTGTTGTATTTGAGGGATGCAAATATCTAGAACGGATAGCGAAATAATAGCCCGCAGCGATGCCCGCAGCCAATATAGCGAGTACCTAATCCGTGGTCTTTGCGGATAAGTCATCCTCGCGACGCGGAAGCACGAACTCAATCCACCTTTTAACGACATAATAGTATTCGACTCATTTTATTAGTTTTTTTTTACATTTTAAATAAAGATAACGTATAAGCAAGCACTTGAAGTCGCCAGGCTTAGAAGGAAGGAAAATATTATACATACTTTCTTACATATATGTACGTCCAGAATGTATTTATTCCTATTTAAACTAGAAAGAAAGAAGGAAATTATATTTAGTTGACCAACAGATAAGAAGTAGAAATTACACATAAGAAAATAATAACACAAAGCAAAAACATAAAGCTGTGTGGGGTCAAACAGGATACTACCTCAGATATAACAATTAAAAAAAATATATAAGTATAAAAATTACAAATAAATAAAGTACGAGTATGTATATGCAAAAGGTAAAACAAGAGAATAAAATAAATATCTTAAAAGAAAAAAAAATATACATATACCTAGACAAAATAATAAGAATGTTGAACGTATTGAAAAGATAGGTAATTAGTTACCACTGTAGCTACTACTAACTACTCCTTCTACCATGTATCTTGGCCGGGTTTCTAAACTGGATACACTCTATCGATTTGATCGATGCAAAGCTATTGTCGCCCACGAGAAAGATGTGTAGCCAATACATACTAGCAAACAACTTACCTACCTATAGTTTACTTGGCCGTAAGTCGACAGTGTAAAATTGGTTTTACAACTCCTATTTCAATATAATATTGTGGGTTTAGGTACTTTGAAGGTAGTGCTTACTGCATTACCTTCAAAGTACGGTCCGAAAAACCCTCTTCGAAGATCCGCATTAGCCACACCATACACAACGGATACATTACCTTAACAACGTTAACAACCATTAGCCGAAAGAATTCCGCAACCATTTTTCAGCATTATACTGGCTGCCTACAAAAAGCCAAGTCATGTTAAATCTGCAAAACGACTTATAGCCAGAGGGAAAGCAAAAGACAAAGTAGAGAATCTTTAACATAAAGAACATGTGTTACCATCTTGACTAATATTATTGGAAGATGCTGGCCGCTGTTGGAAAAACTGCTAAGTCACTATGAATTAATCTCTTCGACTATGATTATTTTTCATGGTATTATGGTATATGGCAATAAAATTTAATTTAAATTTTAAATCGTCCTCGTCATGTTATAAACGTATAAATATACCCACGGAACCGGTCCTTGGTTAATTATTTTGTAGCCCCCAACGCAAAAGGAAAGAGTATTTGACGTTTGACGAGACATGGCATGTCTATCTGTAAGTCTGTCTGACTGTATATCATACCATATATCTATTCGTACCTCTGTCTATCTGTAGGTACGTATGTCTGTCAGTCTGTTTGTGGCATTGTAGCTCTTGAATCAGTTGAGATGGATGTAGTCCAGATGACAGATGATGCTCAGAACGTGAAAATTTAATTGGAGTTGGTTTCTTTTGTTATAAGTTTATAATTTTTATATTTCTTCTGAAAAAAAAACCAGCTGTTGACAATTGTGTAGACTCTTCATCTTCTTCATAAGTTACAATTAACCTAGGCCCATTGCCGTTTCATGATTAATGGTGCTCGTCACCAGTTTTTACAATACGATGCGATTTCAATATATCCAATGCAAAGCCATAGAGTATTGGAATTCTAAATTTTCTGTACCTACCTAACTATGATAGAAACATATTTAATATCTAGATGCTTTAAATACTTAAAACTTTACACTGCCAGCTTCCTATTGCCACCAATTATATTTAGGATGGTACTCTTTACTATGACATGAAAATATCTCTTGAGTTGCATAGAACGTTTGTGAATCTAACAATTTTGATTACAGATAAGTAGAGCCCAAAGTTGTTAAGGAATTTAATTTTGGAATTCTGTACATCCCGCAACCCATTTCACCTGACACCTCTAATTCCACCCTTCCACACTACACTTTAACAGAAAAATTCTCAGCTTTCAGACTAACCAAAGCCTTCAATAATTACAATGCTTTTGTAGATTTTTCGATGTATCATTGAACAGTCTTCGTAAGTATTAAAATGATGTTGTACTGCATTAATAGCTATATAATCGTGCTTATTCACAACTAAAATAACTTTTTGGTATTCTGCTTTTCAAATTCCATCTTTATTATTATATTGAATAGCTTGCGATGTTTGCTGTCTAATATTGTGCATGTATTTCTTTCTATTAAGTTATTATTAGGCATTAATAAGTCATCATCATCGTCATCGGCTGAAATACGTCCACTGCTTTATTGGTAGACATAAAAAAACAATGTTTTTTTAATAACAAACAAATGTCTATTAAATACATATATTATTACAAATACCATCAGCTACACACATCATATAAAGGGTATAAGTAAGGCAAGTTGGGCAAGTTTTTTGTATATATGTATTATGTATACAACAATTGAATTTGTTACGAGGACACCTCTTTGAATAGGTAATGTATCGTAAAAATCCCCTCGTCCTTCAAGGATGGGCTTCAGTAAATTTCTGAAAGGCTGAAACAAATTTTATATTTTCTGACACCAAGGGTTCGTATGAAAGTAGTGCTGTAATACCAATATATTTTTGTCATTCTACCTCATTTCATCTCATTAGTAAATAATAAATATCAAATATAAGGATGTGGTATCAAAGTTATAGATCCATTATTTGATTGATCCCCTCATAATTGAAAAAAAAAAATTATGTCTCTTGACGTTTCTCAGAGAGGCAATTTCATACTTTATACTATGTTTATACCAATTAGACGTAATTTCTGTAACAACTTAAAATACATTCTCCATATTAAAAAATAATAAATAATTGTACACTTTTGTAGTGTTGAGTGTAAATTAGATACTGTATTTGTGGAAAATCTTATTTCATCACAGCTGAACGTACGCAGAGGGCTCTCCTAAGGGTGTATCTTTGCTTACCTTATAGATACCCCACGGCAGATTTATGTGTGAAACCAAAAGTGAGGAAACTTTTTATACTTGAAAGCTTATGACGATAATCATAAAAAGACTGTCCATAAAGTACCTGTATCAACAAAACGAGTTGATTTTTAGGGTAAGATCAAGGTTTGCTACAAAAGCAGTTTGAAGTTGTTATACCGCACATAAATAACATTATAAATACCCGAGCCACCAAGCCGCTGCCGCTGGCGGGCATCGGACGAGTGCGATGAAAAAACCTAAAAAACGGCGTACCACCGCAGTGTCAGATATGCTGATGCTACCGATGATGCTGATGCTGAAATACCTCAGTTTGAAGGCCACTGTAGCTGGTGCTGTGCTGTGGTAGTGATGGATACAGCTGTCTATAGGCAGGTGTGTCGTTTACCACCAGGCGAACGTCTTGCTTGTCTTCCTCCAAATTGAATAAAAAAAGCAGCAAAATGTTGTCTTTTACTTACGCGAAGGAAAATTATTCAAGGAAGATTAGTCAGTTTTTACCACCTGTCAAGTGCCATATACCTCTACAAGATGCAGGAGTTTATAAACTCGATTGTGACTGTGGGCTCTCCTACATTGGGCAAACAAAGCGTGCAATAAAAACTCGCGTTCAAGAACACATAGCTGATGTAAAACACCGACGCTGTACGAAGTCTGCAGTATGTGAACACGTTCAGGATCGCACCCACCATTATATTAGATTTGATAAACCTCAAATCCTCGCAAAAGAACACCGATTCCTACCTAGGATGATTCGTGAGGCTATTGAAAACAAAAAACATCCTAATTTCAATAAAGAAGATGGTTGGGTGTTACCACCGGCTTGGGATCCTGTGATAAATATAATTAAATCTAATATCAAGCAAAACACTGCACGGCCTCAAGATACTGTAAGCTCTTACTGCGTAGATCGGACTAACAATAATAACTAAGAAGACCTGAGGGTACACCGGCATAATTGTGACATAAGGACGTACAACATCTCAGTCCTCCCGTGACGATAGGTGCTGCAAAGTATTCGAAAGGTCGGGATAGTAAAATCAAAAATAATCCGCGATAAAATCCGTAAAAGTAGTTTGATTTCAAAAACAGCAAATACAAAATTTATATATTGTTTTAAAACTTCAATAGTTTGATAATCTAGGTACATTTGTACAAAAATTTCTAACATTTAAAGTTTGTCGCAAGTCCCATCGCGATGTTACACAAATTTTACAGTGAAATGGTAAAAAATACGAAAGAGTTTTCTCTCACCGCCCACCTTCAGACAGGCGCCATTAATCTGCCACTATTTGATGTAGGCCGAAGTTACCCGCTGACTTTTCGACATTTATCATTGCGAACACCTGATAACTCTGGCTTATCTGATGCTAAAGGACGCTTTTAAATGTTTAAACAAGTATTAAATTAAAAAAAAATAAGCCTTTAATCAGCAATAAAAAAAATCTTTTTTACAATATTTTAATGAACCAGTCGATTCTTAATTTTTCACGTATTAAGTTTGTTATTGGCGGTTGGTATGTTTTACAACAGCTTGTCCTTCGACATAGACCTCCTCTAAAGATTTCCATACCTCTCTGTCTTTAGCCATCCGAATCCACTCTAGACTTAATTAATTGATAATTACACTTTATTAATTGATACCCAGATTGATGTTTTTGGAAGTAAGAAAATACAAAATGGCGACTGACGCCCGCCATATTAACTTTTTTGAAATAATATATAGCTGCCACTCCCACAATTGGGACGAATCTAAAGACATTATAAGTAAAAATCCATTAATACGTTTAGGCTGTAGGCCGTGCCAAAAATAGACATACATACTTTCGAAAAACAAAACCCTCCTTCTGGGGCAGTTGGGCAAAAAGGGCATCTATCTTCTATACTATAATAAAACTCAAAGAGCACTTTTTCTGAACATTTAATATTTTTCCAAAATTTCTATGTGGAGATACTATACTATCGACATAGAGGCCAAAACAATTTTTTTTGGAATTATTGTCTGTCTGTCTGTCTGTCTGTCTGTCGTTCTGTTTGTCCAGGCATCATTCGAAAACTCGTGGATGGATTTTGATAGGACTTACACTGATGTATTGTGTAGAAGTAGGGGTATAAATTGGTATATAAAACATCACGCTATGTTTCATAGGGGCTAAGCAGTGAAACATTACTTGCACATATTACCACGTAATTTCTGTTGTATATGAATAGGGTAATTATAGACTTTTCAGTTAATCATTAAGATATTATTACGCTATATACAATAGGGACTGAGCAGACATTTAGTTTGCATAAGATATGGCAGTGGCGAAGGGTCAATTTTTGTAAGGGGTAAGCCGTTCCGGTACACCCAGGAAATTTTCATTAGATTTCTGTATTGTTCTAAGTACTTTGCTGATAGCAATATGACATTATATATCTTTGAAATGTTAAAATCTGTAATTCCCGAGCGAGTCCAAACTAGATTAGGAAAGAAATAGGCAAGGGAAAAATAACATTTCATTTTATTTAAAAGCCAGTTCATGAAATTTTAATGAAACTCCCCAAGTCCAGGTAGTGTATAGGTATTGTATCACATCCGCAACAATAAAAGATGCGAAACACTAAGAACTTTCATTATCGAATATCATTAGACAGTAATTTACGATGTTAGCGTGATTTACATTATGAACAGCGCCATCTATCGGCGGAATTGGACATACAATCACTATAGAACTTTTATAACTCAAGAACGGCCTATCTGATTCGGCTGAAAATTGGTGGGGAGGTAGCTTAGAACCAGGAAACGGACATAGGACTTTTTATCCCGGTAGGTTAAGGTTAAGCAACGTTAGGTAAGGTCATAAAATAGATGGGTGAACCGATTTGTATGAAAGTGTGCATATCGGGTAGGTCTGAGAATAGGTCATACAGTATATTTCATACCGCTAGGTTAAGGTTAAGCAACATAAGGCAAGATCATTAAACAGATGGGTGATCCTATTTGTATGAAATTTTGTGTGCATATCGGGGAGGTCTGAGAATAGGTCATAAAGTATATTTAATGCCGCTGATACCATGATTGACGAGGATATATAGAACGAGAGGTGGGTGCAAGAGAGGAGAAAGAGGGGAGGGGATTCGAGGAGGGGGTGATGGGGTGAGGGATCGGGGGAGTTAGGTGGAGTAAGGGGGGAGTGAGAAGGAGCAAGTTCGTAGAAGAGAGAGGGGAGAGGGTTCAGAGAGGGGACAACAGGGAGAGGAAGAGGGGGAGTGTGACGGAAACCGAAGCGGGAGGGGGAAAGAGAGAGGAGAGAAAGAGCATATAATTAGATTTTTTTTATAAGAGAGAGAGATATGGATAGAGATTAATCTAGGGAGGAGGGAGAAAAGGGGATCAAAATGTAATAAAAGCGAGGGCGGAGCTGCGCGGGTCAGCTAGTAACAAATAATACTGGTAAGATAATCATCAGCATCAGCCGAAAGATGCTGGACAAAGGCCTCCCCTTAGAAGGGAGGGGTTGTCATAATCCCCACGCTTGGCAGGCGGCTTGGGAATCGTAGTATATAGGTGATAATTTAATAGAAAGACGCTGCTGCCCGTCTTCTTGTTTTCCCTTAGTCGTCTCTTGGGACACCCAAGGAGAAGTTGGGTGTGTGCTATTTTTACCCGGACACCCCAAGGGTAACATAATGATTTCTGATATTTACGCGAATATTACACATTGAAATGAAACTAATTTTACGGATTATATCGCGGTTTATTTTTGATTTTAATTACCCGACGTTTCGAATACTTTACAGCATTCATGGTCACGGGCGGACTGAGGTGGTAGCTGTCCAAATGTCATAGTTGTCTTAGGGTACCCTCAGGTCTTCTAATTATTATTGTTAGTCCGATCTACGCAGAAAGAGATTACAGTATCTTGAGGTCTTGCAGTGGAATGCTTGTCTTTGGATTTGACTATGTTTATCACCGGATCCCAAGCTAAACCGCGATATAATCCGTAAAATTAGTTTCATTTCAACCCCAAGGGTAAAATAATAAAGTTTTCAAGATCGTATTTTTTGACGCATTGTTGTGTCTTTTAAGTTATATTAAGTCCTCTATCAAAAGCTTGCCTGATAGAGATCACTATTATAATAATGTCGAGTATTAGTGATTAAGCCGCCCATTGTTACATTATTGTATCTACACCCTGTTTTTCTTTACACGATTTTAATCATAGCAATAAATGTCTGTACACAGAAGTGATGGCTGACTGGTGCCGGTGGCCAGCCAAAGACTAGTGGTAAGATTCAATATGTCATATTTATTTATATAGACAGAGAGTGAAGTCGCATCATAAGTGTTCCTTTTACCTTTGAGATACCCTAAAAAAACTAAGCTGCGTATACTTAACCTGTTTTTCTTTACAAGATTATAATCGTAGTAGTAAGTAAGTATTTTGATCTTGGGTTGGGGAGGGTTGTTTGTCAGATAATTATCTGCTTGAAGCAATATTTGGAAAACATGTAAATATTTTAGATTAGTAGGTACTGCAGAAAAGAAATACGATTAGAACCTTTTAGTATGAGGATAGTTGCAAAGTGCACTCGTTGATAGTCGATTCCCCAAATTAGTTTTGTTACTTGATCATTGTTTCCAAATTGAGTTTTCATATTACTGTTAATTCGAAGTCGCACCATACATTTATGATATTTTTATAATAATGATTTCTGATACTTACGCGAATATTACACATTGAAATGAAACTAATTTTACGGATTATATCGCGGTTTATTTTTGATTTTAACTTCCCGACGTTTCGAATACTTTACAGCATTCATGGTCACGGGTGGACTGAGGTGGTAGCTGTCCATATGTCATAGTTGTCTTAGGGTACCCTCAGGTCTTCTAATTATTATTGTTAGTCCGATCTACGCAGAAAGAGCTTACAGTATCTTGAGGTCTTGCAGTGGAATGCTTGTCTTTGGATTTGACTATGTTTATCACGGGATCCCAAGCTGGTGGTAACACCCAGCCATCTTCTCTATTGAAATTTGGATGCTTTTTAATTTCAATAGCCTCACGAATCATCCTTGGTAGGTAGCGCTGTTCTTTTGCGAGGATTTGTGGTTGGTCAAATCTAATATAATGACGGGTGCGATCCTGAACATGTTCACAGACTGCAGACTTCGTATAGCGTCGATGTTTAACGTCAGCTATATGTTCTTTTACACGGGTTTTTACCGATCTTTTTGTTTGCCCGATGTATGAGAGCCCACAGTCACAATCCAGTTTGTATACTCCTGCATCTTGTAGAGGTATATGGCACTTGACTGATGGTAAAAACTGACTAATCTTCTTTGGTGGCTTGAAAAATGTTTTAATTGAAGCTCGCTTTAAGATATAGCCAATCTTGTCTGTTACCCCTCTAACACATGGCAATACAGCAGGCATACGTTCGACTGTGGATGGCTTGACACGTTAAGCAACAAACATGTTAAGCAGGTCCTGCATGATAACAAGCTCCGAGTTCCGCGCCGCCGTCACTGTGAACGTGTCAAGCCATCCTCAGTCGAACGTATGCCTGCTGTATTGCCATATGTTAGAGGGGTAACAGACAAGATTGGCTATATCTTAAAGCGAGCTTGAGCTTCCTTCCTTGTACACCGCAACAATTGGAAATACATTTTCGTTAGCTTTCCCTAGATTTAGATATTAACAATAATTAAATTCATCATCATCATCAGCAGCCGAAACGTCCACTGCTGAACAAAGGCCTCTCCCTTAGAAGGGAGGGGTTGCCATAATCCCACGCTTGGCAGGCGGCTTGGGGAACGCAGTATAGGTGGTAGGTAATGCAATAAAAATACGTTGCTGCCAGTCTTCTTGATTTCCCTTAGTCGCCTTTTACGGACACCCAACGGGAGGAGATGGGTGGGTGCTGTTCTTACCCAGACACCCCACGAACGATGAATTAAATGCCTAAAATGTATACGAACTAAGTAATATATTAGCTTCGGAAAATATGAAGCCCTATTTTTAAGCTCCGCATAAAAAAACATCGCTTGCGAAGATTTGATAGGTTTCAATCTATTCATGCCGCCGCGATTCGATCGTTACTGGAAACGTGATTCTATCATTTTTGCGTTATGTATTATTACTAAAGAAATTGCATCTGTTCCACTGTTGGGTCTTAGTGATCTCATTTCGGTAACGGCTGCCAACGTATGTTTTTTCTCTTGCGAGAATATTTTACAGCACATTTTTGGTGCCTATTTGTGGATCCAGTATTTTAATACGAAATACAGTCGTTAGTAGTGTAGTAAAATATGTGTTCCATATTTTTTGATAATACAAATGACGGACTAAATAGAATATTTTCAGATATCCAGCCCATTGCCTTATGAAAGTCCAAATAATTAAAGAAAGCCTATTTCGAAATAACCGACATGGAAAGTAAGCTGTCTAGTAACAGCTAAAAGTAGTAGGTATTTAATGTTCATTTGAGATAACTTACGTATTTTATCGTATCGACCTTTGGCTTAGCTACTGCAAGTCTTTGAAAATTCGTGGTATTTATTATTCAGGGTTGCCATTTGAAGGCCTCGAACAGAATTAGACAGCTGCCGGGACCTGTGAATAATATACTACACTCTACCCTTTTGAATGTCGGTACTTATCCCTAAATTTCAAATTCAAAAATATCACCGCCAACTGCCATCGTGTTTGTGTTGAAAAAAACATTACTTAGGGCATGATTGAACCTTTTTGTTTTAAGGAGGGTTTCCTCCTTAAAACTTCAAAAGTGCCGAGTTCCTTTAATTATTACTTATTTGTAACAGTATAAAAATCAAGCAAACAAAAGCTACTAAGCGCGGCACAAGGAAATATTTTTAGACTCTGACTTTTGACAGGGTTAGTGGCGTCGGCGCATCCTTTACTTGTATTGTTTGATATGGATTGTGTTTTTGTATTTTATGTGGGCCTAGTTGCCTGATTAAATAAATAAATAAAAATATTGACACAGTGTTAAATTGATTTTCAGGGATCTTCAATTGAATAAGAAATTACTTAGCCCTCATCATGATGCACACTATTTCTTTAACAAATTACATAAAGAACGAATCAGTCGTATTGTAATGAAGATGGTACTAAAGAAACAGAAAAACTCATGTGTTATATTATTTTGGATATCTATCAGTATACTATCTAATAGTCCTGATTTATTAGAACATCATAAATAACCACATCAAAACAGAGCACATAACAATAAATACGTCCGCGCCTGAAACACTACACATAGTAACGCTAGCTTAAAGAAAATGGTAACCAACGTTCGAATAAGTTTTGAAAGAGCAGATAAGGCAATGAATGAGAATGTCATCTCAATTCGACAACTAGTTATTTAAAAATTAATATCATAATTGTACAACGTGTTACAAAATACCCCGTAAAAAATATAATTCATTATCAAAGCCAAAAATTTTGTCAACCCTAGTAAGCTGTCATGTCAGGGAACCAGATTATTTAACAGAAAGGCCTACGTACCTATTTTACCTAATAATTGTATACTTTAATCGTTTTTCTTTTATTCATTCATATAATATTATATAGATGTGCTATCTCAATACAAGGATGTCGTTATACTCAAGTACTGGCTTCAGAAAATGTCACGTTGAAAAAAAAATTATGTTGTCAATTTCAAATCTTCTAATCGATAACCTACAACTGTTTCGAGTTTTTTTTTTCCAACGTTTGGACATTTCCGCCAGTTTTTAGGTTGTTTCGTTAGGTTAGGTCTTTTAAAATTTTTGTCGTTCCGCGAATTAGGTAGAAATGTAGTACATTCTGCGTAGTTTTACTCTTTATTTTTACTGAAATAGGGTTTGCACACCAGTGAAAATAATATTTTTTTTTTACTTTTTTGGGGTATATTTTTACGGGGTATTTTGTAACATTCTGTATATTGAAATCAAACTACTTTTACGGATTTTATCGCGGTTTATTTTTGATTTTACTATCCCGACGTTTCGAATGCTTTGCAGCACCCCTGGTCACGGGGGACTGAGATATTGAACGTCCAAGTCACAATTATGCCGGTGTACCCTCAGGTCTTCTTAGTTATTATTGTTAGTCCGATCTACGCAGCAACACACGAAGAGCAGACAGAGCTTACAGTATCTTGAGGCCGTGCAGTGTTTTGCTTGATATTGGATTTAATTATATTTATCACAGGATCCCAAGCCGTTGGTAACACCCAACCATCTTCTCTATTGAAATTAGGATGTTTTTTGATTGCAATAGCCTCACGAATCATCCTAGGTAGGAATCGGTATTCTTTTGCGAGGATTTGAGGTTTATCAAATCTAGTATAATGGTGGGTGCGATCCTGAACGTGTTCACATACTGCAGACTTCGTACAGCGTCGGTGTTTCACATCAGCTATGTGTTCTTTAACGCGAGTTTTTATTGCACGCTTTGTTTGCACAATGTAGGATGTAAAAGTAGTTTGATTTCAATGTGTAATATTCGCGTAAGTAAAAGACAACATCATAATTATATGGTAAGACCGTTTTAAAAATTGTTATTTGTCTTGAATGTGTAGGTATCTAATGAAGTTTTTCTAAGGCCCAAGTGCACCGAGAAAAAGACCTTCGTTATCTATTTTTAAAAATCGATTATCTATGTTTCACCACCACCATAATCTACTAGTAAAGAATAAAAAAAACGTTTGCCTAATGTAAGCGATATACCTGCCTAAGGCAGAGGTAACGCTTACCAGCAGGAAGGCTGCCTATAGAACAGACAGAAAGGTACTTGTCATTGCAGCTCGTCAATCAAGACTTTAGTTATTAAGGTGGTCTCTTTAATTTTATCAGCTACAGACTACAGTGCTCTTCAAATCGAAACACAGTAAATTGCATATGTTGCTGCGTAGCCGGCAAAATATTTGATACTGTGATGAAAAAAAAGAAAATCCCGCTGGCACTTAATAAAATTTAAAACAACTTCAATATACCGACTTTATAGATTGATAGACACAAGTACAGTTGTAGTTTTAATACAGGTGAACTTGGCCCTGTCTTTAACTGTTTCAGTTGGATGTTGACAAAGTGATCTACAGGTAGATTACAATAATAGCTGCTACAAGAATATCAAACTTCCAGTCTGTCTAGCCCTCGGCTCATTTGCAACGGGATTACTTCAGTCGGTACCAGTAGCCTGGGGCTGACGCGAGCTCTACTATCTCTATAAATTATATACAAAATCTTAGAATATTTCAAGCAAATAGTATGTATAATGTTGTCTTTTACTTACGCGAATATTACACATTGAAATCATACTACTTTTATCGCGGTTTATTTTAGATTTTACTATCCCGACGTTTCGAATGCTTTGCAGCACCCATGGTCATATTAATATACACACACATTGTATGTATGTGTATATTAATATGTCTACACAAAACGAAACGATATTATCTTATTTTTGTTTAAACTGAACTTTACTTGGATAAAATACGTAGAAATTTTGTCTGTTACAGTTTTTAGTTTGAGTATAGGTAGGTATAGACTAGTACCAACTATACTGCCACTACCGGAGGGTAAACGGCATGTAGTATTGGATGGTTAAACTAACCTATTAAAATACAAGGTGCATGTGTCAATTAATAACTCAAAGAAGTTGTGTCCGTAGGCTTACCGATAATGGAAGAAAGGACGATATTTTATCATACATCTTATAGATTACTGGCAATCTAACTGACTACAAGAACATAATGAAAGTTGGCAACGCCAGGTGAGATCTGAAGGAAGTATACTTCTAACTTAGGTATATACCTAAGTAGCCTATACCTATAAGTTCTGTAGATACCTGTTAACGATAAGACTAGTTCATTGGCTCAGTTGAGTTCTTAATACAGTCTTGTGTGTTCGCTGGCAGCGCTGCATAGTCGTGGCCGTTAGTGGAACTTTGCTCTTTGATAATGAGCCAAACCACTTAAAACTACAGCAATATCAACCCAAGCTATGAAACCAAGAAATTACGCATTACGCACCGATGTGTAGGTAAGACCGGACAGTCAAGTTCCAGTTTGTCGGCTTAGCCTAAATAATAATAATAATATTTATTTATTTACGACCAACTGAGATCATTATGTTAGTAACAATATTACTTAACCTAATCTTAGTAACAACCAAGACCCAGATTGCTATCATAATTATAACCAGAATGGCATAATGAAAATATTAGACTGGATATATTACTGTTACTCAAAGTACTCTGTGGTCTCCATGGGCGTCCCTCAAGGTTCAATACTGGGCCCATTTCTGTTTTTAATACATATTAATGATTGTAATTAAACTACTTTTGTGGAATTTATAGCGGTTTATTTTTGGTTTTACTTTTCCGACGTTTACGAATACTGTGGAGCACCCATGGTCACGGACGGACTGAGATGTTGAACGTCCCTACGCTCTATATATACTGTCATAATTTTCGGTGTACCCTCAGTTATTATTGTTGTATTTATCGGCGTACCTTCAATTCTTATGAGTTATTATTGTTGTTGCTCCGACCTACGCAGTAAGAACTTACATTATCTTGAGGCCGTGCAGTGTTTTGCTTGGTTTTGGATTTAATTATATTTATCACAGGATCCCAAGCCGGTGGTAACACCCAACCATCTTCTCTATTGAAATTAGGATGTTTTTTGATTTCAATAGGCTCACGAATCATCCTTGGCAGGAAACGCTGTTCTTTTGCTATCTATTGTGGAAGGAGCAATTCTATAAGCAAGTAGATGGAGTAGCAATAGGCTCACCTGCATCTCCCGTAGTTACTGACATTTTCATGGAAGACTTTGAGGAGACCACCCTCAGAACTTCGCCTGTTACTCCGAGATTCTACAAGCGATACGTAGACGATACTTTCTTGTGTAATATTGTTATTACCATCTGATAAAGTAACTGTTTTCTTAAACCATATTAACTCCATCAATCCTAAAATTCACTTCGCAATGGATTTGGAGTCTCTTTATTTGCACACCAAAGTAAAACATATACTTAGAAAACTTAGAAAATAACTTAAATTAGGTACCTATTAATGGTGGTCTTATCGCTAGTAGCGAACTCTTCCAGATAACTAAAACTTTAAAAAGAAGTAACCAAACTATCCAGTTAGGTCGGTCCAACTTCGACAAAGAGGTCGCCCGAAGAATCCAACTCGGATGGGCAGCGTTCGGGAAACTACGCGATATCTTCTCGTCCGAAATACCGCATTGCCTGAAGACGAAGGTTTTTAACCAGTGTGTGTTGCCAGTGATGACATATGGTACTGAGACGTGGTCTCTAACGGCTGGCCTTTTAGAGAAGTTCAGAGTCACACAACGAGCCATGGAGAGAGCTATGCTCGGAGTTTCTTTGCGCGACAGAATCCGAAGAACCAAGGTCACCGACATAGCTCTCAGAATCTGCAAGTTGAAGTGGCAATGGGCAGGCCACATCGCTCGAAGAACCGATAACCGTTGGGGAAGAAAGGTTCTCGAGTGGCGACCACGAACCGGAAGACGCAGCGTAGGCAGGCCTCCCACTAGGTGGACAGACGACATTGTGCGCGTCGCAGGTAACCGGTGGATGCAAATAGCCAATTGTCGTTTATTGTGGCGTTCTAAGGGGGAGGCCTATGTTCAGTAGTGGACGTCTTCCGGCTGATGATGATGATGAACCAAACTATTGGTTAATTGGTGGTTATGAGTACCTATATCACTGTTGACAATAAAAAAAAACAATATTTTAACTGTGGAATACGAGTATAATAATATTCCTCTTTGATCGTTTCATTTTTAGAAGGAACAACAATAAAAATAAATTCTTATCAAAGACAGCAGAAAGTACAACCAAAGGTGCTTATACATAGTTCACACTAAAAGTTTCCGGAACTGGCCACTTACATAAACAATATTTAAAAAGTAATTACAACATTTTGAAATGGAACTCTTTGGCTGTAGAATGCAGTTTGTTTCATCTGACTGTCAATTGTTTTTACATTGTGGCGCCATTTTAAAAATTGCGTGTCTACATTAACATGGATCTAACTCTGGAAAATTTTCGTAGTATAATTTTCTACGATTTTAAGTATAACTAGCTGACCCACGCAGCTCCGCCTGCGCTATTTTTACGTTAACTAAACTTTGAATAACAGACATTCGAATACATAACCTCATTTTTTATAGTCGGTTAAAAACTGGGACCGACTTTTTACTTGCTCTCCGAAGCACGGACCCGTTTAGTTCAAATGGCGTTAAACGGTCACCCATCTATTTAATGACCTTACCTAAAGTTGCTTAACCCGATCGATTACAAAACCTTGATAACAACTCTCTATGAGTGTTCCCTTACTAATATTTATTATATTTTATAGAAAAATTGATAAAGTCGGACCAAGTGTATAACCAAGTACCCGTTTTGACTTTAATCCCCTCTCCCAAAAGAACCGTGCTAGATTACGGGATAAAAAGTATCCTATGTCCTACCTCGTAGTAAGATCTCAAATCATGCCAAGTTTCATTTGAATCCATTCAGTAGTTTCGGCGTGATGCTCAGCCGTGATAGAGACAGACAGACAGACAGACAGACAGACAGACAGACAGACAAAAATTAAAAAAATTACATTTTCGGCCTCAGTATCGGTTATAGAATGCCCTCCAAATATAATTTTCAAAATATCTTCAATGTACAGAATTGGACCTGTTACAGTTTTATTATAAGTATATATAGATTTGACAGCTCAACAGAACATCGCTTGGCTTCAATCTGCTTTTGGCGATGAAGCACCATGCAAGACGACTATTTATAGCTGGTTTAGCTGTATTTGGTTTCTGGTATAGCTGGCTGGCAGAATTCAAGCGCGGTCGTGTCAATCTCAGTGACGAATCTCGCGATGGTCGCCCGTCCACCACTGTGAACAACTAAAACATCGATACTGTGCGCCGTATGATTGAAACAGACAGGCATGTGACCTACCATGAGATTCGCGCATCCTTAGACATAGGCATGAGTCAAATACAATCAATCCTGCATAAACATTTGGGTGTGAGAAAGCTGTGGTGGATCCCACACAATTTGACCGAGGCTCAAAAAACGGACCGCGTCACTTGGTGCCGCGGTCCGTTTTTTGAGCCTCGAGCCATGCTTACCAGATTCAACGAAGGTGCGTCAAATTTGGACATAGTAACAGGTGACGAAACATGGATTTATTGCTACGATTCCAAAACAAAGCAGCAATCGAGTGTATGGGTCTTTCAAGATGAGCCAAAGCCAAACAAAGCGGCGCGCGTGAAAAGTGCATCTAAGCGGATGATTGCTTCTTTTTTTAATAAAACTGGACACATGGCTACTGTTGCGTTAGAGAATCGTCGTACCGTGAATAGTAACTGGTACATGACCATTTGTTTTCCGGAAATTATTGACGAACTCCGAAAAATAACCGGAAACGCCGTATCATCTTGCACCACGACAATGCTAGTTCCCACACGGCCAGACAAACAAACGAATTTTTGAAGGTGAAAAACGTAGAACTTATGAGCCATCCTGCATACAGCCCCGACCTGGCACCTTGTGACTTTTTTCTGTTCCCAAAAATTAAGAATCCATTACGCGGTCAACGATTTTCGTCACCAGAAGAGGCTGTCGAAGAGTATGAAAAACACGTTTCTGAGGTCACGACGGAGGAGTGGCACAAAAGTTTTCAAAATTGGTTTAATCGCGTGAAAAAGTGCATTTACGCAAAGGGAGAATATTTTGAGAAACAATAAATTCATTTTTGACTTTTAATAGTATTTTTTTCTTATTCATTCCGGAAACTTTTAGTGCACCCCACGTAACATGTAAAGTAAAAAAGTAATGATTTCATGAGTTCTTGAAATAATTTAAAGTAGTAGCAGTTAATAATTTTCCTCGTGCGTTTCCTCGGTAAAAGGATAATTATGGTCGTACTGTTAATATGTACTGTATGGTCAAATCACAACATGCACATTTATTATAACGGACGTAATACAATGGGAATCACAAAAAAAAAGATACATGATTTCATAATTTTTATTGATTTCAATAAATTACAACAATATTTTCATTGAAACAATAGATCGATGGTGATTTTAATTGACGCTATATCTATGGTACATAGATAATCCCGGTTAGACAATACGAGTACCTAATGTCCTGCTCAAGGGCTCAGCTAGTTCAATATTATAACTTTTAAATCTTATTTCAATTCAAATAGATATAAAATCCTTTCGTTTGACTACACATTTAAGATTATTAGGTAATATCACTTATAAACTCCTTTATGTATGTAATTGTTGAAGTATTAAGGCTAATTGTCCTTCTTTGGAAGTTTTTCCTTACCTTTTACCTATTCTCTTAATTTCATTTTATGTAAGTAGTACAAATATCTGAATAATGTTACTATATACAATTTATACCGCGTGATACAGTATTCTGTTTATAACAGAACCTTGTAGCCTCCGTGGTGCAGTGGGAAACCGCTTGCTTTGCAACCGGAGGTCGCGGGTTCGAATTCCGCGAGAGGAACAACTTTGTGTAGTAGTTACCTTACATTACTGGCTAGGACAATGCAAGCCGATCACCTGATTGTCTGTAAAGTAAGATGATCCATGCGTCAGATGGGTTTGTAAAAAGTCGGTCCTGCACCTAATCTCTCCCCTGGTCGTGTCGGTCTTCCATCCCCTCGGATTCTGAGGGCGCCATCGCTTGTGCACTATAATATCTCCCGTGTCAATGGCTGATCTTGTGAAAGATTAGCCGCTGTGGTCGTATAGGCCAGGGAGACATTATTATTATTTTAACATAACCTTACTTAAGCATATTAGCTAACCGTTGCTGTTGTTTTTCATCTTTAGAATGTAGTGAAATATGTATAATTAAAGTCAACACTTTAAAATGTTCTATGTCTATTGCCTTGATGATTTCAAAAATCTGTCTGTGTACTTAATCGATTTTATGTAGCTCAACACAACACTTTATATCGAATGATTTTAATATAAATCTACAAAACCTTTGGCACGTGGGGTCTAACATTATCACAAATTTATGTGAATGACATAGGTTGGAATATTTATTTATTTAACAACATTCTTACTCAAAACTAGAGATAAATAGCTACGCGATGGTTATTCCAACCCACTTGCGTGAGCACTTGGCTCACGCTCATGATCAAGTCATTTTACTTGAAAACATGAGACTTGGATAATGGATGATCTAAAATATTTATCGTTCAGCCGCCATCGCAATCAGTTACGACAAAGAAATCTAATCTACAGATAGTTACGATGGAAGGATTTTGTTTCTTTGTTCGTAATTCAATCTTTGCCAATTACTGATGAACTTTAATGAACAATGGCAACTACACAGATTAAATGCGAAATTAAGTTGATTTGGAGACCAGAGTGAATATTTCTCCAATATACTGTGAATGATTCAGAATTCCCTAAAACCTAAGACTACTACCTAGAAAATCTAATAAATTATTTTATTAAAAACAAAAAAGTTTCTCATTTGATCCCAACAGGTCGACACTAATTTAAATTCTCTGGATGTAATTAATTAATTATCCTCTTATCGTCATTGTTCTTAATTGGAAAAATTGCGGATACACCAACGCAACGTTGTGTATGCGTGTCTAGATTACAGTATATATGAATAAGATAGATAGAAACAGGTCTTTGCACAACGGTGATACACTATTGTTGTTGGCTGGAAGTAAAGAACTCGGTGCGGCTGGTGCCGACGCCGCCTGGCTGTGCGACCTCGCCTCCTCATACGACCCGCTGCCTTCGCCTTCATCATCATCATCGTCAGAAGGCGCCGTCACCTCCTGTTTCAAAGCCTCAGCTTTTGGTTTCACAGAATCTCTTAAGATAGCAAGAGCGTTCACCTTTGGAGCAATCGTTGTGACGGTCTGCGTCGAATTACTGCTCGGCATATCAGTTGGAGTTGTAGCTTGCATAGTTATCTTTTCATATATGTTGTCCTTTGTAATATTCTCGTATTTGGTTGTATTGATAATCATTTGGATCAAATCAGAATCATTGGCTTTTAAAGTTAAGTTGAGTAGCTCACTTCTGAACTCTAGAGAGAACGGCAAGTTACATAAGTCGCCGGTGCATATACAAGTTAATTCCATTGAATTGTTTGTCACACTTTGTAAAGAGCAGGAGGTCTTCATAGGTGCGGCACACGTTAGCGATGAAATAAAATCTGTAAACAGAAATAAAATGTAAATACAACCAAAAGATCAAAATAGTTGCAAAGTACGTTGAAATTGTCATATTGAACTATTTATTTTTAATCCCTAATGCAAAAATAAGTTAGAAGCCTATGTAGCCAGAACGACTGATAGTCGTTCTGGCTGTAGTATGGACTATGGTAGCTCCCAAGCGAATGGACGGCTTTGAATAGGGTTTAAAGGTAATTTAATCGGAATAATTCTCTTGCTATTTCAAATGTAAATCTATTGAGCCATTTACTATGAGTTCGTATTCTCCCGTCAGAGTTAACAATCTTAATTTAAGCCCTGAAACAAGAATTAATTTATATTTTTCAAGTTTAATGATAAAACAAAGGACCCTTCTAGTGTTATTAAACTGAGATAAAACTCCGTAAAAATTAACTAACTTTTTTAATTACATAGTTAAATATTTTTTCAGTAATCATTTTATATTTTAGCAAATGTTCCCGTTTGTTAATAGCAGCAATCTCTAACGAAATTCTTGTGAGGAAATAATATGAAAATTTTAACCCAATTCTTGACATTGCTAATTCAACTCCATTCTGAGTTCAAAGAATCATGTTTTTATATTTGTGATACTTTTATACAGTGACATAAAGATATGCTATTATTACATTTTTATGCTGCCTGGAATTATATAGCTATTTGTATTCGTTTTGTATTTGTATGTATACATAATTATTAAAAATTGTACGTTATTGAGAATATATTTTGTTTAATAAAAAAAATGTGATATCCTAAAAATAACGAATTCTAGAGTAAGGTCAATTATATACCTTTGTAACTTATCAAGTAATTTATTATCACACACATTTGATTTAGCTACAGTTACGTAAGCAAAGGACAATAAAGGACAGCCCAAGACGTCCACCACTAAACAAAGGTCTCCCCCTTAGAAGAGAGGGGTTGCCATAATCCCCACGCTTGGCAGGCGTTTCGGGGACTGCAGTATAGGTGGTAGGTAATCCAATAGAAAGACGCTGCTGCCCGTCTTCTTGTTTTCCCTTAGTCGCCTCTTACGGACACCCAACGACAGGAGATGGGAAGGTGCTGTTCTTACCCGGACACCCCACGGGTCAAAATAATAACTGATACTAATTCAAAACGGATTGATCCAAGATCAATCCTAAATCTAAAGATATTGAATCAATTCGCTGTCATTTTAAACATTTCTCTATGAAAATAACTTATAAATTACAGCTAAATCCACGACTATTGCAGCCTCGGTTAAGGGATAGCTTAAAATGCTTACGACTACGATTATGTGCCGTCATAAGGTCCTTTAATAAATCAATAGGCGAGCCGCACACGGTCAATAATAATATATAACCTAAGGAACCTAGGCTTCAAGGTTATTCTAACAGTACAAAAAAAAATGTATGCATCATGTTTTCGCAATGTTATAGCATTTTAATCTACCCTAGTGCTGGTGGGTCGAAAAAGACCTGCCACGCACTGGCGGAAATATCATTGGGGGCACATTTCGACCCACCGCCGCACCAGATAAAGGTGTATGATTTTACTTGCCGCAGCCAAGGTGTTAATTCGGGCGGGTTGTAGAATATTGACAATATTATTGATTATTGACAATGTGCAGGCTACCGTACAATACTAACCAGGTGCAACTGCGACAGTAGCACATCGGGGTCGGTCCGTGGGGCAGGTGATGATCTGCCGCCCGTTTGACTGCGAACACGCAGTACTATTGGCCGCAGGGCATGTGTAGCAGCGATTCGGCTGTATGTCTGTAAAGAAAGTTTCAAAATATGTACTTACATAATATTAAAATGAAACTAATTTTAGGGATTATATCGCGGTTTATTTTTTAATTTAATTACCCGACTCGTTTCACGTGTGGGCACGCCATTGATCACAAAGTTCATTTCAAAATTACTTCTATTAAAAAGAATTACCTACTCAAAAGAAGAAAATATAATTTTGAAAAAATTATTACAATATTAAGATAAATAGTTTTAACAGATACTTGGTATTATATAAAAGGTAGTATTTAGTATTATTATAATGGTAATTCAAATTATTTGACAGCACGTCTATGGCCTATTAAGGTACGCGTCCATTGGCCAGCGCCGGACGCACCGCACGCACGGCACGCAACGGATATTAGCTTTTGCTTTCTATGACTTTACATAGCGCTGCGTCCATTATCCGCGCCGTCATTTTCCGATGTGGGCCGTCAAAATCATAGAGCAAACTAAAATCCGTTGCGTGCCGTGCCGTGCCGTGCGTCCGGCGCGGGCCAATGGACGCGTACCTTTAAATATTTCTCTATAAAAAATGGCTCGTTAATACATAAAGGTTCGCTACCCCTGGCCTAGCACCATCACCATTACTTGTCGGGCAATCAGGTGATCTCCCTGTATTGTCCTAACAAGTAAGGACTGACTATCTACACAAAGCCGTTGGTCCAGCAGCAAGCAACTTCTCACTGCGCCACGGAGGCTGTAACTACTGTACCAAATTTACATAGGTAAATACCCTTAAAAGTTTGAGTTCATTGAGTTCATGAGACCCAAAAAAAAATTTGCCGCTATCAGCGGTAATTTTGCAATAAGTCAGTGAGGAGCAAAAAGAACATGTCTTACTAATAAAGCTTTCGCCGGCAAAGCACTCTCGTTTATAAGAATCTTGGCTATGATAAACGATAGTTTTATTTTCACTAAAGAATGCACTGGTTGATTGTATATGAAGTAATTTTGAACCATATTTTATAAATGATAAAAAAAAATTGGAATGCAGCAATATAAATGCACACCTAGCATATTCGACTTAGTACGGAACGGAGTGGCCGTCTTGGATAATAGCCAGAGTTTTAAACAGGAAAGGACGCATTTACAGATATTACAAAAGTGTGGAATGCAGGTAGCATAATACGAATACAAGCATTGATATTATTTGGAATTATTGGAAACATGCTGCTATGTCCTTCACATCAGCACTTTGCAATTTTTACTTAATTCTGGTTGTCGGTAGAACATCTGGACTGCGGTACACAAAAGACCTACAAATATATATATAACTAAGTTTGTTATTAATTGACGGGCCCGTTGGTCTAGTGGTCAGACACCCTGCCTGCTAACCGATTGGTCGTGGGTTCGATTCCCGCCAAGTGTCTGGGTGTTGTTTATCTATATAAGTATGTATTTACAAAAAAAAAAAGTATATAAGTATTAGTCGTATCAGTTGTCTGGTTTCCATAGTACAGGCTCTGCCTAGTTTGGGATCGGATGACCGTGTGTGGATTATCCCAAGATATAAAAAAAAAATTGATCTGATATGTAACTATTTTAACGGCATAATTAATTAATTAACAGTCCACATCGTCCACAGTTTATATATTAGTAAGAGAAATTACCATGTAGAGTAATAATTCGTAGCGTTACTGTTCAGTGACCCTTATGTATTGTATGTACCGATAGGTATTAACTGTTTATGGTAAATCATTACACATCATCATCATTAGCAGCCGATAGACGTCCACTGCTGAACAAAGGCCTCCCCCTTAGAAGGGAGGAGTTGCCAATCCCCACGCTTAGCAGGCGGCTTGGGGATTCGATAGGTAGAAGATAAATCCAAAAGAAATACGCAGCTGCCCGTCTTCCTGTTCTCGCTTAGTCGCCTCTTACGACACCCAACGAGAGGAGATGGGGGGATACAATTGTAACCCATCACCCCACGGGTCACAGTAAATACGCGCAGGAAATTATATACCATTTTAGAGCATTATGTAATTACATGAGGTGTAGGTATAATAATAGCCACAGAAAATACCAGACGGGCCAATAGTGGTTTAAAACCAAAAGGTGGCAGTTTCGATTCCGACTCAGATATTACTGTGAATGAACATGTCTGTTAGTTTTGTGTCAGTGTGTTATGTACTCCGCAGTGTCAGATATTTTGCCGCTAAGCCAGTACCAGTTGTATGATTGCCATAACACAAACTCTGCTTATTCCAGACTTATGATAATAAGGGCATAATTCATGTATAGACATAGGTAGGGCTCGTGATAATCATAAGACCTGCATTACTGAAGTCGGTAATTACCATAACTTGATCCAACCATATACACTTTAGTCTACTCACAGGGTGTTCTTACTCATACCTAAATATCTCTTCAAATATATAGCTATTCGCTATGCGAAGCCTAAATTATTTCCAAACACAAACATATTCGCAGCGAATTCTCGTAATTGCTGGGAGCAAGTCCAATCATAATTCAATGGAAGTCGAAAGTTTTGCTTTGACATGGAGCCACCACAAACAAGCAAGGGTTGTGGGGTGCTGTGCGAACACAACTCCTCCGGAACTTCAATAACTCCTTGCCAACATGTTCAGTAAAGAATGAGGCTACAGCTTGTAAATAATTTATATTAGAAGATAAGTATCAGAGACTATGTGGACGTTATATAATTGTACTTCGAAAACTTTTAAAGAAAACATCATATCATCATATCATATCATAGTAGTATAATAGTGAAAGCTGTATCTAATCAATAAAGTATTTAAAAAAAACCGTGGGGTGTCCGGATAATAATAGTAAAGTGGGGTATCATATGAAAGGGCTTCATTTGCACATCTTACAACATATTTTTATTTTATATCACGTAGTTTTTGGCCTTATAAACAAACATCAAAGTCAAAATCATTTATGTATCAAAATCTTTATATAAATTTTAGATAACAAATATTGAGTGTATGCAAACATTACTAAATAGGTAGTGATAAGAGAGTCTAGAGAATTTGTCTGCTAATCGCTTACTTCCTGTTTTTTATATATTTCTAAAATTATAGGCTGAAAAGGCCCAGTGAAACCACGGCAGGTACACGTATACATAATACAGTATACTTATTCATTATTTCTTAAAATACTTGTCTTGAGTACTATCCACACTCCACAAAAAGCGTGTACTCAATAAGTTAGCTGCAGGCACAACACCCTTTTGTCGCAGTAGGCCCCGACAACGAGAGCCCTTTTATTGCCACTTTTATATCTAACGTTATTATTTCGCTAAATCGTATGTTACTATTGCTTCGATAGTAAAACATTTACGAGCGAAATAATAGACGCGCTATTTTTATCTCAAACTTCCCCATTTTGATGACAACCTTGGCTATATGGAATGTTTTATTGAATTATTTTTTTCTTTGGGCCTTATCCAACCATTCATTTCTAGCACTATGCCTCTTGTATGCCCGAACCTACAAAGGTCAGCAGTATTATAATAAATATACAGAAGTTCATCCCTCACTGAGTCCCGAGGAAACGCTAAAACGCCTTGGAACCTCAAAACAAAGGAGGACGGATTAATCGCGTATATTTAACGTACATTTTACGATAAAAATGGAAAACAAGAAAACGGGCAGCAGTGTCTTTCTATTGGATTACCTACCACCTCTACTGCGATTCTCAATACGTCTGCCAAGCGTGGGGATTATGGCAACAGTAAGGGGAGGGCTTTGTCCAGCAGTGGACGTCTTCCGGCTGATGTTTATGATGAATGGTCTGAGACAACCTGATCTAATCCTAAATTTCAACCAGATACGAGATAGACATTTTAATTTAATGCATTATAGCAAGCACATTGAGGTACTTACCAAGCGAGGAAATGAGAACTTATGGCAGATACAGTTATCATTACGCCAAGTAGCCCGTCATATAAATGAAAAAAAAAATGCATTCAAATCCGTTCAGTGGTTGGACCGCTACGATGCCACAGACAGACAAACATACAGACAGACAGACAGACTTCCGGACATAGGCGTCAAACTTATAACTCCTCCCGTTTTTGGTCGGGGGTAAAAATTATAACATACGCCGAGATTACTAGCTAGATTCTTAGCAAGTGATTACATTATTAAACATTTACAAAATAACCACAATATAAATCGCAATGTGATTGATTTTTATTGGGTTAACGACACCGAAAAACCTTACAATCCACTATAAATGGGACAACCAATCTCAAGGGACAAATAGTACATTAGCTTTACGATATGTTACACTGTCTAGACAGGCGGAAAACTCTACTAAAACAGTATCTATACTTATGTAGTGTTTACTTTGATTTCTATTGTTATCAATCCTTATTTTTAAATGCACATAATATTAATTTGCATACAAGTATTAGTACATTTGCAGTACAGCGAATAGTGAGGAAAATAATGATAATAAACAAATTATTTGAAAGTTATCATATAAATCTAATAAAATTGCAAATAAGAATCGGTCTCTTCAATTTATTAAAAGAAGACCTACATTTAAATAATTCCATTGACTCTAATTTTTTTTTCCCCAAGAACCCCGAACCGGCCTTTTAAACCGATTAATCAACAACATTTCAAGTAAAATGCGTCCCAATCAGGTAATAAACGGAAGGAAAAGTTTGTAGGCCGTTGTAAGCGCCATTTTGTACTAATTTATTTTTGAAATCACAAACTCCAGTCGAATAAAATGTTCGGGGCAGTGTTTCCTTTTGAAGTGAGTTGTTCCCGGTGTTGCGGCGAACACCGCGTCTGAAATATACTTCACCACAGATCCCCTGTGGTAAAGTCGGATTGTTGAAATCAAAATGAACGGTACACTTGTTTTGAGATCCCCTTTGAGAACGGTGATCGCCACCGCAAAACGTGTTTTTAATTAATCTACTTGATATATCTTATTATATAAAAGAGTAGACAAAAACCCACTCATCACGAAATCTCAGAAACTACAAGTGCTAGGAGTCTCAAACTTTGCATGGGGGTTCCTTTTAAGACGTAGGTGCTCACTAAGACGCGATTTTGCGAAATTCAACCTCTAAGGGGGTCAAACAGGGGGGCAAAGTTTGTATGGGAGAACGCGATTCCTTGGTCCTATTGACTTGAAATTTTGCACAGACATTCGTTAAGAAAATTAATTGAATTAGTAATTCATATTTTTCATAATTTATCCCTTTACAGGGTAAAAAAGAAGTATTATTACTCAACTGATGGCGGTACAAATATATTACAACAATAAGATACAATAATTCGAAAGATAAAATAAAAGTTCCTTGGCCAAGTGGTTACGGAAGCGTCCTTTAAGTACGGACTGTCCGGGTTCGCTACCCCTGAGCGGATTTCTTTTTTGTATTATTAAACTTTGTTTTTGATTTTTTTATTTATATTAAGATTCGATGTTTTAAATATTTAACTCATATTGACTCCGGCACTTTTTATCTCTAATATATTTTTTATATTTAATGATTTTTTTAAATTTAAAATCATGCATACGTAGTTAACTTCTCTCTAATGTAATGATTTAGTTACTTATTAGTGGAAACTGATTTGATTTTTATGTACTATTGGATCTTATATTTAGTAATAAGTGGTATCATTTATTTGTTTCCCAAATATAACAAAATAAAAATAAGATAATGAAAATATATTTTCAAAATGTCTGTTTGTGTAGGAATACAATAAGCATGTATTGTACGTATGATATAAAAGCCAAAACTTTATTGGAATTATTGTCTGTCTGTCAGGGTTTTTTCTACAGGTTGGCTGGTGTTCCCTATCGACGTCAAAGTATCTTTACATAGTGTGAAACAAATTCGCTATCCGAGTCTGTATATATCCGATAGCACCTCCTAAACCACGCAGCGGTTTTCACCATCGGTTATATAATTTTTCATTGAAGGTTTACCTATGTACTTATATAGAAAACCTAATTCAGATTTATGGGACTGAGCAGACATATAACAAGAATATGATCAAGTAATTCGATTAATTGAATAAGAGTAGCCGTGGTCTGGAGGTTACGGAAACGTCTTTTAAGCACAGCAGGGTCCGGTTTCAAATCTCTCTTTGGGATAGCTTTTGTGTACTTTTAAACTTTTTATTTTTTCACTGAAGGTTTATATATTAACTGAATTTATTTAGAAGTTTTTTCTAAGTAAATAAATTTAATTAGCTTACGTTGACTAAACCTAATGAGGTACATACTTAACAATCAAGTACTAGAGAAGTTCATTCGCTTTCGGCCGCCATCATATCATTGTATCATTCCATATAATATAACTTAAATCTGGGATATAATATGCTTGCCCCCCGGCGGCGGACTCAAAGGCCAGGCTCTGAGGGACACCTGGTGCAGATCCCACCCGAGAGCCCAGGTTTCCCTCTCATGTGCCGATGTGACAGCCACTGGAGTTTTAGTGGGTAAGAATCCCAAATACCCAGGTTGACTTACCCACGGGATATCCACCTATTGAAGGTTTCCCCCGTGACCCCTGTAACCGTGAGCACGGTGACAGGTTCCCGGGTGGCTTTATTGTGCCCCCAGTGGCAAGTCACTGAGGGTATCATGGTGCAGATCCCACCGGATAGCCCAAGAAGGGGTTCTTATGTGCTGATTGCACGACCGCCTGGGGGTTTAGTGTATAAGAATCCTACATACCCGGTTGACCACCAACAGGGTCCCATAAATCCCATTAAAGGCTTCCCCCGTGACCCCTGTAACCGTAAGCACCGTGACAGGTTCCCGGGGAACTATAATGTGCATCTCCGGCGGCGTGTTCAAAGTCAAGGCACTGAGTGGTATCAGCTGGTGCAGATCCCAGACAGATAGCCCAGGTCCGCCCTCTAATGTGCCGACGTGATACCCGTGGGGGTGTTAGTGGGTAAGAATTTCCCGGTTGACTCCCGTTTACGTCTTAACGATGAAACCGAACAAGGAAGCCCGTATTGTTTCCATAAATTGGTTTTAAAGAAATGGTGTCCTGTTCCTGTCCTTAATCCACCCAAATTGTGCACCGGTACACGTCTGCAGTTTCTAATAAAATTATAAATACAATTAACAAATCACAAGCTCAGAGATTCAACGTTACAGGCTTAAACCTAAGCGTTGAGTTCTTTGCCCATGGACAGACAGCTATACGTGTAGCCCTCTTCTAAACAAAATTTGTTCATATTGCGTTACGAAAAGTCAGCTACTAACATTATATGAAGAAATTCTATAATCAAATCAGTAACTTTAAATTATTCATTTTTTTTTATTCTCAATTACACCCGTGCGAAGCCGGGGCGGGTCGCTAGTACTCATATATATGTGTAAATAAATTATATACCAAAACAAGGTTAGGGAGGGAAATCCCATCCTCATAGGTAAGTAAGTTGTGAGTAGTTAGGAGATAACTTTCAAACTTATGCATATTCAGAAAGCCCAATTTGTGGGTGGGTTCTCACATTGTTTACGACGGGCCTGTTGGTCTAGTGGTTAGGCACCTTGGCCGCTACCCAATAGGTTGTGGATTCGATTCCCACCAAGTGTCTGGGTGTTTTATCTATATAAGTATGTATTTACAAAAAAAAGTAAGTATATAAGTATTAGTATCAGTTGTCTGGTTTCCGTAACTTTGCCTAGTTTGGGATTAAATGTACAAATACATACAGAATTGTATTAAGTATTACCTAATACTTAGATACCTACCTATCTCATCATCATCATCAGCCGGAAGACGTCCACTGCTGAACATAGGCCTCCCCCTTAGAACGCCACAATGAATGACAATTGGCTATTTGCATCCATCGGTTACCTAGACGCGCACAATGTCGTCTGTCCACCTAGTGGGAGGCCTGTCAACGCTGCGTCTTCCGGTTCGTGGTCGCCACTCGAGAACCTTTCTTCCCCAACAGTTATCGATTCTTCGAGCGATGTGGCCTGCCCATTGCCACTTCAACTTGCAGATTCTGAGAGCTATGTCGGTGACCTTAGTTCTTCGGCGAATCTCCACATTTCGGATTCTGTCGCGCAAAGAAACTCCGAGCATAGCTCTCTCCATGGCTCGCTGTGTGACTCTGAACTTCTCTAACCTACCTATCTATCGCCTATAAAACATGAAATACATAAAAGGCTAATTAGTATGAGAAGTGTGTATTATCAAAGTACGTACGAAGTTAGTTCATCTTACTTTAAATTAAGGTAGCTTTCGTGCAAACTTTGAAATGCATTTCACAAAATTTTGCCAATATTTTGTTTTAGTTATTTAAAAAAACTTTGTTAAAGTTAATGTAATAATATATCCAGGAATCACAAAGACTTAAATATACACACATCAAAAGTGTCTAGGGATCAAGCATTTTTAAGCGGATTTCTTGAGATTGAGATGTGGCTTTGTAATAAATTTATGATTTTATAAATTTATATGGATCCTTTTTGGTGCATTTCATAATTTGAATCAGGAACTGTGAATCAAATTCGAGTAAAAGATGAAAATCAGCTGTCAATATTTTCCCTATAAAAACATACAACGCATTGAAGACATTATTAGTGCTACTGTTTCCCTACTACTGATTAAAACCAACGTTATTATGGAGCGGCGACGTCATTTAAGCAGGGAAGAAATGCTCAGAGCCGTGGGAATGATAGAAGCTGGTTCCCGGCAACGTACTGTGGCTTTAGCTCTGAATACAAGTCAGAGTGTTATCAGTCGACTTTGGACACGTTACCGAAGCACTGGTACCGTGGCTGAGCGCCATGGAGGACGGTATCGCTGCACCACACGGAGACAAGACCGATATATTCAAATCTTAACTCGAAGAGCTCCAACAATAACTGCCATGATGTTAGCCGTGAGGCTTCATCACTCTTCAGGGAACTTAATTAGCGACCAAACAGTCAGAAACCGCTTGCATGAAGTGAACCTTCATTCCCGAAGACCGCTACGGGTACCACCTAGCAATGCACAATCGTAGGATTCGATATCAATGGGCTCTTGAACACAGAAATTGGGCAGAAGAACAATGGCGTTTCGTGTGCTTTTCTGATGAGTCTCGTTTTGGTATGAGACCGGATACAAGACGTATACGACACTGGAGAACCCCTGGACGCCAACAGCGATTAAAATCCTGCCAGGAAGTCCATCCTTATAGTGGTGGAACCATCATGGTATGGGCGGGTATTTGGATCGGCGGAAGAACTGAGTTGATTTGGATCAGAGGCAACCTCAACGCTCAAATTTATGCTGAGACGATTGTATCAGACGTCATCGTTCCTCTACAAGTGCAAATCGGTCCCTTATTTCAGTTAATGCATGATAATGCACGACCGCACACCGCAAGAGTTGTAAGACAGACTCTCGCCGCAGCTAACATCAATGTCCTGCCCTGGCCTGCCCAGTCGCCAGACTTGAACCCGATTGAGCATGCATGGGATATGCTACAGAGAAGAGCTCTGCCGAATATGGAGGGTATCCAGTCGCAAGAAGACCTTTTTTTGTTGTTGCAACGAACATGGGCGGCCATTCCACAGCGTGATTTGGATGAACTCATTTTGAGTATGCCAAACCGATGTTCTTGTGTTGTTAGTGTTCGCGGTAGAAACACGGATTATTAATTGTTTTAGTTACCCAATAAAATTTTAAAGAAAACTGTTATTTCAGTCTTTTTTTCGAACTTTTGTGTTAGCGGTTCAAATGTCAAAAATCCCTTTATTAGCAAAATGGTAAATTTCTTTATTAATGCAAAGGTGACTTGGTTTATCGTTACTGTGACAAACGAAAACACTTTATTTGATGAATCCTTAAAGAAAATTTTAATTAATATCAATCAGGAGAAAAGTTATTGCAAAAATATATGTTGATCCCTAGACACTTTTGATGTGTGTATATCAGATTTTAGGTTATGTTCTAACAATAAAAATATTACAGTTAATTCAAAATATTTCTTTGCAACATACACATACGCAGTTCAAATATGTATAGAAAACAAATTAAGACTAATTCCTGTAGCTCTTCACTAGGTGGTCCAGCAGGGTAAGCCAGCCCACCCCAATGTTAGGTTTTAAGCCGCCAAGCAGCATTCAGAAAACATTGTCTTGGTTGACAAGCAAACGTTTTACTAGTTTCGTCTCTAAAATTAATTAATTTAAAAAAAAGCTCTTTTACGCATTTTAATTAGGTTTTTATATCGAAACTAGCTGACCCGCGCAGCTCCGCCCGCGCTTTTATTACATGTTGCTCCCCTTTTCTGCCTCCTCCCTCGATTTATTTCACTCTCCATCTCTCTCTTATAAGAAAAATCTAATTCTATGCTCTCTCTGCTCTCTTACCCCCTCCCTTTTCGGTCCCCGTCACACTCCCCCTCTTCCTCTCCCCGTAGTCCCCTATCTGAACCCCGTCCCCCTTTCTATTCTCCCACATTGCTCCCCCTCACTCCCTGTCACTCCCCCCTTGCTCCATCTTAATCCCCCAATCCCTCACCCCCTCGAATCCCCTCTCCCTCTCTTGCACCCTCCTCTCGTTCTATATATCCTCGTCAATCATGGTATTTGGGGTTCTTACCCACTTAAACCTCTGCAGCTGTCGCATCGCCACATAAGAGGGGGGACCTGGGCCCTCCAGTGGGATCTGCACCAAATACCCCGCAGTGCGCATTCTGGCACCCTTAAACCTGGCACCATGAGTCGCCGCCGTCACCCATATATGTAATGACCTTGCCTAACGTTGCTTAACCTAGCGGCATGAAATATAATTTACGACCTATTCTCAGACCTACCTAATATGCACACAAAATTTCATACAAATCGGTTCACCCATCTATGTAATGACCTTGCCTTATGTTGCTTAACCTTAACCTAGCGGTATGAACAACGTTCACAGCAATTTTTTCATTGGTGTAAATATTATTGAAGTTTACGTTATATTGAAGAAGGGACAAATTCATGCTAGCAACAATTTATTAATAGTTAATTATTTGTCATAAAAAGTAAAGGACAAAAAATGTTATTGTGGGTTATCCCTAAAAGATAAACATATACCATCGCGGACTTTTTTGTAGAGCTTGTTAAGGTGTACAATATTGTAGTACATTATTTTGATCTATCTTGTAGGATTCAGACAGCGTTTGCAATGTAAGCATAATAATATGTGTTTAATTGCGACATCACATTAGAAACCTCTAAAATTATAAGTGTTTCTCTAATATATTATGCATGTATAATACATATAAACCTTCCTCTTGGATCATTCTATCTATTAGGAAAAACCGCATCAAAATCCGTTGCGTGGTTTTAAAGGTCTAAGCATACATAGGAACAGACAGACAGCGGGAGCAACTTTGTTTTATAATATGTATAGATAGATAGAAGCTAAAAAAGATTAAGTTAGATTTTTTTATAATTACCATTATCTTGAAGAGCGCCGGTCCTGACGTCCACCACCAGCATTGCTACTATACTCATGAACCACATTGACGAATACATTTCAATATATTTTACTAACACTTTTTAAACACCGACTATATTTAACGAGTCACTTTTCCCTGAACTATAAATTTCAATATTACAGAGCTGTATTCAAACTGTATATCATTATTATTTAATAGGAATTATTAGCTGAATTTAATCTATATAACAATACATAGCAAAATCAAGTAATAAACGCAACTAAAAACCTCCCCGGTTAGAGATGTACGTCCCAATAAAAATACTTTTTACCAAACCTTATTAGGTAACTGAAATGATACTGATTTTACGGATTTCGCGGTTTATTTTTTGTTTTACAGTCTCTATGTTTCGAATACTTTACAGCATTCATGGTCATGGGTATAACTAACCATGGTTAGTTTTATTTGAATGTGTTATATTCGCGTAAATATCAGAAATCACTATGTGAACTTTATAAATTTTTGTTTGTTATACGTACAACGATCTACTTCAAATTTTAGCACTTGTCTACGGGCAATTAGATTAGACCAAACTACATTACAACGACTGGCGGGCTTAAGTAATTTATTATAGTAGCTTAATCGGCTAAACAAAAACTGGATTTACATTATATTCCTTGCATTTATTTTGACTAACTTAATATCAAAACCTAAATTAATGAACAAAATACTTATAATAATATAATAAATTCTTTATTTTCAAGTATCACGACTCATAGTGTTAGGTAACAATATTCATTTGCTAAATAATAGTTAATAAATAATGTATAAATATTATATAACAATATTATATAAATAAATCATAATAAATAATAAAAAAATAAATCATAATAAATCATCATTATGTTTCATTTAATCACTTATTTAAATTTAATGAGATAAAAGGTTGGGATAATTATAAGATGAAATGAGCGCACGTGTTACCCAACCACAAGTCAACGTAGCAACGCTTGATCGCGTAGCAACCGCGCTGACTACGTAGCGCCGGCTGCTACGTCTCGTAGTACACTGCCGTAGCACGTAGCCCGTAGCCCGCAGCCGCGCATCTCCTGGGACGGCTGCACTGTCACAATGCTGGCAGATTTTCACAAAGTACGATGGCTTTTTACTTCGAAATATTAGTATGGGTGTTCACAGCGTTTTGAAGAGTTTATATTATACACTAGCTGACCCGTGCAGCTCCGCTTGCGTTATTTTATCATTATCCCAGCTTCCCCTGACAATAACAAACATAAATAAATAAAAAATTGCGAATTCAGTCCAGCCGTTCTCAAGTTATATCTCCAGGAGATATAGGGGTTCATTTTTATATAATACTAGCTGACCCACGCAGCTGCGCCTGCGCTATTTTTACGTTAACTAAACTTTTAATAACAGACAGTCGCATCGAATACATAACCTTCTTTTTTATAGTCGGTTAAAAACTGGGACCCACTTTTTACTTGCTCTCCGAAGCACGGACCCGTTTAGTTCAAATGGCGTTAAACGGTCACCCATCTATTTAATGACCTTACCTAACGTTGCTTAACCCGATCGGTTACAAAACCTTGATAACAACTCTCTATAAGTGTTCCCTTACTAATATTTATTATATTATAAAGAAAAATTGGTAAAACTAAAATCGGACCAAGCGTATAACCAAGTACCCGTTTTGACTTTAATCCCCTCTCCCAAAAGAACCGTGCTAGATTACGGGATAAAAAGTATCCTATGTCCTACCTCGTAGTAAGATCTCAAATCATGCCAAGTTTCATTTGAATCCATTCAGTAGTTTCGGCGTGATGCTCAGCCGTGATACAGACAGACAGACAAAAATTAAAAAAAAATACATTTTCGACCTCAGTATCGGTTATAGAATGCCCTCCAATTATAATTTTCAAAATATCTTCAATGTACAGAATTGGACCTGTTACAGTTTTATTATAAGTATAGATATAGATATGATGATTTAGCATGCTCTCTCGCGGTTTCAGTATCTTGTACCCGTCGCACTCAGAAATTCATATCATGGCATATCTTCTACCGAGCAATACTAGATAAACATTTTATTTATTTACTAAATAAATATACACTTTTCGTATTATACGTAGGTACGTAGTTTACATACCGACTACCGGAATTTATGTAAATGCGGTACTTTTAAGTACACTTCCATTGAGTACCTAATTAAAATTAAAATAAAACTTACCTTAAATCTTAGTACATGACACCTTTTATTACGTAATCAATATGTATGTACTTGTTACAAGTGTGTAACCTTATAGTTATTTAACTATAAGGTTATTATTAGGGCAAGTCAATTATCTATCAAGCGTCAATAATAACGCTAACCCTATTCTAGTTTACACGTTTTGAGTACAGGATTTCAAACGCTAAAACCTGTCTAAATATACGCTATATGAAATTTCATATCTCTGCACATTATCTATCTGTGTCTTTGGTTCCGTATTTACATGAAGCAAAACAGTCACGACCCTAATCCCTGGAGGATGGAACAACGAAAGAAGTAATTATTTACAAATAAGAATAATGTATTCAGAAAAGAAAAAATCCCGGCGCGCTCACAAAAGGTATCCCGAGGATAATACCACGGACACACGGTTTTAGGTGGAAATTGCCTTTTAAAAATATTACACTTTGTAACATATTTTGCGGATTCGTTATTTAATTCTAGAAAACATTTAGCTTGAGCTTTTTTGCCCGAATGCCCGAGAAGGAAGGGCTACGTTTTTTTTAGTTTGTCTGTACATTATGTATGTATGTTTATTTCTATGGCACGGCCTACAGCTTAAACGGCTCGACATATTTTGACAATTATGAAAATTGAAGGAGTATTGTGTTGAAAGGGAGTTGTATAAATAAAAAAAAGGTAGGAATCAAACTTACAACTTCGTCATAACTAGCAAGGAATTTGGCTAATGGTTGGTGCAAGCCTACTGCACGCTCAGCTATCTTTTCAAGCGCTACCTGAATCGCCCTTAGTCGTATAGAACCCGTTATACAAGTATCGCCAATACTTATTTTGAACTACATTATTGGTGCATCTTCGATCCTTTTGATACCACCCTGGTGTCTAAGAAGCATGCAATCCATAAGCAGTAAGCATGCAGTCATCCCAGTTGCCGACCCTAAAGACATTAGATATTAAGTCTCTTGTGTCCAGTAATTTAGCCAGCTACAGTGACCTTCCACAGCACTGTATACACATTGCTGCTTGGCGGCAGAATATCTGACACTTACACACCCTGCATGGAGAACTGTTCTCACCTGTGGGATGGCTCTGCCAAATATCAACTTGACTCTTTGGATTCGCTAGACAGACGCGCTCGCAGGATAATTGACGATAACGACCTAACAAATGAAAAACTGCAACAATTGGATCATCGTCGCCTAGTTGCATGTTTATCGGTTTTTTACAGATTGTTCCACGGTGAATGCGCTCAAGCACTTTTTGACCTTGTACCACCATCCCCTTTCTTTTACCGGACTACCAGGCGCCGGCAGGGTCTCCACCGCTTTGTCGTTGACACTCCAACTTGCCGCACTAATCGTTTCGCTTCTTCTTTTCTCATGCGCACGGCCAGCTGTGGAATACCCTCCCGGACAACGTTTTCCCTGATAAATATAACTTGGGTGTATTCAAGTCTAGAGTGAACAGGCATCTTATGGGTAAGCGCGGTCCATCCTAGACCACATCTTCACTTACCATCATGTGAGATTGTGGTCAAGCGCAAACCTATTGATTATAAAAAAAAAAAACTTCGGTACCTACCCGAGCGGTTCCTTGCACCTACCATCTAGAAAACACATAGTTTTTTACTTGTTAAATATTGCTAGTTTAAAAGAGTTTAAATTAATTTCTCAGTATGTAGTAGTCTCATAATACCTCCTCGAGGATATAAAGGATACAATGTTCATTTTAAAAGTTGTTAGTGAGCGCAGGTTTCACGACGCAATTTTTACGGTTAATAAAGGTAACCATTTTGTCCTATACTCAACTCATATTTTATGTTTAGGGAGCGTTGTTGTCGTTGTTGACGGGCGAAGCTTTATGGCATGAATCCAGGGCAAAGTGTCTCCTCTTATCGGCATCGTGACAGACGTGTCCAGGCGTTTGTAGTTCACTTTACATGTTTATGAACGACGTCGTCACCAACTAAGCCGATTTATTAATTTTAATCCTGCTGCACGTAAAATCACTGTCAGAGTAAAAAATGCTATAACAGGTCTGATGTTGTAATCGTATATAATGTTTAATGAATGAAGCTTAAAATTAAAGTGGATACAAATTAATTTTGTCTTTATAGCAAAGCTTTTCTCTTTTTTTATGATGTTTTTAATTTCGTTGATTTAATTTTATTTATTTAGTTAATGATAATTGTGGTTGTCTGAGTTCTGTCCCTTTGTATAGAATGATATTAGAAGTACACAGGTAGGTTCTAATACGTTCGCCCTCCGTCCGTCTCTCCGCTGCAGTAGATATTAATATTTTTTAAACCACCCCTGGCCTCGAGCGAACAAAACCAAAATTATAGGTTCTCAATTCGATATTTATACGAGTATATTTGACTTGTATATATTTTACTCAGAGTAGTACTTAGAATGGAGCTAGTATCGCGTCGATTCCCCGAACAAATTTTTCGTGGTACTTTTTGGTGAAGTAAACACACACAGATAGGTACAATTTCACGCATACCCACACTATAATAAACTCGCAACACATTCAAAAAGATACGCACACAAATAAAGAATGACCTGAACATATGAACAAAATTTGGCAGAGGGGTTAGCGCATCATGATCTCTCCAGTGGTATCTCCTCTAAGATATTTTATACTAGCTGACCCGCGCAGCTCTGCCCACGCTTTTATTACATTTTGATCCCCTTTTCTCCCTCCTTCCTGGATTTATTTCTTTTTCCATTTCTCAAAGGTACGCGTCCATTGGCACGCACCGCTCGCATGGCACGCAACAGATTTTAGTTTGCTTTGTATGATTTTACATAGCGCTGAGTCCATTATCCACGCCGTCAATTTCCGATGCGGGCGGTGCAGATAATGGACGCAGCGCTATGTAAAATCATACAAAGCAAACTAAATCCGTTGCGTGCGGTGCGTCCGGCGCGTGCCAATGGACGCGTACCTTTATAAGAATAATCTAATTCTATGCTCTCTCTCTCCTTTCTCTTTCCCCCTCCCGCTTTGGTCCCCGTCACACTCCCCCTGTTCCTCTCTCCGTTGTCACTTCTCTTAACCCCTCCCCCTTTCTCTTCTCCCACCTTGCTCCTCTCACGCCCCCTTACTCCATCTTAATCCCTCTATCCCTCACCCCATCACCTCGAATCCCCTCTCCCTCTCTCTCTCCTCTCTTGCACCCTCCTCTCGTTCTATATATCCTCGTCAATCATGTTATCTGGAATTCTTACCCACTGAAACCCCTGTAGCTGTCGCATCGCCACATAAGAGGTGGGACCTGGGCCTTCCAGTGGGATCTGCACCAAATACCCCTCAGCTCGCAATATAGTCTCCTTAAACCTGGCACCATGATTACGGGGACGGGGCTCGCAACCCCGTCACCATTCTCCTTGGAGTCGTCGCCGTCACCCATCTATGTAATGACCTTGCCTAACGTTGCTTAACCTAGCGGAATGAAATATACTTCACGACCTATTCTCAGACCTACCCGATTGCACACAAAATTTCATACAAATCGGTTCACCCATCTATGTAATGACCTTGCCTTATGTTGCTTAACCTTAACCTAGTAGTATGAACAACGTTTACAGCTATTTTTTCTTTGGTGTAAATATTAGTGAAGTTTACGTTATATTGAACGCGGGACAAATTCATGCTAACAACAATTTATAGTTAATTATTTCTCATAAAAAGTAAAGGATAAAAAATAATATTGCAGACTTTTTTGTAGAACTTGTTAAGGTGTATAATACTGTAGTACATTATTTTGATCTATCTCGTAGGGTTCAGTCTTAGTTTGCAATGTAAGCGCAAAAAAAATGTGTTTATTTAAGACATCACATTAGAAACCTCTAAAATGATCAGTGTTTCTCTACTATATTATGCATGTATAATACATATAAACCTTCCTCTTGGATCACTCTATCTATTAGGAAAAACCGCATCAAAATCCGTTGCGTGGTTTTAAAGGTCTAAAGCATACACAGGGACAGACAGACAGCGGGAGCGACTTTGTTTTATAATATGTATAGATAGATATAGATTACGACAACATTTTTATAATAGTAAAAAGGTATATACAAAAATCTATTTTTTTCTGAGCTATTGTCCTTAATTTAGAATGACATAAAAATATCTTGTACACTATATAGTTATAGACTATAACTATATAGTGTAGATCTAACTATAAATCGTTGTTTAAGATCAGTTTAAACAACGATCTCATAGGATCGTGAATATATGGACGGAGCTGGCGGACACATTAATTGGCAATTTCCTCGGACCCATTGCTCCATGTGCAAATCTCAGATAATGATACTCATTAGCGAACTGGTCTTGATTATCGACGTGATTTGGATTTATCCCGTTACCATGGGAATTCTTTGTTTCTTTTATTAGGACACAAATGCTTAACAGGTGTAATATTTATGTTGGTTTGAAACCTCAAATAAGCGTGGTTTGAATTTGGTTTGAAATGTAAATAGCGTGTATATGGTATATATGTACCAGTGGCTATTCGCGTCTGTTTGTTCGTTGATTTATTCTAAACTTAACAATTAACTTTGTTTCGATTTTCACTATCAGTTGGAGAAAACAGATGTAACGACCTTAAAGTAAAGCCAAGAGAACATATTAACCCGAAAAATATATTGCACCTTGTTGGACAGTTGGGTTCAATTAAAATCAACGGTATTTACATTAATATGTATAATTATAATTAAGAAATAATTTATATCATATTTTCTGTTTCTTAAGTTTTGGTGCAACTTGAGAAATATTCGCCTCCAGGGGTGAAAATTTTCGACAAGTTCTTGCGCAGTTTCAGCTTGTTTGTTGTTCTTATAATGGAATTAACGCTGGCAACCTTAGGCGAAAACCGCTGAGTAATTTCAGAAATAATAAATCATTGTGTATTTTTTACTGAGGCAATGTTGTAAAATACATCCATTACTTGCTGTCCATTGATCGGTATCTTTAAAGTAACTTCCTAACCGCGAGCAGAAAATTAGTATACAGCTATATCATATGGCGTATGAAAACCTGAGTTCTACTTTACAAAATATCGTTACAGAATATTATCGAACTTTTGTAACCACGTAGAATATCTACTGTGCACAGTAGATATTCTATAAATTGTACGGTACAGCGCAGCCGTACAAATTTTATGCGTATGCAATTATGAATTTTATGCAGTAAGTACGCGTTTATCGGTGGCAAGAAAATCGCGAGTGCTCACTCATTTGCATATCACCAATTTTCATACAGTCCGCGTCATTAGTTTAGTTAAAAAAACGTTTAAAAATGTTATACTAGTATTTGTTCGGCCTATAGGATATCGCAAGTAGGTACAGTTTTCAGATATTTCTGCCGTAGTATATACGTTTGAGAATTCGTTGATTGGAAGAATGCCAAACTTTCTCAACGCGATTCACGGATGACTTCAACAAGGGAAATGAACGAAAAATCCCACGAATCGCCATTATTATGCAGAAAAGTAAGAAAAAAGAGATAAAAAAGTATTAAATATTTTTAGATTTATAAGATAAGCTCGAGATTTTTGTTATTTATGTAATAATAATAATACGAGGTGATACCGCCAGGCTAGAATTGAGTACCCACACATTGGGCAGAATACCGAGCCACACTTCTGTTGAAACAACCAACAATTTACATATTCCGAGGACTTTGCGGAAAAGGTCGACGAAATTGAATTTTATGAAAAATTTCACCTTTGTTTCCTCATAAATATATATTTTTTTTATGAAACCTAAAAATCGGTTCGGATTACATTACGTCACAATTAATAGACAAGTTTGTAAGATTTATAATAAAATAAATAATACCAGCCCTTGTTTATGTTCCTCTGCTGGGCACGAGCCTCCCCTCAAGATGAGGGGGCTTAGGCCATAGTCCACCACGCTGGCCAAGTGCGGGTTAGCGGACTTCACACGTCATTCGAGAGCTAGTTAGGCTTTCTCAGACGTGCAGGTTTCCTCACGATGTTTTCCTTCACCAAAAGCTAGTAACAATCGCACAAAGTCGATTCGCATATGATTCATTGAAGAAATCAGAGGTGCGAGCTGGGGTTCGAACCTGCGCACCTTGTTTCCAAGGCAAGCGCTCGCCCACTGAGCTGTTACTGCGTGTTAACCCACATAATCCTAATAAAATGCGTTTGAGATGCTTCTGTCTAGGTGTAATTGTACGAATATTTGCATTTGCTGTCTGGTTGTCATTGTACAGGTAGGGATGTGAGATTAATGGAAAAGAATCGATTAAATAAAAATCGATTTTTCTATATTCAAAATTAATCGATTTGCCAAAAATCGATTTTAATAAAAATAAATAATCGATTTCTGCGAAAAAATCGATTTTTTTTTGTATTACTAAAAGGTACATGTTAAATGCAAAAAATCTGGATGTTAATCATCTATTTAAGCACATATCCATTTTCAAAAAACAAGTTTATAAATATTAGTATCAGTTTTATTTATAAATTAGATAGATGATATGCATTAGCCCGTGATACTAAATCAGGTTTACCCGTAATCGTACTGGCTAAAGTTGAATGTAAAACAAGAAATTGAGGTAAGCGCAGGTTTAGATTAACACGAAGTTTAATAACATAAATATAAATTGGATTTATATTTAATTATCTTCGTACGAAACTGGTTTCGTACGCGGCCGAAGCGGTTGCTCACAAATATTCAAATAAAACCCTGTTAATTATTGTTTAACCCTTATACCGCCGTCAGGCAACATACCAATAGAGAAATCCATTGCGTATCAGGCACTTGGCGTTCTATGTGTTAACTACCGTATTCTGTTAAATTTCTGCTGAAGTTCATTAGATTCTGCTAAAATTTTCTATTCTGCGACAATCGGCTAAACCCTAAAATCAATTTTGCTAAAATAGCAGAATTCTGCTAAATCTGGTCACACTGCACTGAAACTACTTTATACGCATACATACCTACATACATACAGATGGCGCCGTTTTATATATTGAACTTAATTCGAGATTTTTCACCCAACGCATAGATGGCGCTGTTTATAAAATTGAAACTTACTGCAAACATTTTTCATCGGTCGCATAGATACGAGCTGTTTCTAAAAATCGATTTAAACACGTAATTTATATAATCGATTTACTAAAAATCGATTAATATTATTATAAAAATCGACAATAAAAAATCGATTATTAGAAAATAATAATCGATTAAAATAAAAATCGATTATTTTTTAACATCCCTATGTACAGGATCTGCCTAGTTTGGGAACAAATCTCCATATTCCCTTTCCCAAGATATTATATCGTGAATCGTAAAACAAATATCATCATCAGCAGCAGCAGCCGAAACATGTCCACCCACTGCCGAACTAAAGACCTCCCCCTTAGAAGGGAGGGGTTTCCATAATCTCCACGCTTGGCCGGAGTCTTTGGGATCGCAGTATAGGTGGTAGATAATCCAATAGAAAGACGCTGCTGCCCGTCTTCTTGTATTCCCTTACGAACACCCAACAGGAGGAGATGGGAGGGTCCTATTCTTACCCGGAAACCCCACGGGTGAAAACAAATATATGTATAGTAAAATGTACCAGTATTATCAGCAAATTCACGAAATAGAAAGCTAAAAACAGTTCGGTTCAATTTAAACTTGTCCGTAGGAGCGAGCCAGCCGTCACCAGCGCATAATTACAAGTGTCACTCATATCGGCACGGCCCTCGTCTACATAGCCAGAACAGAATACCACTTCCGTTTAAGATCTTCAATGAAATGGAATAATTTATTTCAAGTTGGCCAAAAATAGAACCACCTTCCACCGGGCACAACGCGTCCTTAGTTAAGAAGGTCCGGCAAGAATCTCTGTAGGCTTGTCATTAGATTAATACTTAGTGTAATAATGTACATACTTGATGAATATCTCAATTGGGCGTGGATGGCCAAATCCGAAACTGTAAGGAATAGCGAAAAATATTTAAAGGAGTCACGGGCCTGATTTTGATGACACTAAAAATGCATAGGTAATTTTATTTTCGAAAAAGGCCAAGTCCTGGCCCAAGTTAAAAATTCATCCTAGATGTGCCTATATATTTACGAACCTTTAGACATTCTTGTTTATTATTTACTAGCTGACCCACGCAGCTCCGCATGCTCTATTTTTACGTTAACTAAACTTTTAATAACAGACATTCGCATCGAATACATAACCTCCTTTTTTATAGTCGGTTAAAAACTGGGACCCACTTTTTACTTGCTCTCCGAAGCATGGACCCGTTTAGTTGAAATGGCGTTAAACGGTCACCCATCTGTTAATGACCTTACCTAACGTTGCTTAACCCGATCGAATACAAAACCTTGATAACAACTCTCTATGAGTGTTCCCTTACTAATATTTATTATAATTAAGAAGAAAAATTGATAAAATCGGACCAAGCGTATAACCAAGTACCCATTTTGACATTAATCCCCTCTCCCAAAAGAACCGTGCTAGATTACGGGATAAAAAGTATCCTATGTCCTACCTCATAGTAAGATCTCAAATCATGCCAAGTTTCATTTGAATCCATTCAGTAGTTTCGGCGTGATGCGCAGCCGTGATACAGACAGACAGACAGACATCAGACAAAAATTAAAAAATTACATTTTCGGCCTCAGTATCGATTATAGAATGCCATACAAATATAATTTTCAAAATATCTTCAATGTACAGAATTGGACCTGTTACAGTTTTATTATAAGTATAGATAGATTACTAGGTTTAAGCACTATTTCAATTTTCACTCTGGTCAAACTTTGTTTTGACTTATTTTAGAATGAATGTGTATCGCTAATCGCTAAAACTTGTAGATACAAAAAGAATACAAGAGAAATAACTTAAAAAAAATTATCAACTCAAATATATTACAAATAGTAATCGATATAATTACTAATATATTTTATCTACACCTAAACGCGTCTGGAGTCAGATTTCTGCATAACCATTTTCTGTGTAAGTCCCTTCAGCTACGCTTGAAGGGCCCTCTCCTTACATGCAAAAGTTGGTATACGATATCAAAAGGGTTTCATTCTGGTTGCCAAAGCTCGTTGCGTTGGACATCATAACAAAGCTGTAAATTAATTAAGGCAATGCCACGAGCAGTACGTCCGCACCGTGCGATTGTTATCGAATATCATTAAACATCTTGACGGTTTGTATAATTGGTGTTTACCTAATACTATCAAAATTAATATTATACTTACCTTCATAATTTGGAATGTCGGGAAACTGATAACTTAATTAACCATTGAACGAGGAGCTGTTTTATAGTCTACGCAGAATATGACGATAATTATATTACGAATAATTTTACACTCGCGCTGAAATTTGGACCAGTATTACCTAGCTAGTAAAATGTCCCTTTGGCCAGCACATTATTATTTTATTAACGGATAATTTTGTTAGCTGCGAAAATTGTTCAGACAAATTAATTTCAAAAATATGTATTAAACAAAGTGAAGAGCCTCTAATTACAATGTATAATTAGCCTCTAACTATATTTTCTAATGGAATGTCACTTTATCATGTAGTGCAATGTACTCCTAACGGTAAAAAGTAATTAATTAATATACTTCTTCTTCGTTTCAACATTAATTCATTTCGTATTGGAAAGACATTACACCTACCAAGATAAATAATAATTAAATAGGTAATGTTGAAAATTAATTAAATGAATTATTTCATAAAACAAACTGCAATAGAGTCGTAATTAAGGGCACAATCAAACGTAGATTGCATGCAAAACCATACCAACTACTAAAAAGACTACGCCAATCCCCCCCTTCCCTCCAATATGGTTGAGGGGAGTGATGGCTGCTGCTCGAGTCAACTCGTGCGCGGGTGCTGCTTGGGGAGACTGGTCCAACTACTATCCCTTTGGCTTTTTAGTTTGTTGTACTTTCGTCGTATTTTTTTTATTTTTTTCTGTCTTATTTGATCTTTTGAACGGCAAGACACACTGTCGCTCTGATCTAATTGTAACATGACACACTGTTTTAAAAAAAGTGATAAAATGACCGGATCTTCATGACCTTTCAAAAGTGCTAGCGTTAAGCCTATTTGAAATAAAATATTTTTGAGTTTGAGTTTGAAAAAAATCAACATAATTGTCCTTTACACGCTGTATGCATGCATTTTACACAATATATATATATATAACGGGGTGGAGACAGTCTCCACCCCGTTGTATACTCGTATATAAGTACTCATCGGGAAATAAATGCACAAACTACCTATAAACATCTATGTATACTACCTCAATGTATAAAATGTTGTTGCCAGATGTACATAGAGATATGCCTAAATTCTGGACATTGAGAACTGTTTACATCTTAAAAAAAGCGTGTTCAAATACCGCATTTAGCTTTCTTAGAAGAATATGCATTTGTAATATTTGAGATTGAAATATATAACGGGCCTCAAATTCATAATAACTTAAAATTTTAGTTTTATATCATTTTAATCATATAATTACTAATTAGAAGTAGGTATTCCTCGTGACTACCGGGGCAGTCGTATCAAGTCATAGTCTGTGACTTTTGATGGCAGGTCTTGAGTTTGATTACCAAGTTAGAGTCGTGTGACTTTTAACAACATGGTTCTGAGTTTGATTCCCACATCAGACAAAGAGATATCAGGTCGAGTTTCAGAAAATTATCAGCGCCATACCATGTCCAGAAGTTATAAATAACATAGGTAGGAGTATGTCCGGTGTTGCTATATTTACATGCCTATGCTTGGACGAAGTCTGCGAGAGACTGCTAGTATTACAATATACAACCAAAGAATTGTACTGCACGCCACTGGTCCTATGTCCAGCAATGGAATAATAATAATATCTTGGGACAATCCACACACGGTCATCCGATCCCAAACTAGGCACAGCCTGTACTATGGAATCTACAAATACATACTTAAATAGAAAAAAAACACCCACACTTGGTGGGAATCGAACCCACGACCCACCGGATAGCAGCCAGGGTGTCTAACCACTAGAGTCTAGTGGTTAGACCACCTGGCTAGTGTAGTCTAGTGACTAGACCAACGGGCCCGTCAATCAGTCCATTGGGCTGATTATGATTATGATGATGCCAAAATGGCCCTTAATTGTAATAAGCTATAATTAATTAAATGATAATAATTTAATGAAATGGTGGCCTTGTAAGGGCACGCGTTAATTGAGATAAATTGTAGCGTAGAGTTCACCCTGTGTAGATAAAATAATAAAACCCTTCCTTATGGAAGGACCATAATAGAGCCTCAGGCTCAGGTATATTTGTAGTTATATAGGGAAATGAATTGATGTTTTGCATGACGTCGTTTTGTAAGTAATGAAGGAGTAATTATAATTACGCAACATACTTATACCAAAAATAAATAGTCATATTTTAGCTTATGTAGGTACAACACATTATACGTGGTTAGGTAGTGTTAGTGTGATTGTAAAACTAGGGTATGCAACTCAAAATAGTTTGAGATGTATTTTAAAAATAACAATCTGGAAGGTAGCATTTGTAATGTGGTTGTTGTAATGACATTCAATGTGGTGGGGGGAAATGTCTAGTAGTATTTAAGGTGGAACCTCATTGTATTCTATTCATTCTATCTGTGCGCGTGGTGGAATAAAGACGTACCACGTGCTCCAGTGTTTTACTCAGAAATCATCAAAAATGTTGATAAACAAACTTAGTTATGTGATTTGCTCTATTTGCTGCGTGAAGTGCTAGATGAATAGCAAACTGATTTTTATACATCCAAAGAAGGTACGGAACCATCGGTGCGCGAGTCCAACTCACACTTGACCGGGTTTTTCATAATGACACTACCGTAACAATATTTTAGAAATTCCTACGTTTCCATACGCCACACATCCAAAACCAAACCATGGACTAATCTGTAATCAAACATTTTGTTCCAGCATAATCTCCAATTTCCTCTCCCCTTTAATTTTGAACGGCGTGCGTCCCGGTCGAATGAATAATTGAAATATTCATCATCATTGACACCCCTCATTTGTTAATTTTGAATATAACCTGCAACTCCAATGCCGCTATGAAATGGCGGCTGAGTTATCTTGTTCTGGGTTTACTACCAAATTAGAATTAGCCACACATCAAAAATAAATTATAAAAGCACAAAAAGCCTGACTGCGAAGTCGAACAAACAAAATAGGCTTAAATGACATCATTATACATACATAAAAACATAATAATATAAAATAATAATAATACCAGCCCTTGTTTATGTCCCACTGCTGGGCACGGGCCTCCCCTCAAGATGAGGGGGCTTAGGCCATAGTCCACCACGCTGGCCAAGTGCGGGTTGGCGGACTTCACACGTCATTCGAGAGCTAGTTAGGCTTTCTCAGACATGCAGGTTTCCTCACGATGTTTTCCTTCACCGAAAGCTAGTAACAATCGCACAAAGACGATTCGCACATGATTCATTGAAGAAATCAGAGGTGCGAGCCGGGGTTCGAACCTGCGCACCTTGTTTCCAAGGCAAGCGCTCGCCCACTGAGCTGTTACCGCATATATAAAAACATACATATATAAAAAGACATAGACACATACACATATAAAAACATACATCCATACTTATATAAAAAGTTATTATTATTATAAAACGTATAAACATGTATGTATATACAGGATGGAATTTTGTAATGCCAATTAAGTACTCTTAATACTGTAGATAGAAAATTTTACTCAAAGAAAACATTCCTTCATTTTTTTAAAGAAAGAAAACTGCATTCAAAGATTTTTAAAAATTCGCTTGCCGCACCCGGTAATCGAACCGACTAAAATCTCTAAAAGTTGCACCCTGTACTTTTATTGCATCGATCGTTAGGGTCAATTATAAGGACGAAATCTCTCTAACAAACTTCATAAATTAAATAAAAGGAAAACAATGAAATCTTAAATTATTTTAATTATTTACAAAGAATGGTAAACTAACTAATTTTGCTCGAAATGGGCTCCATCTTCTTGGTTACACAAATTTATTCTTCTAACGAATTCATTTCTAGTAACCTTTAATAACGTGTTGTGGTGAATGTTATAAATCGTATTCTGAACTTCAACTCTCAACTCGTTTACATTCTCATAAGATTTAATGTAAATTTGATTTTTTACATCCCCACAAAAAAAAATCTGAAGGGGTGAGATCTGGTGATCTCGCAGGACATCTGATTGTGCCGTTTGTACCAATTCAGGTATTAAAATGGTTATTAATGTAGGCAGTAGTGATTCTGCTGTTATGGGCTGGAGCACCATCTTGCTGTAGAATTATTTGGTTACGCTCTTCCTCGGGGAAACCATTTAACTAATTTCTTAATAAATCCAGTATTTCTAAATACTTGACAGTGTTTAAGTGACCTTCGTACACATGGACTAACACAACCATATTTCTCATAATTCCGCACCAAACGTTGAAAGAAAATCTTACTTGACTGTTAGTTTCGTGAACACGAAGAGGATTCACTCGAGACCAATAGTGGTTATTGCGGCGATTGTACATGCCGTTATTTCTGAAGTTGGTTTCGTCAGACCATACAATGTTACTCAAATACTCAAAATTAGAGTTACGGTCAATTTCTCTTAGCATGTCTTGACAAAATTGTAGTCGTCTCTCACAATCCCCAGGATGCAATTTTTGTACCAACCGACCATCGCGGTAACATTTAAACTTATATTTTTTCAGCACTTTAAGTACGCGAGTATGGGTTGTTCCAATTACTTCGGCAGCATCTCTGCTTGAAGCCTTCGGAAATGCTTCGATGTATGTTAAAACATTTAGATCAAAATCGAAGTATGTTAAAACATTTAAATCAAAATCGAAGTTGTTCTGCTGAAGAGTTTGCCGTCTGTTTTTGAAACTACCCGTATTCTTTAAATTTTCTACCATTCTTTTCAGTACAAACCGAGTTGGTGCCCCGCAGAGCACGATTCACATCTTTGTTATTTAAAAAATAAGCTTCCATTAAATCAAATTGTTCTTGATAAGCCATTTTTACCGTGACACAAATATGAAATGATTTGTAAAAACCATCGATATACTATACCAACAAGATTAGCTGTCACGAACAAAATGACATCGAAAATGTGGTCGCGGTTACATATATCTACACAACTATACACGTACATGCAAAACAATAATATGTTCATATAAAAAGATGACTTACATACTATAAAATAAGGTTCAATAATAATTGCAGACAATTGAGCGACAGCCGTCTCCGTAGCTCTTATTTTCTTATTTTCGTGACCACTTTTCGGGTCGTGACAGCAAATCTAGTTGGTATAAGTGGTTGGTATATCTTCGAATGCAGTTTTCTGTCTTTAAAAAAATAAAGGAATGTTTTCTTTGAGTAAAATTTTCTATCTACAGTATTGAGAGTACTTCCCCTTCAGGTGGCATTACAAAAATCCACCCTGTATATGTCAACTCATCTCGTTGAGACCTTTTATTTGATACCCTTAATGATTACCCATTTACAGTTCTTGGAAGTAAAAAAAAATACAATATGGCGGCTAACGGCCGCCATATTTACTTTTTTGGAAAAATATACATACAGACACCCACAATTAAGACGAAATCCATCAAGCCATTTAGGCTGTAGGCCGTGCCAAAGAAATAGAGATACATACATACCTACATTCATACATACCTACTTATGTACCCTCGAAAAACATAACCCTCTTTCTGGGGCATTCGAGCAATAACGATAAGCACTTTTGTCATGTATTCGTTGCATAGTATAGAAATGAATGTCAATTTTTTGGCACTCACAGCAACCCAAGCAAGTTGCATATCTCCCGCCTAAACAGCCATTGCCTAGGTATCATTATATTAGTCTTAATATGTGGCAATGACATAGGTTATACATATCTATTTTTGTAATGTTTCCGAGTCGAGTATGGCTTCCTGCAGTCGCCATTTTGTTTTATTTTGTAAAACATTAATTGACGAGGACTTTAAGAGATTAGTTCAAATAAGGAGATATACAATATGTAGATAAATTATATAAAAATATATGTAAACATACATAATATAGTAAGTATGTAGGTATTATCACGGACACAAACGGTGTACTTACTAATTTTCAATCAAAATCGTTTGAACGACGTCACGTGCGCTTATCCCGTCCTCACGTTTTTTGGGCCGGCTCGTGCAAGCGATTATCGTCCTAATAAAGGTGATTTACCACTTGTTTCCGCGAGAGTACATATTTGACCCGTTCGTCCAGTAGTGGTTAGACACCGCGGACTCTACCCAAAATGTGTGATTGTGGGAATCACACATTTGTGTGTAAGATGTCTGTTCTGTGTTTGGTTGTTATTGAGACCGAAAATGTTTAACGAGTTTAGACATGAAAAAGCGTTCATTTTATTCGTTGTGGGGTTTTATTTATAACTAGCTGACCCACGCAGCTCCGCCCGCGCTGTGTTTACGTTAACTAAACTTTCAATAATATACATTCGCATAGAATACAAAACCTCCTTTTTTAAAGTCGGTTAAAAACTTGGACCCACTTTGTACTTGCCCTCCGAAGTACGGAGACGTTTAGTTAAAATGGCGTTAAACGGTCACCCATCTATTTAATGACCTTACCTAACGTTGCTTAACCTGATCGATTTCCAAACATTGTTACCAACTGTCTATGAGTGTTCCCTTATAAATATTTATTATAATTATAATGAAAAATTGTTAAAATCGGAGCAAGCGTATAACCAAATACACATTTTGACCCCTCCCCCAAGGGAACCGTGCCGAATGTCGGGATAAAAAGTATCCTATGTCCTACCTCGGAGTATTAACTCACATCATACCAAGTTTCGTTTCAATCCATCCAGTAGTTTCGGCGTGATGCTCAGCCGAGATACAGACAGACAGACAGACAAAAATAAAAAAAAATACATTTTTGGCTTTAGTATCGGTTATAGAATGCCCTCCAAACATAATTTTCAAAATACCTTCAATGTACAGAATTGGACCTGTTACAGTTTTATTATAAGTACTAGCTGACCCACGCAGCTCCGCCTGCGCTATTTTTACGTGAACTAAACTTTTAAGAACAGAAATTCGCATCGAATACATAACCTCCTTTTTTATAGTCGGTTAAATACTGGGACCCACTTTTTACTTGCTCTCCGAAGCACGGACCTGTTTAGTTCAAATGGCGTTAAACGGTCACCCATCTATTTAATGACCTTACCTAACGTTGCTTAACCCGATCGATTACAAAACCTTGATAACAACTCTCTATGAGTGTTTCCTTACTAATATTTATTATATTATAAAGAAAAATTGATAAAATCGGACCAAGCGTATAACCAAGTACCCGTTTTGACTTTAATCCCCTCTCCCAAAAGAACCGTGCTAGATTACGGGATAAAAAGTATCCTATGTCCTACCTCGTAGTAAGATCTCAAATCATGCCAAGTTTCATTTGAATCCATTCAGTAGTTTCGGCGTGATGCTCAGCCGTGATACAGACAGACAGACAGACAGACAGACAGACAGACAAAAATTAAAAAAATTACATTTTCGGCCTCAGTATCGGTTATAGAATGCCCTCCAAATATAATTTTCAAAATATCTTCAATGTACAGAATTGGACCTGTTACAGTTTTATTATAAGTATAGATAATTATAATATACTAACTTGTTACATATTTAAACAGATATAATATTAGTAAATTTAGGTAGGGTAATAAGTATAAGAAAGAAAGTAGTAAGCATACAGGTTATATTATTATGTATATATCTAAAAAATAGTATCTAACTACAATTAAGGTACGTACAAGACATAAGTCTATGTACAATACGACAGTGTATCTAATAATAAAGTCATGGGATTAGTATGGGGTAGTTAGTCATGGGATACTCATCCCAACTTACCTGTCCGGTAGTTGTGGTATAGTATACGGGTATGCGACCCCGGCTTCCCTAGCTATTACTGTCCCATACGGTATGCCATACCCTGCCCTCCTGGGTGGTAATATCCTACTTTTCCTATTTCCTTTTTACACCACCTATCCCTCTCCCTCGTTTTTCGTGAGAATACAATGGTGAATCATAAAATAATTTAAGTAACCTAAATGGCGGCGATGTGGTTCGCCACCCATCACGTCTCGTTTCTCACGGGGGCGAAAAGCGGCCCATGGGCTCTGTCTACCCCTTACGGGAAAAAGGCGTGAATATATGTATGTATCTAATAATAAACCCCATCGGCTTGGATCTACCGTATCTACTAAATAATGTATTTTCCCTTTTAATATTCTTCTATGAACAGAGGCTATGCTTTTAATAGGTACTTGCGCGGTGTATTCTCAGGAAGTTGTCCTCAATTCAAATGAAAAAAAAAGATCCAGCTCGGAACACAGAAGCTTCATCGTAAAAACTGGGTAATAAAGAACGTAATAAAAGTAAACATTATGATAACTTTTACTGGGCTGGGTTACGTTCGTTTTAACTGTTGTCGTATTGTACGTTAAATATATTTATTATGCGAATTTTATCTGCATTTAACAAAGTATTTACCCGTGTATCACACCCAATACTTTAAATAAATATATTATTATATATAATACAATTTTCAGTAGCTCTTATTAAATTACACAACATCGATTAGTAGTCCTTCATATTATTTATTATTTTCCATCAATCTGTTATTTTTTATTTCAAATCGTCTGTAAATGTTTTAACCCAATACCATTTAACTATTTGAGCTGCATGTTTTAACCCTATTTTATAATGTAAGTATTTATAAGATTCATATTCAAATACTCATACCATCGCATATGCAACCACTAAGTACAATGTTTTGTATTTCACTGTATTCATGTAATATCTATATAGTAATCTTCTTCTTCTTATAGTGCCATCTTCGTTACCGAAGGTTGGCGATCATTGTGGCAATTTGAACGTTTGACACAGCTGTTCTAAAAAGTGTACGCTTGCTTTTGCCAAACCATTGTCGAAGGTTTTTTAACCACGATGTTCTTCTCCTTCCCGACTTGCGAGCTCCCTGAATTTTAGCTTGGATAATTAGTTGGAGTAGTTCATATTTTAGACCTCGCATAATGTGGCCACAGTATTCTAGTTTCCTTCTTTTAATAGTCTTCAGAATCTCCACTTTTTTGCCTATACGTTCTAACACGGTTACATTGCGAATTTTGTCTTTCCAGGAAATCCTTAACATTCTTCTGTACACCCACATTTCGAAAGCTTCCACTTTCTTACACATATTCTCAGTGAGTGTCCACGCTTCAACGCCGTACAGAAGAATAATATTTACGTTGAGACCATACCCTGCGCTCACAGACTCGACCCGATCCAGAAGCATTTGAAGCTCTTCTATACTCGTCGCCAGTAAGATAGTGTCATCCGCATATCTTATATTATTTATGGTATGCTCGTTCACTATTATACCTTCCTGACAGCCATGTAAAGCTTCTGAAAAAATCTTCTCGGTGTAGGTAGGATATATTAAAAAGAAGTGGAGAGAGTATACAGCCCTGTCGAACTCCTCTCACAATATCCACATCTTCTGTCAATCTGGATTCTACTCTTACGTTGCCACACACACCGACGGTCCCTACGTACATAAAGACATGTCAAAACCGAGGTTTACAGGAGAGCGTAATTTATGTTCAAACCGCTCTAGAAATTATTCTATGTACAAATATAATTTTTTTTTTCTATAATGTTTTATTAGCCTTAGGACCTTTTTAATGGTATTTAGACACATTTTCTGTTTTTATATTTTCTTGGAAAATCTGCTAGATAACTGTTTCTTCGCTGATATTAAAATAAAAGCATGTCAGACATGTCTATGATATCTTTTTATACGCAGGAAAGAAGAAAACAGTGTTTGACATAGAATTTAAATAAATTGTTTTATGAAAACATAGAATTATGTCAATGTTTTTAAACGGATACGTTATACATCCTAAGATCGCCACCCATGTATATAAAAAATAAAACAATTAAGACATATCGCTTTATACGCGGTTGCATCCACTCAGGTTAGGACTATATTTTTATAAAGTAAACCAAGACATGTCCTTAAATAAAATTATTGGGATTGTGTTTTATTAATTAAACCATTCAATAATTCAATAATTAAACCAGGTTAATTGAAATTATTTATTGTTAAGTAAGTCTTCTTACTGCCACACCTACAAACGTCAATTATAGTTAATTGTGATTAAGTCATATTTTGTAAATGGATTATTTCGACTTTAGAAGCCAAATAATACTTCATACGCGGATAGGAAATAGATATATCAAATATCTCGTAATTAATACTAAAAGATAATCATAAGAGACTCGGAGAGTCGAAATAAATAGATTACAAAAATGATTTAATTGCGATTAAAGTTATTTGATGTCTGTGAGTGCAGCCGTTAGCATCTTAACAATAGGTACTTGTTTTCTCATTAGAATCACAGTTGTCTCAGATTAATAATTATCAATTTTTATTTAATCATGTGCCTCAGCACATGCAATTATCAGATCTATCTACGTAATTGGTAATTTAATCATCATCACAGCTTTATTTAAGTACGTGCCTCACATATCTACTTAATTGGTAATATTTAATAATCATCACAGCTTTATTCACACTGATTCATCTTATTAGGTACTATTAAAGTTTTTTTATGTTAAATAACAAATTAATAAAATTTATAGAAAAAGTAAGTATAGATAAATTTAATAATCTTCTTCGTCATCACCCTGTTCTTCCTTACTATGCTTAAGGCTAATATAGATGTCATGATACTTTTTTGGGATAATCATTGTATCGCATAAACTAATCAAGTCTCTATATTTAACTTGAGTGTTCGGAATAGGATTATTGTACACCTTCTCTAGTATTAGCTCTTGTTCTTTCTTTTTCCTCCCTCTAGTGATAAATTTCTTGAAAATAATCTTACTTAAATTCAATGATGTCTAGATTATTCCCTTGCACTTTACTTATTTTATTTTATTTCAAGAAATTTTCTCTGAATTTGTATCCTTTATCCAGTATTTAGTATATAGCCAGGCTTTAAAATCCAAAAGTTTATTCACTTCTACGACCGTGTAAGGTGGACTATTCCGTTTAGCCCAGCGAACCAGTGTGTACCACTCATCTGGTGTGTAAATAAGTTTATTGTTTGCTGTTCGCTCTATCAATGCATGAACGCTATCTGCCTCGTTTTGATTATGGCCTTTTTCCAAGAATCGATGGCACACATCTACCTTAAATGTTTTGCTTACATAGAAGTACATAAAAAAACAATGCGATTGCGATTCTGATCGGCATAGTTGTCTGACCAGAATCTAAAATCTTTGACGCCAGCTTAACCTTATTGCTAACGAAAGAAAACAAACAACTAGCCACTTCATTGGCGCCACGTTTAGCAACTGTTTCATCCCACATGTAACACGTGGCTTCCTTTAACCCAGCATCGAAAACTGTCAAATGATATAATGATAATTTCCTTTTGTAATACAGCAAACTAATTTCGCCATGTGGAGTATTATTTATTTTTTGAAAGTTAAACATCGTTGTCAATCAAAATCGTTTGAACGACGTCACGTGCGCTTATCCCGTCCTCACGTTTTTTGGGCCGGCTCGTGCAAGCGATTATCGTCCTAATAAAGGTGATTTACCACTTGTTTCCGCGAGAGTACATATTTGACCCGTTCGTCCAGTAGTGGTTAGACACCGCGGACTCTACCCAAAATGTGTGATTGTGGGAATCACACATTTGTGTGTAAGATGTCTGTTCTGTGTTTGGTTGTTATTGAGACCGAAAATGTTTAACGAGTTTAGACATGAGAAAGTGTTCATTTTATTCGTTGTAGGGTTTTATTTATAACTAGCTGACCCACGCAGCTCCGCCCGCGCTGTGTTTACGTTAACTAAACTTTCAATAATATACATTCGCATAGAATACAAAACCTCCTTTTTTAAAGTCGGTTAAAAACTTGGACCCACTTTGTACTTGCCCTCCGAAGTACGGAGACGTTTAGTTAAAATGGCGTTAAACGGTCACCCATCTATTTAATGACCTTACCTAACGTTGCTTAACCTGATCGATTTCCAAACATTGTTACCAACTGTCTATGAGTGTTCCCTTACAAATATTTATTATAATTATAATGAAAAATTGTTAAAATCGGAGCAAGCGAAGCAAATACACATTTTGACCCCTCCCCCAAGGGAACCGTGCCGAATGTCGGGATAAAAAGTATCCTATGTCCTACCTCGGAGTATTAACTCAAATCATACCAAGTTTCGTTTCAATCCATCCAGTAGTTTCGGCGTGATGCTCAGCCGTGATACAGACAGACGGACAGACAGACAAAAAAAAAAAATTACATTTTTGGCTTTAGTATCGGTTATAGAATGCCCTCCAAACATAATTTTCAAAATACCTTCAATGTACAGAATTGGACCTGTTACAGTTTTATTATAAGTATAGAATAGATATAGATGAGATGCCCCGCCCGCTTAATTTTCAAATTTTCTGGGCAAATTCAAATTTTTTGTTAAAACCTTCTACAAAGTATTAGAAAACTTAAAGATGGATGAAATCTGTAAAGTTGTTCTAAAGTTATGGCGTGACCAAAGGAAATAGGGATTTATGTTATTATATACTAGTTGACCCACGCAGCTCCGCTTGCGCTATTTTTACGTTAACTAAACTTTTAATAACAGACATTAGCATCGAATACATAACCTCCTTTTTTATAGTCGGTTAAAAACTGGGACCTACTTTTTACTTGCTCTCCGAAGCACGGACCCGTTTAGTTCAAATGGCGTTAAATGGTCACCCATCTATTTAATGACCTTACCTAACGTTGCTTAACCCGATCGATTACAAAACCTTGATAACAACAACTCTCTATGAGTTTTCCCTTACTAATATTTATTATATTATAAAGAAAAATTAATAAAATCTGACCAAGCGTATAACCAAGTACCCATTTTGACTTTAATCCCCTCTCCCTTAAGAACCGTGCTAGATTACGGGATAAAAAGTATCCTATGTCCTACCTCGTAGTAAGATCTCAAATCATGCCAAGTTTCATTTGAATCCATTCAGTAGTTTCGGCGTGATGCTCAGCCGTGATACATACAGACAGACAGACAGACAGACAGACAAAAATTAAAAAAAATACATTTTCGGCCTCAGTATCGGTTATAGAATGCCCTCCAAAAATAATTTTCAAAATATCTCCAATGTACAGAATTGGACCTGTTACAGTTTTATTATAAGTATAGATTATTATAATATACTAACTTGTTACATATTTAAACAGATATAATATTAGTAAATTTAGGTAGGGTAATAAGTATAAGAAAGAAAGTAGTAAGCATACAGGTTATATTATTATGTATATATCTAAAAAATAGTATCTAACTACAATTAAGGTACGTACAAGACATAAGTCTATGTACAATACGACAGTGTATCTAATAATAAAGTCATGGGATTAATAAGGGGTAGTTAGTCATGGGATACTCATCCCAACTTACCTGTCCGGTAGTTGTGGTATAGTATACGGGTATGCGACCCCGGCTTCCCTGGCTATTACTGTCCCATACGGTATGCCATACCCTGCCCTCCTGGGTGGTAATATCCTACTTTTCCTATTTCCTTTTTACACCACCTATCCCTCTCCCTCGTTTTTCGTGAGAATACAATGGTGAATCATAAAATAATTTAATTAACCTAAATGGCGGCGATGTGGTTCGCCACCCATCACGTCTCGTTTCTCACGGGGGCGAAAAGCGGCCCATGGGCTCTGTCTACCCCTTACGGGAAAAAGGCGTGAATATATGTATGTATCTAATAATAAACCCCATCGGCTTGGATCTACCGTATCTACTAAATAATGTATTTTCCCTTTTAATATTCTTCTATGAACAGAGGCTATGCTTTTAATAGGTACTTGCGCGGTGTATTCTCAGGAAGTTGTCCTCAATTCAAATGAAAAAAAAAGATCCAGCTCGGAACACAGAAGCTTCATCGTAAAAACTGGGTAATAAAGAACGTAATAAAAGTAAACATTATGATAACTTTTACTGGGCTGGGTTACGTTCGTTTTAACTGTTGTCGTATTGTACGTTAAATATATTTATTATGCGAATTTTATCTGCATTTAACAAAGTATTTACCCGTGTATCACACCCAATACTTTAAATAAATATATTATTATATATAATACAATTTCCAGTAGCTCTTATTAAATTACACAACATCGATTAGTAGTCCTTCATATTATTTATTACTAGCTGACCCGCGTAGCTCCGCCCGCGCTTTTATTACATTTTGCTCCCATTTTCTCCCTCCTCACTAGATTTATCTCTCTCCATAACTCTCTCTCTTATAAAAAAATCTAATTATATGCTCTTTCTCTTCTCTCTCTTTCCCCTCCCGCTTCGGTTTCCGTCACACTCCCCCACTTCCTCTCCCTGTTGTCCCCTCTCTGAACCATCATCCCCTCTCTCTTCTACGAACTTGCTCCTTCTCACTCCCCCCTTACTCCACCTAACTCCCCCGATCCCTCACCCCATCACCCCCTCCTCGTATCCCCTCTCCCTCATTCTCCTCTCTTGCACCCTCCTCTCGTTCTATATATCCTCGTCAATCATGGTATCAGCGGCATTAAATATACTTTATGACCTATTCTCAGACCTCCCCGATATGCACACAAAATTTCATACAAATCGGTTCACCCATCTATTTGATGACCTTGCCTTATGTTGCTTAACCTTAACCTAGCGGTATGAAATATACTGTATGACCTATTCTCAGACCTACCCGATATGCACTTTTCATACAAATCGGTTCACCCATCTATTTAATGACCTTACCTAACGTTGCTTAACCTTAACCTACCGGGATAAAAAATCCTATGTCCGTTTCCTGGTTCTAAGCTACCTTCCACCAATTTTCAGCCGAATCGGTTAGGCCTTTCCTGAGTTATAACTAACACGACTTTTAAAGTTCTATAGTGATTGTATGTTCAATTTCACCGATAGATGGCGCTGTTCATAATTGTAAATCACGATAACATCGTAAATTACTGTCTAATGATATTCGATAATGAAAGTTCTTAATGTTTCGCATCTTTTATTGTTGCGACTGTGATACCTATACACTACCTGGACTTGAGGAGTTTCATTAAAATTTCATGAACGACAGATTTTAACTTTTCAAAGATATAATGTCATATTGCTATCAGCAAAGTACTTAGAACAATACAGAAATCTAATGAAAATTTCCTGGGTGTACCGGACCGGCTTACCCCTTACAAAAATTTACCCTTCGCCACTGCCATATCTTATGCAAACTAAATGTCTGCTCAGTCCCTATTGTATATAGCGTAATAATACATATCTTAATGATTAACTGATCAGTCTATAATTACCCTATTCACATACAAAGGAAATTACGTGGTAATATGTGCAAGTAATGTTTCACTGCTTAGCCCCTATGAAACATAGCGTGATGTTTTATATACCAATTTATACCTAGACTTCTACACAACACATCAGTGAAAGTCCTATCAAAATCCATCCACGGGTTTTCAAATGATACCTGGACAAACAGAACGACAGACAGACAGACAGACAGACAGACAGACAGACAGACAATAATTCCAAAAAAAATTGTTTTGGCCTCTATGTCGATAGTATAGTATGCCCACATAGAAATTTTGGAAAAATATTCAATGTACAGAAAAAGTGCTCTTTGAGTTTTATTATAGTATAGATTTTCCAACAATCTGTTATTTTTTATTTCAAATCGTCTGTAAATGTTTTAACCCAATACCATTTAACTATTTGAGCTGCATGTTTTAACCCTATTTTATAATGTAAGTATTTATAAGATTCATATTCAAATGCTCATACCATTGCATATGCAACCACTAAGTACAATGTTTTGTATTTCACTGTATTCATGTAATATCTATATAGTAATCTTCTTCTTCTTATAGTGTCATCTTCGTTACCGAAGGTTGGCGATCATTGTGGCAATTTGAACGTTTGACACAGCTGTTCTAAAAAGTGTACGCTTGCTTTTGCCAAACCATTGTCGAAGGTTTTTTAACCACGATGTTCTTCTCCTTCCCGACTTGCGAGCTCCCTGAATTTTAGCTTGGATAATTAGTTGGAGTAGTTCATATTTTAGACCTCGCATAATGTGGCCACAGTATTCTAGTTTCCTTCTTTTAATAGTCTTCAGAATCTCCACTTTTTTGCCTATACGTTCTAACACGGTTACATTGCGAATTTTGTCTTTCCAGGAAATCCTTAACATTCTTCTGTACACCCACATTTCGAAAGCTTCCACTTTCTTACACATATTCTCAGTGAGTGTCCACGCTTCAACGCCGTACAGAAGAATAATATTTACGTTGAGACCATACCCTGCGCTCACAGACTCGACCCGATCCAGAAGCATTTGAAGCTCTTCTATACTCGTCGCCAGTAAGATAGTGTCATCCGCATATCTTATATTATTTATGGTATGCCCGTTCACTATTATACCTTCCTGACAGCCGTGTAAAGCTTCTGAAAAAATCTTCTCGGTGTAGGTAGGATATATTAAAAAGAAGTGGAGAGAGTATACAGCCCTGTCGAACTCCTCTCACAATATCCACATCTTCTGTCAATCTGGATTCTACTCTTACGTTGCCACACACACACACACTGCAATTTTATTTTTCCCTTTTAAGTTGTATCTTCTTTTTTGGTGTCCAATAAAGAATATTTGTATTGTATTGTATTGTACGTTAGCTTTTTGGTTCCAGTATGTTCTCTATGAATCTTATGTCTTTAGAATCGAGTTCAATAGCTTTCAGTGCATTTATCAATTTAGCGTGCTGGACTCTATCAAACGCTTTCTCATAATCAATAAAACATATGAGTACGTCCTGGTTTATGTCCCAGCATCTTTGAATAAGGACTTGATTCCTAAGGACTTGACTTGACTCCCTGGTCCCAAGTCCATTCCTAAAACCGAATTGCGAATTTGAAATTTCATTTTCACATTTATTGTAGGTGCTGAAGTTCTTTTTAAAGGTGATACACAAGTATCACCTTTAAAAAGAACTTCAGCACGTGGCTCATGAGTGAGATGGTACACATAGCAATAGATCGATGTTATTTTTAAACTCTCATCTTTTATTTACAGCCATGGATAACATTAATAACAAGAATGGATACAAATTAAGGTTAGGCTTTTATGCCAATCAATCGGTGAAACCGGCGAGATATAAAAGTTAGCGATATCGAGTAATTTCGAGATAAATTGCCTGAATTTATCGCCCAATTGAACGTGCTAAATTCGCACGGTGTCGGCGGCATTCGGCCGGGCGGGCATTCTAATGCCACTCATCCCATCCTGTATTTGTCATTGGCAACACATAAATTCTAATGCGGACATTTATTGGAGTGGGTGTCGCGCAACCTTTTACATACCTAATCGAAAAAAACATTACTGAAAAATCTATGAGAGTATTAGGTAGGTAAACTTTGAAAATATCAGCAACTTATTCTATAGATATTTTCATACTCACAAAAAACTTAGGAATTTACAACAATTAATCCGTCGGCGGTCGATCCGTGATCGCGCTTTATGCGGTTCGGTGCAAATCGGAATCATCGGCCGTGAAGAGCTCAGTAAAGTTAATAATGTCAAAGGGAGGAAGGTGCATAGCCACCTTACATTTGGATCCTACGCCTACAATATAGTACTAGCAACCCGAACTAATAGATAAGTATACAAATTATAATTACCGAGCCTTTTAACACTTAAAACCTAAACGAACGTGCTGCTACAATATTTACTGCGACAAACCTTACATAAGAAGTTCTCTAAATAATAGTTAAAATGACATCGAAATCCATCGCTTAGGTATTTAGAACACGTCAGTAAACGAGCAGAGAAACCACCCATTTTAAGTATTTATATTTATTTACAGAACATGTATTAGGTACCTATATGTTTTTAAAGAACACACGATTGTTTTGAATATATACACGTCACTCACAAAGCTTTATGTTTACGGAGATGAACATATCTACCTACTTAGTCTTAAACGTGGCGGGTCACACCCTACCCTTCAATATGGTTGAATAGGAATGGAATGGAATGGAAAAATCTCTCTCTCTCTCTCTCTCTCTCTTTCTCTGGGAGTGATGGCTGCTGCTCGAGTCAACTCGTGGTTGGGGGTGCTGCTTGGGGGGACTGGTTCAAACACTGTTTAAAAAAAAGTGAAAAAATGCCATTCATCTTCTCAATTGCGGCCGCATTTATATTCACTCTGAGCCGCATTGTGATCCGGTGGCATCTTTTAAAAAAATATATTGACCGTTCAAAAGTCAGAGGTTCAAATAATAAATGATTTTGAATTTGAATTTGGAACAAGAAAAATATGAAAGGAATCCCTTTAATCCAATTTGGATTGTGTGTTTAATAAGTTGTTGAACCAGCATACCGTAAAACTATTATTTTGAATGTATAAATCTTAACGTTAACATTATTGGAGTAACATTCCTTACCTGACAGACGTTCACATAAATTGTCGTCAGGGGAAACCACTAATGTGTTTACAGCCTTCTTACAAATTATCTCATACTTTTACGACTTTTACGATAAGGTCTAGATATTGGACTATCGCAAAAGGGTAGCTAGCCGTGTATTTGAGGTACTTATGCTTATTCGTAAAAGAAATATATCAATTAGTCATTTCGTTGATATATTCAGTTTTTTTTAGATATCGAATTCCTAACAGCGAGGCGTGAAGGCGATAAGTAATTTAAATTAGCGAAAACGATGAAATCATCAGTTGTTCTCCATACAATTCACACCAGCGCCTCTAGCAGTAATAATACCAGCCCTTGTTTTATGTCCCACTGTTGGGCACGGGCTTCCCCTCAAGATGAAGGGGCTTAGGCCATAGTCCACCACGCTGGCTAAGTGCGGGTTGGCGGACTCCACACGTCATTCGAAAGCTAGTTAGGTTTTCTCAGACATGCAGGTTTCCTCACGATGCAATGTTTTCCTTCACCGAAAGCAAGTAACAATCGCACAAAGACAGAGAAATCAGAGGTGCGAGCCGGGAATCGAACCTGCACACCTTGTTTCCAAGGCAAAGGCGCTGGCCCACTGAGCTGTTACTGCCTCTAGCAGTAACTATCAAAAACTTGTAAAATATACCTACGGGTGAAAATTTAAGGTATGATCATTTTCTCTTACGATAAAATCTCGTATTAGGGGTCTGTACCCCAAGCCTGTGGTCTGTGACCACATACAATATTAATTTGGGTATAGATGTTACCATAGATATTCAAATTTATATTAAAACTAGCGGCCCGGCTATTTAAAAAATAATAATTGGAACATCAAATTCAGAACAAAAAATATAAACGCAAAGCAATAATTATCGCTGACAATTTGCTTTAATCGATGCACGTCCAAAATGAAATGACCGCATGAATGACATAACAACATGCTTTTACTGTAAACACTGAAAAAAGTTTTAATTCTGAAAAAAGGTTCAATTTGACAGCAAAATCCTCATTTACAAAATGATCCGCCATTTATTGAATTCATTTGTTACAAAAAATGTGAAAAATAAAGAACCGCTCTACCGATTTTGTGCAAACTTCACATAAACCATCTACTAAATAGTCCGAACAAAGTCTAAACATTTGGTTTGGATAGGTGAGCCCGTTCTTGAGTTATAAAATTACAACGAAAAGTGGCATTGATTTAGATATAGATATAATAAGTACTTACATAAAATATCAGTACCAGTACCAGTACCAGTTCATCACTAAACTGATACCTATAAGATATTTAGTTAATAAAAAATAATTCCCTCTATCATCTTTTTTAATTTTAAAAGAAATCATAATAATAAAAAATCCTCTTGATGCAGGATGAAGGACCATTTAACGACTCGGTATTTAAAACTCCACAAAACTGCCTAACTTTCAACCGACGAACAATAGCAGGGCATTATTTCTTGTCATTGTAATGACCACAGAGGAGGATCAATTTGTTATCCCGAAGAAAAAAGGCAAATAATAATTATTTACGTTATTTATAGACTCCATTATCGGGGTCAATGATATTGAATTTCCCGTTATTCTTTGACTATAGCTTCGGGCAACGGATTCTTTTCACAAATGGCGGTATTCATCCATAAATGTTAACAAATTAGACTTGTATTTTTATTCTCGGGGAGGAAACTTCAAAAGGTCCCCAAGACCCAGTGAGGGCCCAAGCGGGTAAATAGATCTCCTTACATACTGCTCTGCACGACAAGGGCTTCTTTAGAGACGTGACTGGAGAACTTTAGAATTCGTAATTGTGCGGCTTTCGAAATTTCGCTGCTTGATGCCGAGTTCTTCGAATATAGACACGTTGGTTCTAAAAGTGGCCCATGATATGCATCCTGATATCCATCCCAGCATCTTTCTTTAGCACCACATTTCCAGAGCGTCTATCTTTTTCTTTTCAGTTTCACGTATGGTGCACGTTTCTACAGTGTAATAGAAAATTGGGAACACGAGTATATACGAGTCTGATCTTTGTACTTTTAGTGAGTTTTCGGTTCCTCCATTTTTTCTTTAATTTATACAAGGCACTCCTTGTCCAACCTTCATTGTTAGATATTAATTCGCCTCCAAACATAGCCGTTGTTTACTAAATAATAAACTATCTGTAGTTATAATATAGAGCCTGAGCTCATAAAATTTTGCTGTCCTAAATACCTACTAGTGTAGAGGCAACTAGTTTTATGAAGTTCAGTGACCCGGTAGTTTTATCGGCGACAACATCGTATGCACGTACGTATGTAGGTAGATCCATCCTACCGGAATAAGCTCTGATACAAGCTCTCTATAGAATGCATGACACGAATTTAAAATATCAATAAACCTCTTATGCAGAAAAGTGTGGGTAGGTACCTACTACCTTTTCCTTATAGGTCTATTCAACTCAATTTCTGTGGTCGTAGTTTTCACGTCGTTCGAAACTGGATCTCTCAATAATAAAAAAAGCTCAACTGTGAAAAAATTTACCCATACTTCGATCTTTATACTTACATAAATATGTACTTAATTACACAAGCTATGTTATTGCTTTGGGCACCATAACCCAAAGCAATAATTCTTAAAACTTAAAGAAGAAAAATTATCCCTTTAGTCCTAATAAATAAGCACTTCACCAATTAAGCCTTATCTTTGCCCTTACTAGTGAGCTTGGTCATCCTCGATTGCATTGCCGCTTTCCATCAAATGGGACTGCAGTAAGGAGAGATTGTACCTACTGGCTTTAATATAGAGTAAAAAAGTCTAACGATACCTCATAATGTTTAAATTCTAACAAGCCACTTACACTATATAGCGTGCCTAAGTAATACAATCATCATCAGCAACAGACGAAAGACGTCCACAGCAAAACATTGGCCTCCCCCTTAGAAGGGAGGGTTGGCATAATGCCCACGCTTGGCAGGCGTCTTAGTATATCAAAACTTAATTATAATTATTTGTCTAGTCCCTTGACCAGAAGAAAAAAATATAAAAGAGCAAGAGGAAATAACGATGATCGATTGACTTCGAACACGTAAAAATAACTTGGCGACTACCCGCATCTTTTCATAACATTTAACTGAGGACTGCCGGAGGGAGGCACAGCTTTTTCGAATGACAGCATGAAAGCCGTCAATCCCAACATTAGCGAACATGCCTGATGCACTGCAAAATCTGGGCAACCCTAATAGCACCCTGACTGCCGCAATCACAAACTCCAATTAACTTTAATTCTAATTAATTTTAGATCTATTTATTTCGACTGTCGGAGTCATTTATGATTAATTTCGATGATTGAATACGAGATAATTGAATGATCAAACGAACTTACCCTAAGTGAAGTTCGATCTTAATTATCCAGTCCTTGACGAGAAGATATTCCATCACTAGTAGTAGTACCTCGTGGGTACGATCCGGAGATATCGCACAAGTTTCAGAGGTTAGAAAGAGAAAACAACTCTTTCGTATCCACCCCGCCTCAGCCGAGCGACAGCCACCTCATTATCTTTAGAGTAAAATGAAATACAGCTGCAACATTGATTTAACAGGGTCATTAATGGGTAGGGAGGGACCTTATATCTTCTCGTCAAGGACTGGATAATTAAGATCGAACTTCACTTAGGGTAAGTTCGTTTGATCATTCAATTATCCAGTCCTTGACTCCAAGATATTCCATCACTAGTAGTAGATGTTTAGAGATACAAAATCAATGTTGCAATTAAAGAGATTCGAGAATAAAACAAAGTTAACTTAACTTGTTGCTTAAACTATTAGTTATAATAAAGCCAAATATATTTTGCAATTTTTTGCAGAATACATAAACACGTACGTATTAATTAATTTGATATAAGTAATTATGTTTTTATACATATTATTTGATGAAATAAACTTATTTAATATACAATGATTTAAAATTTTACATTAACATTATTGAACATGTAATCCCAAATAGCATAGCCTGCTAATCGTGCAGACTATCTTGCGACCAATTTTCTAATAGTTTTAATAATAAAGGCGTTCTGGACAGCTGCTGAAGCCAGGGCTCGTCTCGTATTGTAAGTAATAAGATAGAAGTATCGATTGTGTTGTTAAATAATATCTCTTTTATACATCGTCCCATGGCTTGAGAAGACATATACTTATAATAATATACCATTTATTTTGTTTGCTGTATAGCAATTAATATACCATATTTGGGACAATCCACACGCGGGCATTCGTCCCCAAATCAGGCAGAGCCTGCACTACGACAACCAGACAAACGATATCAATAGGTACTTATACCTTAAATACCTTTCCTTCCTGCAAAATATATCAACCCAAACAGACAAACTACACCCAGACAAGGTGGGTATCGAACCCACTACACATCGGGCAGCGGACAGGGTGTCAAGATGTGAGCCATGTCATGGAGAATAAAACTGAAAAGTTAATGTTGTTACCAGACAAGTGGGAAATCAATAGGTCTTTGAATTAATTGATGCAGATTTAAAATGGGTTAACATCTACAAATTCCGTACCTAAGGTTTTTAGTCTGTGTAAACCTTACAACACATTTGATAAATTCTAATAGTTTAGTTAATGACAATTATTTGCATATTTTATTTACTCTTTAGGCAGAGAATTAAAGGTATAAATATGTAATTTTTTGGTTTGAATAATATTTTCTAAACTAATAAAATCAGTAACTTTATGTAATGTTTTTTAAGTAACTAAAGTTATTGTGACTAAGTAATCTAGTAATTAGATCCTATGCAATGTAGAACATAGCGAGGAAAGATTGGTTTCAATTTACAGGTTCCTTGAAATAACCGTTTTTGCTTCTAATAATATTGCCAATTTTATTTGTGGATATCAAAGAAATAGCTGGTTGTAAATAACCATACAATATTCAAAAAACAATCTAGTCCAGAACTTGTTAAAGAAATAACGTAATTGTCATCATCAAATCAATGTTGTTTGTTTGAAACTAGACTTATGTTACCAGTAATGGGTGAATTAGGAGAGAATAACTTCAAAAGCTGATTGTTGTATGTGTTGTCTACGAAAATGTACCAGACTAACAAACATCCTGCTAGGGAAACATGTCGATGTAGTGAACCCAATATATTCACTACTTGAATGCGTTGGATTTTGAGGAAGAAAGAAGATATTAATTCGAAGGATTACTGAATTGTCTCGAGAGATGTAGTGTGATACCAGGTTAAGACAGCTATAATAGGATAACTCCTAATCACGTTATCTACAGGTTAATAAAGGTTTATTAGCGTTTATAAAATATTCACAGCATTGGAAGATTTTTCCATGACATTTAGTGTCATGGAATAACATACTCTGCCCGGCAGAGTATAAAAAGAAAAAACCCTGAGACTGCACACAATATACAAAAGGTTGCAATATTTTTGTAATAGGAACCGAACACAAGCGGAAATATTACAATTGTGACTCATAATAATGTCAATAATAATAATAATGTAAGGCCTGCTGGAATAACTTTCTTTAGAAATAAGCTGTGCCTTTGTATTAAGAATAGTATCTTGCCTTTATTCCTTCTATCTTTTATTGTTATTGTGTGTACATAAATGATAAAATAAATAAATAAATGTCCCCCTGGCTGATAGGACCACAGCGGCCGATCTTTCATCAAATCAGCCTACTACACGAGAGATATTATAGTGCACAAGTGCTTGCGTAGAAACAAGTGCACTCCATCTTCCTTTACTCTCACAATTCGTTAAGACGGAAGATCGACACGACTGGGGTGAGGTCTGGCGCAGGACTGACTTTTTACATGCCCATGTGACGCATGAATCATCTTGCCTGCATTGTCATAGCCAGCAAGGAACAACTACACAAAGTAGTTGCTCTCCACGGGATTTCAACCCGCGACCTCTGGTTTGCAAAGCAAGCGGTTTACCGCTGCGCTACGGAGGCTACAATACGATTCATAAATAGAAAATAAAATAAAGGCCTCTTTGAGGTCAATTTTTAATAAAAACCGCCTTTTGTAGTAATTTTGGTAGTGGTTATGACGCTTGCTCGCCTTTTCTTTGTATAATCTCCATCTCCAACTCACCTAAAGGATCATGAATATGGCTAGGTAAATCTTTCCCCTTTCATAAAGATTAAATTTTAATACATGCCTCATTTCGATCCGTATCGCTAAAGAATAGTCTTGGAAAAAATTACATTTTTAATTTCTTACCCTTGCATTAGGTTTTTTTTTTTTTTTTAATATGAGGGTGCCCCACTAATTAAGTCGAATATTCACAATATTTTTTGGTTTAATATTATTGTTTTAATTGTATTATACATAAATATATATATTAATTATGTATAAATAATTATTTTTTACACACTATCTCTCGTTCCGTGTCTGCATTTATCCTATTATTATTATATCATATCAGCCTCAGTAATATAAACTTTATTTTTATCGGGAATTAACGCGATTTACCTTATATTTTAGCTTGACGTTTCGGCCGGGTTACACCAGCCGTGGTCACAAGCAGACTGGTTCAGCGAGACGGCTCCGTGCGGGAGGCAGAAATATCTTCGTCTACCCCCGTTCTTTCACTTGTAACGTTAAGCCCACTACACACTACACTCACAGTATCTGTATATTTAACCGCCGGCAAATAGCGAGGTTTTGTCATTTTAATCACTGGTTCCCATGTAGCTGATAACTTAAAGCCATCTTCCCGGTTGAAATTTTTATATTTTTTTTTTATTTTTTTATGTGAAGAACCGTCAGATTAGCAAGTCAGCGATTGCCGAGCATATACTTCAGTCGGATACAAATCACTGGATTGAGTTTCATCGCCCACAAGTCCTTTCCACCGATCGACACTTTTACTCTAGAGTTGTTCGTGAAGCGATTGAAATTAAAAAATATAAAAATTTCAACCGGGAAGATGGCTTTAAGTTATCAGCTACATGGGAACCAGTGATTAAAATGACAAAACCTCGCTATTTGCCGGCGGTTAAATATACAGATACTGTGAGTGTAGTGTGTAGTGGGCTTAACGTTACAAGTGAAAGAACGGGGGTAGACGAAGATATTTCTGCCTCCCGCACGGAGCCGTCTCGCTGAACCAGTCTGCTTGTGACCACGGCTGGTGTAACCCGGCCGAAACGTCAAGCTAAAATATAAGGTAAATCGCGTTAATTCCCGATAAAAATAAAGTTTAACAATGGAACGCGAAAGTCTAAAAGTATATACTCAGTAATATAATAAAGAATGAATATATATATGATGCAAATATGAATTTGTTAATATGTGCACCCCAATTCCAAATGTTAGCCTATCCCATTATTAGCTAGGGTAATAAACTCTACTTATTCTGTGTGAATAAGAAAAGGCAGTGGTATTAGGTATACACACGAAAGTCACTTTTTTTTTTTTTTTTTGGCTCCAGAGACTAAATCAATATAACAATGGATTACCATTACTTTTAGCACACTGTATGTAGACCAATGCTCACCAGTTTTTACGAACCACTTGCTACGCTCCAACTTTAGAGTTTGAGTACAGAGGAGCACGCTACTCGTTAGAAATGCGTCCGTGAAAATCTGATGAAAATATTTATCTTGATATCAAATTAACAAAGTAAACGTAAACTATGTGTCAACGTCATAATGATATCACAGTTATCATTCATATAAGCAGGAGCTTAGTATCTATTTTGCTAAAGCGACATAGTACAATTACATACTAATTGTAGTTAATAGTTATAACAACATTCCCCAAATCCCTAAGCCAAGCCAAGCCAAGCGTGGGGATTATGGCAACCCCTCCCTTCTAAGGGGGAGGCCTTTGTTCAGCAGTGGACGTCTTTCGGCTGCTAATAGTTATAAGTCGTAATGAAATTAATAATTATATATAGTATATATATATATTTTTTTTTAGAATATCTGTTGCGCGCCAAATCAAGCAAAAGTATGGACCCAGCATAAAACTTTACTAGAAGTTTTTGAATCAAACATTATACTGGTAATTAATGATGAAACTGAGAGGTTCATTGAATTGTTGCGACGCTTGGACTCGTGGCGGACACGGTCGGCAATCAGTCAAGCGGAGGCGATGATTACAGTCCTCGACGCCGCGCTGGTGGCGGTTAGAGTGCACATTAAAAACTTCACTGGTTTCAGACCACTGACTTTGTCAGTGTAGTGTGTGACTTTGTCGGTCATCGCGCTGGTGCTAGAATCGAAAAATAGTTTTTCGGAGCCTTTCTCGTTTAAATTTCCAATAAGTATGAAATGTGGGCAATTTTTTTTTTTTTTTTTTTACAAAATCGCCTACCTACTTGTTCTAAAAAAAAAGAAATCTGTTTTACAATCTTAAAAGGATCTGTCAAGGTTTGATCGATCAGTAGAATGATAACCGACTGACAGGTATCAGTTTCGGCATAGTGAGAATAAGCCAAGAGTGGCCCCTTCGTTTAGAGTACGGATATTATCCGGCATATCATATATATTTTTTTTTTTTTTAAAGATTTAGGAGGCTTGTCCACCTTTCGTGAAGCCAATTATGACTGACTAATAGCCTTATAACTATCGATCAGCATGGTGCCAAACTCCAGGTTCAGAGTAGCTATTACAAATTGAGTAATGAAGATTCATAAAACTAAGTGAATCAACTTCGTTAGAGATTCCTTCCACCTTCGAGCCACAAATTCCGATACCACGCGAAGCTTGCATTTGACTGATGATTACCATTAGGTATCTATGCATAGATATAGAATTTTTCTTTCGATTATAACTGAAGGTACAACAACAGCGAATATTTAGTCGCTTTTATCTAAAAATAGACGAACTCACCTGTAGTAGTAAATAATGCGGGTAGTTAGGCCAAGAAAAAAATGCAATATCTGAAGAATACAACAGATAAGCTGTATGATTTCCGATGAATTCAACTGTCGTATTTAGGACATTGTGATAATTAGGCCAAATAATATCCGAAGAATACAACGGATAATAAAAATTAGTGCTTCCCAATGAATGCAAAGGGTACACAAACTCAGCTCGAGCGTATAAATCTTCGCAGGTACAGCAGCAGCAGGCAGGCAGAATAATATTTAGGCACAATAATATCCGTAGAATTCTACGGATTAAACAGTAGTGATTCCCAATGAATTCAAAGGGTACACTTTAGCTCGAGAGTATACATCTTCGTTAACAGCGACACGAACAATGTTCCACTTTTAATTTTATGTCTTCTTTATTTTCGATTTTTCCATGATTTCAAAGATCCCTTGTATTTGAACTCGTGCGAACGCCGTGATCGCACGGACAAGAATGAGGTGGCTGTCGCTCGGCTGAGGCGGGGTGGATACGAAAGAGTTGTTTTCTCTTTCTAACCTCTGAAACTTGTGCGATATCTCCGGATCGTACCCACGAGGTACTACTACTAGTGATGGAATATCTTGGAGTCAAGGACTGGATAATTGTTATCGGTACTCACTATCAGCGTATTAAGTATAAATTGGCTTTGAGTGTCGAAATAATCCTATTTCAAAAAATGGTTTAATCACCATTAACTTTAATTGACGTTTGTAGGTTCGGCAGTAAGAGCATTATTGTAATGAACTTGCAGGTCACTGTATGCCCTCTGCTTATACCGAACCCACAGACTGTACGTGTTCTGTGACTGACAGTATGCTTTAAATAGCGTGATCTTAACTTGTTTTGTTTTGTTGTTATTTAAGTATTTATTTACAAAAAAAAAGGATAAAAATATATTTGTATCAGTTGTCTGGTTACCATAGTGAACAGGCTATGCCTAGTTTGGGATCAGTGTGTGGATTGTCCCAGGATATCATTGATTTCACGAGACGTGGTCTGTTAGTCCGTCAATCTCGCGAGATTAATCTAAGTACCTAAGTACGTCCCATCGCAACGACCAGCCCTTCGTTTTAAAAATAAAGACGTATCCATTTTATTCCGTAAACAAGCGACCCTTTTTGGCAATAAACCTTTTAGAAATGTGAATATCTGGTGGCACAGGAAATTTTGCGAATTTAATAAACGGGTCAATAGGATTTATTTATTTTAATATTTATATAGAACAACTTATTACCCTACCTAGGTTTTTTTCTTTTTCGGTAAATTTCTTGATAAGTATTTGAATTTAGATTGTGTTTACAAAACTATCTACTTATTTATTTGTTAAGGATCGCCAACATAGGAATGCTGGTTGATCAAAGCTTGCTGATCAGTTTTTATTTGGCGCACATACTTACACACATACTGTCGCGGTCACGAACGCTTGAGCATATCTAAAACAAAATCGTTTAAACGACACAGACATTAGGTACGTGCGCTTACCCCGCCCTCGCTAGTCCGTCAGACTCGCGCCGCCGTCCGCGGCACGTATTGATAGATCCCCCAGACCCAATGTCGGCCCTCTTGGACTATGACATTGAGCCTGCCCCTCCCCGACAACCGTATGCTACACTATCAAACAGACACCGGTCTCGCCGGCGAGGCCGAAAGGTCGTACGTATGCGACCTCAACGACGAGCATCACCCCACTGAGTTTCTTGCCGGCTCTTCTCAGTGGGGGCACGTTGTGAACCGGTGATAAAATCAGCCCTCTCTAAGCGACAGCCCAAGCCGAGGCCGTGCCTCCCTGATGTGCCCTTGAGCTCATCGCTCCCCCTGCCTTTCTGGCTGGAGCGCTTTAAGCGCTCGCTCTCTTGTCCGGTGAAGCTGTAATGGTCATCTGCGGTCAACAGCGACTGTCCACCCAAAAAAAAAACCCCGCTCTGGCACGTTTATTTTGTCGGCTCGTGCGAGCGGTTATATTCCTTAGAGACATCAACTGGTAATTATTGTCTTTCACCGCTGAGACGCCATTTTGCACACATCACATAAAATAAAACTACTTACCAAATAGGTATTAAAAATGGGTAGGCACTATTATTAATGTTAATATTTGGACCAGACATGGACCGCTACGTGACGTTTTATTTGTTCACCGCCGTTGTCTATCTACTTATACGTAAACAATTTTCCAATTGGAAATGGCAGAATTCGATTAATGCGAGAATAAAATGGCCAACCATAATTTGTATAGGTAGGTACACAATTTTGAGGCTGCCATGACACTGCCTGTAGTTAAAGGTACTTATTTGCATATCCTAATGTTACTTATGTTTTAGACTATAGACCAAGCGAAATCAAACGTATTAATTTATTTATTAGTTCCATAGATCCTGGATATATTGAGATAGCATGTGCTGGTAGGATCCTATACCTAAGTACTTACATGAAGATTGGTTCAGACATGACTGCTACTCATGCACTAATTAAAAAAAAATTTTGTTCATTTGTTTTTTTTTTTGTTAGGTATAATATTCAAGGACAACCTACACAAGTCATCCGATCGCAAACTAGGCAGAGCCGTACTATGGAAAGCAGACAACTGATACTAATAAACTTTTTTTTGTAAATACACACATCAAAAGTGTCTAGGGATCAACATATATTTTTGCAATAACTTTTCTCCTGATTGATATTAATTAAAATTTTCTTTAAGGATTCATCAAATAAAGTGTTTTCGTTTGTCACAGTAACGATAAACCAAGTCACCTTTGCATTAATAAAGAAATTTGCCATTTTCCTAATAAAGGGATTTTTGACATTTGAACCACTAACACAAAAGTTCGAAAAAAAGACTGAAATAACAGTTTTCTTTAAAATTTTATTGGGTAACTTAAACAATTAATAATCCGTGTTTCTACCGCGAACACTAACAACACAAGAACATCGGTTTGGCATACTCAAAATGAGTTCATCCAAATCACGCTGTGGAATGGCCGCCCATGTTCGTTGCAACAACAAAAAAAGGTCTTCTTGCGACTGGATACCCTCCATATTCGGCAGAGCTCTTCTCTGTAGCATATCCCATGCATGCTCAATCGGGTTCAAGTCTGGCGACTGAGCAGGCCAGGGCAGGACATTGATGTTAGCTGCGGCGAGAGTCTGTCTTACAACTCTTGCGGTGTGCGGTCGTGCATTATCATGCATTAACTGAAATAAGGGACCGATTTGCACTTGTAGAGGAACGATGACGTCTGATACAATCGTCTCAGCATAAATTTGAGCGTTGAGGTTGCCTCTGATCCAAATCAACTCAGTTCTTCCGCCGATCCAAATACCCGCCCATACCATGATGGTTCCACCACTATAAGGATGGACTTCCTGGCAGGATTTTAATCGCTGTTGGCGTCCAGGGGTTCTCCAGTGTCGTATACGTCTTGTATCCGGTCTCATACCAAAACGAGACTCATCAGAAAAGCACACGAAACGCCATTGTTCTTCTGCCCAATTTCTGTGTTCAAGAGCCCATTGATATCGAATCCTACGATTGTTCATTGCTATAGGTGGTACCCGTAGCGGTCTTCGGGAATGAAGGTTCACTTCATGCAAGCGGTTTCTGACTGTTTGGTCGCTAATTAAGTTCCCTGAAGAGTGATGAAGCCTCACGGCTAACATCATGGCAGTTATTGTTGGAGCTCTTCGAGTTAAGATTTGAATATATCGGTCTTGTCTCCGTGTGGTGCAGCGATACCGTCCTCCATGGCGCTCAGCCACGGTACCAGTGCTTCGGTAACGTGTCCAAAGTCGACTGATAACACTCTGACTTGTATTCAGAGCTAAAGCCACAGTACATTGCCGGGAACCAGCTTCTATCATTCCCACGGCTCTGAGCATTTCTTCCCTGCTTAAATGACGTCGCCGCTCCATAATAACGTTGGTTTTAATCAGTAGTAGGGAAACAGTAGCACTAATAATGTCTTCAATGCGTTGTATGTTTTTATAGGGAAAATATTGACAGCTGATTTTCATCTTTTACTCGAATTTGATTCACAGTTCCTGATTCAAATTATGAAATGCACCAAAAAGGATCCATATAAATTTATAAAATCATAAATTTATTACAAAGCCACATCTCAATCTCAAGAAATCCGCTTAAAAATGCTTGATCCCTAGACACTTTTGATGTGTGTATATACCTACTCAAATAGACGAAACACCCAGACACTTGGTGGGAATCGAACTGTTATACCCTGGCCATGTTAGTAGAAGCGCTGAGGCATCTGCAGCCATGAGACTGTTCTGCAGCATCAGCAGCTTCAAGCATAGACCGTCACGGTAGCTCGGCCGGGCGGCCAGCTAGTCAGTCTGTTCATAGCTCCGATGCGGGTCGGACCAAACTCAAACTACTATTTCTAATTAATACTAAATCATTATTATAATTCTAAATCCTAAATCTAATATTTACACTGTGTCTATTTAATTAATCAATAAATTACTTTTAGCTACCAAATAATTTGTTTTTTAAAAAGACTTTCGCCGGATCCCGGATAATAAATGGTGGCAGCGGTGGGATCCGAAATTCCCTGGCCCCAAATACGTCTCCGAAAGTTTTCGCCAGTTTTCCAGTGCAAAGAAACGAGAGCCAGTGACTCCTCAGTGCCGCGCAGTGTATTGCTATAAGCTCATAATAACTGCCCCTGTGTTTTTACTTCGCTGTTCCCTGTGTACCACATTAGTGGGTGAATAGACTATTTTACTAAAAGTGCTGGTGCGCCTTGGCTGGGTGCCCACCATCGGCAGCAGACCCCGTTCAGATACACGGGTCTGCCCTGACAGCAGCGTGCTCCGAGTCTTCGAGCAGCAAGTGCCATGTTGCTGCTAATATTCATGGTGCTGTTCCAGTAAGTGGATATTTTGCTAATCGAACTCAGAATCCAGGAATCGAACTCAGAGACTTCTATTTCGTGAAATCTAATAGTGACTCATTTGTACTGTGCGTTATCGTAATTCTAGGAACCGACGACGGACATTGTTGCCGGTTACACATCATGGAGTCGGCTTCTACTTACTAATTTTATATTTCTATTTTTGTATTTCTAATTTTAAGGTGTGTTTTATATTTCTAAATTTATATACTAATCATAAGACAAAATGAGCAAACAAGATCACAGGGAGGAAACCCCTGGTGTCTCCAGGACTATGCCTGTGTTCGAAGAATCCGAAGTAAACATAGAATTCAATGTCTTACTTAAATTTATCAAGCCCTTCGATGGGACTAGAGAAAGGCTAAATCCTTTCATCACCAATTGCCAGAGTGCTTACACTCTGGCTAATAAGTCACAAAAACCCATTCTATTTAAGTACATTCTCAGCCAGTTGGAAGGCAGGGCTGAGACAATTTGCAGCATCAAAGACTTCGAGAATTTCGAGCAGTTCCTAGACTTCATCAAACAACAGTTTGGGGACAGAAAACACTACGCCTATTTACTCTCCGAATTACAGGAGACACGACAAGCTTCCACAGAATCGGTGAATCAATTTGCGCTTAAAATTGAAACGTGTCTAGCCAAATTACTTTCAGAGATAAACATTTCCATCCCCTCTAAAAAAAAGATGGAGGTATCGGGACGTGTGGCGGCAATGGAGGACCTTGCCCTCCACACGTTTATAACCGGGCTCCAACCACGGCTTTCCCAAATTGTGCGCTGCAGAAATCCTATCTCGTTAGACTCTGCCGTAAATTTCGCGGTTGCGGAAGAGAAAATCCTATCTAGCATATACAAAAGGGCCCCAGTAACGCCTCACTTCGATAATAGGCCCCGATTCACACAACGCCGCGAATTTAGACCACATCCTGGTCGCTTTCCAGGTCCTCAAGGCTTTCGCCCAGATTTTTCTAGAAATATTAATACAAATGATATGGTATGCCGCTACTGTAAAAACATAGGGCATACCATCGACAACTGCCGCAAGCGTCAGTTTAATAACAGCAAAAATCATGCGAATACTTCAAACTCTTATGGCCGTCAAAACTATGCGCCGGTTAACACAAACCCTTCGCGCCGCGTTTTCAATATCAATCAACCGGAGGATATCGGTATCGATGAAGTCGATAATAATAATTTAAACGAATAAGATTTCCCGACCGGTATCGCTCGGGAAATTACGCGCATAATACTAAAGCCGATACCACTGTATCCTCTGCATCAAATTCTAATTCCACTGTATCAAAAAATAATTCATATGCGTTTATTGCATCGCGTACTAAATCCACTGTATCCAATACTAAATCCACTGAATCAAATACTAAATCCACTGTATCATATCCTAAATCCACTGTATCCACTGCATCAAATCCTAGATTCACTGTATCCAATACTAGAGCCACTGTATTATATCCTAAATCCGCTGTATCCACTGTATCAATTCCTAGATTCACTGTATCCAATACTAGAGCCACTGTATCATATCCTAAATCCACTGTATCCACTGCATCAAATCCTAAATTCACTGTATCCAATACTAAATCCACTGTATCAAATACTAAATCCACTGTATCCACTGCATCTAATACTAAATCCACTGTATCAAATCCTAAATCCACTGTATCCACTGCATCAAATCCTAGATTCACTGTATCCAATACTAGAACCACTGTATCATATCCTAAATCCGCTGTATCCACTGCATCAAATACTAAATCCACTGTATCACACCCTAAATCCACTGTATCCACTGCATCAAATCCTAGATCCACTGTATCGAATTCTAAACCCACTGTCTCTAATACTAAAGCCACTGCATCCACTGTAACCTTCGTATCAAAAGATAGAACTTACGCATCCGTCGCTTCAAATGCCAAACCTGCTACTTTTAATACTAGACCCACCGTATCCACTGTTTCCAATACTAAATCCACTGTTCCTAATAATGGATTCGTTGTTTTTAATACTAGATCCACTGTGCCCTCTGCATCTACTATTCCCAATACTAGATACCCTATTTCTGATAATAGATACACTACATCCTACTATCCAAATGCTAAAGCCACTGTTCCTTATTCTAAATCTAATCCTTATCCCAGATCCAATGCCTATTCTAGATTCAATTATTCCAACATCCAATTCACTACCCCGAATACTAGATCCACTGCTTCCAATGTTCCTAATACTACTTCCACTGTTTTCAATACCAGAGCCTCTGCATCCACTGTCTCCAATAATAGATACACTGTTCCCTATTCTAGTTCCGATTCTTCCAATATCCAACTCGCTATTCCGAATACTAGATCCACTGTTTCTACTGCTCCTCATACTACATCCACAGTTTACAATACTAGGTCCTCTATGCCCACTGTCTCCACTGCTTCCAACACTGAGTCCACTGAGTCCACTGTTCCCAATGCTAGATCCTCTACATTCACTAATCCTAACATGTCTTCTACATCTAATACCATACCTAATAAATTAAACACGCATATTCTAACTCCAAATCCTTATCTTCAATCTCCTATTGCTGATCTCCAAACACCACAAAACCTGAAACAGAGAAAAGAAAATATTAGAATATTCGAAATAAATAAAAATACATCGAAAAGATACTTACCTTCTGTCACGATCCAAACTCCTGTTGCTGAACGGCCTCTATCCTTCCTAGTAGACACTGGTTCCTGTGTAAGTCTATTAAAATTAAATTCTATGTCAACACTCCCAGAACTAAGTGACGTAATAATAACACTTAAAGGCATCGATCCCGGAGATGATATTACACCAACACTAGGTAGTTTCAAAATGCAAATCTTCTACAAGGCAAATAAACCATATAAACACGAATTCCACGTAGTCGAAGACATCAGTTTAAGTCATGATGGTATAATTGGCAATGACCTTTTAAAAAGCATAGGATGCCAAATAGATTATTCGCAAGGAGTATTACGTATAGACAACGACTCGATCAAACTAAATTTCTCTGAACCATTATATTCTATTCCCCCTCGCACAGAAACTGTGATCGAGTGTACAGTTAGCAATCCAAACATTCGAGAAGGAATTATTCTAGATCAACATATCTCTGAATCCCTCTTAATAGCAAATAGTATTGTCAAAGTAAAAGAAAATAAACGGATTAATATTACAGTTGTAAACACATCAGAAGAAACAGCACTGCTTCATTCCAATCTCAACCTAACTCTAGAACCTTTCAATATCCAATCTTGTATGTCTCTATCCAATTCTAAAACTCCTCCTAATGCGTCTGCTCGAACTAAAGAAGTACTGAAATTACTTAGAATCTCCCATTTAAACTACGAAGAAACTAATGCCTTGCTACAAGTTTGTTCCGATTACTCTGATATTTTCCACCTCCCAGATGATCAATTGACTTATACTACTGCAACGGAACATAATATCAGAACCAATACTGACGTCCCTATCCAAACAAAGTCTTATAGATTCCCAGAATGCCATAAGAAAGAAGTAGAAAATCAAATCAATAAAATGTTAGAGCAAAATATAGTCGAGCCTTCTAATTCTCCCTGGTCCTCACCTATTTGGGTCGTTCCCAAAAAACTAGACGCCTCCGGTCAGAAGAAGTGGAGAGTTGTCATTGATTATAGAAAACTCAACGATGTTACCATAGGAGAGACATACCCCATTCCTCAGATCACTGAAATATTAGACCAGTTAGGGAAGAGCCAATATTTTACGACACTGGATCTAGCCTCAGGATTCCACCAAATTCCTATTTCGGCGCAAGACGCACCCAAAACTGCGTTCTCTATACCTCAGGGTCATTTCCAATTCACTAGAATGCCATTTGGCCTGAAAAATGCGCCTTCAACATTTCAAAAACTCATGAATACATGCCTATCTAGCCTTCAAGGTTCTCGCTGTTTCGTTTATCTCGACGATATAGTCGTCTATTCCCCGGATCTTCCAGCTCACATTCAAAATCTATCCGCTGTATTCGATAGGCTCAGAAATTATAATCTTAAACTTCAGCCAGACAAGTGTGAATTTCTCCGTAAGGAAGTCGCCTATCTCGGACATGTTATCAATAATGATGGAGTGAAACCAAATCCTGAAAAAATAAAAGCCATCACTGAATTTCCAATACCCAAAAGTCCAAAAGACATAAAATCCTTCCTAGGCCTCGTCTCGTACTATAGACGATTTATCCCTGATTTCTCTAAACTTGCTAAACCCTTAACGTCACTCCTCAAAAAGGATACTCCATTTAATTGGAAGAACGAGCAACAACTCGCTTTCGAAAACCTACAAAACAAACTTACTACTTCACCTGTCCTAGCATATCCAGATTTTTCCAAACCCTTCATACTCACTTGTGACGCTTCCAACTTCGCTGTTTCAGCAATTCTATCCCAAGGTCAAATAGGAAAAGACCGCCCAATTGCTTACGCCTCTCGCACACTCAATAAGGCCGAATGTAACTACAGTGTTACGGAAAAAGAATGCTTAGCCATTGTATTCGGCACTAAAGCTTTCCGCCCATATGTCTACGGACACCGTTTCACAATCGTCACAGACCACAAACCTCTCCAATGGCTGTTTAACTGCAAAGACCCTGGTTCAAGACTAGTTCGCTGGCGACTCAAACTAGAGGAGTTTGAGTACGACATAGTACATAAGAAAGGTAAAGCAAACACTAACGCTGCTGCCCTATCTCGATTTCCCGTCAATCCTATCGGAAAGAAATCCCTACCATCTCCTAACTCTCTCTTACCAAATATCGACGAAGAAGAATTCGACAACCCTCTGTTAGACCCACTTCTAGAACTACCATCTCATATTCCATTCTCGTTCGACAACGAAGACCTACTAAATCAACCTACAACTTCCAAATCAAATCCAAAAACCCTACCAAATCCAAAAATCCTACCAAATCCAGAAATCCTACCAAATCCATTAAGTGACAACGAACAAACAGACTTATCCGACCTCGTTGATCTAGGACCAATAGACCTTAGTCCTAAAAGTGCTGACCTCAATCTTGACCTCGAAAACCTAGAAATCCCATCTCCAACCGACTCGAACTCACAATTAGACTTAACCAACGATGACTATCCCAAATTCCTGAAAGAATAGCTAAGAAAGAATTTACTCCTAATACGACGTTACAAGAACACAACGAAAATCTACTAAAATCTCATTGCAAAATCATCGTAATTCCGACGTCAATAGACCTAGATGAATTTAACCCTTATATCTCCGAAATCCTAGATACTGACAATAAAGACGAAATCCTAGACTCTGAAAAAGAACTGCACTCCTTCCTGAAAACTAAATTCGAGAATAAAACTGTCTACTTCATTTTTACTAAAGTTCACCATTTCGATGAACCCTACTATCCCGACATTTACTATACGCTGAGGAAAATACGTGACGAAATTCTACAATCCGAACGACCGACAGACATTGCTATTTCCGACTTCAAAAATCCCTTCGACAAACACTCCTATACCAAAGTTTACAATATCCTTACACATCTATTCCACAATACCAGTATCCAAATCCATATATACCTAAATAAAACGATTTATCCCACCTTGAGCGAAATCCCCAAAATCCTACGCGAAAATCACGACATCCCTATCCCCGGACATTTAGGCTCGAACCGTATGTACAGCAGGGTCCGAGAACAGTACTATTGGAAAGGCATGAGAGGTGACATAGAGGAATATGTCAAGAAATGCAGACAGTGTCAGGAGAACAAAGCTCTAAGACAAATACACAGAGCCCCTATGGAAATCACTACCACATCTACTACTCCATTCCAGAGAGTTGCCCTTGATATTGTTGGTCCCTTACCAGAATCTGGCCCTGCGAACCTAAAATATATCCTAACCCTTCAAGATGACCTCACTAAATACTCTGTTGCCTATCCTCTACGCAGCACTACTGCTGAAGAATCTAGTGATTGTCTCATTCATTTTATCTCTCTCTTTGGTATACCAAAATCTATCTTAACTGACCAAGGTACAAACTTTACTTCAGAACTCTTCAAGAATACATGCAAATTCCTAAAAATAAAACAGTTGTGGTCATCGCCTTACCGTCCTCAGACTCAAGGAGCCCTAGAACGTAGTCATTCCACACTTAAAGAGTACCTTAAGTCTTTCATTAACGAAAATCAAGATAACTGGGCTACCTATGTATACACAGCAATACTAGCTTATAATACTGCGACTCATTCAACTACTAAATTCACTCCATATGAGTTAGTCTTCGGACAAAAACCCTTTATTCCAAATTCTGTATATGAAAGTAGCCTTTTTTTTTTTTTTTTTTTTTTTTTTTTTTTTTTTTTTTTTTTTTTTTTTTTTTTTTTTTTTTTTTTGACGCGGGGGAAATCTTCGAAAGATCCCCGGGAGCTGTGGGGCTCGACCGGGGTATGTGGGATTCTTACCCACTAAAACCCCCGCGGCTGTCGCATCGGCACATGAGAGGGGAGACCCCAGGGCTCTCCGGTGGGATCTGCACCAGGGGCCCCTCAGTGCCTTGCCTTTGAGCCCGCCGCCGGGGGGCGCATTGTAGCCCCCCGGGAACCAGTCACGGTGCTCACGGGGACGGGGGTCGCAACCCCGCCGCCGTCCTCCTCGGAGTCGCCGCCGTACTCAATGGACGCTCAAGGGGCCCACACCCCGAGCGTCCAGCGACTCCGAAGATATGAAAGTAGCCCTAACACAACATACTCTGATTATATTAAAACATTACAACATAAGCTCAAGTACACCAGAGATAAGGCGATTGAAAATATCTTAAGATCAAAAGAATCTTCTAAAACCTATTACGACTCCCATACTAGATCACCACCGAAATATAAAGCCGGAGATTACGTCTATCTCAAAAATCATCTTCGGCTCAGAAAAGCATTATCACCCTTGTGGAAAGGTCCATACAAAATCATTAGAGTTAATAATAATAACACAGCCACACTCCTCATTAATAGACGGCATGTGACGCACCACTTTGATCAATTTAAGCCCGCAGTAGCGTCACAGCCCAGTCAATCAAATAGAATAGTAAGTTTTATAGATAAGTTTTATTATAGGTATTAGGTAAATAAGGTAGGTTAAGTAAATTAAGTAAATAAGTTAGGTTTAGGTAAATTAGGTTTACATAGATTAGGTTTTACTGAAATTCTATTTCAATATAAGTTATTCCCATATCCTCCTAAATCATTCTATATCAATCCTATATCATTCTAAATTATTCTATATCACTCTGTATCCATTCTATATCCTTCTAAATAATTCTATATCCATTCTATATCATTCAATCCCATTCTATATTCATTCTACATCCATTGTATATCATTCTGGACTCATTCAACATTCATTCTATTTCCTATTAAAATCCTATTTCAACTTAAAATCTTTCTATTTCAGCGCTTCGACGAATGCGCAAGCGGAATATATCGAGCCACTTCCTTCTACTTCTGGAATATATTTCGACGCCATAGGAAAGCTGGAAATAATTAAAGGCGAATTAAATATACTTAGTCACGTAGATATCACATATGTATGTACAAACTCACCTTACTAATCTTCACGAAATCTTAGTTAGAGTAGGAACTATATGTCAACAATCGAATAATGACCAGTGTCAAAATATTCTAGCTCCATTCACCACTCGATACAATGATATCGAACGTGAATATTCTTCTATATCTCATTTAATATCAAAACGCAACAGGCGATCTGCCTGGTTCGGCGGCATAGGCACCGCATTTAAACACATTTTCGGCACGTTAGACGAAGACGACGCGTTAAAATACGACGCCGCCATACAATCTCTTCAAAATAATGAAAAGAAACTCGCGGAATTAATGAAAGAAAATATATTAGTTACTACTTCCACGTTCAAGGCCTATAATGAATCTATAAACAAGTTAAAAATGAACGAAGAAATCTTAAATCAAGCCGTGGACAAAATTATAAATAAATTAAATAACTTAACTGAATTATCAAAAATTTAATCTTAGAAACAAAAGTCCACTCCATACTAACAAACCTTGAGAGTTCGTTACTTGCGCTGTCGTTCCAACTGGAGGACTTAATCAACGCCATTATCCTTCCCTTCGGATCTCTGTAGCGAGCAGACGTGTTTCACGTAGCAAAATTATTCTTATTTTCTTTTTTAATAAAATTATCTAATAATCAGTGCAAATACCAGGCGCGCATAAATGCTAGTACGTCTGTGCATAGGTGTAACGAAGATAGTACGACGTGTGTGAAGAGTATATACTATCTCTGTCACTGCTCCTGCTGTTACGCTGTGTGAGTAATTAACGTATAAGGACAAATCGGGAACGCACCCTGTGCGCCACGCCCATCAACGACCTGCGCGTGAGACGGGGGTGTGGCCTTGCATGCGACATACTCCGATCTATCACGATATTTGTTTACTACCTACTAATTTGATAATATGCCGCAACTAAAACGTACTCCGCCACCTGTTGCATCCACCAGCGCGCAGGGGGAACCACCTTCACACTATGATTCAGAGCCCAATATTGCCTCGTGTGGGCGCAACATTAAAACTAGCGGGGATGATTCTTCGTCTATTGTTACCACTCGCCTACCGAAACGTAAACATAATCAAGAGTATAAAGACGAATTAAAATCTTTTAGAAGCGAGTTCCTAAGTAAGCTTAACACTACTACTGACTCGCTGGAGAGTAAATTTGACCAAATTCTTTCGTCGATTCAAGCGTTAAGAGCAGAAAACAAAGAAATGCGTGAAACTATATTGTTTGTTTCGGCCCAGTACGATGACATCAATGCAAAACTTAAGGCCCAGGAGGAAATCAGTCAAGTTCAGCGGAAATATATACAAACACTTGAAAGTAAGCTGGAGACATTAGAACGTAGTGCAAAATCAGCAACAATTGAATTACGAAATATTCCAAAAACCAGTACAAAGGAAACGAAGACAGATCTCCTTAATATAGCTGAGAAGTTGAATAAAGTCCTTAATATTAATGAGCCGACAACGAATATTCGAGAGATTTTCAGAGTAAACACTAAATCAGAAACATACAAACCTATAATTGTGGAGTATACTACCTGCCTACTAAAGGAAAACGTTATAGAATCCTTAAAAAAATTCAATAAGGATCATGGGACCTCCAAACTCAACACCTCGCACCTCGGAATTGCTGGAGATCCAAAACCAGTCTACATCGTGGAAATGCTGACCACTAACGCCAGGCGGCTTTACTACCTCAGTCGAATGTTCGCCAAGGACAACAACTATGCATTTTGCTGGACGACACGGGGCAGAATTTTCCTGCGTAAATCTGAAGGAACGACTCAGATTAGAATTGATAGTGAAAATGATCTCAAAAAACTTAGCGAGAAATGACTATTAGGATTATTTTCATTACTTTACAGATTTATTTTCTTATTATTTTTGTTTAGGCTACTCCATTTTATTTTTCCGATTTTTTTGCGGTTTTATATTGTATTCTTTAGGCTACTGTACCATTTTTTTTTGTGGCTAACTCGAAATGTATGCAACTACGTACACCCACAACTCACACCTACATACACCTGTATTATTTACACACACACAACCTCAGACAATGCGCTACTTAATTTTACGTGGTTACTGCTCTCCACAGGATATTATCAAGTTTATTTTCTTGCTTTTGACCATGGGAAACTTATATTGTATCAGATTGTAACAACTATTAATAATCTGGTATTCTGTTATATATTTTCGGGACCTTCTATATTTCTAAACAAAATTCAACTCGTTTGATAATTATATACTTAATGATCTAGATAATTCAGGAAACGCTGACTGTAGTTCAATAAGTGACTCATCACAGTGTTCGCAGCTTTTAAATCTTGAAAGCAACTCAAAATCGTTGTGTATACTTTCGTTAAATATACGCAGTGTATACCAAAACTTTGATATGTTACTCGCGTTTTTAGCATCTCTTGATATAATGGTGGATATCATCGTCTTAACTGAATGCTGGCTCAAAAAAGATGTACCACCCCCAAATTTAAATAACTATAACACATTTTATACTATAAATTCCCTAAACCAGAATGATGGCGTTATTGCATACGTCCAAAATGAAATACTAGAATGTTCAGAAGAATCATGTACTGGATCCCTGGTATCGGTTTTCGGTACGATGTCCCTTACACCCCGTATATATTTTTTTACCGACCAAAGAGACTAATAAACTATTTAAAAAAAAAACCGACTTCAAAGTAAATTATCTAAAAAGCATAAAATAACGAAAATATTATTGAACTTGGTGCAGAATATATCTGTTGTCTCATCTGAACCCGACATGGCAGAGGGAAACATTTTACTATTAGACACAAATAAATGCGTTATTATATGCTCTTATCGTCCTCCCTGTTACACTAATCCCTACAAATATATAGAATCATTAGACGTTATATTAAAAAACATTCGTAACAAGGATATCGTTTTTACGGGAGACATAAATATAAACATTCTTCTTAATCAAGGGTGCAATAAATATGCCAGTGATTACCTCCTGCTTATGGCCTCACATGGTCTACATCAGGGTATAACGCTCCCGACACGTCTCAATAACTGCCTCGACCACTTTATGATCAGAATAAGTGAGAAATGGCAAACTCTTGTTTTTCCAGAGTTAACCGACCACAATCCAATTCTTTTATGTATAAAGAAGGCATATATACCTAGAATTACAAATTATCGCACAAGGGTAACTATTGACTACACTGCTGCGTATAGGGAACTTTGCCAAGTGGATTGGTCCTACTACTATTCACTGGACGATGTTAACCAAGCTGCAGAATATCTAGTCAATACAATTAGATCAGTCATAAATAAATGTTCTAGTACAAACACACGAAAAAACAGGAAATCTCCTCTAAAACCATGGATAACTGTAGGTATTGTACGATGTATTCGTAAGAGAGACAGATTACACAAACAGTCTAAAAAACAACCGGATAATCTACAACTACACACTAAGTACATACAATATAGAAATATTTGTAATAAAATAATTAAGTCTTTAAAAAAGCAGTATTATAGTAAGGAACTTGAAAATAATAACAAAAATATTGAGAAAACTTGGACTATCATAAAAGATATCTGTAACATTAAACAAACTAAAGATACCGCGAATGAACTTTTGCTGACCGCTAGTACACCGGTAGAATCACTTAATTTAGTAAATAAATATTTTACAACAATTGGTAGCAACTTAGCTAGTGCTACTCTACTCAAGTTAAATAAGAATGAAACTGAACTTGCTAATATAAAACAAGATCGAACACCTAGTTACTCTATGGCACTCTCACCGACGGATCCAAAAGAAGTTGAGAATATCTTAGTGTCCATGAAATCAGAGAGTGCCCCTGGGCATGATAATATTACTAGTAAGCTAATTAAGGGAAATAAAGATATACTAGTAAATCCAGTAACCCATCTCTGCAATCTTAGTTTCAAACAAGGTGTTTTTCCGACTATCTTTAAACTGGCATTAGTCACCCCTGTATATAAATCAGAAGATAAGTTGGAATTTACAAACTATAGACCAATATCATTGCTTTCCTGTTTGTCCAAGGTTCTCGAGAAATTAGCTAACAAAAGACTCGTTAGATATCTTGAAAGTAATAAACTTCTATCAGACAACCAATTTGGTTTTCGTAGCGGTATATCCACAAACGATGCTACCCTGAAACTGACGTCGTTAATAAAACAGCACGTCGACAAAGGTGATAAGGTGGTAGGTGTCTTCCTGGATTTAAAAAAAGCCTTTGACACTGTATCAATACCTATACTTTTTTCTAAGCTTTTCCATAAGGGTATCAGAGGTACGTAGACGTAGGTGGTAGGTAGGTAGACGTACTACGGTGGTTTCAGGACTATCTTACAGATAGAGAGCAAAGAGTGAAGGTAGGTAGCCATGTTAGCGATTCTGCTTCTTGTGATTTTGGAATTCCCCAAGGCAGTACCATCGGGCCAACTCTGTTTTTAACATACATAAACGATCTTGCTGAAGTCTGTCTCCATAATGCTGAAATCATAATGTTCGCAGACGATACTGTAATTTTGTTTCACGGCAGTTCATGGGAAAACGCAAAGATTGCGGCGGAGAACGGTCTTGCAAGAATTTCGAGTTATCTTGAGGATAACTTACTTACATTAAATGCTGACAAAACGAAATACCTATGTTTTACAAAGACTAGTATTTCCCAGCCTGGTACAGAGTTTAATATAAAAATTCACACCTTCCCCTGCAATCGGGTAGGATCTACTAATGTCCAATGTACATGTAATAACTTGATGAGAGTCAATCAAATTAAATACCTTGGAATAGTTGTGGACCACAATTTAAACTGGAACCAACACGTCAAGAGTTTGAGTACTAGGCTCAGGAAATTAATATACATTTTTAAACAACTTAGGGCTGTTGCGTCTACTAAGTTACTAATTCAAACTTATAAAGCGCTATGTGAATGTATATTAACCTATTGCATACATACGTGGGGTGCGGCGGCCAAGACTTTTATGATCGAACTAGAACGAGCACAGCGCGCCATTTTAAAAGTTATCCTATTCCTCCCATACAGACATGCAACAACCGATGTCTATAAACGTGCTCAAGTCTTGTCAGTTCGTAGACTCTACGTATTCCACTCCCTCCGTAGGTATCACAGAATTACAGTGCCGTCATTGTTTCCATCTACCAAAAGACTCTTTCGATGTCCAGTACCCAAAACAAAATCTACCTTTGCACGACACCAGTACAACCACTCCGCACCTAAAATGTATAATAAAATAAATATCAAAGAAATACAAAACGTCAGCAATCACAACTTCAAACAAATTATATTGAAGTGGCTTAATAATTTTGATTATAACCAAACAGAAGATCTAATTTCAACATAAACTCCCTGCATAAAATAACTCCAGACCAGTTTCACAGTATACGTATATATTATACTTAATTTATTTACAAACACAGAATCTGAGCGCGCAATTCATATTATACAATACTGACTTACACCATACACCCCACACACATCACACATCCCACACACATCATACATCCCCCTCACAGCATACACCCACACATACATCACACATTATTACGTTATTGAAACATGTACACTCAAGCAAGCAGGCCATAAAATTATATTTATTACTAGCTGACCCGCGCAGCTCCGCCCGCGCTTTAATTACATTTTGCTCCCCTTTTCTCCCTACTTCCTTGATTTATCTCTCTCCATCTCTCTCTCTTATAATAAAAATCTAATTCTATGCTATTTCTCTCCCCTCCCGCTTCGGTCCCCGTCACACTTCCCCTCTTCTTCTCCCCGTTGTCCTCTCTGAACCCTCTCCCTCCTCTCTCTTCTCCCAACTTGTTCCCTCTCACTCCCCCCCCCCTCTTGCTCCACCTATCTCCTCCGATCACTCACTCCATCACAGACCTACCCGCAAAATTTCATACATATCGGTTCACCCGACTCTCGTGCACGTAACTCAGAGGTTCTCAGATTTTGTTGCGCAAGGCGTTGCGAACGTTCGACACTCGACTCTCGTGCGCGTACCTGAGAGTTTCTCTGATTTTGTTCAGCAAGGCGTTGTGAACGTTCAGGTGAAGATTCTCCCATACGACGTATTCTTGCTGCCCGTGCTTGAGAACTATGTTTAGAAAGTTGAGACCTGGCTCTCTTCGGCATTTTCAAATGTTTAAGAAAATGCTAATAGCGTGTAATATTCTAGCTCTTGTTTAGCCCTGAAAAGAACTGTTGTTTAGCCCTGAAAAGAACTGTTGGTTAGCCCTTTAATGAACTGTTGGTTACCCCTGAAAAAATCTGTTGGTTAGCCCTGAAAAGAACTGTTGATTAGCTCTGAGAAGAACTTAACTTATTACTTTCGTAGGTGTAGTTTTAAGAAAGAAATCTAAAACAAAATCGCACGAAAATTATTAGAATTCGCGCACGACCGCTGCTGCGTAGGGAGCCGACCTCGCGTCTGAGCCGCGCGGGTACCTTAGGGGTCGTCCATTAATCACGTGATGTTTTTTCGCAACTTTTTAATCCCTCCTGGTGATATGTGGTGAGGTTTTAAACTAACCCCCCCCCCCCCCCCCCAACCAAAATCACGTGTATTTTTTTGTACAAACTATATCGAAATTTTCGGAGTATTATCTTTAAATACAGGTAACTGATTAAATGTTGAAGGGGAAGTCGTTGCTGGCAACGGTGAGTCAAGGCCACGTGCCGCTGTTTGGTTTAGAAATCGTGCATTCAACGAAAAATAAATACACGTGATGTCTCATTATACCCCTCCCCCGTCCTGGTGATATTTCGTGATTTTTTCGGAACCCCTCCCCCCCTTTCGAGCCTCACGTGATTAATGGACGACCCCTTACTCATAGATCTAAACTCCTCTCCCGCATGCGCACCCCCGCCTTGGTGACGCTCACTTCGCAACGGGCCATGCAGCAGAAATCTTTTAATTTAGCATAGCAGTAATATTTTAATTTCGCCATAACTTCAAAACCAAACGTCCAATTTGAATCATTTAAAGACCAAATATTATCTACATAAACTGTACTTAATGATGAAATAATTTATTTTGATAAGGATTAATAGAATGAGTAAAATAAATGCGTTTTAATGTAGTCCAAACAAAATTCAAGATTTTTAAATAAAAAAATGGTTGTTGGGCCTCACTCGACATAGATACGCGCGTGTGCTGCGGACTTTTTTGTAGATATTTATAAGATCTACAATTAATTAGAACATTTTATGGTTCTATCTTTTATAGTTTAGGCAGCGTACGCAAAATAAGTAACTTTTCTGGTTGATTTTGTACACCTAAAACCCAAATATCTTACGGAACCCTATTTTTTTCCTAAATAAAATTTAGCCTATGTTACTCGTGGATAATGTAGCTTTCGAATGGTGAAAGAATTTTTAAAAACGGTCCAGTAGTTTTTGAGCCTATTCATTACAACCAAACAAACAAAGTTTTCCTCTTTATAATATTAGTGTAGATATTCCATGCCATGCCATTTTCATTATATCCAACAGACAAGAGATTTTTACGTTTCTATTAATATTAATAAGTTCCTAATTTTGTTTTGTATAAAATTCCATCATTACTTTATACTTTCATATTGTCCTACCTGTAAGTTATAATAAAAGGTTAATGTACTCGGGAAGGAACTATCTGCTGAGATACAGGTTAACACCCTAGTTCAGGAGATAGGACTATTATGTAATTAGTGATACTTAATGGTTTTCAATAAAGTTTATTATTATTATTATTATTATGCTCAGTAGCCAAAACATCCTACATCCGAACATAATCACTCCGACTCAGCTATACCAGGAATTAATAAGTAACGATAGGTTACTTCCTCGAGACACGGGAATTCCAATCACTGTGACCCTGGACAATGTTCATTTAATTTTAAGTATATCGAATGTAGCGTGTTTCTATTTTAATAATAAACTTGTATTTGTTCTACAAGTCCCTTTAGTCACTAATGACGAATTTAATCTGTATCACAATATAGCTCTGCCAACTCCTCACGGGTCTGGAAGACCAAACACTTTTAGCATGATCCAGCCTTCAAGTATGTATACTGCTATTTCTAAAGATAGGTTAAGCTTCTTTAATATTAATAGTTTAAATAAATGTAAAACCGTGTACTCTGAGTTCGTCCTGTGCAAAATATCCACACTTTTATTGACCAGTGGCCACTCTACTTGTGAAAGCGAACTGCTAACGAAAACAATCAGTGCTATCCCTGTGCAGTGCAAAACTAAGACAATTGTTGGTGAATTAGACATTTGGAAACCCATCAAGAACAATCAGTGGATTTTTGTTCAATCTCGCGCGAACAAGATATCAGTAGACTGTGAACTTTCAGAACTACGTGAAATAGTGATATCCGGAACTGGACTATTACATGTCCCGGAACAGTGCACGATTTATACAAAGAATACAAGACTCATATCTTCTAGTGTTTACATAAATATAAGTATCCCTGTTCCTAGTCTAGATTTTAGCATTATTAATGACTCTTGTTGTAAGTTAGATAACTTAGATAGTAAACAGCTGTCCCCTGTATCGCTACAAAACATCGACTTGGATGATTTAACGTTAAGTAACCATAATAACAAGTTAATATCAAACTTAGATAAAATTATAAATCAAGAATCTGTTCTCGCGAAATATGGGACACATCATTTTACAATTACTATACTAATTTCCATAATTGTTATTTCCTACATCGTGTATAAATGTTATAAACTAATACGTAGTTATAAGAAAAAACGTAACATTACTATGTCTTCTATATCTGTAGAACCGACTCGCATCGCAGATAATCCTGCCAATCCAGAAGACTCTGAATCGCCAATACCTATGCCTCGTTTAAGAGAGATCGTGTAAACTTCCTGAATTTCGGCATTTTCCCCGAATTTCAGTCTTCGGCGGGGGGTTGTTATACCCTGGCCATGTTAGTAGAAGCGCTGAGGCATCTGCAGCCATGAGACTGTTCTGCAGCATCAGCAGCTTCAAGCATAGACCGTCACGGTAGCTCGGCCGGGCGGCCAGCTAGTCAGTCGGTTCATAGCTCCGATGCGGGTCGGACCAAACTCAAACTACTATTTCTAATTAATACTAAATCATTATTATAATTCTAAATCCTAAATCTAATATTTACACTGTGTCTATTTAATTAATCAATAAATTACTTTTAGCTACCAAATAATTTGTTTTTTAAAAAGACTTTCGCCGGATCCCGGATAATAGAACCCACTACCTATTGGGTAGCGGCTAGGGTGTCGAACTACTAGACCAACAGGGCTGTCAAAATTCAAACGCTTGAGCGTTTCTCTGAAAGTCTCTGAAGACTTCAACCCGCTGTTAAAGCGTGTTGTTTTTTGTTTAGTTGGGGCATTTGTTTAGTTTTTTAAAATCATAAATAAAAAATAAAAATACAAATACCTAAAGTACCTACTTACTTACTTCAAGCAAGGACAGAACCTTTATAAACCTCTCATAACCGAAACTTACGAAATCACGAACGGACCACAGGAGACAAATTTTTTTGGTCTTTTCGGTGATAGATAAGGTCGAGTTGTCTTTATAGCGCCATAAAACAGTTATCGCTGAAGGCGATAACGGGCGATTTATAACACTTTAGCGCTGGGCTCCACGAGGGTTGCACCCTGGGGACTATACACTTACACTTTATTTCCACACATTTCTAATGTTCGCCCTCAGTTATCGCATAAGGTCCGTGCTCAAAAAGAGTAGATACCTACGTGATAAAATACGGGTATTAGCTTGAATGCAGGCCATCACACATTCTAGGTAATTATGTAACAAAACTCTAAACTATTTATAAAATGTGGGGAAGAATTTACAATCAATAAATATTCTCACGGTTTTACATACTTATTACTTTTTCGTAATATTATATGATCACATGAGTACGTACCTATTGTATGGTTTTGTAAGTTTCGTAATTACACATCTCTTCGCACAAAAATGTAGCGCGCACGATTTGCTTCCGAGTACAATAGAAAACGCATGTACTTATAAAATATTTTTGAACAAGAATTGATAGTAGTATCAAAGCATATACTTAGGTACATGTTGGAAAAACGAACAGGAAATGGAGAGAAAATATTTGGAATAAATAAGGCGATATAAATTTGAAGCCAGAAATCGATTTGCATTTCTCCGGTGCGTCCTGTGCTAGTCGAAAGAAAAGAATAGAAAAAAGCTAACTATATTAACATAGCTATTCTAATATTAGGCGCTGATTTCAAAGCTAGAAAAGTAAAAAAACGTACTGTATGTATGCTACCACAGGTAAACGGGGTACCGTTATTAACGTTTTTACTTTTACTTCCTAAAAATAAACGAGATCCAAATCCTAAGGTCTTTCAAAACATCGTATTTTAATTAAATTCTATAGCTATAAGGGTCGTTACAAATTTTACAGCGTAAAGACCAATATTACCTACTTACTTCCCGCCAACAAAATAGGAAATAGCAATTCCCATTGCATACCTACTGCTCTTAAAATAAAATGTGCTGTGAATATTTAATCAGACTCATGGAAACCTCTGGTAAATGTGGTCGTGATCTAATTAATTAAACCGCCTACCTCATTGAATGTTAAATAGGTACTATTCCTACTACCGACCTAAGATTTCCCATAGGAGAAAAATATTCAATAAAATTACTTACTACCTCCTAACGTTTGCCAATTACTGTCTCATGCAGGGGCGTAGTTACCGGGCTACGGGGCCCCGAACATGTGTAAGCAACAATTCGTAAAATCCATGTTCTCACATAATCTCTTAGGCCGTACCATCATTTGGGCCCCCCAACAAATTTTAATTCGGGGCCCATCTAAGGCAAGCTACGCCACTGGTCTCATGTATCTAGTAGTATCTAGTCTACACCAATAATCTGCAAACTAAGAATCTATACTAGGTAATAATAAGCCCGCAATGTAGCTTGTAGCGGACAGGGGGTCTAGTACGAGCATGGATATAAAATAGTATATCGATGAGTACGAGTTTTGATTTGAGTTAACGAACTCGATCAAAATGTCAGTTTTCTCCATACATTTCATACTAGCTCTCCTAGTGGTCTACTATCAAAAAACTAGTAAAATGTAGGTACGCGAGGAAAAAACTGTGTAAGTTAGTGATTAGTGAGTAGCGATACCACGAAACTGAGTTCTCCAGAGCAAGAGGCTAGGTACACCTCGGTTTCTCGTAGGTCGAAACCGATGAGGGTCCACATGCAGGACTCTAAGCTCAGGCTTGCTCTAATTAGCCGTGCAGCAGGCCTAGCACGACTTGCAATCTTGACAGATCGGTGTGGAGTATGACGTAGTTTTCAACACCAAAACGTCAATTCGCCATTCAAAAATGTGAAATACTACGTCATAGTGACGTCATACTCACACTTGTCTGTCAAGATTTGCACATCATGCTAAGCCTGCGGAGGAGACGTCCGTTACATGTTCCAAGGAAGCATAACGCCGCCCCGCGACGAACCAAGCGAGAAAGCGCAGCAGTGACTATCATTCCAAAAAAAAAAAACCTCGTGACTAAAGGCCGGGCGTGATCGATGACGAAAATAATGCTGCGACAAGTCTGACCACAGAGTACTAATGGATATAGGGTAAGTTTGACTCCGCCCAACACACGCTAGAGGCTTGTCCCGCGTGGTCGTTGGTGGGTCAAGACCTGGTCGCAGTCATCGGATCGGAGGGAGAGGCCTTGGCAGCATATTGTCGGCTATGCTGTCCGGGGCCGCCTTCTGCGAGACAATCATGTCCCAGAAGGAGGGCACCGAGGTGAACGCGAACGCGCTGGTCCTGCTCAGCGAGGAAGGCGCTGGCCGCCAACCCAGGGCTCTAAATAAAGTTCGGGGGGCCCTATAACTTCCATTGATTTTGGCGGCGACTCCGAGGTCAGTGGCGGGGTAGCGACCCCCGTCACCGTGAGCACCGTGACTCTTCTCTGTCGTAACGCTCTTGATAGAGCGGTCGTGGCCGTTATGTAGTGTTACTAGGGGCAGATGTTACGCGCCTCACGACTTGTCGCCATCTTTCTCTGTTTGCAGTCATCCTGGTGCACTCATGCAAGGGACCGCCCAGTGCAGATTTAATTTGGTCGGTCCATCGCATAGGTGACCGCCCGCGTGGTCTAGTACCTTCTACCCTACCCTGCACGATAAGGCGCTCTATGGAGTCGTCGCTTCTTCTGGAGACGTGACCGAAGAACTAGAATATTCGGTATTGTACGGTTTTCGACAGACGAGCACCGTCACTGGTTCCCCCTAATGCACCCCAGCGACAAAGCGGCGGCGGGCTCAAAGACAAGGCACTGAGGGGCTCCTGTTGCAGATTCCACTAGAAAGCCCAGGTCTCTCCTCTCATGTACTGATGCGACAGCCACGGGGGTTTTAGTAGGTAAGAATCCCACATACCCCAGTCGAGCTCTACAGCCCCTGGGGACCTTTTAAAGGTTTCCCTCAAGAATAAAATAGGGCTTACAGCAACTAATGTATATAAACAAAATAATAAATCTGATTCATTAAAAAACTTATGACTTAAAATTTTAATTGATGCCTTTATAGTTATGTATTATGTATCTTATTTTAAACATAGTTCAAGATAGATAGTAACATTGATATTATGTACTAAAAAATTTAACCATGAGTATTTACAATAATTGTTGAAAATTTCCTATAACAGTTAAACAATGTCTAAGATATACTATACACAAGCTAACACCTGATTACACTTAAGCATTCTTCTGTATCCATTGAAAACAATAATTAAATATTTGTATTCACACTAAGGTACAAATATTAATAAATGTCTACAGGTGGAGGTCTTCCAAAAAGCAGATTCCAGGAAACAGGTTGCACCAATTGAGAATATAAGTCATCTTCTTTAAATAGTGGAACAACACAGTTTACGTATTGCACCATTTCATATGCATCGGGAATGTTGTCACCTTCCGAAGAAAACTTGTATATGACTAGGCACGGTACTGACTTTTGCACCGTGATCTCGTACAACAGTGATGCACAACCTCCTCCATATATTTTGACAGATGTACCTTTTGGCTCATGTTCTACCCACTCTAAAGACTTCACCTTACTTGCATAGGGGCAAAAATCGTTGACCAAATACCTAAAAGGTGATGTAAGTACATGCTTCATTTCATGAGCAAAGCTGCTTGTTAGAATAATAATGTCCTTAATGTTTTTTTCTTTGAATTTATCTACAACTTCATTAAGAAATTGCTGTGCAAATTTATAAACAAGCGGAGCTCGAATTTGCAATATTATTATGCGTTTTGCTTCACATTGATAGAGCTCACAACATCCAGAAAGGCTTCCGGATTGTAACTTATAGGGGTCGTAACCAGACATGGGAACAAGAGCAGGACTGTATACAGATTCGATTTTTTTCATATCTAATGAAGAAATCAACAAATCGCATGCCAATTGTGCAATATTTCCAACCGCAACACTCGGCACAATCAGCGTGTATTCGCTCAAGTCGCTGTTGATTAAAGTTTGCCATAAACTCGTTTCAGTCATTATTGCACTGTTTATGTTTAAATCCACTGTAAAATATCGATCAAAATGAAGTATTTATTGTCTTCACAAATCAAATTATTATTAATTTTTGTAATTTGTTTTACAGCCGGCAGGCAGTTATTACGTTCTGTGGTTAAAATAATAACTTTAAGTAATAATTTAATTAACTCGTTAAATTACCAAATAGTGTAATTATTTGAAATTGAAAAACGCTAGGTCACTAAAATATTACACGAGAAAAGCTTATTTCCATGATAGATCATAGATAAGAATTCAAAGAAGAGTCGAAACCACAGAACACTATTACTCAAGAGAAGAAGGGCCACTCCATACAAAAAATATGCATACAACTTCACATAGGTTGCTCAGTGGCGCCCACTAATCTTTCCCACATGAACTAATCTCCGCGCGAAATTTAAAAGGTATATTTGTAATTCGCGCCCAAAATAAATTCTTGGAGGGAATTGGGATGCAGGGATGAATGGGCACAAAACTGGTTAAGATTTTAACGTTGAATTCATATAGTTTGTTGATTATAAATAAGAATCTCTAATTAAAAATACCTAACAAACTATATTTATTCAATGTTAAAAAAAAATACGAGTTTTGTGCCCATTCATTCCTGCATCCCTATTTCCCTCGGAATATATTATATATCTTTATTCTGCCATATACTTACTGATAATATTAAAAAAGGGGTTACATTAAAAGTGTTTTATTCCATCATAAAGATTTATTACCAGTAAATAGGTACTTAAGTATACTGATGAACATAATAGCAAATTATTGATCAGGCAACCGGGAAATCTAAATCCACATGGTTTAAAAACTAAATATAGTATAATAACAGTTACAGACTTATTATCATCATCCCTACGATTGAAATATTCAAGATATAAATTGAAAGCCATTCTTATATAACTTATAGGAATTGATTCAAGTTTAAAATAACATAAGTATAAAATATAAATCAATAAGACATTTCAAATTCACGGTAGGTACAACAAACGTATTACATTATCTATCCCCGCAGCGATACGTGTAATCTGTTTAAGTAGAACAACACACCCTTGAAAAAGTTATCTTTTAAAAAAAAACTAAATATTTATTATTAAATAATACATATAGGTGGAATCCTGACGATGTGACGATATATTTATACATTATAGTGATATTACAAAACCTGTTAGATAAATTAGATGCCCTAATGAGGAAACATTCAAATTCAAAATTCTTTATTATGCATAGGCCTCACGGGGGCTCTTACATATTGTCCTTTTTTTCAACTACCACCAGATCGTAACGCGGTCTCCACTGAGAAGATCCGGCAAGAAACTCAGGGGGCTTGTCTTTTTTCAATTATATAAGATTTTTTTTTAAAACAAATTTACAATAAATATATCATAAACTATAAGCATGTAAGAGTACTGCAGTTCAAGCCCGAGATTTTATAATAGCCCTTTTTAGACAAATGGCTCTCAGTAGTAGTTTTAATTTTTTTTTTTTTGGTAGATCTCATATATCCTGGGGCAGTTTATTATAAAAACGTATACCTTGAACCATAAAGGAATTGCTAATTCTGTGGAGACGCGTGGAGTGTACAGCAAGATTGTGTTTGTTCCTAGTATTTATATTATGTCGATCACTAACCTTAGCGAAAGTATTTATGTTATTTTTTACATAAATCAATAATATCGTGATTATTGATAAGTTATTAATGTTTACTCATTGGGGTATCTCAAAATTTTGAATTAAATTCGCCCGTTCAATTAAATCCTGATTAATTTCTAACAAGTTCTATTAATATCATTATACTCATTAGGGTACCTAGTTTCTATACCTATTTTTTTTTTTAATATCCCTGTAATTTACTTAAATATCATCTGTGACACTTTACGTATCCTCCTGGTATATGTATGTTATCACCCTTAAATCGACACATTCAGACAAAAACTAATTGAATAGGAATGGTAAATAGGAACGACACTAGTTTATAGATTTTAGCATTGTTACTAACACTGAAGTATATATAAGTCTGTCGATATAATAGTGTTAGAAATCAAAGAAATTCCATTCCTATTTATTGTATTCCTATTCAATCCATTTTACGTTAGAAAAAATACATTATTCATCACTACCGTCTCACTTCTTTCAAAGGCCTTTAAAGGAAATCGCAGCGTCACACAGGTCACCAACAGCGTCACGAAGGCCGCCACCATGTCGAACAGATCGATGTCAAGTCGAGCAGATCGATGTTGCATCGCGCAGCTCTCCCTGAAATGTGATAATCATTAAATAAATGCGAGAATTGACAGTTGAAAACTCATCTACATGAGTAGCTAGTAGAAAAATTAATAAATGTCATTAGTGATTTCTTTATAAGATCGACCGAAAACTACACGACAGTGCATAACTATTAAGGTTATTATTATTTTATTATTATACAATTATTCTAATGCAATATTTTTGTATTAATTTATCTATACTTAATGTTACATGCCAGATCTTAGTGAAACATGTCACATACCTAAATTTATTACCAAAATATTTAGGAATAGTGTAATCATCACTACACAACAAACAAAGTCGTTGGCGGGTCTTTCTGTGTCTGTCTATTGGCAATAAACTCAAACTACTGAACGGATTTTAAGGCGGCTTCCACCAATCAATAGTGATTCATGAGGAAGGCTTAGGTATATAATTTGTCAATTGGTTAAAATATAACGATAATTGTTGGAAGTGTCAGTCAAAGCGCGGGCGCAGCTGCGCGTGTCTGCTAGTTCTCAAAATTGTAATAAAGGACCAGAACGAAAAAAAATAGAAGCATACTCACGTAGCGCAGAACACCGTTGTAACGTATAAGACACGTAGTATTGCTCAGGACACCGCTGCCTTGCCTAGGACACCGTCACACCGTGCGGAATACAGTCATATCTTGCAGGACACCTTTGTTTCGTGCAGATCGCCCACAGCGACTTCAAATCATGCAACATTATATTTGTGTCTACTTCACAATTTCGTTTTATGCATATGTGCAATAAAATGGTCAATATTTATATTTTCTGTTTTGGGATTCACAATTATTGGCTGTAATCGACTGCCAAAACAATTTTACAGGGATCTTGATGCCATTCGGTAGATATACTAACAATATTCATTTTAATCAAACTGTCATGCAAATGTTACATTGCATTTAGTGCGCGTATACAACCATCGTGAGAAAGTGGTCCAGTTCTTGTTTCCACAACTATTTTAATTACGATTTCTTTTCGTTAAAAATTTCCATAAGAGGGTTATTTCTCAAGAACTTTTTCCTTACTGTACTATCTTCGTTCGGGAAAGTTCGTCTGAAAAGAATAATATTTTATTGATTAAAGATAAGAAAGTGAAATCATTTTTCAATATCCAAATAACATACCGTCTATGACTACGATTTTATTTTAATGGTATCCTGGGTCAATTCAAAATTTCTAACATGGTCATCTGATCTCAAACTAAGCAGTAGTAACCAGACAAGTAACTGATACAGCTACTTATATACTTTTTTTGGCCTCTGGCCGATACGACCACAGCGGCCAATCTTTTACAAGATCAGCCAGTTGGCTGATAAACCTAATAGCTGGTTGGTACCTAAAAGTAACTACTTTTGTAACTATTTTTATTTTATTTATTTAGGTCAACAAATAGTTACAAACTAGGTTACAACATACAAAAAATATTTATGTTTTATATTATTAAGTAAGTAACCAACCCCGCAAATTGCTAAAATTAAAGTAATTGAGGAAGACTGTTTTCTTTAAACATACCTATGTAGAATTATGTACTCTATACAAAAAAAAACTCCATTTACTTACGGACTTCATTATGAAATCCGTAATCTACGCGGGATATTTTATAGTGCACAAGCGCTTGCGTACGCACAAGTGCACTTTTTCTTCCTTTATACCTCGCATGAATCTTCTTACTTCACAGAAAATCAGGTGATCAGTGCATTGTCCTAGCCAGTAAGGAATAACTACACAGTTTTTGCCCTCGCAGGCTTCGAACCCGCGACTTCCGGTTTGCAAAGCAAACGGTTTCCCACTGCACCATTGTAGCTACGTTTTGTAAATACATACATAAGTACTCTTAAAGATAAATAACACCCAGACACAGAACAGACAGACATGTTCATGCAAAACAAATGTTTGTGCTAGGTGGGAATTGAATCCACGACGAGCTATAGGGTAGCGGCCAACACAAAGATAGATGAGATACTTACTTGCACTAATCTTAGCGTGCAAGCCAGTCTCCTGAACGGCTGAGAACTTGTATAGGTGCTCCTTTATTTTCTCTTTTCCGTTTGAATCCTACTGCTGTGTTGTTAATGCAGACACGCAAAAGCGTAATTAGGGCTTGTGATATATCTTTAATCTTTGGCTCCATTATGCAATATCTGAAAAAGGTAAAAGGTTTACTAGGTATTTACCACACCGCAATGTGATGTTTTGCGGTTAAGCAGAAATGTGTAAACTTTGCTGTGTCACAGCGTGAACGACACCGTATTTGATGAAATTACCAGGCTCATAGAAATTAATGACTAATGTCTTGAGTGACGAGTGGCACTTAGGAGTGGGCGTTGAATAAACTGTTTTTTTAGACTGTTTTTAAGACGTCAACTAATAAACTAGTTTACAGTCCACCGATAAACTGGTCTAATTGTAAACAACATCATGCTGCACCGCTTTGAATAAACTGGTAGAATCGTAAACAACATCATGCTGTACCGCTTTGGCCTAAACTAGTAGATTGAACACTTCAGTCGACGTGACCATACACGGTTATTGCCGAAGTGAGCCGAAATTAACCATGAGGTGATTCATTTCGAACGATAATGATGATGAATGGTCATCATGTGTTATGATGGTGATGATGATGAATGGTGATGGTGATTAAGATGTGAATGATGATGATGAATAGTGTTGATGATGAATAGTGATAATGTGAAATGATGGTGATGAAGATGTGAATGCTAATGATGATGATGGTGATGAAGATGTGAAAGCTAATGATGATGATGGTGATGAAGATGTGAATGATGATAATGAATGGTGATGAAGATGTACCTAAATGGTGATGATGATGAATGGTGATAATGTGATATGATGGTGATGAAGATGTGAATGCTGATGATGAATGGTGATAATGTGCGATGATGTTCAAATTACGGTGATGAAGATTTATATGATGATGAATAGTGATGAAGATGATGGTGATGAATGGTGATAATGTGTGGTGATGATGAGATGATGTTGATGAAGATTTGATAATGTGTAATGATGATGAATGGTGATAATGGTGATGAAGATCTGAATGATGTGATGAAAATGTGAATAATGATGATGATGAATGGTGATGATGTGTGATCATGTTGTACATAAGAACACATGAAAAGACACGACATACTTATTTCAATGTGTAAATAAAAATCGCTGATCAATCGATTAGTAAACGTAAACAAACAAAAAGACTAAACTAGTTTAGTCGTTGACCAAACTACAAACACAACACAACTAAAAACATTCTGTTTACGATATAAACTAGTCGAAACTTTAGTCTGTTTTATTAACTAGTTTATCGTGGACGATAAACGGTCTCGTTTCGTAGACTGAAAATGCGTCAATGACCTATCCCTAGTGGCAGTGCAATGCAGCTATCCATAGGTAGGGGTGTTTCCTACAACCAGACGAAGATACTACTTGTCTCGTTTCGGTTTGGTTATTCGAAATTATTTTAATATAAGTCTATCACTTCAGACTGTAGTTTCGCACTCGTCGTATCTAGGTCAGTTCAACACCTTTTGAGGGGTCGTCCATTAATCACGTGAGGCTCAAAAGAGGGGGGGGGTTCCGAAAAAATCACGAAATATCACCAGGAGGGGGGAGGGGTATAATGAGACATCACGTGTATTTATTTTTCGTTGAATGCACGATTTCTAAACCAAACAGCGGCACGTGGCCTTGACTCACCGTTGCCGGCAACGACTTCCCCTTCAACATTTAATCAATTAAGTACCTTTATTTAAAGATAATATTCCGAAAATTTCAATATAAACTATATTTAAATTTTGTACAAAAAAATACACGTGATTTTGGATAGGGGGGGGGGGGGGGTAGTTTTAAAAACCTCACCACATATCACCAGCAGGGGGGGAGGTGTTAAAAAGTTGCTAAAAAACATCACGTGATTAATGCACGACCCCTGATACGGAGTTCGGTAAATACACACATCAAAAGTGTCTAGGGATCAACATATATTTTTGCAATAACTTTTCTCCTGATTGATATTAATTAAAATTTTCTTTAAGGATTCATCAAATAAAGTGTTTTCGTTTGTCACAGTAACGATAAACCAAGTCACCTTTGCATTAATAAAGAAATTTGCCATTTTCCTAATAAAGGGATTTTTGACATTTGAACCACTAACACAAAAGTTCGAAAAAAAGACTGAAATAACAGTTTTCTTTAAAATTTTATTGGGTAACTTAAACAATTAATAATCCGTGTTTCTACCGCGAACACTAACAACACAAGAACATCGGTTTGGCATACTCAAAATGAGTTCATCCAAATCACGCTGTGGAATGGCCGCCCATGTTCGTTGCAACAACAAAAAAAGGTCTTCTTGCGACTGGATACCCTCCATATTCGGCAGAGCTCTTCTCTGTAGCATATCCCATGCATGCTCAATCGGGTTCAAGTCTGGCGACTGAGCAGGCCAGGGCAGGACATTGATGTTAGCTGCGGCGAGAGTCTGTCTTACAACTCTTGCGGTGTGCGGTCGTGCATTATCATGCATTAACTGAAATAAGGGACCGATTTGCACTTGTAGAGGAACGATGACGTCTGATACAATCGTCTCAGCATAAATTTGAGCGTTGAGGTTGCCTCTGATCCAAATCAACTCAGTTCTTCCGCCGATCCAAATACCCGCCCATACCATGATGGTTCCACTACTATAAGGATGGACTTCCTGGCAGGATTTTAATCGCTGTTGGCGTCCAGGGGTTCTCCAGTGTCGTATACGTCTTGTATCCGGTCTCATACCAAAACGAGACTCATCAGAAAAGCACACGAAACGCCATTGTTCTTCTGCCCAATTTCTGTGTTCAAGAGCCCATTGATATCGAATCCTACGATTGTGCATTGCTATAGGTGGTACCCGTAGCGGTCTTCGGGAATGAAGGTTCACTTCATGCAAGCGGTTTCTGACTGTTTGGTCGCTAATTAAGTTCCCTGAAGAGTGATGAAGCCTCACGGCTAACATCATGGCAGTTATTGTTGGAGCTCTTCGAGTTAAGATTTGAATATATCGGTCTTGTCTCCGTGTGGTGCAGCGATACCGTCCTCCATGGCGCTCAGCCACGGTACCAGTGCTTCGGTAACGTGTCCAAAGTCGACTGATAACACTCTGACTTGTATTCAGAGCTAAAGCCACAGTACGTTGCCGGGAACCAGCTTCTATCATTCCCACGGCTCTGAGCATTTCTTCCCTGCTTAAATGACGTCGCCGCTCCATAATAACGTTGGTTTTAATCAGTAGTAGGGAAACAGTAGCACTAATAATGTCTTCAATGCGTTGTATGTTTTTATAGGGAAAATATTGACAGCTGATTTTCATCTTTTACTCGAATTTGATTCACAGTTCCTGATTCAAATTATGAAATGCACCAAAAAGGATCCATATAAATTTATAAAATCATAAATTTATTACAAAGCCACATCTCAATCTCAAGAAATCCGCTTAAAAATGCTTGATCCCTAGACACTTTTGATGTGTGTATTATACCAGAAACAAATCCTTAGGGAATGTCACTTTCGGAATCTTTATAATTGAATTGGTAGTGCCATCCAAGTATAGACAGTACGAGTATTCGGAAGTCTACAAACATACAAACTGATAAACCACTTTAAGTCTTATGAGTGTAGTGTAGATAATTACCTGTCACTGATTATTCATTTACATGTATTTCTCTTACATTTTATTTACATTCTATTACCTTACATTCTATATTGAATTATAAAAAAATGTTGCATTTCATTTCAGCAAGTGTGGGTGGTGGGTTAATATCGTCATCGACTAACTCGTGACCCGCACTCTCGAGGTATAGTCTGTCTGTAGATGATCCCAGACAGTTTAGATATCCATTCTATTTCTATTCTATTGTTGGTGGCTAAGAATCGGGCCCGGTAAACCACCGGAACGCACTTCGACCCAGTTGGATCCATTGTGCATGCCCTAGCCCTTACTCTGAAGCTGGCGTGTCGAAGAGTTCCCTCAGGTACGCAACGATTGCACCAGCCTGGACCTGTACATAATCATCTGGTGTAGGATAGGCTACTCCCAGATGACCCAACCAACGTCTCGCAAGAGCGTCGCACCCACACAATATGTGTCGCATTGACTCTTTTCCACCTTTACAAAATCTGCAAGTATCAATAGTACTTAGCCTCATTCTGTGAAGGTGCTCATTGGTACGAAAATGTCCCGTGAGTGCACCTATTAGGTGCCTTATTTGTGATCTGCTTAGGTTTAATAATTTAACCCCACAGTCCACCCTTGTGCTAGAGAACGCTTTGGAGTGGTTTAGGCCTGACGCTGCCCTCCATTCCTTCGTGTGTTCGTTCCTAGCGTGTGCATATAATCCTTGGTGATATATTCCATACAGAATCCCTACAAATGGTTCGGGGCCAACCAAATGTCTCTGTGAGCCCTCGCTAGTCTGTCTGCCTTCTCATTACCCTCGACGCCTTCGTGTCCAGGTACGGTCGGTCAAGAAAGTGCTTTATCAGTTTTGACAAAACTTCCTATGCAATCAAAATAACACTAAGGTTGAACATTTCTATCAGATGCGTCAATTTAAACTAGGAACACTAGTCAGTATTGACGTTAACAATAAAGAGAGCATTAGTAACTGTATGAATAATTGCAAGGGAAAATCAACCTTGTTGTTTTATAATGTGCATATGAACATCAACCGTAGGGTGGTAAACCATATTTTTGTCTGACCGTACCCAGATAAGGCTGACGCTGTTGTGTCTTCCCAAGTTATTCAAACCTGTGACACCTTCTATAACCAGTTTGGAGACCACTCGGAAGGAGTTAAGAGCCTTCAGAGCTGCCTGATATCTAGAGATATCCTGATATCTGAGAAAATATTAGATATCCATAATATTTTCTCCAATCAAATCGACTGTGCCAACAATGTTAAATCCTGTGAAAACACCGATGATTGATATATATGTATTTAGGTCTGTGCACGGTGTTCAATTAATCTACGCGCGCGCCTAGTTATTACATATTCTGTAACCGACTGAAGATTCGGTTTCGGCTATAATCTACCGAACTTTCAGCCGCACCGAAACTGCGTGATGATCGCGTGCCGTTTAGTTTTAACAGGTTGTTCAGGAGAGTACGTTTTTCGTGTGTCAACCGTCATCGTTAGCTTCGCCAATCGATGGATCAATGATTTTTATTTACAAATTGAAATAAGTAAGTATATCGTGTATTGAACTTATGTACAAATGAAAACATCATTCATCGTCATTCAGATCTTCGTCACTATTATCACACATCATCATACAATGATCATCAGTATCGTCACATGGTCCTCATTTACATTTATCATCATCATCAAATCATCATTATTCATATCTTCGTCACCACCATAACATCATCATCATCACACAACGATCATTATCATCATCACCATCCTCACATCATTACCTCATATTAGTTCGTAAGAATACATGAACCCATTGACTTTGTTCCTTGTTCATGTTCCCAAAGCGCTTACCGGGAACATTGGCACAATACAAATCATATTTAGACATACGAGTACAATCGGAACGTGTCAACATGTCTTTAGATTTTATAGAGTTGTGACAACAGGTACATTTGTTGGAAGCCATGATAAATATTAGAAGAAAACGAAATAATACTTTTGCCTATTATAGCTACCTATTATAGCTACGCAATATTAGCTTGATCTGTGACCAGTCACAAGTGCGGCATCTATCGGTTCATTTCTGCTCACTTCGGCAATAAACGTAGCGACGTGACCGTACACGACTACGACGCGTCGACTGAAACGTTCAATCTACTAGTTCACAAAGCGGTGCAGCATAATGTTGTTTACGATTCGACCAGTTTATCGATGGAGTGTAAACTAGTTTATTAGTTGACGACAAAAAAACAGTCTAAAAACAGTTTGTTTATTTAACGCCCACTCCTAACGCACGCAGAGTTTCGGTGCAGCCGAAGGTACGGTAGATTTTCTGCCGAAACTAGTTTTTTTTGCCGTAAACAAATAAAGATAACATTTTTTTCTTCAAACGATAAAACTTAAAAGGCATCCCTCGTAATCGATTGATAAACGAATTTCATTTGCACATACGTTTGTCGTGTCTTATTTTATATGTACTTACATAATATCACACATCACCATTCATCAACATTATCGAAATTATTCACATTTTCATCACATCAGCATCACACATTATCACCATTCAACATAATCACTATTCTCATCTTCTTCACCATTATCCCATCATCACCGCATATTATCACCATGCATCATCAACATCATCACATTTTCATCATCATTCACGTCTTTATCACCATCATCATTCACACCTTCATCACCATCATCATACATTATCACCATTACCATTCATCATCATCATGACGGGCCCGTTGGTCTAGTGGTCAGACACTCTGCCTGCTAACCGATGGGTCGTGGGTTCGATTCCCGCCAAGTGTCTGGGTGTTGTTTATCTATTTAAGTATGTATTTACAAAAAAAAAAGTATATAAGTATTAGTATCAGTTGTCTGGTTTCCATAGTACAGGCTCTGCCTAGTTTGGGATCGGATGACCGTGTGTGAATTGTCCCAAGATATTATTATTATTATTCACATCTTCATCACCATCGTGACATCATCATCATCCTCATCACCATTTTCCACCTTCATCACCACCATCATCATTCAGTCCTTCATCACCATCATTTGATCATCATCACACATTATCACCATTCATCATCACCATCAGCATTCACATCTTCATCACCATCATCACACATAAATATTCATCACCATACATCATCATCATTCAAATCTTCATCACCATCATTCACATCTTCATGCCATCATCATCACACATCATCATCATCCTCATCACCATTTTCACCTTCATCACCACCATCATCATTCAGTCCTTCATCACCATCATTTGATCATCATCACACATTATCACCATTCATTTTCACCATCAGCATTAACATCTTCATCACCATCATCACACATCAACATTCATCATCATCACCATTCATCACCATCATAACACATGATCACACATCATCATTCACACCTTCATCACCATCATCACACATAATCACCATCACCATACATCATCATCATTCAAATCTTCATCACCATCATTCACATCTTCATCACCATCATGCCATCATCATCACACATCATCATCATCCTCATCACCATTTTCCACCTTCATCACCACCATCATCATTCAGTCCTTCATCACCATCATTTGATCATCATCACACATTATCACCATTCATCATCACCATCGGCATTCACATCTTCATCACCATCATCACACATAAACATTCATCACCATACATCATCATCATTCAAATCTTCATCACCATCATTCACATCTTCATCACCATCATGCCATCATCATCACACATCATCATCATCCTCATCACCATTTTCACCTTCATCACCACCATCATCATTCAGTCCTTCATCACCATCATTTGATCATCATCACACATTATCACCATTCATTTTCACCATCAGCATTAACATCTTCATCACCATCATCACACATCAACATTCATCATCATCACCATTCATCACCATCATAACACATGATCACACATCATCATTCACACCTTCATCACCATCATCACACATAATCACCATCACCATACATCATCATCATTCAAATCTTCATCACCATCATTCACATCTTCATCACCATCATGCCATCATCATCACACATCATCATCATCCTCATCACCATTTTCACCTTCATCACCACCATCATAATTCAGTCCTTCATCACCATCATTTGATCATCATCACACATTATCACCATTCACATCTTCATCACCATCATCACACATCAACATTCATCATCATCACCATTCATCACCATCATAACACATGATCACACATCATCATTCACACCTTCATCACACATAATCACCATCATCATTCATCATCATCATCATCATCATTCACATTTTCATCACCATCATGTCATCATCATCATCCTCATCACCATTTTCACCTTCATCACCACCATCATCATTCAGTCCTTCATCACCATTTGATCATCATCACACATTATCACCATTCATCATCATCACCATCATTCTCATCTTCATCATCATCTTCACACATCATCACCATCATCATTATCGTTCGAAATGAACCCCCCATGGTTAATGTCGGCTCACTTCGGCAATTACCGTGTTTGGTCACGTCGACTGAAGTGTTCAATCTACTAGTTTAGGTCAAAGCGGTGCAGCATAATGTTGTTTACGATTCTACCAGTTTGGTCAAAGCGGTGCAGCATGATATTGTTTACGATTCGACCAGTTTATCCGAAGTGGTGCAACATGCATGATGTTGTTTACGATTCGACCATTTTATCGGTGGACTGTAAACAAGTTTATTAGTTGGCGACTAAAAAAAAAAAAAATGAGGTTAGAACTGCACAATTGCATAACTTTTATCAATTACGCTTACATAAAAAAAGTTAATATATATAAAAGAATAACGACAAAAGAAACAAACAGAACAAAGAAACTGACTTATGTCAAATGTGATCTATTAAATTGGCCCTACATTAAGATTTTGATTGATTTGGCAGGTATGTATAATATGTTTGTATTCATATATAAGTATTTTGCACACTAATTGGACCCCATACAATGCTAAACTGTTTATTAGTTGGATTGCTGGAAGAAAACTCAAGAGTGAAGCTCGTCAGTACCCATTTACTATTTGTATAATTAAAATTACAATTTGTAATAAACAATTTTCTATGTGCAATAAAAAATTAATAAATACTAACCTTTATTCAGTCTATAAGCAGAAAATCCCTTGAAAGGAAAATGCGAAAAAGGTGTTTCACTTTTTTCCTAGACCTATGGCCATGTACAAAAGATTTTAACATGCTACTCCCAGTCTCCTTCTTTGCTATCATTGCTTTGACAACCTGAAATTTTTACAGATTCATATGTCATCAACTGATAATAACATATCAACTAATAATAATATTTATCTATATAATGTAAACACAGTCTCCTAATTCTAATCTAGGCAGTGCATGGACTATGGTAACAAGACGACTGATATGAATACATACATACAAATAGCTTTTTTTAACAAATTAACACAATACTTGAAAATTTGTTTAGTATTGATTGAGAGTGGAACTGATTAGGTACAATACTTAATTAACATTTGTTAATTTTAATTATACCTATGGACTGTCACACCAGACAGTATGAAACAACCTGACATGTTCACACACAAACATATTTTATTAACAGGTGGGAATCGAACCCACAACCTATTAATATAAACATCTAGTGATAAAAAAAATACTTTTTCAGAATGCCAAAGTTGCTACCGCTATAATATATATATATGAGGTTGTTCCCTTGTCAGGTATGCAACTAATGGGCTCTATTAAAAAGATTTAACTAGAAAGTCTGCGGGCTTGTAATTTTTGTGTTATTGTTCTTAGATAAACATCTGCTTAACACAATAATGACCATCAAAACAAAGCTTACTTCAGTATTATAGTCAAGCACATGCAGCTTTATCCTTCCAGATAAAAAGATTTAAAATTTATTAATTGGAAAACCTCAAATATCCTAAACATTTTGCTCTAAAATCATACAATTTTAGATGGGTCCGGTGGTGGTCAGAAACCCTGGCTGTTACCGAATAAGTCATGGGTTTGATTTCCACCAAGTGTCTGGGTGTTACTTTTCTATTTGAGTATGTATTTACAAAAAAAGTATATAGGTATTAGTATCTGTTATCTGGTTTCCATTGTCATCTAGGCTTTGCCTAGTTTGGGATCAGAAACCATGTGTGAGTTGTCCCAGAATATTATGAAATAATTAACTACCTAATTGAAATGGAACTAACTTTAAAGTTTATATCACAGTTTGTTTTATTATCCCAATGCTTCAAACAGACCTCCTTTGTCCATGAATGCTGTAAAGTTAGTTTCATTTCAATGTGTTTCACATAAATATCAGAAATCACTATCATTTACTAATTCTGTGGAAGTCTATACTTCTATCAATACTGATAATCACTAGGGAAAGGGACCATCCAGGTAGTTACCACCAGTGTCAGATATTCTGCTGCCAAGCAGCAGTGTGTAAACATGGCTGTGTTCTGGTGTAAAGGACACTGTAGTTGGTGAAACTACTGGATACAAGAGACTTAATACCTGTCTCGGTTGACAGGAGTAAGTGCAATGCAGCCGACTATAGGCGGGCGCCTTGCTTGCCTTGCCACTGGGTAGAATAAGAAAATAGAATCGATAGTATCAGTACTATTAGTAAACTGTTACTATTGATAGAATAGACATGTTATGTAAGTGTAAATAATATCAAAACTATGGCTATCAATATCAATGTAATTAACGTAATTAATTATTAACAAGTTCAACTATAGTCTTTGTTTGGGTAACTAAATATAGCATGCATGAACACTGTAATAATAAGTAATATCCATAGGTACTGAGTAATCTCATAGCAAATAACTTGTCGTGTTAGAAGATCCTTTTTTACCTTTCTTTGTTTTTCTATTATGTATTTTCATTTTCAGCACCTTTTGGCACCTTCTACGCCACACTTATTTACTTTGTCGGTTTATTAGATCGTCGGTATAATTATATCGAGATACGTTTTTCATGAATGTAACTTTTATAGTAAACAGAACTAGTTAGATGAAAAGATTCGCGAAATTATTAATAAAACCACGGTACCTAACCTACGGTAAAGTACCTAAGTTAGTAGTAAGTAACTAGTAACATGCACTGTAATTTAAGTACTTTGTGTATGTATTTATTTTACCGCGTGAGATTTTACTCAAGCAAAAACGAGTGAAATTAGATAAAATATGAGATTTACCAACTTTTTTACCAAAGCAAAAAGAAATCGTCCGACATTTTGAATTCTTTTTTCGTTTGTTTGTGTTGCAATGTGTAATTGTTTAAATTATACACAAAATAAAGATCAACTAAAGTAAATATAATTTTAATTATGACTGGAAACAATATAATTAGTAAAAATACCTTTGGTATTAAATTTTAACAGCAAATCAGTTAAAATAATAGAATAAAAAAGAGAATTTTTAATAATTAACAGAAATGTAGCATATTTTTTCCTACCAAAATATTAACAAACTTTGGTAGAAAACTTGTACTTCACATGGCTACTATTCTTGTTATGTCAACCTATGTCTATCTCCTTTTGGTATATAGCGGTGTCCCTATAAAAAAAATGCTCCCATAACAAACTTTCGTGTTGGCATTGGCTCCATACAAAGTGACCTCCCCCTGGTCGAAACTCCAATACCTATCTCTATCTAGCTTCTATTTCCAGGATTGACAGATTATACGACAGACAACGCAGCATGAAGCTAATGCAACGCAGACAACATGAATCAGGGCTTAGAAAGAAACCAATAGAGAGCTGGCACTATTTATTAAATGAAAGAAACAGAGCATATGATTTTTTGTCCCTCAGCGTGTGTTCAGCACTGGCCACAGACGTATTAGGGATGGCACTGGCGCACCGCCCAGGTGCGGTTTTCTTCGAGTACTCATAAAATTTTCTTGTTCACGATCAGTGTTGCCAGCAGACAATTTAAGAAAGGGCCGAAAGCAGTGCTGGCAGGGGCCGATAACACAGAGTAATACAGAGAGGGTCTCAAAAATAAGCTAAAAGCGTTAACTAAAATGAATATTTATCTCGTTTACTCTTATGGGGAATGAGCATTAGAAAAAAAGAGACAGATAATGTTTCTCACGTCCCACTTTTTCAGCCGTACACTTTTTTTAAACGTCAATGGACCCATGGGACCACAATACTACTTTCGAATACTACAAAATTTAAAAGTCAATATTTGTCTATGGTGGAACTTATAGTGATAGACTTTTTAATTTAGTCATAATTGACAGCATTGTTTACTTTCTCGATGATGTTTTGATTTGAAAAAAAAATGTGTTTATTATAATAATTACATTAGTATTCATATAAAAACAACTTGTATATGTCGTGTGTTGTGCGTGGATGTCGATTCCTTACGGAGCGACAGCGAAATGAAGTTGAATATGTAAGTTTTCATCGGTAAGTACATTTCATGATTTTACCATAAAAGTGCAAATAACAAAGCGTTATAACTTGATTAAAACTCTTTAAATACATTAATTATCATCGAAGGATAAAGCATATTTGCGAAATGCGCAATATTTTGAGATATTTCGATCAGAATAGTTAACCTTTTATGTTATAAAATGTTATCGTAGTGATGGGATTTTTTTTATCGATACTTATTAATCCGTCGACGGTCGACGCGTGATCGTGCTTAAGCGGATCCCGTGTTGAACATGGTGCAGAACGGAATCACCGTCCGTTGTGAGCTTAATTAACATTATGTATTAATTTAAAGTTAAAATGTTTATTACGAACTAAAGTTATATGGAATGAATCCAAATTTAGGAATTAAAGTACTTATAAATTGTTTACAGTTATACCCTGGGAGAGCCACACACGGCGATCTAATCCTAAACTATGCAGTGCCTGTACCATGGTATCAAATCAACTGATACGAATACCTGTATATATTTTTGCCTTCACTGCCTAAGGAGGAGAGCTATATTTTTCGAGAGTGTGGATGTATGTATGTCTACATATTTCTTTAGTACGGTCTATAGTCTAAATGGCTTGATGGATTCTGACATAAGCGAAGTATACACTTTTCGAAAAATGTTAATAAGACCTGTCAAACATCAATTGATAATGTCTATCATAGAATGGTACGTAGGTACTGCAATTCATAAGTCTAATAAGTGTATACTTTGTTGCCAGTTTACCAGTGCGGAACCCATGGACATCAATGAAAATGTGTTTCCTCTGCGAGTACGTTCTGCAACAGCTGTTTGGAACTACAGGATGGGTACAAATGTTATCGAAAAGGCCAATATATTATTATATTAAATAATTTAATATAAGTTTGTTTTTATTTATCACTACGTTTTCCTATAATTTATGTATGTTAGATAAAAAAAATGCCTCCCTGGCCGAAACGACCACAGCGGCTAATCTTTCACAAGATCAGCCATGTACGCAGGAGATATTATAGTGCACTAGCGCTTGCGTAGACGCAAGCACGCTCGCTCTTCCTTTATGCCTCTCATAATCCGATGGGACGGAAGACCGACATGACCGGGGAGAGGTTAGGCGCAGGAACGACATTTTACATGCCCATCCGACGCATGGATCATCTTAATTTACAGACAATCAGGTGATTGGCATACATTGTCCTAGCCAGTAAGGAATAACTACTCAAATTTGTTGTCCCCCGCAGGATTCAAACCCGCGACCTCCGGTTTACAAAGCAAGCGATATATACAGTGACACATTGGAAGCTACAATGTATGTATGTTAGAACCAGAGCAATGCACCTCCTGTTTTATGCTACCCTAGTACTTCCAACCCAGATACCAAGTAAACGATAACAAAAGAAAAGAATAAAATATTATTGAAATCGAATTAATTTATTTCTGGTAGTACCGCGGAGTTGTCCGTGGTACCACGGACAATTATTTTTGTCCGTGGTACCACGGACAACAAACGCTTGCTATAATCCCCACGCTTGGCAGGCGGCTTGGAGATCGCAGTATAGGTGGTAGGTAATCCAATAGAAAGACGCTGCTTGTCCGTCTTCTTGTTTTCCCTTAGTCACCTGTTACGAATACCCAACGGTAGGAGATGGATAGTTGCTATTCTGACACCCCACGGGTACCAATAATTATTTTTAATATGATTCACTAATAATCTGGCTATTGAAATTTTTAAATACCTGGCCACCGTCACCTTTTTGCCTGTATTGCATATTTATTTTCTTAGATAAAAATAATAACAAAAAGAGTTTTATTTTCCATCAACATAGATAAAACTTAATTACTTACTAATAATAAAAGAAAAAGACAAGCCCGCTGAGTTTCTTGCCAGATCTTCTACATTGAGGCCGCGTTATGATCCAGTAGTAGCTTTTACAGAAAAATATAACAATACGAAAGTGATAATTTTACCCTATTTGAAATAAATTATTACTTTCATTAATTAAACATACTAACAAAATATATTGATTCAAAACGTTAAAGTACTGAAACGCTGCATTAAAAATGGTTTCGATGACATTGTCTAAATATCGATATGCGTATCCTTGCATGGACACCACTAACTTTTATTTTTTAAATCTAAAAGTGTGTTCAACCTTTCTAAATGACGCATTAAGAAATACACACATCAAAAGTGTCTAGGGATCAACATATATTTTTGCAATAACTTTTCTCCTGATTGATATTAATTAAAATTTTCTTTAAGGATTCATCAAATAAAGTGTTTTCGTTTGTCACAGTAACGATAAACCAAGTCACCTTTGCATTAATAAAGAAATTTGCCATTTTCCTAATAAAGGGATTTTTGACATTTGAACCACTAACACAAAAGTTCGAAAAAAAGACTGAAATAACAGTTTTCTTTAAAATTTTATTGGGTAACTTAAACAATTAATAATCCGTGTTTCTACCGCGAACACTAACAACACAAGAACATCGGTTTGGCATACTCAAAATGAGTTCATCCAAATCACGCTGTGGAATGGCCGCCCATGTTCGTTGCAACAACAAAAAAAGGTCTTCTTGCGACTGGATACCCTCCATATTCGGCAGAGCTCTTCTCTGTAGCATATCCCATGCATGCTCAATCGGGTTCAAGTCTGGCGACTGAGCAGGCCAGGGCAGGACATTGATGTTAGCTGCGGCGAGAGTCTGTCTTACAACTCTTGCGGTGTGCGGTCGTGCATTATCATGCATTAACTGAAATAAGGGACCGATTTGCACTTGTAGAGGAACGATGACGTCTGATACAATCGTCTCAGCATAAATTTGAGCGTTGAGGTTGCCTCTGATCCAAATCAACCGACCTTCCGCCGATCCAAATACCCGCCCATACCATGATGGTTCCACCACTATAAGGATGGACTTCCTGGCTGGATTTTAATCGCTGTTGGCGTCCAGGGGTTCTCCAGTGTCGTATACGTCTTGTATCCGGTCTCATACCAAAACGAGACTCATCAGAAAAGCACACGAAACGCCATTGTTCTTCTGCCCAATTTCTGTGTTCAAGAGCCCATTGATATCGAATCCTACGATTGTGCATTGCTATAGGTGGTACCCGTAGCGGTCTTCGGGAATGAAGGTTCACTTCATGCAAGCGGTTTCTGACTGTTTGGTCGCTAATTAAGTTCCCTGAAGAGTGATGAAGCCTCACGGCTAACATCATGGCAGTTATTGTTGGAGCTCTTCGAGTTAAGATTTGAATATATCGGTCTTGTCTCCGTGTGGTGCAGCGATACCGTCCTCCATGGCGCTCAGCCACGGTACCAGTGCTTCGGTAACGTGTCCAAAGTCGACTGATAACACTCTGACTTGTATTCAGAGCTAAAGCCACAGTACGTTGCCGGGAACCAGCTTCTATCATTCCCACGGCTCTGAGCATTTCTTCCCTGCTTAAATGACGTCGCCGCTCCATAATAACGTTGGTTTTAATCAGTAGTAGGGAAACAGTAGCACTAATAATGTCTTCAATGCGTTGTATGTTTTTATAGGGAAAATATTGACAGCTGATTTTCATCTTTTACTCGAATTTGATTCACAGTTCCTGATTCAAATTATGAAATGCACCAAAAAGGATCCATATAAATTTATAAAATCATAAATTTATTACAAAGCCACATCTCAATCTCAAGAAATCCGCTTAAAAATGCTTGATCCCTAGACACTTTTGATGTGTGTATATAGGTGTCCTTGTTTGTCTTGATGCATGTCCTATATGGGGAAAGAGGATGGATACTAAATGGTTGGTTTCGAATTCCTAGAACGACTCCATTTTATTCTTAGAGGAAGAAAACAATAGAGGGCTGGACACTTTCTTTCTCATTCACGCAAGAAAAGAATTTTTTTTTTTTTTTTTTTTTTTTAATGATGTTCCCTTGTGGTAACACCGTATAAATTACAATCTAGCTTAATGGCTAATCAGCAATTTTACTTTAACCTAAACGAATAAATTATATTAGATTAAGAATGTGTCCAATGGCACTTTTCTTATTGTCTCTATTAAGGCGAAGACACTTTGTTATTGTGTTCTACACTGCACTACACTGCACTAATTTAACACTTAAACTAACTCAAAAGGTTTTGTTCTTTTCAGTCTTCTCACTAGGTCCGTGTTGTCGAGGAGCTGGATAGCCTCGACATTCACATGATGATGAAGCCGACGTTCATGAGCTTCAGCGTAGTCCTTGATAACTTTGGCTACAAAATCCAATTTGAGGTCCCGATGGAGGTCGTTTGTTCTAATGTACCAGGGCGCATTTACAATTCCTCTGAGTACTTTATTCTGGAACCGTTGTATTGTGTTTACATTGCTTTGTTTGGTACAGCCCCACAGCTGTATACCATAAGTCCATACTGGCATTAGGACTTGTTTGTACAGGAGTATTTTGTTTTGCACTGACAGCACGGAGTGTTTACCGAGAAGCCAGTGCATTTTCTTGTAGCGAAGGCCTAACTCTTCGCGTTTCTTTTTGACATGAGCCTTCCAGCGAAGCTTTGTATCGAGTGTCATGCCAAGGTATTTGGCGGTATTCTCATAGGGTATAACACGATTGTTTATGTATACCGGATGATAGATTGATTTTTTATTGGTGAAATCAATATGAACTGACTTGGATTCGTTGAGTTTTATTCGCCACTTTTTTGTCCAGTTACATATGGTGTTTACGGCATTTTGAACATTTTCCACTGCTTCCGCGTGTGTAACACCTGTAGCCATAATGGCCGTGTCATCAGCAAAGGTTGCAATGGTGTTGTTTTCTAGCGTTGGAATATCACAGGTGTATAGTAAGTACAGGACCGGACCTAACACACTTCCTTGTGGTACTCCCGCTTTGATGTGCTTAAGATCAGAATAAGAATCTTCCTGCCTTACTCTGAACATTCTTTCTGATATGTAAGACTCCAAGATATCGGAGAAATTCTTTGGTAACATCTTTCTTAATTTATATATAAGACCTTGATGCCACACCTTATCAAATGCTTGGGCTACATCTAGGAAAACTGTAGAGCAAACTTTTTTTTCTTCTAACGTTTTTTCAATAATATTAGTAATTCTATGAACTTGGTCTATAGTTGAGTGCTTTGCCCTGAAGCCAAACTGATAGTCAGGAATAAGATCTTTTTCTTCTATAATTGGTTTTAAACGTCTCAATAATAGCTTTTCGAATAATTTTGACATTATTGGCAACAGCGAAGAAAAGAATGCGTTTATGTAGGTTACGTGTGATAGAAAGAAACAGTGTATATGATTTTTTGTCCCTCAGCATGTGTTCGATTTTTCCGCGCCGTGGGTGCGAAACAAATTTGACGTTTGCTCCCACTTTGCTCCGTGACAATTTTATCGTGGTTTTAATATTAAATAAATAACTTAAAATTCAATAAAAAACTAATTGTGACATTACTGTGTGTTGTGGAAATCCTATAAGAATCGTGCAGTGCAGTATTATAGGCTGTAAAAGTGACAGTGAACGTAAAATTAGTGGAGTATCGTTTCACAGGTAAACGTGAATTATTATGGCCAATTTAGAGATTACATTTAGAAACTAATACATGTAAACGACTTATTTAGATCTTATTGCTCTAAATTAGTTACTATTTTACTTGAAAGTTACGTGTAAGATCGATAAATTCTTGTTTTTCATCCATAACCTAAAATTTTCAGTTCATTGATCGCCATTATCAGTGTTGCCAGTGTATAAAAGAGAGACTACCATAAATAAGTGGTAAATTATTATTAAGTGCATCATACACGATCCCACATGCTGGGTGCATCGAAGAATTTCTCAGATTTCCCGAATTTATTTTTATGATTTCCTGAAAATATGGATATTTGTATACTGTGGATAGCAGCAACAAAAAGAATTAATTAGGTTGCTAAAAGTTATTCCCGAATGCTTAAATATTCAGAAATAACGTAAGCGCTCAAGTAATTCGTCCAAAGCTGCGCAGGACGTATTCATTCGTTATTTATAGGCACAATGGTCATTGTACATTTAATCGCGCTTTTACTATATGCATGTTATTTAAATATATGTATGTATGTATGTTGTTGGTTACAATTTATTGGTAAATTTGTCTGAATTATAAATAAATAGTACCGACGTTGAATAGTTTGTTTCATTTGCCCCCTTATTATGTACTTATCTCGTTTGACAACTAAAGTGATGATCAATGAAGCAAAGTGACTATTAAATAACTATCAAATGATTCATTTGGCATTGCCTAACTTGAATCACCAATAAATACCAAACACACTTTCAGTAGACATCAAAGTTTGGTGGACAACTGAAGCTTAATAGTCACTTGCTTTATTGATCATCACTTTTTTTTTGTAGGAATAGTACTGTTTCACCGGACAAGAGGGCGAGCGCTTAAAGCGCTCCAGCCAGAAAGGTTTGGGTAGCGACTAGCACAAGGGCACCTCAGGGAGGCACGGCCTCAGCTTGGGCTGCCGCTAAGAGAAAATGAGTTTACCACCGGTTCACAACGCGCCCCCGCTGAGAAGAACCGGCAAGAAACGCAGCGAGGGGATGCATGTCGAGGTCGCATGCGTACGGATCCCTTCGGCCTCGCCGGCGAGACCGGTGTCTGTGTGTTGATGTGTTTACGACTCTTGACATCGTTGTCGGTGTTGGTGTTGTGTCATGGTCCAGGAGGACGGACATCGTGTCGGATGGGTCGAGCAGTACATGCCACGGACGGCGGCGATGTACGGCTGTTCGACGATCTGAGGGACCTTGCCGCTACCCAATAGGACATTGGTTCGATTCCGAAGGATTCCGAACAATTGTCTGGGTGTTATTTATCTATTTAAATATGTATTTATACAGTTTACAAGTATTTGTAATCATTTATCTGGTTACCTTACTAAGGGATCTGCGTAGATTGAGATCAGGTGGTCATTGGTCAAGCGTAGATTGTCCCAAGATACTAGTACTATAGATTTGTATATTGGAGAAATTTACTAAAACTTACCCGGTAAATGGCCATAGTATGTATTATATTAAGTTATAAGAAAGCCAATTTTTGCCTACCTCTCTGGGAAATAGCATATTATTGTTTTATCTCTTAACTTTTTTTTTATGAGGCTAATAATTATCTACAGCTCTTAGCCACTTTAATCACCACGTGATATCACCCAGGTGAACAATGTGGAATAGACCTTAGCTACAGCATATTAAGTGTACATTCACTTTGTAGCCTCCGTCATGGGTTCGAATCCTGCGAAGGGCAACAAATTTGAGTAGTTGTTCCTTACTGGCTAGGACAATGCAGGCCGATGACCTGATTGTCTGTAAAGTAAGATGATCCATGTGTCGGGATTTGCGATAGGACGTATGCCCGACTCCTGTCCGTCAAATTAAAACACCGAGCTTTGGTAATAAACACTTATAATCAAATTGAGAGAGAACAACTTATAATACAGTGGAGTAATCGTAATAATTAAAACATGTCTCTGCCATAGATACTAGCGCGCTGTCATCTTTTTAACAGCCCCTTTGGCGTTCCGAAACTGTGATCCGAGTTACGGCACACATGCGTCGGATGGGCATGTAAAAAGTCGGTCCTGCGCTTAACTTCTCCCCAGTCGTGTCGGTCTTCCGTCCCATCGGATTATGAGAGGTACCTATTATATAAAGGAAGAGAGAGTGCACTTGTGTCTACGCAAGCACTTGTGCACTATAATATCTCCTGCGTACATGGCTGATCTTGTGAAAGATTGGCCGCTGTGGTCGTTTCGGCTAGGAGGACATTATTATAACAATCACTTTCGTACTTTTTGCAGACTGTCATAGACTAAGACGATATAATGTAAGAAAAGTAAATGTTGTGTCAAAAAAGTGGTTTTTGGTTAGGAAAGAAAATATAATTTACAACAACCTCCGTATTTGCTTTACACAAAGGGTAAAATTTCCCCTACGTGGCAACTCTAAATTTAGTATTTACTTATTTTTCTGCCCTTATCGGCGGCACCTTAGAGAAAGAAAACAATAGAGAGCTGGCACTTTCTTTCTCATTCGCGCAAGAAAAGGATGCATTTATATATATTATATGTGATAGAAAGAAACAGAACATATGATTTTTTGTCCCTCAGCGTGTGTTCAAAATCTGCCGCACCTACGGTGCGTTTTCTTCGAGTACTCATGAAATTGTCTAGTTCACGAGTGGAGTTTTAAATTGAATTGCATTATGAAATATAGTTTATACTACTTAATAGACGCATTTAAATAAATATCCTTAGCGTGTGTTAAGTGTACGAATGATTATTTTCCGTTATTTTCTGTCCTTATCGGCGGCACGCTAGCTAGATGTCTTGTTATATTCTGTCTACGGGCGGCACGCTTTGTATATGTCTGTATTATATTCTGTCTACGATTTTATTCCTTCCTCCATGGCCGTTAAAGGCCGAAGTACGACTTTCTATTTGACGTCCGTCGAATTGAGGGGTGGGAAGGGGTGGGAAGAGGTGGCGGGGGGAGGTGTACTACCCCCCCCCCCCCCCCCATTAAAAGGAAAAGTTGCGGAGCTCCCCCATTTTCGAGTTTTTTTAGTTTTTACTTCTGAGAAAACTTTCCTCGTTTTATGAATTAAGATTATTAAATATGCGTAAAAAACAAGGGGGTCCACCCTTGTTTTTGGGGGGAAGGGGGGAGCCCTCACCATCAGAAACGGTCTTAGAGGAGATACCACTAATTACTCTGAGGAAACGGTACTAGAAATCGAAAAAAAGCAATCTAAAATATTTTTTTTTTCCAAAATTTTCGTTTTTCTGTTTTACAAGAGCCCATCCTTCATCTTTAATTTTGTTTTGAACGTATGACTTATGTCTATTTCTTTTTATATAAAGTACATGCAACAACCAATACAATATACAAGTCCAGTATGCTTTTACAATAGGAATTGGTCAACCGAACCTCAGAATACGAACCAATGATTTCGATGGATGGGCTGACGGAGGCTTAAAGGCCGATGAAGGGCCGATGGCAGCCAAAGGCCGACATAGTTTCGAAAAGGCCGAGAATCAGCCCCCTAGGGGCCGATCTGGCAACACTGTTCACGATCTACACACATCAAAAGTGTCTAGGGATCAACATATATTTTTGCAATAACTTTTCTCCTGATTGATATTAATTAAAATTTTCTTTAAGGATTCATCAAATAAAGTGTTTTCGTTTGTCACAGTAACGATAAACCAAGTCACCTTTGCATTAATAAAGAAATTTGCCATTTTCCTAATAAAGGGATTTTTGACATTTGAACCACTAACACAAAAGTTCGAAAAAAAGACTGAAATAACAGTTTTCTTTAAAATTTTATTGGGTAACTTAAACAATTAATAATCCGTGTTTCTACCGCGAACACTAACAACACAAGAACATCGGTTTGGCATACTCAAAATGAGTTCATCCAAATCACGCTGTGGAATGGCCGCCCATGTTCGTTGCAACAACAAAAAAAGGTCTTCTTGCGACTGGATACCCTCCATATTCGGCAGAGCTCTTCTCTGTAGCATATCCCATGCATGCTCAATCGGGTTCAAGTCTGGCGACTGAGCAGGCCAGGGCAGGACATTGATGTTAGCTGCGGCGAGAGTCTGTCTTACAACTCTTGCGGTGTGCGGTCGTGCATTATCATGCATTAACTGAAATAAGGGACCGATTTGCACTTGTAGAGGAACGATGACGTCTGATACAATCGTCTCAGCATAAATTTGAGCGTTGAGGTTGCCTCTGATCCAAATCAACTCAGTTCTTCCGCCGATCCAAATACCCGCCCATACCATGATGGTTCCACCACTATAAGGATGGACTTCCTGGCAGGATTTTAATCGCTGTTGGCGTCCAGGGGTTCTCCAGTGTCGTATACGTCTTGTATCCGGTCTCATACCAAAACGAGACTCATCAGAAAAGCACACGAAACGCCATTGTTCTTCTGCCCAATTTCTGTGTTCAAGAGCCCATTGATATCGAATCCTACGATTGTGCATTGCTATAGGTGGTACCCGTAGCGGTCTTCGGGAATGAAGGTTCACTTCATGCAAGCGGTTTCTGACTGTTTGGTCGCTAATTAAGTTCCCTGAAGAGTGATGAAGCCTCACGGCTAACATCATGGCAGTTATTGTTGGAGCTCTTCGAGTTAAGATTTGAATATATCGGTCTTGTCTCCGTGTGGTGCAGCGATACCGTCCTCCATGGCGCTCAGCCACGGTACCAGTGCTTCGGTAACGTGTCCAAAGTCGACTGATAACACTCTGACTTGTATTCAGAGCTAAAGCCACAGTACGTTGCCGGGAACCAGCTTCTATCATTCCCACGGCTCTGAGCATTTCTTCCCTGCTTAAATGACGTCGCCGCTCCATAATAACGTTGGTTTTAATCAGTAGTAGGGAAACAGTAGCACTAATAATGTCTTCAATGCGTTGTATGTTTTTATAGGGAAAATATTGACAGCTGATTTTCATCTTTTACTCGAATTTGATTCACAGTTCCTGATTCAAATTATGAAATGCACCAAAAAGGATCCATATAAATTTATAAAATCATAAATTTATTACAAAGCCACATCTCAATCTCAAGAAATCCGCTTAAAAATGCTTGATCCCTAGACACTTTTGATGTGTGTAGTTTTGGAGTTTTAAATTGAATTGCATTAGGAACTATCTTAGAGTAAGTACCAAAGGAGAGACCATGACGCACTAACCCCTCTGCTAGAATTTTGGTCATATGGTCAGGTCGTTTTATAAAAATTAGTTCACGGCCGATTTTTGTCCAGTCCGTATCAGGTCGTCATGCATTATACAGCTCCGTGAAAATGGATGTTTGAGCAATATTTGACTGTTAAAATCGATTAGGTACCATAAATCGAGAGCGAGAGAATGGAGTTTCCTATCATTTGTAATATTTTTTACGAATATGTTAGTATTAAAAAAATAGAAACCAAATATCATCGATATACTATCTAAACTATATAAGCATTCACTAACAAAATGACGTCGAAAATGTGGTCGCGGTTACACATACTTAAACAACTATACACATACACGCAAAACAATAATATGTTCATATAAAAAGAAAACTTACGTACTATAAAATAAGATTCAAAATAATTGCAGACAATTCGGCACTTACACAGTTTTAGAGCTGAGAGTTGTGTTTTTTTTGGGAATGATAGACGCTGTTGGCCGCAGATGGCCATTACAGCTTCACCAGACAATAGGAGGCGAGCGCTTAAAGTGCTCTAGCCTTAACGGCAGAAGTAGCGACGAGCTCAAGGGCACCTCAGGGAGGCACGGTCTCGGCTTGGGCTGTCGCTTAAGAGAGGGCTGAGTTTACCACCGGTTCACAATGCGCCCCCACTGAGAAGAACTGGCAAGAAACTCAGTGGGGTGATGCACGTCGTTGAGGTCGCATACGTACGACCCTTCGGCCTCGCCGGCGAGACCGGTGTCTGATAGCTAGTGTAGCATACGGTTGTCGGGGAGGGTTCGGCGCATCCCGGTCCAATAGGACCGTCATGGGGTCAGGAGGGTCGAGCAGTACGTGCCGTGGTCTGCGGCGCGAGTCAGAAGGACTAGGGGCGTAATCGGCGGCGGCGCGGATTAAATTGTTCGCGTGACGGGACGCGGATTCAAAGTAGCGTTTCGACGCTTCTTTGAGGAACTTACGAAGGGGATCTAACTTGAAACTGAGAGTTGTGTGCTTCCATTGAGTTCCATTGTGTTTGAACGCTTAGACGTACAGTAGGCTAAGGAAAGGTATGGAGTTGCTTACGTTTTTTTTAACCCAAAATAAACGTAATATAAAAATATGGTAAGTTACGTATAATGTTATGCTAGCCATAAAAGAAAGCATTACTTTGTACCCAACTTCTCCAGAATGAAGAAGAGCGAAGACGCTTCATTTGATACGCATGTCGGTCAAGAGAACGACTGGATGAAAAAAGACATACATATAAATTCAAATTCAAAGTTCTTTATTATGCATAGACCTTCTTACATATGTCATTCATGTCATTTTTTACGACTACCACCAGATCGTAACACGGCCTCTTGAGAAGATCCGGCAAGAAACTCAGCGGACTTGTCTATTTTCATTTTTATAATAATAAGTTTTTGATTTTACAATAAATATATCTTAAACTATAAGCTTGTAAGAGTAATGCAGTTCAAGCCTACGCTGCTTTATCCTCCAGGTAATTCAAGATTTTATAATATCCCTTATAAATTTGAACACTTATAGCTGTCTAAAGATGTTTTAGTGTTTTGTTAGTCCGATCTAAGCAGAAATAGCTTACAGTATTGTACGGTGTGAATTGTCAGCATTATGACGCACAACGTTAACCTAAATTAATTAGGTTTCGTTAGGTACAATTTTACAAAAAGCGTTACAAATGTTACAAAAAGCGTTAAATAATGACAATAGTATTGAAGTCGGTACTAAACATGGCATATTTAACGCTTTCAAGTTTTTATTTTATTTTAAGTCTAATTTATCTACACTGAAAATTAATAATTAATCAAGTTACTAATAGATACTAAATCATCCTCAGGAGCATTAAAATGTCTGGTTGTACTCTGAATAGTTAGTGATGGTGTGATCTGCAAAAAATACCAATATAACATCTACCTAAAACTTAGTCTAAATAGTTGGGTCTCTATATAGTTAAGTTGTTTTAAAGAATAATGTACAGTTATTAATAAATACCAATAGCATCAATAAATGCCATAATAAACATTGTCTACGTATTTAATAACCATTCTTATTCATAAGTAAACTGATAAAAATAATAATATACATATTATTTCTTTCAACCACTTAGACTTCTTTGCGCATAATTATAATTGCTACTTGAAAAGGTTAAAGTCTGTTCACCCACCCAATTCTTAATTAATTTCATAACACATTCCCAATTAATACCATTTAACTTATTTTTTTTTCCTAAATTTCTCAAATGTTTGTTTGATTATTATTTAACTTATTTTTTTTTTCTAAATTTCTCAAATGTTTGTTTGATTATTAGCACTATAAATATGTTCACTCCATTAATTCAATCATTAGTAGAAACTTTGTTGGCTAGACGTTTTAATTGTATGTTCCATATTATGAACTATTTATGCTGTTTGTTTCTCTTATCTAAATAAATAAATAAAAAAATAAAAATAAATATTCCGGAACAATTTATACATGGCCATCTGATCGCAAACTCTTGTATTTAATAAAAAAATATATAGTTATCTACAAACCTGTAATTTTGTAACCGCAGATATTAATAATCTACGTCTTCGAGTATTACATGTAATATTTGATTCATCAAAATGTAATGAGCAAATTGACGAAAAAGCGCGTGGCTTATACAATTCATCTCCTCTTTCTTTAGCGACTATTGAAACCCATTCAGCACATCGAAATGGATCACTAGGGAATCTACAAAAAATTAAACAATAAAAAAACATAAATTTAAAAAAAAATTGTGTATAATTGAGACTATTTCTCATTCATCATATTAAACTACTAATTTAGTTAATGTTAAAAAAATCCGTTCTTTTAAAAAGTATAGTGATACACATAATATTAATACACGGAGCAACCACGTTCTTGTTGTAAAGTAATAATAATATTTGAGGACACACTGCCGTGTAATCCAAAACTGGGCAGAGTCTGCACTATGGTAACCAGACACCTAATATAAATACGTATATACTTTTTTGGAAATACATACTTATCTAAATAAATGACACCCAGAGAAAAAGTGGCAATCTGACCCACAACCTATTGGATAAAGGCCAGGATGGCTAACCACGCTAACCATTAGACCAACGAGTTTTCAAATGATGGTATAATAATACAAAGACGGTAGCGACACTCCTATCAGCAAAAATAATTTTGTCAGCCTGTGGCTTGGCAGTTGGCGAACTGGTTATTTCGGATTTTAAAGATATCTTACTTATATTTAGTATTTAAACTAGTAGTAATAAATTTTTTTTTTATGTACAGTTTTTTTTTTATGTACATATATTTAGTAGGTATGAGGATAGGTCTTAAAGTATATTATATACCGCTAGGTGAAGCAGCGTTAGGCAGGGTAATTATACAGATGGGTGACCAGACGGTCAATCACCGGTCAGCATTATACAGTGCTCTTTGAACTAAACGTCTCCGTGCTTCGGTTGGAGGGTACAAAAAAGGGAGAGCGTAAAATTTGAGTCCCGGTTTTAACCGACTTTAAAAAAGGAGGTATGTATTCAACGCGTATGTATATAATACTATTAAAATGAAAAATCCATATATAAATCTCGTCTCACGGCATTCACACTCCTCCAAAACGGCTCGACCAATGTTTATGATTTTTTATGTGTATACATAGATGGGCGACGTATGAACTAACCGTATCTGTGTTTCAGAGGGCTACTAAAAAGTTGGTCCTGGTTTTTAACCGACTTCAAAAAATGAGGTTATGTTCTCGACGCGTCTAAAGCGGTAATTAGTAAAAAATTAAACGTAATTTTGTTCGGGAATTAGCGGGATTTACCTTATATTTATCGAAAACCCGCCGATGCACCGCGCCGTCTTCATCGAAATCGGTATCAAAGCATTTATTTGTGCAGTATAATGCACAAATTATACATGACATACTGTATACAAATAATACGCAAATTATCGCGTACCAGATCATGGGAAATGGAGCAACAATGATTTACGTATCCAAAATCCAGCTTACTATCATGTTCTGAAGAGTGTCAGGGCTGCTCCGCGCCCTGCGTACCAGGGACGCACACCTCTTGCGCATAGTAGCGTAAAAGCAATCTACGTGTGCGTCCGCGAACATCCTAGATGCGCTACGGAAGTGAGGCAATCACACCAGTACTCTGAACACATTATTGTATTGGATACGTAGGGCGTCGTAGGATCCTTGCGTGTAATTTCCCCACAGGCTGTAAGTATAAAATGTTGTGCAGTACGCGCGAAACAGTGTAATTTTAACAGTCAGTGAGTAGGGTGCAAACCAGTGAGCCAGAATATTTACTCTCACTGTCAATGCTCTCCGCTCTCACTCAATGTCTGCATCATCATTGAGCTCGGGATTAATATATGGCCTAAATATTTGAAATGAGATGATAACATAAGTATATAATGATGTACTTATATAATACTAACTAATTTAAATGCGTTACTTGTTTAATTTACAAGATGAATACAATAATCTCCATATTGAATTATTAGATTCTTTAAAACATTCCATTCTTTGGACCCGTTCATTATTTATCGGTCTTTGCACGCACCACATCACTACAATTTACGACTGTGGACGTGCAATAAAATGTTTAGGAACGATGAATTCTTTATTTGTGTGTGTATCTTTTTGAATGGGTTGCGATTTTATTATAGTGTGTGTTCATAGAAACATGAAGAGTTTACATTAGACATTTGCAAGAGTGTGGGTGAAATTGTATCTGTGTGTGTTTACTTCGCCTCCCGCACCCCGCAAAATTGCCACGAAAAATTTGTTCGGGGAATCGACGCGATACTAACTCCAGTGGTATCATCTCCTCTAAGTGAAATATCGTTCTACTTACTAAGCGCATTTGAATAAATATCCATAAAGTGTGTTATGTGTACGAATGATTATTTTCTGTCCTTATCGGTGACACGCTAGCTAGATGTCTTGTTATATTCAGTCTACGAATCAGGGTTTCCAATTTGGGGGTCCCCTAGACTTAGGAAAAAAATGTTTGGAGTGGTTTTCTCAGGTGTATAATATTTTAGGGGTATTGTGAGTACATAAAATGAAACTACCAATGAAATAAAAAGAAAAAAAAATGATATCCAGTTATATTTGATTAATCTCAATAGTCTGGGCTGATGTTACTCATGGCCCACTTAGAACGTGCCTTCATTTTGCAATACCATTACCACATAAATGATAGTACTTTTATACTGATAATTAAAGCAATTCGTGCAAAATTATTCCCAAACCATTCCAAAATATCAAAAAATGCACAACGTTCAAGTTTTCATTTCTGCTGGCACTCCCGGAGTGCAACCCGATATTTTTATTTACTTTCTTATATCTAGGCAGCCTAACACTAATTTAAGAATTAGCGATCGTCCCGTAGCTACTGTTAATTACAATTTCTGAGTAAAACACTGGAGTACGTGGTACGTCTTTATTCCACCACGCGCACAGATAGAATGACCACCCCGACGGGCCCGTTGGTCTAGTGGTTAGTGACCCTATCTGCTAACCAACAGGTCGTGGGTTCGATTCCCACCAAGTGTCTGGGTGTTTTATCTAAGTGTATAAGTATGTATTTACAAAAAAAAAGTATATAAGTATTAGTATCAGTTGTCTGGTTTCCATAGTACAGGCTCTGCCTAGTTTGGGATCAGATGACCGTGTGTGAATTGTCCCAGGATATTATATTATATATTATGTGTTCCGTTTGACGTCCGAAGTCCTTTTATGAGAGAGTGCATCGTCTTTTTCTTCGCTTTGCCGCTAGATGTCGCTACCTTACCGTCACATGACCCCCGACTACAGCGCCACAGTGGCCAAATCTGGAACTAAATGAGATTGCACAGAGCAAGCCGTCAACTTTGTCATTGTTGCGTCGTTTTCGGAACCGAACGCATGTCGTTACAGTTTTTCTATTGAAAAAACATTTAAATTATTATTTTATTGTAGCTTTCGAGACTAAAAGTAGAAAGTTACCCAATATTAATTTTTACGAAAAATTTAATTAAAACCGTTACGTAAAATTGTTTAAAAATCCCAGGAATTTTCATACCGCGGAAACAGAATTAATTTTATGTACGAGTGTACTTGCTTAGTGATCGTGAATCAACGCATTTAGGCTCTGTGATAACCGGTGCGCTCCAAGAAGATTCCAGGTTACCCACAACATCAAGATCATTGGGGTCAAGCCCCTCCTCCGGCGAAGGTTAGAGGTACTATCAGGACATCTGGTAAGTCTTTTAATAATATATTTTGTGCGAAAAATATTTCGGGATATGGTATCCCCGCTACAGCGCCGGTAAATGTAAATAATATATTACCCATTTTCACATCTACCTGGTGTAAATGATATTAAAATGTGGTAATTAAATGCTCCCATTATTTTTGGGACTAATCTTACCACACATTCTCACCACTGTGACTCCTTTAGGCGGGGAGTGAAGACACCAGGGGTTCCATAACGTTGCCATTGAGGAACTTTCTGTACCTCGAGCATCTGCTCGAGCAGGATTGTTAAACTATTGCGTACAATACAAAAATTTAACAGTCCGGATTGGAATTCCGTATATCATACCATTCGTTACCGTTTCCATTCGTTTCAAAAATTAATTTAGAGGATCCTCCGCTCTATTCAAGTGGAGTAAATTAGAACGTAGTTTCGCGGCCCTTTCTAATGCTTTTTTGTGCATAACTATTGCTTTTTTGTGCATAAAATGAATTCCTGAACGTTGCTTTACGGAATTTTACGCGATGGTAAATAAAGCTGGAGACCAAGCTAAAATGATCCTTTTACAGAAAGTTGAAGGTTTCTTTGGTTTGTTATTCCCATTGCAATAAAGTTTCTTATGACATATCCAATTCGGTATTTCGTACATCTCTTATAAAGCTCTTCTCAGGAGTTTAAAAGAGACCTGTTAAGATATGGTGGAAAACTTATTCGCTCTGCAGAATTTATGTGAATCCCAAAGACTTTACTGATTATTTTACTAGCCAACGCCACTATTTAAATCTTGGTACGACCAGTCACCAGTGTGTTCTAGATCTCGTATAGGAAGCCCTTTTGCTTCTTCCTATATGGTCTAGTGGCTAAGAAACCAGGCTCTCTCCCAGGAGGCTTGGGTTCAATTCCCGGTATCGGAACCAAAGGCATTAAAGCAAAGCAATACATAATATAAAACAAAATTTTGATTACGATAAATAGAAACAGGGGGGGGGGGGGCGATAAGGATGCGTTCCTCGCAGAACTATTCTGAAATTAATTTCTGCTGCCCGCATTCCATTCGCTGAGAGACCACCCCTAGTACCAAAAGTGGAAGCTTGAAAATGTTTTCGTTTTCAAACTGCACGTTTGAAAACATTTTCAAGCTCCAACTTGAATCTCTAGACATCGGCTTAGAGATTCAAACCATTCAAGACACAAATTTAAAATCATCACTATAACAGCACGCCCGCGTTCCGGACGAAATTATATGTATAAATTTGCGCCGAGACGCGGGTCGCAGGCGACGTCATCGTCATGCGAACAACGACAGGCCTATTATCTCATAACCAAAGGTCATAGACTACCTATGCATTGGTTACGAAGGATGACTGTTCTACCCTACGCGTTAGCAGCAGCACCGAGAATGTTCCCCACAGTATCGATTTGGACTGCCGAAAAATCCGAAATGCTGTTTGGAAATCGTTCGCAGCAAGAGTCCTTGTCGGTCCGTATATCTGAACGACTCTATATTAGTCCACCAGTGCAAGGCGATGCGGAAACTTCAAATTGCCATTGCCATAGTTTCTCAAAAGCCTGGACATGGAAATCGATTCAGAAAAATCTATTCTCACCCCAAACAGATGTTTAAAGTTCTCGATATAGTATGGAACACAACTCCACGTCAAGTATTCATATATTAAAAGTCCGTCAACACTTTCTGAGTATTTTAACAGCAGGCAGTTGGCCCCTCTAGCAGGCGCAACGCCTCTTAGGGTGCCTAACTTTTGCAACCTTCATCACCCAACGGGGAAGGTTGCATTGCCGCACGCTGTAGCCCAACAACATCCGTTTCGCACCGTCCATGCTTCTCTCAGAACGTGGTACAAAGCGATCTGGAATGGCGGTTAGAAGACTACGATCAGAAAACTCCCATTTATCATGAGCGACACTGTCCATTACGAGTATTTTGATCACGGACACATTCAATGGCCAGCGTCAGTAAACAACGACAAGGCACTTGAAGTCGATATGTAGGAACGAGGGCGACACGAAATCTTTAATGCTCTTGGAATAAAGCAACTCTTGACTAACAGTCTCAGTTCTTTATCCCTTGCACCTACCGGGTCGGTACTGTACCACCCTAAAGGGAATTACAAAATACGCTGTGATAGCTGTTCTTATAAACAGCAAAAGCTATCGAAACTTCAATCAAATTAATCTTACAGTACGACAGCAAAACCACACTATGTTCCGTATGTAGGAACAAGAGCGACACGAAATCTTTAATGCTCTTGGAATAAAGCAACTCTTGACTAACAGTCTCAGTTCTTTGTCCCTTGCACCTACCGGGTCTGTACCACCCTAAAGGGAATTACAAAATACGCTGTGATAGCTGTTCTTATAAACAGCAAAAGCTATCGAAACTTCAATCAAAGTAATCTTACAGTTCGACAGCAAAACCACTATGTTCCGTATGTAGGAACGAGGGCGACACGAAATCTTTAATGCTCTTGGAATAAAGCAACTCTTGACTAACAGCCGCAGGTCTTTGTCCCTTGCACCTACCGGGTGTGTACAATACGTAGACCGGCCTGCTCTCATTCACTGCCGGATCGATTCTCTCACGAAATCGATCCGGCACAGAGTGATCAGCTTTAGGAGAACTCCAGATGTACACCTCTCCGCGTCAAGCAAAGCTTACGTGCTATTGAGGTATGTTACGCTGGACTTGTCAAACTAGCACGCGTAGTTTCACAACGCTTTCAGCAGTTGTTGGAGTAACGATCTTATGTGGATCTTTCTCCACCAATTCTCCTGCGTCCGCGTGTGCATGTGTGGTCATCTCAACCAGTCACAAGAGCGGTTCATTATAATAGTACCCATGAGTGTGAAAGTGTTAGATGAAAGTAGAAAGAACTATGAAACGGTTTGTTCGATTCAGCAACAAGCCGATCTCTAGTTCAAGTACCCATACTACGACAGCTACAGTACTATAGCTGGAAGCTTGGCTTATTTCGGCTGGGATACCCTAACTCAAAGCGGGTCACCAGACGATAAACAGTTCTTGTCAACATATTGGAAAACGTTTACGCTTAATAATTATATCCCGATATAGGCAACATGGGCTCAGTGGTGAACTCAAATTAAATTGCACTATCGTCATCTAAAATCGTCCGTCCGTCGGTCATTATTTTAACAAACCCATTGTTAAGTAAATTAAAGATTTGCTTATTGAACTATTATCGTGCTTATATCAGTTATACCATCAGTATGTGAAACTTTAACTGATGCCGAAAGAGCTTCAAATAATTAAGTTAAGGCATAATCATTTGTACTAACTTACTACTTAATTGTTAAAGCCATTTCATATGCTCCAAAAACTGCTTATCTGAGATGCCAGAAAAATTGATACAATTTTTTAATAATAACAAACCTAAATTTGTTGTTCAGTGATGATAATGAATCCAGATTTGCCCAATTTATTAGACGTTTTAATAATTTCTCTGGTTCGCCTCAGGTCCTAGAGTAACATGACTTGACTCTTTATATTGACAAGCATGACCATCACTTTATATCCAATATTTAGTTCCCAGGAATTCGCATGTATCTCCTGTTTGTTTCTCAACAAGAAGCTTATTCTTGATTTTCAAGCAGACTGTTTCGTGTGAACGTTATTATTTGGATCAACAGATAAGTTGTACATTATTGACACCTCCGTCCTTGAATAAATTTATTTTTATAACAAGGGAACCTCTTAGATCAACTATTACCGCGATCCTATTGGGCTTGATCACCTATTTATTTCTTAACTATTAAAAAAAGTACCCTATTACCGATATTTTGACTAACGTAAACTAGCGCCTTTAAGAAACCGTACGAAAATATTAATTCTTATTTCATGAATATATATTTTAGAAGTACCAATAATACGAAATCGGAAAAATCACTATCCATTTTTTTTCTCAGCCTATTTTACTAGGGATAAATTTGGTGATTTGATTTGAAAAACTTGTATCAATTGAATAGTCTATTGAACTATTTTATGTTGTGCATTTTTGTTCAAGCTGATTTATAGAATATTATGCTCTTCATTGTACACCTAGAAAATATTCTAAGATATAATTATGTGAATGGCAGTCGTATCGATTGAAACCACTTCTTCTAGACAACCATGTTAAAAGAAAGAAGTTATAAAATATAATTAGGGCAGATTATGATTTATTTAGTTGTTTTTTTTTCATATACTTTTGTACTAATAACAAAATCTATCACATTGTTGCGTTTTACTATGCATGCCACCAAGAGATAACAAACAGATCTCTCATAAAAGGACTTCGGACGTCAAACGGAACACATAATATGAAAATTTTACCTTAGAATAAAATTTGTATTATGTTTCCTAAGACGTCCGAAGTCCATACAATGCCTTCCTGGTGTTATATAGAGTCTGTCTAGTTTTCGTTGACACTACTAGTTTTGCGGTTTTAGAAACTGACAACATTGCGACAAATGTCATTTTTTGTTTACATAACCTCTAGAGTAAACATGATTGTGAATAAATCTCCGTATTTTAAATTAAATATTACCTTAAACTATTAAATGCAGTGTCAGAGCAATGTTATACAACATGATAAGTAAATACGATCAAAGGAAAAGTGAATCCGATGCTGTATTTCATGAAAACGTAAAATTGTTCGGAACGTCAACGGAAATTACAGGTTAGTCTTGATACTTACTAATAAATTGTTAAGGATTTGTACGAGATTGGTGTATTATATGAATATAACTGTTTTTAACTTGGAACTAAGTTGCGCATACAGCGGAATATCTTGATGTAATTAAATTATATTAAATATTAATTCTATAATTCCTTTTCGTCTTGGTAGTTGGGTAAAGATACAGTTTTCTAGTAGCAGTACATTTGAGAAAAAACACAGTACGCCTAAAGGATTTTTCTAGTACTATTTTGTTATTATGTATATCTGTTGGGTTAATGTAAACAGTTGTATAAGTATGTTATCTGTTTATGGAATCTCAGATATTACAAGTAAGGTTATGATCTGTAGGCATACAAATTAATTATAATAAAGTAAAATTGCATATTTTGTTTCAGGCATTAGTACTTATAGTACTCCATGACTCTATGGTAAATGAAAAATAAGTTTTATGAAATTGCGAAGACAAGAACAAAAGAAAATATTATGATAATACTGTGGCTCGTTAATAATATAGTCCAGTTTAACTAGTGCGCGGGTGCTGCTTGGGGGGACTAGTCCGACTACTATCCCTTTGGTCTTTTAGTTTGTTGTAATTTTTGTCGTAATTTATTGTTTTCTTCTTTTCTCCCTTGCTTTATGTTTCGAACGGCAGGACACACTATCGCTAGTGTCGATTCATTTGTAACAAAACATTGTATAAAAATAGTTAAAAAATGACAGAGAAACTCAGCGGAGTTTCTTACCGGGTCTTCTCAGTTGAGGCCGCGTTTTGATCCGGTGGTAGCTTTTAAAAAATGACCCTTCAAAAGTGCTAGCGTTAAGCCTATTTAAAATAAAGATTTTTAAGTTTGAGTTTAAAATCCTGTAATTTGATATGATGATTATTAAATTAAACAAAAAAAGAACAAATTTGTTCTATTCTATTTTTTTTAATTCTATTGAATGCATAGAATAATGATAAGCAATATGTATACGGTGCAATTAAGTATTTAAAATCTAATATCTAATCTTAATTTACCTTATTTCTTTTATTTTTAACCGACTTCAAAAAAGGAGGAGGTTCTCAATTCGTCTGTATATATATATATTTTTAATCGACTTACTGCTGATCCTACAAATGTCAATTAAAGTTAATGATGCTTAAATCATTTTTTGAAATCGGATTATTTCGACACTCGAAGCCCATTAATACTTAATACGCTGATAATGAATAGATATAACAAATATCTCGTGTTCAGTAATCGATATTAATCATAAACAACTCCGACAGTCGAACTAATTAGATTTTAGAAAGTGTAAGTCACTTTCTAAAATCTAATTAGTTCGACTCGAATTAGAATTAAAATTAATTGGGGTTTGTGAGTGCCGCAGTTAACAACGAAACAAGTTAGACATTTGCCTGATGGTGAGCGACACACGTGCCTATAGACAGCTACACTGCACTGCTTCTCAGTATATTGGTGTTTTATATATGAAACTGTCGCTCATCACCAGAGACATGGATTATGAAGTCTTCTGAAGCGGTAATTTTTGCCCGACTGCCCCAGAAGGAGGGTTATATCATCTATAGAGCCTTTCAAGCCGCAACAAAATAATGTTTACACATTGCTTTTTGGTGGCAGATTGTCTGACCTTACGTTGGTACCTACCTGGAGGGTAGGGGACCTAACCCCTTTTTTTTCGGAGAGGAAACCTTCAAAAGGTACTTGGTCTACGTAGGGGTGGAGGCCGGGTTACCTTGGACTTTTACCCATTAAAACACGCCAGTGGCATCATCGACATCAGCACAATCGAGACCTTGGTCTTCTAAAGTATAACAAATATATTAAAGTATCAAGTATGATTATTCCTAGTTTAAACAGGGTTGCACCACCAATTTTTTTTAAATTTGCCGCCTTTTTCCACTTTCAAGTTTGACTAGACAGACTCTACCAGCATCATTTTATGAGCCGAATAATGACAAAGTTCAATGTGTGTGCAATCTCAATGTCTGTGCAATCTCATTTAGTTCCAGATTTGGCCACTGTGGCGCTGTAGTCGGGGGTCACGTGACGGTAAGGCAGCGACATCTAGCGGCAAAGCGAAGAAAAAGACGATGCACTCTCTCTTAAAAGGACTTCGGACGTCTTAGGAAACATAATACAAATTTTATTCTAAGGTAAAATTTTCATATTATTATTATCTCTTTTGTTCGGGGAATCGACGCGATACTAGCTCCATTCTAATTACTCTGAGATCATTGATACGTAGGCTCAGAGTAATTAGAATTAGTGGTATCTCCTCTAAGTACGTAGCGTATGTGATACCTTATATATATTATTAGTCTGTGCGTCTGTGCATACAAAGTACTCTGTGGTGCATCATTGAAATAGGAAGGATCGGCCTTTCTTTTCTTTTCTAGATTTTTTTTAACAATTTTCCAATACTGCACAAAAATATCAAATTATAATATTATTCGGAAAACAGGTGTTACTCTTATGTATTGTACTGATTATGACCGAAAAAGAAGTTGATCCACAATTGGAGGACTTTATTCTCACTGAAACACAGAAACAACGTTTTCAGGTGTGTAAAACAAATCTAATCAATAAAACTGATCATATTATTATTATGATGTTCATTGCAAAAATAATTATATCTAAAAACTTAGAATATTCACTATGTATATCAGTGTAACTATTTCAACAGTATTGCCTTGAACATAATGTTATTCATGTTCATCAAGATTCTATTTTATGTTGGCGACCTTTGAACTAACTTAAAAGTTTTCAATTTTCATATACTTTACAATCTTAATTTAATGACTATCAAGAATTCCTTGGCCATTTGCTTTTATTGAATCTTAGACTAAAATAAATGTTTTGGTGTGTCAATTTAATAACATAATCATATACCAATCCCTGTCGTCACTAATCCACTCTGTGTTCTAAATTTATCTATGGTATTCTAAATATTTAACTAAATATGTGGTATTCTAAATATTTAACTAAACATCTTACTTAAACATTTCAGGTTCTTGTGCATGGTCTTACTGACACATGCTGGGAGACCTGTGTGGGGAGACCATCAAACCGTTTGGATTCCAAAACTGAGGTTTGCATCATGAACTGTGTGGAAAGATTCATAGATGCTACAACATACATCACCAAACGCCTCATGAACACAACCAAGTACCGCTCAGAAGCCCCACTTGAATTCCAATAAACTAACAATACAATTTTTACCAGTAAAAATGCTAGCTGCGGTAAAGGACTTCTTGCGCCGTCACAAAAAGAAGTTTTTTGTGACGGGTGCTGTTTTTGGTGGGTTATACTTGTTGACAAGCTATGCTCAAAAGAAACTGAGAGAATGGCAAGAGAAAGAAGCAAAAAAGTTTTTTGAGATGACTCGTAAAAAGCAGCATTTTGAAAGCACAGAGCGCACTTGCAATCAGACAATTCTTTCTTTATCGAAAATTGTCACAGAAAGCATCTTCGGAGTATTAAACACTGATGAGATAGTGCAAAAGTTGCAAGAGAATCCAGAGAACAAACTGGAATTATGGGAACGACTTAAACTTATGATATTCACAAGAATCTGTGTGCTGGTGTATGCACTGTGCATACTGCAAGTGACATTACGAGTACAGCTCAATATTATTGGAGGCTATCTATACAGGGATTCAGTTCACGAGGATGATCCTCTGGTAGACAGTGATCTGCAAGCCAAGTACTTGTCTCTATGTCATCATTTTGTGGGACATGGCGTTGAAGACTTGGTAAATCAGATTGCAAAAGTGGTGAAGAAGGTGGTGGAACCTCTACTATTAAAAAAGAAAATGACTCTGCAAGAAGTGGAGCAAATATTTTGGTCAATACAAACCATGCTTTGCACAGACACAACTGATGGTGATCCTATTAAAAAGATGGTGCAGTATCTAGTAGGTCACACTGAAATCAATGGAGCCAAGTTAGACACTATTGTGAAGGAAACCATGGATATATTGGAGAGTGAAGAAGTGACCTCCATTGCCATGTCATCTGTGAGCCGAAGCTTCTCTTCAGTCATTGATGAGGTTGCTAATCTTTTTGTATCAAAATCAACACCTATGACCAAAAATGATTTAGAATTAAATGTTGATCATTGTGTAACTAATGGAGCTTTAAAGTTAGGAGCAACTCCTGATAACTTTGTAGATGTCAACAAGGTAGAGTTACACTTTGTAACATTGTTGCCAGGCATTAATGATCTTGTTACAAAGAACACATGCAAGGGTAATACTAACATTCCAGAGTTGCTGACACAGCAACTCACGCTGAGTGATAAATTGAAACTTTTGGGTGCAAACATTTATGAAGTGTTTAGCAGTGTATAATAAGCATTGGTCCAGACTTGAACATATGGCCAGCAAGACATTTGTTATTGTTATAAACTAAAGTATAAAGTAAACACTGCTAATGTCATTTTGTACACTGGAGTAAAAATTTACGGATTTTAATTTTGTATTTTGTTATTATTAAGGTGTAAAGTTTTCTATATTATAATACACTGGGTAAATTACAGATGGGCATATTTTGTTCAATAGATGAATAAATAGTTTTTCTTTATTTTCTCTGTCACTCGAAGGTTTGCTGTAAGAGAATCATCACCGAGTTAAGCTCGCCTAAGTATATAGATTCACTGTGCTATTGTTTTCATGTGTACAATAAAGTATTAAATAAATTAATTAAATTTTACAGATTACTAAAAGCACTTTTAACACCTCACCCTTACTCTGTAAAATTATTTTGCATGTAAAAAGTTAACTATATTATTACACAAGTATTGATAGTACCTCTCGCTGTTAAAAATATTCGCTTGTCTGTTTTGTACGCACTGTATATTTCAGGTGACAGTAATAAAAATATGATTATTGGTACATACGTACTTGTTTAATTTATTATCATAAAAATTCGTAGTTTATTATAAATCCCCACAAATAATTGCTTCTATGAACTAAGGACAAATCGCGAGCTGACTTCTTGGCGAGGGAACCAGATCCTAGTTATAAAACGCTACGGAGAGTTTCCAGACAGAAAAATCCAACATTGCCCGGTTTTTATATAATGAAATCGGGACGTTAACAGGCAGCATATACAGGGGCCTTGTACGAGTTCCGATAGTTTACGAGCTCGACCAAACTGTCAGTTGTCACCATACATTTCACATCAGCGCCCCTAGCGGTAACTATCAAAAACTAGTAAAATGTACGGGAAAAAACTGTCCGTTTCATCGAGCTCGTAAACTATCGGAACTCGTACTAGACCCCCAGGTCGCGGGACCGCGCCATAACACGACAGTCTTTTTCTCACTTCGGCTACACAGCCAACGCTACGTTATTTAGATATGTAAAAAATACGTAGATATTAGTACAATAGCTGAGCGGTTTTAGGCCACAAGCAAAAAATAATTTATTTTGTGCCACAAGGCAAATGCTATCTGGTAACTTATTTTACTAGGCGGTACTACACCGTCTCTATGCGGCGGTCCTGCGATCCGTAGCCCTCTATGCGGCGTCCGCGTGGTCACACCGACTGTCAGGCGTTCGGCTAAGATCGTATTTGTATGTCTTTTATTTACGCAAGTACCTAGTACACATTGAAATAAAACTACTTTTACGAATTATATCGCTGTTTATTTTAGAGTTTACTTTGCAGCACCCATGGTCACGGGAGGACGCAAAGCGGTAACAGACGGCACGCGCTTTAACAATGGCGCTCTCAGGCAGTACGGAAGCAAGCGCGTTGCCGGTGCTGACCTGCCGGTTTTTGAATCTTGGCTGAGTCGGAAAAGTGGGCGAATCACCTTCAGACATACTTGTTTCGGTGATTATCTGAGTAAGATAAGCTGGGGCGCGTCGACGACTTGCCATCATTGCGGCGGTGAGCAGCCCGTGGGCTTGGCGGAATCCGCCCAGCACACTCCAGGAGTGCCCTGCGTTGGCCGTGGAGCGGTGGATTCTGGTCAAGCGGATCGAACACACATCTCTGCTATCAGTAGTGTTGACTATGGCGGAGTAAACGGTCCGGAAGGCCGTAAGCTGTTTCTGTGAAACCGTAATGTTTCAAAAGGAGCGGGCGCGGGAGAGGGCCCATCCCGCTTGGCGGAGCTGACAGTGCCGGGGCAGCGGCGCTACTCGCTGCGGCCCCCCGGACCCAACATCATAATAGAAGTGTGACGAGCTATTCCGTGTCTTTAAGGCTGATGAAGAGCGCGGACGCACAGGGTGAATGCCGCGGTGGAGTGTACATTCTCCGCCTTCCCCCGACACGTAGGTATTCTAGCGAAGAGGTTTTAATGGGTTAAATCCCGTATAACCCTACCTCCGCCCCTACGGAGACCGGATACTTTTTAAAAGTTTCCTCCCCGACAGCAAAAACAAAGTGGTGGGTCCGATCTATGTAGAACTTACCTACCTATTCGTAGCGGGCGTGTTTTCCAAGTAGGTAATGAGTTTGTGTACAAACTCAATGCTACTTATTTTATTCAATCTAGTGACTAGACAAGCAAGACGTTCACGTGATGGTAAGCGATACGCCTACCAAATATATACTTACACAGATACTCTGAATGGCCGCTCGTAACCTGGACAGTCCCCTACACCGCACCACCGTAGGTACCACCCACCGTAGTATCGGATTTTCGGCCGCCACCGCCGTAATCATTCCTATGTTTCGGTGTGAAGGGCACTTTAGCTAATAACTAATGGACTGGACGTAATAACTTATGTCTCGGGTTATGAGCGGCAATTCAGTGTATCTGTGTACATATTCGGTAGGCGTGTCGCTTACCATCATGTGAACGTCTTGCTTGTCTCGACACTAGCACAGTCTATAAACCAATATATTAGTTTATACACTGTGACACTAGGTTGAATAAAATAAGTAGCATTAACTACTTACTTATTTGATTGAAAAAACACGCCCGCACTTACGAAACGACTAGGTAAGTTCTAGCTAGATAGATCCAGAGGCGTATTTAGGAATTTGGCGCCCCGGGCCAATACAATTTGCCGCCCCATACATTAGTATGGAAAAAGAAACTAGATTTTAAAATATTACAGATTTACATATTTTTTTTCGATGGACCAAACACGCCAGATCAATCGGGTATACTTTTGAGTTTTATGGAATTCACTCAAATTTCTGCTTCTGGCAGTGCCAGATTAGCCATTGAGTAAGAGTTAGCAAATTTTAAGGGCCCCGCGCCTTGGGGCACATACCTATAGCAAAGAAAAAAAAGCACATGTTCATACTATCTATTTGAAATACTTACGTCAAGTAAAATTATCATTCTTTTTTTTCTAGTTATTCTAAAAGTGACCATTGGCCGCATCATATTATGATTTTGCAAGTTGATAACACGACAATACAATACTTACAGAGGAATATCTAGATGCCTATATTGTCTTTAAGTCTATCCTTTCCAAGGAAATTAAATAGCCTCTAAGCTTCAAGCTGTTCGTATAACCCAACCTTTTAGAATAGTTTTCTGTTGATAGTCTATTGGCTACTTTCTTATTAGAAAGTAACGCCTGAGTCACCGATGCCCAATACGGATTCCGAGAGTCTCAGCCAAACGTGATCCTTCGTGTCAAGGCCCTCTCGGATAAGGCAGTGTCTCAGGGGCGGTGTGTTGGTGTCTCTCGACGCCAATGCTTTCAACGCACTTCGATTCAGATGAGTAACGGAGGCCCTACGATACCACCAGATCTGTCGCGGCTCCTGCCGAATTAGAGTGATAGTTGCCGTCCCCTATATACCGGGGCAGTATGGCCGATGTTCCTCTATGGTGCGCCAGTATGGGCGGACACCCTGACTATCCAAACCAAGACCCCGTTGTAACGAAAATCAAGTATAAATTATATAAGCACAAAAAGCCCGACTGCGAACCAACAAAATGGACAAAATTACATCTAGTCTAGTTAAGACCTTTCAAATACACTTTATTGTAAGGACACCAAAAGTTACATGTAAATTGAACAATACGTTTAAGATATCAATGTACAAAGGCGGCCTTATCGCTAACAAGTAATAAGTTTTAAAAATTAAAACCCGACTACGGATAAAATCGCAGTCTAATAATGTGATCTTATAACCAGCGGGCAATCAAGACGCTTCTAACGACACCCTACTTGTCAAATTATGTTAAATAGATTAGAAGATATGCGGGAACATGATCATACATACATACATTCTTGTTAAAATCATAACCCTCCCTCCGTTCCGTAGTCGGATAAAAAGCAATCTCTTCCAGGCAACCCTATTACCTATTGATACCTATTTATTATTTTTATTTATTACATACTAGCTGACCCACGCAGCTCCGCCTGCGCTATTTTTACGTTAACTAAACTTTGAATAACAGACATTCGCATCGAATACATAACCTCATTTTTTATAGTCGGTTAAAATCTGGGACCCACTTTTTACTTGCTCTCCGAAGCACGGACCCGTTTAGTTCAAATGGCGTTAAGCGGTCACCCATCTATTTAATGACCTTACCTAACGTTGCTTAACCAGATCGATTACAAAACCTTGATAACAACTCTCTATGAGTGTTCCCTTACTAATATTTATTATATTATAAAGAAAAATTGATAAAATCGGACCAAGCGTATAACCATGTACCCGTTTTGACTTTAATCCCCTCTCCCAAAAGAACCGTGCTAGATTACGGGATAAAAAGTATCCTATGTCCTACCTCGAAGTAAGATCTCAAATATGCCAAGTTTCATTTGAATCCATTCAGTAGTTTCGGCGTGATGCTCAGCCGTGATACAGACAGACAGACAGACAGACAGACAGACAAAAATTAAAAAAAATACATTTTCGGCCTCAGTATCGGTTATAGAATGCCCTCCAAATATAATTTTCAAAATATCTTCAATGTACAGAATTGGACCTGTTACAGTTTTATTATAAGTATAGATTGATGTTTTTGAAAGTAAAAAAATACAAAATGGCGGCTAACGGCCGTCATATTTTTTTGGAAAAATATATTGCCTATGTCACTCACACAACTAAGCAGTCCTCGCAGTCCATCAAGCCCTTTAGGCTGTAGGCCGTGCCAAAGAAATATACATACATATACATACGTACATATTCTCGAAACACATAACCCTCTTCCTGGGGCATTCGGGCAAAAAAGTAGTAAAGTGTAGCAAATAAATAGCAAATTTTTGTCTTCTGAGAACGTCTAAGTGACCTTACTCTAACAACAGAACCTAAGCAAGTCAAGGGCCCGCGTTCATATTTGCTATGGGCCGCGCACTGGCTTAATCCGGCACTGGCTTCGGGCATTGTATCCAATTTACACAAAATTGCAAAATTGGCGGTTATATACTGCGTTACACGAACTTTAGCGCTTTCTTAATTCGCTTAACATTTAGTGGCATTTTGGAATTAATTCCAAATAAGAATACAAAAAATATTTTTGAGTGTCAACGAAAAGCAGTCCCATTTAGGTAGATAGTAGGTAAACCGTCCAGGTAGGTACCACCGCAGTGTCAGATATTCTGCCGCCAAGCAGCAGTGTGTAAGCATTGCTGTGTTCCGGCGTGAAGGGCACTGTAGCTGGTGAAATTACCGGACACAAAGACTTAATATCTAATGTCTTAAGGGTCGGCAACGCGCTGGTGATTCTTCTGGTGTTGCTAGCGTCTATAGGCTACGGTGGCTGCTTACCATCAGGTGGGCCGTACGCTTGCTTGCCACCTTGGTAGTATAAAAAATAAAAAAAAAAAACTGATATTGAAGATTGAACTATTCATTTTTCTTTTTTTGTTTACAAAGTTTATATTGATACCTAATTAAACCTAGTCACTTCATTAATTTTATTGAAAACGCCTGGCGCAGGCGGTGTCACCAACGCCGGCTCCGTGGCCTGCGCCGCCCCACCGTCTCTCGCTGGTTATGTACAAAAACTACACGTGCAACAACGTTGAAAGTGAAACACCCCGAATTTCCGACTAGTTCAACCAAATGAGATTTAGTCTATGGTAATTATGTACTAGGTTTTTGAATCCTTCAATCATCTAAAACCAAAAAGAATGACGCACATAGCTAAGCGAGGTGCGGCTCGCGCTGCCGCCCCTCGAAGCCTGCCGCCCCGGGCCATGGCCCCCTTGGCCCTAGGGTAAATACGCCCCTGGATAGATCGAATATGCTAGTCTTTCTATATGTAGGTATATAGGTTGGCATCGTGCGCGGTGTATCCATGAGGATTCCACCATCGCAAAAAAATATATAAAAAAAAATAAGGTAAGTATATAGGTTAGGTACTTGTGATTCTCTCTCACAAATAGATCAAATCTCATTCCAGCTAGATAGCTAACATTGGCAGCTAGGTAGCTGGAATACTGTTAAAAACAACTTCTATTTCTAAAATATGATGAGTAAATCAGTTATTAGGATTAATTATTTACTTTGGTAAGATTAATTAAATTCATTCGATCAAACAAATCGACTTCTTTTATCATGCTCACTGAAAAGGGACGGCCCACCGCGTTTGTTTAAAAATAAAAGCAGCTATATTATTGCAACACCCGGTCGCTCCATCCGCTGTAATCTTAAGCAATACTAAGATATTTTTATTTGAATTTTTTTCTAACACTTGGCAGCCATATTCGTGGCCTAATCTCATACTTTCCTAAACACAAATACGAATGTTTTCTGAAGAACAGTGGCGTAGCTACCGGAGGGCTGGACAGTAGCTGGACTCTGACTTACAAACTATAAATTGAACTAGTGAAAATTTCTCCAACATTCGGAATGTAAATAAACCAGATGCCAGGAACGCGACTATAATAATGACAACTTATTTGAAATCTATGACGAATCTGGATTACGACTAATCTGGAGTCTACGTCGAATTCGGAAAACGACGAATACGGAACAAACTATTTTTAACCGACTTCAAAAAAGGAGGAGGTTCTCAATTCGTCTGTATATATATATTTTTTTTTATGTATGTTCGCGCATAACTCTGTCAATTATGAACCGATTTGAAAAAATCTTTCTTCCATTCATTCTTCAATCCATTGATTGGGTCCCATAAAAAAATTATTGCTTAGTAATAAGTAGTTCCTGAAAAACAAGAATGGTGACTGCGCACTGAGAGCTGCAGGAAAGCCTATATCGATGACTTTATGTCGCTTTCTGGCAAATATTTACCAATTTCAATGATTCTTTCTTTATTCGAAAGAAGAAACCACTGTATTAAATCTGTATGAATTTTATCACAACCGGATAAGAACTTCCTGGAGGACCACGAACAATGTGGAGGAATTTATCTGGTAAAAACCATAAAACTGATGTTCTCCATTACATTACTCTGACAATTATGAACCGATTGCGATGATTCATTTTTTATTCGAGAGAGTAAACTGCTATGATGATTCCATGCAAATTTCATTACGACCGCATATTTTTTTCTCAATAAACATGAATTATGTAAAACTATGTAGACGATAATGTGATCATAACCTACCTAGATAATTTTACGGTTTTCGATGGTTCAATCTTTATACACACATCAAAAGTGTCTAGGGATCAACATATATTTTTGCAATAACTTTTCTCCTGATTGATATTAATTAAAATTTTCTTTAAGGATTCATCAAATAAAGTGTTTTCGTTTGTCACAGTAACGATAAACCAAGTCACCTTTGCATTAATAAAGAAATTTGCCATTTTCCTAATAAAGGGATTTTTGACATTTGAACCACTAACACAAAAGTTCGAAAAAAAGACTGAAATAACAGTTTTCTTTAAAATTTTATTGGGTAACTTAAACAATTAATAATCCGTGTTTCTACCGCGAACACTAACAACACAAGAACATCGGTTTGGCATACTCAAAATGAGTTCATCCAAATCACGCTGTGGAATGGCCGCCCATGTTCGTTGCAACAACAAAAAAAGGTCTTCTTGCGACTGGATACCCTCCATATTCGGCAGAGCTCTTCTCTGTAGCATATCCCATGCATGCTCAATCGGGTTCAAGTCTGGCGACTGAGCAGGCCAGGGCAGGACATTGATGTTAGCTGCGGCGAGAGTCTGTCTTACAACTCTTGCGGTGTGCGGTCGTGCATTATCATGCATTAACTGAAATAAGGGACCGATTTGCACTTGTAGAGGAACGATGACGTCTGATACAATCGTCTCAGCATAAATTTGAGCGTTGAGGTTGCCTCTGATCCAAATCAACTCAGTTCTTCCGCCGATCCAAATACCCGCCCATACCATGATGGTTCCACCACTATAAGGATGGACTTCCTGGCAGGATTTTAATCGCTGTTGGCGTCCAGGGGTTCTCCAGTGTCGTATACGTCTTGTATCCGGTCTCATACCAAAACGAGACTCATCAGAAAAGCACACGAAACGCCATTGTTCTTCTGCCCATTTTTTTGCCCAAAAATGCTTGATCCCTAGACACTTTTGATGTGTGTATATGAAAATATCACTAAAAAGTTTAAAATAAAATCTTTTTAAAAAAAAATTGAACCGACTTCAATATCACTGAAAAGTATAAAATAATTTAAATATTATTGAAGTTGGTGCCAAATATACACAGCCGGTAAGCTAACACCAACTTCAATAATATTTAAATTATTTTATACTTTTCAGTGATATTGAAGTCGGTTCAATTTTTTTTTTTAAAAGATTTTATAAATAGTTTATTCGAGGCCATAGTTTATTTTTTGCCCCAGTTCCTTTGGTTTCCTAGCTACGCCACTGCTGAAGAAACACTTATGCTGTCGTGTTGTCATGATGCGTCGTCGGTCCCATAGGTACATCTAACGTACCTACTGCAAGAAACTCCTTAATAATAATAATGTTCTCCTGGCCGATATGACCACATCGGCCAATCTTTCTTTCGCAAGATCAGCCATCTACTCGGGAGATATTATAGTGCAGTGAATGCGTACACGTACACAAGTGCACTCTCTCTTCCTTTTACCTCTCACAATTCAATGGGACGGAAAACCGACACGACCGGGGAGAGATAAGGCGCAAGACCGACTTTTTACATGCCCATTCGACGCATGGATTATCATACCTTACAGACATTCGGGTGATCGGCCTGCATTGTCCTAGCCTGTAAGGAACAACTACACAAAGTTGTTTCTCTCCGCGGGATTCGAACCCACGACCTTCAGTTTGCAAAGCAAGCGGTTTCCCACTGTGCCACGGAGGCTACGAAAATGTGTCTCTAAACATACTACTCGTAAATATTTTTATTATTCATCCTAGTGAAGAAAATACAAGCAAGACGTTCGTTTGATGGGAAGCGTCACGTCTGTAAACAGCTGCATTGCATAGCACTGCTACTTGTCACCCAAGACAGAAACAGTTATTAAGTCCTTTGTGTCCGGTAATTATACCCACTACAGTGGCCTTCACGCCGGAACACAGCAATGTTTACACACTGCTACTTGGCGGAATAATATCTGACACTGCGGTGGTCTACCTGGACGGTCCCTTGCACATGGGACGTACCAGTGTGTGTGTTTTTTCTTAATAATTAATAGGTTTGCGCTTGACCACAATCTCACATGATGGTAAGTCTTCACTTACCATGTGGTCTAGGATGGACCGCGCTTACACATAAGATGCCTGTTCACTCTGGACTTGAATACACCCAAGTTATATTTATCAGGGAAAACGTTGTCCGGGAGGGTGTTCCACAGCTTGGCCGTGCGCATGAGGAAAGAAGAAGCGAAACGCTTAGTGCGGCAAGTTGGAGTGTTAACGACAAAGTGGTGGAGACCCTGCCGGGTCCTGGTAGTTAGTCCGGTAAAAGAGAGGGGATGGTGGAACAAGGTCAAAAAGTGCTTGAGCGCATTCACCGTGGAATAATTGTTGCAGTTTTTCATTAGGCTTTTATAATAGGTACTTCTCACACTAAATAAAACTACCAAGTATTAAATAACATTCTTATTACAGTTTATTACCAATATCACAGATCCTACAGCTACGAGAAGCCAAATATTCCTATGTTTCTCTTGAAATGTATAAATCGTCGTTCTAACATTAAAATTTGTGAATTATGTGCATATTTACTCATACATATTACCTACAGTTGGGCCTTCTCAGCAAATCGAATGATCCTGACAAAAGCACCACTGTGATAAGGTAGCCATTATACTACAGGCATTGATATTGTTATCGATTCTTTACGTCTACAAAATTTCAGACGTGTAGAAATTTAATTAAGGAACGATAATTATCGTTATTTTAATTAAATTATAAGATTAGTACTTACCGGGATTCCGCCCAGAATACGCTTCAGGAATGATAACTCCTACTGTGGCCTCGGAGTGGCGGATTCTGGTAAGCCGGATCGAACACGATATCTCTCTGCCAGCAGTAGTGTGCGGTAGTTATGTTGGCGGAGAAATCGACGTGGAAGCCTGTAGCCTCCTGCAAGACCGGTCATTTTTCAGAAGGCGGGCATAGAGTGTGAACGAAAGGGCGGGTCGACTAAGCGAAGTCAACAGCGTCCGATGCTAATAGAAATGAGACGAGGTGTTCACTGCCTTAAAGAGGGCTCTTACTGCCGCACTCACAAACATCAATTAACTTTAATTACAATTAAGTTATTTTTTGTCCGACTCTCCGAGTCTCTTATGATTATCTTTTAATATTAATTTCGAGATTATTGATATATCTAACTCACTTTTTGCGCATTAAGTATTACTTGACTTCGAAAGTCGAAATAATCCATTTTCAAAATATGACATGATAATTAACCATAGTTTATGTTTGTAGGTGCGGCTGTTAGGTCGCGGATGCACAGGGTGGAGAAACTCTATGGGAGTGTCCTAATAGAATGCGATCACGCGATCATCGCGCGAACGAACGACGCGACCAACGCGCGATGACTGGCGAATGTTCGCGCGACCGCTAGTTAGGACACTCGTTCGACGTCCATATGTTTGAGATTTCATCGCGCCATGGTCGCGTCGTTCGTTCGCGCGATGATCGCGTGATCGCGTTTAGTTAGGACATCGCCTATGCGTCCCTCCGACGGGCGACCGACGATGACACGGTGTGGCGTACACCGCGATATTGCGAACACTATCCTATTACATCCTCTTTGGCGAACACCCGAGAGTGCCGATGAGTGTGCCCGGAACTTGAAGGGAATGTTCGCAACGTGCTTTTGCAGCAAGCGTGTATGTCTTATCCCACGTGTGCTCTAGCAAGCGTCCGGCGTTGGAGAAACTCGAGCATAGTCCTACCAGAGTGCCTAGAGTCAGCGTTGATAAAGGCCACCGGGAAGGGATGGTTTTGTGGGTAAAAATCCCGGCATCCGCTCCAATGGAGACCGGGGGCATTAAGGTACGTACCCACTACGGTGTTTGTTAATTAACAATAATAATCAGTGACATTGTTTAATAGAAACATTACCGTTGTTTCGTTACCTACTAAGTATAAAATAATATACTACCTACATATTCGAAATACATTTCCATAAATAACTAATTATTAGGGGGAGGCCTTTGTTCAGCAGTGGACCTCTTCCGGGTGATGATGATGATTAACTAATTATAACGAAAGATAAGAACTGACTTTAAATGAAATTATGTGTACATGATTAAATAAGTAAAATAAATGTATTTTTATAATTTAATTTAATTTATTAAGGATCGCCAACATTACATACATTATCAAAAATGAAGAACATGAGCACAGAACATGAGTTAAATGTTGTAATAATTATAGGTAACCACGACATGCGCAAATACAAGTGCGATAACAACCTGGATAATAAAATAGTTGTTACCAATCATTAAACATTAAATTATCAAACAGAATTAATTAAAATGAAAATAATTGAAAGAAATGAAATGAAAAGAGAATTTATAATAGATAGAACACAAAAATTGCCAAATATCTTAAATTAAAACTACTCGTAGAATAACTAACTACATACCTGTAGAATAAGAAGAAAATAGATAATAGAATCAATAGAATCGATAGAATCAAAGAAAAAAAGATAGATACACATATATATATAAATACGTATATATATTTGCATTAAAATGTCATACAGTGTCAGCTAAAAGACTCATCAAGGATTTACGAAACTTAGTCACACTATCAGAAAATATATCGATATCATCGGCAGCAGTCTTATGTAAAATGTTATATTGCTTAAACAAACGACTGATTGGTGAATTAAGGCCCAGATTAATGTAATAATTGCGAACATAAAATGGAGCATATTTTTTTTGCCTTGGGATATTTTTGGGGATATTAAGATTAAGTTTGGAAACTAGCTGTGGGCTGTCTATGTGTGTATATAAGTAATAATAAGCCGTGCTATCCGCTGCTGGTGGTCCTAGTCAGTAACTAACCACAGTTGTTGCTATGGGCGTTGAACCTGCGACCTCGGGTTTGGAAAGCTAGCTGTTTCCCACTGCACCACAGAGGCTACAAGCATACTCAAGAAAATTTGTTGGTACATAAATGAACAAGCCATCTTTGTGTGATCATTACGCAATTTTAATATTAACTCTGTGATTATTATAAACATTCAATACATCCTACACGTTCATCTGAGAGCCTCCTTTTGTGAAATAGCTTTATTAATAAACAATTTCACCAAGAAAGTTGCTTTTTCACACACTCATAACGTTGATTGTAATAAAGTAAACATTCTTATCTATGCTTGCATTAGATAAACATTCACGAACAAAATGACATCTAAAATGTGGTCGCGGAGGTTGCAAACTTATCTGTACTGGTGGCGGTAACGTGAACTAAGGGGTTTATTATGACAACGACGTGTAGTTTGACAGTTTCATAATAATCATAATCAATTATTGGTAAATTTGTTTTACACGTCAGTTACGATATTTAGTTTACAAAAGTCCAAATAATAATAATACATGTTAATATCATTCATATGTCGTAGATTAGTCTCATAAGTATGTCGTAGATTACACTCCTATCGGCAAAAATAATTTTGTCAGGCTGTGGCTTGTAAAGAAATAGCGACACAAGGGCGCTATTTCTCGCTATCACATTCTGGACCGTGACACCAAATCTAGTTTAAATATTATATCGATGTATGCTTGTAATCCAAACAAAATGCAGTTAAAGATACTTATATGAAATACTGACGTTAAATATATAAACAACATTCGAATTGAGAACCTTCTCTTTTTTTAAGTCGTTCTGTCGATTTTTTTAATTTTTTTTTTTAAATCCGTACCTACTTACTCGTAACTATATTAAGTACTTATAATAAGATGGACAAATTCTCACTACAGTTCTAGCACGATATCGCAGTACTTAACTGGTGATATGGCAACTCAATCATTTTTTCTTTCATTCACAAGTCAATTTTCCCCTGGTGGTCTTCAAATGCACTGCAAGGGCCGCGCTTAGATAATAACGAGCCAATTTCATTTCTCCAGCTAGACATTGACACTGGAAAGATCATTGCATATTTAAGGCAATCTGACTCAGTGGCGGTCCGAGAGGGGGGGTCGTAGGGGTCATGACCATTACCAAAATCCATATTCGTACACGGCAAAATTGTCTAGGTACAAGATCAACGGGACCGTCACATATGACCGTCTATTCTATTGGCCGTCCTATATGAGTTAGAGTAGAGCTATATGCTCCAGGGGTGGAAGTGTTAAAGGGCATAACGCCGCGAGTAACTTCGGAGAAAGCGCAGCACACTCTTGACACCCCTGAGTCAATCACACCGTTGTTGCTCTCTTTCGTCATCGGACGATCATTTGGGGAGCCCATCTAGTGGGTGGCAAGCCACCACTTGGCACAAAATAATTATGGACGTAATTCCATAATTACGACGGGGTCACTTGCCATCAAGTGACCCCGGCCTTTGCAATAACCCAGTCGCCAATCCACCAAATGCTCAACCCCATAAACCTAGAATTCTTTTCACATGCTTGCAATAGTCCTTACCACCCACCGAGGTCAACTGCTGTAATTTCATCATTGTGCCAGTTGACCCCGGGAGTTTTTTTTTTATTGTACACCAAAAGTTACATGTAAATTGAACAATACGCTGAAGATATCAATGATGTATGACTTCTTTTAATATTAATTAACCATATTAGTCTGTGTTAATAACTATGTAACACATTCACCAACGACTCTACCACGGACTATACCTACCATTCTAACGACGTGTTTTCACTAGAGACGTACATTACTGCTACCCCTTACAAACATCATGGTCAGCTTGCAATCGTCCTTGAAAATGACGTCATCAAATGTAGTCGGTGGAGCTGCGGCTTGCGGCTGCGGGTGCGTGTCGCACGTCTGTCGATGCGGAGCGAGTTGCGGCGTTGCGGCAGGGCGCCGTGTCACGGCTGCGCACTGACGCCCGGCGCCCGTCCGCAGTCGCCAATATCAGGCACCGTGTCGCGGACTTCGCGGAGCGCGCGCCACACGATCGTCGAAATATCGACGCGCGTATGTAAACGCGTGGACACCCATTTACAGCGAAATTCTGTGCAGTAATTAGTGCTTACTAACACTACATTACCGGATTTTTAAATAACATTGTTACAACCGATCGGCTGGTGCACTTTATCTGTTTATCAGTGAACGTAGCGCGCATTTCTATGTGAGTATGTTTTGCTGTATCGTATTTATTTGATTTCAGACCCGTGCGGACATTCGTTTGAGTTTCTTATCTCGTACAAATATAATAAAAAAGTGCACTAAATTGTTAGTGAATGTCGATTCTGGCAACGTATATATATGTTTGTTAAGTAACTAGGGTACTAGTGTAACGGTATATGCATACGCCTACTTTTGAAAAATATTGTTTTTTGATCTAAGTACGTTAGTAATAATAATTTTTTAACAATTTGGACAAAATCAATTATCAACATATACTAACTACAGCATTCATTGTTTTCATAGTGCTAAATAAAAATCCACTCCGCAAATAAGTAGTCAAAATGGCAACTCTTTTATTACCTATTTACTTACCTATTTTATCTGCGCAATGCAAGTATATTACGTACATACTTACATACCTAGTTAATCGTAAATATTCGCAATTGTTTAGGTGGTATTTGGGTGGTATGCATACCCTAGGGATAATAACAAATGGTGTTGTAAGTATTGGATATATGACTGTATAATTATTATAGCGGTTTCGGACTCTGAGAATAACATTAATTCATATCAATACTGTCTTTTGTTGATCATCTGTTTTCTATTGATATAATTTAAATACCTTCTTACCTATAAAATACAATAAAGCAAAAACATCACTGCTGCAATAAATAAATGTAGGTACTTACCTAATGCTGTTGGTTTAGTGTTTAGACTCCCTGGCTGCTACCCAATACGTCGTGGGTTTGATTATACCGCCAAGTGTCTGAATGTTATTTATCTATTTAAGTAAGGATTTACAAAAAAAGGATATAAGTATTCATCATCATCATTTTCATCATCATCCTCCTTCGAACGCCGCAATGAACGACAATTGGCTATTTGCATCCACCGGTTACCTGCGATGCGCACAATGTCGTCTGTCCACCTAGTGGGAGGCCTACCTACGCAGCGTCTTTCGGTACGTGGTCGCCACTCGAGAACCTTTCTTCCCCAACGGTTATCGGTTCTCCGAGCGACGTGGCCTGCCCATTGCCACTTCTCCTCATTACGGATTCTGTCGCGCAAATAAACTCCGAACATAGCTCTCTCCATAGCACGTTGTGTGACTATGAGCTTCTCTAAAAGACCAGCAGTTAGTGACCACGTCTCAATACCATATGTCATCACTGGCAACACACACTGGTTCCATAGTGCAAGCTCTGCCTAGTTTGGGATCAGATGACCGTGTGTGGATTGTCCCAGAATATTATACTATAGCTTTTTTTTATTTCCGACGACAATAGACTGCAGCCGGAAGATATTCCTTTACTTTTTCCTTCATATGTACTCGTATATGAAGTTATTATTATTTATGTACAAGCAATATATTCAATATCTACTCAGCTCTATGTGGGCTACAAATTCAGGTACAGTCGGACTGAAAAAGTTTAGGTACTTATTACATTTCGAATTCGATTCCATCTCAAACTGTATGCAATAAGGTCTAAGATGATGGCATATCAGCATTGCGAAATGATTGTAAAGTAGCGAAATAGCAACCAAATTTAGTTAGAGAGCCAGTGGACGGCTAACGACACATAATTGAGGAAAGCCTAAAATTTCCTCAATTATTTTCTCCCCACGAGACCCGTCTCGTGGTCAGCAGGTACCTACAGCAGATTAATTGAGAAAATTTTAGGCTTTCCTCAATTATGTGTTGTCAGCCATCCAATTAGCAACCAGATTTAGTCATGGGATACTCATCCCAACTTATCTGTCCTACCGTAGTTGTGGTATAGTATACGGGTATGCGACCCTGGCTTCCCTAGCTATTACTGTCCCATCCCTTGCCCTCCTGGGTGGTAATATCCTACTTTTCCTATTTCCTTTTTACACCACCTATCCTTCCCTTTCCCTCGTTATTCGTGAGAACGCAATGGTTAATCATAAAATAATTTAATTAACCAAAATGGCGGCGATGTGGTTCGCCACCCATCACGTCTCGTTTCTCACGGGGGCGAAAAGCGGCCCATGGGCTCTGCCCACCCCTACGGGAAAAAGGCGTAAATATACATATGTGTGTATGTATGTGTTGTCAGCCGTCCACTGGCTCTCTAACTAACCGTCAATGATTTTTTGATTATCTCCGTATATTAAAATGTTTTTTACATAGTACCTACTTAGTAATGTATATGTTAGTTCCTATCCACCCTTGTTAGTATTCGACTTGGTTATTATTAGAAATGGCGATTTATGCCTTAGAGTATTTAGAAAAAATGTCACAGCTATAGGAATAAAAACATGTAAGTAGTTAAGTATATGGATATGTCAAGCAGATTTCTATTGATGGCAATCAATACCATTTTTTTTTTTTTTGGGAATGATAGACGCTGTTTGCCGCAGATGGCCATTACAGCTTCACCGGACAATAGGAGGCGAGCGCTCTAGCCTTAACGGCAAAAAGTAGCGACGAGCTCAAGGGCACCTCAGGGAGGCACGGCCTCGGCTTGGGCTGTCGCTTAAGATAGGGCTGAGTTTACCACCGGTTCACAACGCGCCCCCACTGAGAAGAACCGGCAAGAAACTCAGTGGGTCAATACCATATCACTTGTCACTGCGATTTGCTACCCTCTTGTCATTCTCCAGCCTGTCCAGACCAACTTCAGATCCAAACACATTTTTTTTTAAAATGTCAGTACCTAACGTCGTTTTCCAGCTAGCTGCCATCTGCCAGCTATGTTATGATACGTCATGAGGCCTAAATGGTAATGCTTCGGTTAATGATTGCTTGGTCATGAATAATGTAATCAGGGGCGAACCACGCCATATTTCCAGGCCGTAGATCCAAACTCCGGGACTGTTTCTGAGAATTTCTTCTCAGACGGCCCCGCTGTATACATATTTGAACCCATGGCGTTACGAAGGGCATCCACATTTGCTCCAAGCAGATTACCGAGTCCCGAGGGTTGTAGTAGGTCCCAAGAACACCTTCGGTATAGCTGGACATGGATTGTGGACACTAGGTAGACGTTCATCGAGTACGGTGGCGACTTTAGGAGGACGGCGGAGGAGTTGAGACCCCCGTCCCCGTGAGCACCGTGTCAGGTTCCCGGGGGTACAAAGCGTCTCCCGGTGGCGGGCTCAAAGGCAAAGGGGCTCCTGGTGCAGACCCCATCGGAGAGCCCGGGGTGCTAAATAGACTTGACAACGGTCTCAAATGACGAGCGGCAGTTTATTTCATCTGTGTTTGGGCAATTATCTCGCTTACCATTAGGCAAAAGTCTTGCTCGTAAGCAAGTGCTAAGACCATCCCAACCCGGGCTATAATAGTCATAGCTCATGAAACCACAGATATATAACTGTGCATGAAACTCACGTATTAAAGTTGAAAAATAGTGTTATTAAATCCCTAAATATGGTTGAAGGGAGTGATGGCTGCTGCTCGAGTCAACTCGTGCGCGGGTGCTGCTTGGGGGGACTGGTCCGACTACTATCCCCTTGGCATTTTAGTTTTTTGTATTCCCGTCGTATTTTTGTTTTATTTGATATTTTGAACGGCAGGACACACTGTCGCTGGTGCTGATCTAATTGTAACAAGACAAACTTTGTTTAAAAAAAATATGTGAAAAAATGACAAGCCCGCTTAGTTTCTTGCCGGATCTTCTCAGTTGAGGCCGCGTTGTGATCCGGTGGTAGCTTTTAAAAAATTGACCAATCAAAAGTGCGTTAAGCATATTTGAAATAAAAATTTTGAATTTTGTATTTTAAGTTTTGCTCTACATTCATTTTAAATTTTACTAAAAACTGTTTTTGAGTGCAGTTACCACAAAACAAAGACTATTAAGTCTAAACTAATGCTATGCCTACATGTACCTATTCATTAAAAAAGTTGTTAACAGTTAAGTTGAGTGTTATCTAATAAAGTACATAAACGTGCTCTATATTAATTGCAAATTTCCCTATAAACTATTTTTTAGTGCTTGTGGCACTAAAAAACAAAGACTGTTTAGGCTTTTGGATGGTCAAACTCAAACTCAAAAATCTTTATTTCAAATAGGCTTAACGCTAGCACTTTTGAATCGTCATTTTTTAAAAGCTACCACCGGATCACAACGCGGCCTCAACTGAGAAGATCCGGCAAGAAACTCAGCGGGCTTGTCATTTTTTCACTTTTTTTTAAACATTGTTTTGTTACAAATGAATCGACATTAACGATAGTGTGTCCTGCCGTTCGAAACATAAAGCAAGGGAAAAAAGAAGAAAACAGTAAATTACGGCAAAAATTACAACAAACTAAAAGGCCAAAGGGATAGTAGTCGGACCAGTCCCCCCAAGCAGCACCCGCGCACGAGTTGACTCGAGCAGCAGCCATCACTCCCGTCAACCATATTAGAGGGAAGGGGGTGACCCGCCACACGAAGCCGCCACAAGCAAAGACTTTTCGATGGCGAGCATGACCGAACCAAAATCACAGTGGCTCACATTTAACTTCTGCTGTTAAGCAGTACCTCGTCAGGCAAGACACAAAACACTTTCACATAGTATTTATATTATAAATTAATTGATTTGTGCTCACTGAAAGTAAGTCGAAGGCATCTTAATAAAAGAACTGATTGAATTATAAACCCATTTGACCAAGTACAGGTTTGTTTCTTACATACGTATACATACATAAGGTATATGTAGGTACATATCTACATACACTGCTCACAACATTTCATATACGCTCATGACATCCAAGGTTAGAAACACCACCATAAATGATAACCACAATTAGGTACCGATCGTTGATGGATCGCAAGCTATGCTATATTTTCTTATTTAAACGCATAAATGCCCCGCTGTTTAAGTCCGTAGATCAGACATGCCTAAAATAACCAATATAACTACATGATTCTACTGTGAGTAATTTATATTTGGCAAGTATCTGCTCAAAATAATAGTCAACAACAGACAATTAGTCAATGAGACATTCATGAAAATTGTGACATTGGTAGTTTTAAACTTTTCAGTAATAGTAATGAATAATAAAGTACCTACTACGTGACATCATCATCATGACCAGCCGGAAGACGTCCACTACTGAACATAGGCCTCCCCCTTGGAACGCCACAATGAACGACAATTGGCTATTTGCATCAACCGGTTACCTGCGACGCGCACAATGTCGTCTGTCCACCTCGTGGGAGGCCTACCAACGCTGCGTCTTCCGGTTCGTGGTCACCACTCGAGAACCTTCCCAACGGTTATTGGTTCTCCGAGCGAAGTGGCCTGCCTATTGCCACTTCAACTTGCAGATTCTGATTATGTCTGTGACCTTGGTCCTTCGACGAATCTCCTCATTACGGATTATGTCGCGCAAAGAAACTCCGAGCATAGCTCTCTCTATAGCTCGTTGTGTGACTCTGAGCTTATCTAAAAGGCCAAAAGCTATGGACCACGTCTCAGTAGCATATGGATTCACTGGCAACACACACTGGTTAAAAACCTTCGACTTCAGGCACGTGACATCACAGATAGATTATTAATTTATAATATTACTCATTTTAATATTGCGCACAAACTCGGTTAGTCTTAGTATGTTATCACTTAATATCACACAGACTGAGTTTTTTATACCATAAGCTCGGAAGTCCTCTCTACCTACGTAGTACTTACTACCTCGATGGTATTAAATGGCTTTAGGCACAACAAATGAACAATGTGCAACTCATCACTTAGGTCAAGAACGATGGTCAAGAACTGCACATTTTAAATGTCAAGCTCTTGCCACCTATACACAGATTTTGGAGTGATTTATGACTCAATGGCATCAAGTAAACGTGAGTGGACTGCATCACACCTCTATCTTCCCCATAGGGAAGTATGTATGCATAATCGTTTGATGTTTTGTTCCAGAATAAGTTCGCAGAACGGCCTCGTGCGTATTACGTGCTCGATTGAATTATTTTTTCGCCCACACATTGCTATCGTTCACATGTCTGTCAATTATAATACACATGTGACCGGCCGCGGCTTCGCCCAGACCTTTCCCTACTTTACTAAACCGTCGTACTTGTATATTTTATACTTCATATTATGTATTAAACACCTTAATGGAATAACAATAATAAACGAATACATAACCAGCACGCACACATATACACACCGACACACACGCTGTTACACACGCACCTCACACACACAGTACCACACATACACACTGTACCATACATACACGCACACATACACTCACACAATCTCAAAAGCAAATGCAAAATCACATTCACATCTGACTACATTAAGTTAGTTACACATAAGAAATTATTTGGTATGCTGTGTATAGAGGGGAGACCTGGTGACCTGTATGATAGGTTAACCTAGTTCAGGCACCAGTCTCTTCAATACAAAGAAAACAACGACCTACCATGTAAGATCAACTATTAGATTAACTCATATTTTAACCTTTGTATTGTGGAGTGAATAAAAAACCTCTCGAAAGCAGTTCTTTAATGGATGTTGAAAGCCCTCTCGGAATAAATCTCTAAAGGATGATGAAAACTCATTGTGTAATTTAGAAGAAGTAAACTAACAAACGGATGGGAGCAGATAGCAACTCTATTATTTTGTATGGATAAAGTCTAAATAGTCTAATAGTTTGACGGGCCTGTTGGTCTAGTGGTTAGACACCCTGTCCGCTGACCAATAGGTCGTGGGTTCGATTCCCACCAAGTGTCTGGGCGTTTTATCTATATAAGTATGTATCTACAAAAAAAAGTATATAAGTATTAGTATCAGTTGTCTGGTTTCCATAGTACAGGCTCTGCCTAGTTTGGGATCAGATGACCGTGTGTGGATTGTCTCAGAATATTATTATTATTAGTTAGAGAGTGGAGACATACTTATACTATGTATTTACAGAATTTAGTTTGGACAGTTAATTAAAATAATATGATCTTCCAGTATCCCTAGACGCTTAAGCTGTTCTGCCGGGTTTCAAAACATTCTATTTTTTACCAACCTATTTCAATAGTACGAGTATGTAGAAATCGCTCTACATAGAAATTTTTACCTTTACCGACATATATAAATTCTTTGTCTTTCACTAACTCGTTTATGACTTCGACTAATAAAAAAAATGTCAAAAAAATGTTAATTTAGATACAGACAGAATGTCCATCAATCCAAATAGAGGGGTGGTCTACCAGATTCTAATCGTAAAGTTTAAAAAACAGTTGCCATTTGGATGAATAGGTATCGTGAAACTTTGGATTTCCAAACGGTTTGAAGAATAAGATTGAAAGCATGTAGCTTTCAAACTTTCAATGCGTATGAACACCATTTGGGAATAGTCCAAAACACAGGAAATATGTGATTATTACACAGCCATTTATTTTCTTATTCTTTTTGTTGCAATACTTTACGCTAAAGATAACAAAACGAATTGTAGCAAGTGCGTGACAGTACTATAAATTATAGTGTCGATACTTATGCGGCCGAACGGCAGAATCGTCATAGTTTCTGTTATTGAGTGAGTACCTACTTCCATTCCATTCGAAATTCATCTTTTATTAAATATACAAAACGGACATCACGTCGGTGGCTAGCTTAATGTATTTTAATAATAATGGGTTCGAATACCCCTGTATGTATACTGGGGTATTTGTTTTTACGACTCAGTAAATAATCATGAGTGTTATGCCACTTTTATCTAATCTTATTGTTTAAACATGGGAAATTGCTCACCATTATATAGTTTCTTGATTTTTTTTCTATAATATCTACTTAATATACCTGTTAGTTACATGAGAAGTAGATACTTAGATACTTATACTACTAGAATTCTTTTACTTATTTATTGATAAAAAATTCGTAACTTACATTTAAATTCAAATGTTCAGGTATTATTATCTAGTGTACCTACAGTTAGTTTGGCTATAAGTGCTAAATAGTAAAATATCCCAACTATGTAGGTAAGTATAATACATGAGCATAATATATGGTTATTTAAAAAATATTCCCCCTCATGCTAGGTTTTTAGTTTAAAGTTATAAGTACCTTACTTTCATCAGTGATCACACCACCGTAAGCAATTTTTACTATGCTTGCTCACTATTCTTAATAATATAATACATACTTGCGTGATTTATTATTTAATTTAAATGTATTTTTAGGCATGTAGAGAAAATACAAAAAATATTTTAAGATGATATTCTCTTCAAATATAGCTAATATTTCCACTTCGTTAATAATAAAGGTCGATTATTATTATTAAATACAAGACTTACTATTATTTTGTTATCATAAAATACCTATTGAGTTAAACCAAAACATACACTTACCTCACAACATATTCCCAAACATTATGCTAGCATAATGTAAACAATGGCACTGACATTCACAGCTATTGCAGTCAATGATTCAATTAGAGCTCAATCGATTGATATACTTACATCGATTAGGCATATACGAAAGAGACTTGAATTTAATAGGTACCTAGTGGAAATACAGTCCCAGACATGAAGATGCTTCGTTAGTCGGGTGGGGTCACACTAAAAGACAAATTAAGAAACGAATACATCCGTGGAACCTTTAAGGTTTCGTGCATCTATCTATAAGTACATATAAAATCACTTGTCCTCACTGACTGACTGATTCATCAACGCACAGGCCAAACTGCTGGACCTAGAAAGCTGAAATTTGGACAGTAGGTTCTTCTTATGACGTAAGCATCCACTAAGAAAGGGTTTTTGAAAATTCGACTCCTAAAGGGGTTAAATGGGGTGTTTTCTTTTGTATGAAACTTTTTATTTTATGGTTCGATTGACTTGAAATTTTCTGAAAATAAAATAAAATAAATCAATACGTGTTTCGCGAATTTACAAAAACAACCTTTGGGGGTGCGTTAGGGGTTGGTAAACATTGTAAAAAAATAGCGGACGAAGCCGCAGGGAATTGCTAGTCGCTGATAAGATGAGAGAAGCCCGTCTGCATCGGTATGGCCATGTTATGGAGCGAGAGGATGACCATAAGTTCATCCACACTTAGATTAGAAAAGGGGAAGCGAGACCGCAACCTGGATACACTCTATAAAGAATTATCTCAAAAAAGCAAAAACAACAACAGCTACCTATAATCATGTGTTGTGGCGCTGTGGTACCAGGAGGTTAGACCTCAAACTGGGATAAAAGCCAGCAGCAAGAAGAAGAAGTGCAAATGAAGCTTTAAATGACTACGATTTGTTATCAATTCATCAGTAAGAAAGGTGTGGCAAAGCGGGATAACACTCCCAAAATATTTGGGCCTCCCGACTAAGGAAGTATTACAAACATACAACGTTGTATTTACTATACCACCAGCTCATATGGTAGTGGTATAATATAGTTATCTTACTTTTACTTGGGATAGAGATGCAGATATACGCAGTCTCTATCTGCGTTCCTTTTTCTCAATAAAAATGAAAATACGACTATAATAGAGAACCAAGATGCAGATACAATATGGTGATGTCAACTGAGGGTCATCCTGATTCGTTCCTTATGTTGCCGGCGCGGCGCGGCGCTGTGATTCCTTTGTTTTAATATTTAAAGTACTACAACATCAATATATTTGAGTGTGCCAACCAAACCATCTAAACTAAACAAATGTTTATAAAGAGCCACCATTCGACTCACAATAGATACAATAGTAAAAACTTGCCCATGTTAATAAATATTAGTGCCACGTAGATACCTACTAATTTGTCTGCCTCCTGCCTTCATTACTACTATCACTTCCTCACACATTCCTCACATAAGTAATTAGCTAGTTGGCGACCTATTTTTTATCATCTTACTTAAAGATAACGCATGTTCTAATTAATGTGTTTGCATATCTCAACGAATTAACTATGGTGGGATGTTTAGAAAAACAGATAATTCGTTTACAAACTTTCAGCCAGACTTGAATAGAATGCCATTGGGCCATGAGGTTTGTATGTAGGTATTTGACGCGCACGCCGGACTTGTGGAACTGATAAAATGTTAATTATCCCCGTAACGTTACAAATCGCAAATAATGGTAGCCAATCTTTCATTGTCATAAATCGGCTAGAGATTATTTATCACAAATACAGATTTGTACGTACAGACGTAAAAGGGCAAACTTGTGACGATACTATCGTATTACCGCTACTTGAGTTATTAAGTTAGTTTTATTTAAACTTAACATCAATGACAACAACTATAGGATACATTTTGGAGAGTGTGCGCAGGAATTACATGATTTGATTCCACGATCCTTTTTCTATCATCGGACAACGAGATGCATGGTGAATCCGCATCCATACGTTGTGAATGTTCCATCATCATTCATCTTCCTCTAGTAGCTAGTCGAGTTTCACCGTCTCAGCTTCCATAAAAGCCTACACCATGATTATCACTGTGCCCCAAATACCTCATTTTCAGTAGTGCAACTGATGAGACCTCATTTTCTTCACAGCCTGAGGGTGTGTTTTCACCGAGCCTATGCCACTTAGTAACAACTAGTTTACTTACTAAGTGGTAGGTATTATTCGGACACTCTAGCAGTGCACTAACACTGCCTTTATCATACCGAGCACTAGCCAGTTCTAAAACAATTTTTGGGATAAAACGGGTCCAATCAACATTGTGCTTATTTGAGATGACCCTGAATTTCTATAAATCCGTAAATCCTCTTTAAAAAAATCTGAAATGCCCATCGCTATGAATCTCCGATACATCAAATTTCTCTTTACTATTGAACTCTTTTAATAGCAACTCTCTCTCTTACTTTTAGTTTCTATGATAAGTTACACACACTGCAAACTCCGGAGATTACGATATGTTTATTACTCGTAAGTACGAGTACAAGTGTATTGGCTTAACCAAAATAGTCGCAAGCAATAATCCAAAAAAAAATAAAGACCTAAAACATGAAAGCGCGGCTGGAAAGAAAAATAATTATCAGATCAAAGTTATCTTCGGTAGTTAACACTTAACAGACTTGTAAGTACATACAGTCCATAAAGAAAACTAATACATTTATGATATTTAACTGTAATTTTTGGATTATCACGACCTAAATTACGATTATAAACTCGAAATAGAGTAATTTTATTATACTGTCTTCCGGTCCGTGGTCGCCACTTGAGAACCTTTATTCCCCATTGCCACTTCAACTTGCAGATTCTGAGAGCTTTGTCAGTGACCTTAGTTCTTCGGCGAATCTCCACATTTCAGATTCTGCAGGGCTATTCTGTAAGATCATTTAACCACTCTATCGCGCAAAGAAACTCCGAGCATAGGTCTCTCCACAGCTGGTTGTGTGACTCTGAGCTTCTCTAAAAAGCCCAGCTGTTAGGGACCACGTTCACGTAACCACGAGCCTGTATTACCTACGTCAAATTATGTATTGTTCTGACTAATTAACTCAATTTATGTAAAAGTTCTCGTCTGAAATACCGTAGTGCCTGAAGACGGAGGTTTTTAACCAGTGTGTGTTGCCTGTGATAACATATGGTACTGAGACGTGGTCTCTAACTGTTGGCCTTTTAGAGAAGTTCAGAGTCACACAACGAGCCATAGAGAGAGGAGTCTCTTTGCGCGACAGAATCTGAAATGTAGAGATTCGCCGAAGAACCAAGGTCACCGACATAGCTCTCAGAATCTGCAAGTTGGAGTGGCAATGGGTAGGCCACATCGCTCGAAGAACCGATAACCGTTGGGAAAGAAAGGTTCTCTAGTCGCGACCACGAACCGGAAGACGCAGACGCGCGTCGCAGGTAACCGGTGGATGCAAATAGCTAATTGTCGTTCATTGTGGCGTTCTAAGCGGGAGGCCTATGTTCAGCAGTGGACGTCTTCCGGCTGATGATGATGATGATGTAAAAGTAGACTACATAAAGATTTCTATGATTTAGATTTCTGTGCATTGGACGCCTAATACCGGTGGATAGATTTTGAAATACAACATAATGTAAACTATTTTACGAAAATAAAATATGTTCAGAAAAAATAAAAACTGACTTCAAAGAAAATTATCTAAAAAGCATTAAATTACAAAAAATACTGAAGTCGGTGCCAGTCGGTACTGATAACGCTATTCTTAGCTCCTCCGACTTCAATATATTTTATTTTCGTAAAATAGTGTACAGTGTTTGTTTAGAAACCCACGTAGACTAATATATGGGAATATCACGCATTTTTAAATATTACTTGAATACGCGTCCAATACAGAACCTACTTTTTAAAGGCGGTTAAAAATATAGGTATATAGATACAGAAAACATTGTTATTTTTATCTATAGCTCATTTATTTTAATAACTGGTGCTTTTCATCGCTTATCGAATTGTTTGTCGACATAATTCCAATGGAATACTTCATTTTGAGATAAGCACTTACAATACACGTTGAATAATCACAGCTTAATTCATTATTAGAAACCTAGTAAGTACGCGCAAAGCTAGGTGGGTTAAATAATTCGAAGTTTTTTTTATTCGTTATAAGCTAGTTCTTGACTGTAGTCTTACCTGATGGAAAGTGCCGACGCAATCGAGGATGGATCTAATCTATTGAAAACCTATTCACTCTAGAGTGTGAGTGTCTTCAAGACTGAAGACACTCACATTACAATTGGGAACACCGACGCAGGCAAACTGTTCCAGTCCTTAGCTGTCCTTATTTTAGATGAAGAAGCAAAGCGCTCCAAAATGCATTCTGTAAAATACCAAAAGTCTGACTACTGTGCACCTGTGCTCTAGGCTTTGCGGATTGGCTTCCACTAACCTAGTATTACCAATTAGTCTCTTAGCGCACCTCTCCACTATTTGCAAAGCTGCTAGATGGCATTTATGCACGAATAGTGGTCTGTCCATGGGCAAAGTACCTACTCGACGCTTAGGTTTTCCTGCAACGTTGAATCTCTGAGCTTGTGATGTGTTAATTGTTTTTAAAATTTTATTAGAAACTGCAGACGTGTACCGGTGCACAATTTGGGTGGATTAAGGTTTCGTAATACAATAACAGGACAACATTTCTTTAAAACTAATTAATGGAGGTTTAGCAATGCGACGGCTGTGCTAAAGAGAGGATCCTCCGAACGAGCGAGGTGTGATGCTCGGTCAGGGCCGAAGCCCAAAACAGTTGTTGTTGTATATATTCTCCGAGTTGGAGAAACTTCGCTTGCACGATTGAGAAATCGGTGGCGCCATCTGTCTTGTTGTATCTGGTACTACTCGCTTTTTTCTCGCGTCGCTGTACCACATGTGGCGCCATCGGGTTATGTCGAGTCGCCACAGAGGCAATACGGGCTTCCTTGTTCGGTTTCATCAATAAGACGTAAACGGGGGTCAACCGAGGAATTCTTACACACTAAAACCCCCGCGGCTATCACTTCGGCACATAAGAGGGGAGAGGACCTGGGCTATCTGTTGGGATCTGCACCAGGTGATACCATTCAGTGCCTTGCCCTTGAACCCATCGCCGCGTTTAAATATTTAAAACATCGAGTCTTCTTGTAATATAAATAAAATAATCATCATAGATTCTCCGTACTTTTGTTTTAATGTATTGTTTTTTTTTATGTGTACAATAAAGTATTAAATTAATTAATTAATAATCAAAAACATAAAGTTTAAAACTACAAAAAAGAAAGAAGACAATACTGTGCTTAGAGGACGCTGCCGTAACCACTTGACCACGGAACTATTGATTTACTTTTCGAATTACCTGATCTTATTCCTATTATATGTTTGCTCAGTCCCTAATGCATATAACGTGATATTACTTGCCTTGTGTATTAAATTTATCCGTATAGTACATAATTTACGTACTGAGCACATTAAGTGAAAATATTTGTACCGCCATCGAATGAGTAATAATAACTCCTTTATAACCCGGTTAAGGGATAAATTGAAAAAATATGATATACATATCTCCTTAATTTTGTCAAAGAAATGTCTATGCAAAATTCCAAGTCAATAGGGCCAAGGAATCGCGTTCTCCCATACAAACTTTACCACCATGTTTCACCCCCTTAGGGGTTGAATTTTTTAATTTTGAATGAATTTCGCAAAATCCCGTCTTAGTGAGCACCTAGGTCCTAAAAGGAACCTCCATGCAAAATTTGAGACTCCTAGCACTTGTAGTTTCTGAGATTTCGTGATGAATGAGAAAGTGCTTAGCCTTTTATATAATAGAGGATCAGAAGCTGTCCCGGTGTAAAGTACAGACGGACAAACGTACAGACCTTTACAAGGAGCCAGCTTCCTTGCATCTACTCTGGCCTTGGACTGAATTTGAAGCAATAAAATAAGAATAGAAATATCAAAGAGAATAATTATATACTTACTTAACCTATTCAAAATGTCAGTTCGTCTTTCTCTCAAATTTCTTAACCCGCGTTGTCATATTTTATAGCTTTATGTTTTTAATTACTAAGGCCCAAGTGCACCGACATTTAATCGTCCGTTATCTATTTTTCAGAATCGATTATCTATTTAACTACTTAACAGTCCTTAACGGTGACCGAGGGTGTCGAGCTAGGTTAAGATAATGGACTGTTAAGGGTCCATAACCGGGTATATGGTGGTGGTGAAAAATAGATAATCGATTCTAAAAATAGATAACGGACGATTAAATGTCGGTGCACTTGGGCCTTACACTACTAATGTGATTTTCACTTCAATGATTCATATATCAATTCCGGCTTCGGCAGTGGTGATAACTTTGTGGCGGGCACCGAACAATGAGCAATGCGGATTTGAACACAGAACAATAAATAAATGTTTACTACTCCATGCCTATAATGTTTTTTTATTTTTTAAACGGCATTAAAAAAATATGTGTGCGAAAACACTGGAATACAATAACGCCGACATTCGCGGCAGTCACAAATAGTCACAATAGTTGCTTGTTAAATCACAGTATGACCGTACAAAATGGCCTGTGTTGAATTTAAATATTATTATGTGCTATTTTACGCCGGATGCTGAAAAAGGCAAAACGCTATGGGATAAACAGGTAACACCTATTAACACAAATTGTGTCAGTATCAAATTTGCGCTTTTGTGAAAATAAAAGGTAAAAAATTCAGGTATTGCTAGGAATTAACAATCGATATTATTTTAAATCCAGCAGTATTTGTATTTTATTACCTCGCAATAGGTGTGAAAAGTAGAGTATTCTTCTCGGGGATAAAGGTGTCTTTGTCTTGGGCGAGCTTGAATCCCTCGCTGTACTCAGGATTCTAGTATTAACTCCCTCGCTTCACTCGGGATTCAACTCTACTAGAACTTACTAGAATCTCTAGAAATATCTAGAATCATTATGATCGTGATTCAATTTCACGCCCGTGACATAAGACATTGCTTTATCCCCTTGGTGTATAAACTACTATTTCATTTCTCATACTCGGAATCAGAGGGTTCAAAGCGGTTTTTAAGTCCCAGGGAAGCGATTTTCCCTGCCGTCAAAAAAAAATAAAAGCTATGAAAACCATGTCCCAACTTAACCCGGGGCGTGAAATTGTTTGTAATTAAAATATATTATCAACAATTTTGTAACACGACTATAATTATATTTTCTTTCCCTTACGTTTAATAATTGTACTAATATAAACTTTAAATAAATTTAATCTAAGAAAGATATCGTTATGTAATGTTTTAATAATATATTGTTTAATTAATCAGGTTTTTATTTACTTTCGTCATGTTCGAAATGAAACGCAGAGTGTTTACCTCGGGTGAAAGACCTATTTAGGCACTCGAACTATAAGCCGCCTCGCTACTTTCGTGCTCCAAATCATCTAGTGCCTATACAATGTACTATTTAATAGATATTTTATATCACTTTAATTGTCTTCATTTTCCAAGAGCCCCTTCAATCTGGAACAGGCCGACCCTAACCTCTCATCTTATAGAAGATCGCTGCAAAATACCGCTTTCCGCAACCATCTTGATGACTGGCGTTGTGTTACTGCGGTTTGTAATGTAGGAGGTTTCAAGGCTAGAGTAAATGTAATTTGTTATTACACTTTATCGATTGCATCGCCTCTTTCCATTACCTAGGATTGCAATCATACTCTGGCTGGCATAAAAAACGTCGTAGTATCGTCGACCTATTTGAAGAAATTAAGCTACCCACCTTTTTAAGGTCCTTAACCTTATATGCTTGAAGATATTTATTTCTCATAACAATTACATTTACTTAATAAAGAAATACAAAATGTACTAACAAAACACTAGAAAATAACGTAGCAACAGTAGTAGTACTTATAATAGCTATATTAGACAGACAGAAAGGACCTATTATGCACAAAAACTTTTCAGCAAATTTTTAATTGATTGCCGTCATAAAAACGACACAAGAGAATGCAAACTACATGCATTGAGATTGTAATAAAATAATAATTATGCTGAGGTACTTACATGTATACATTTACTTTAATGACTGCGTGTTTGAAGTACTAATATTTGATTTAGATTACGAACATCACTCAACATACAGAAAAGTTGAAAAAAGTAATTTAGATATCTCGAATCTTTACGTAAGCTGATATCATAAAAATATTAACACTGTAAAAATAAAAATAAAACTGCAAATGGCGTCATGCTAAAATTGTTCTGCGTTATTGAGCTAGATTGCTAGACTTTCTATCGGTAGGTATAATAATACCAGCCCTTGTTTATGTCCCACTGCTGGGCACGGGCCTCCCCTCAAGATGAGGGGGCTTAGGCCATAGTCCACCACGCTGGCCAAATGCGGGTTGGCGGACTTCACACGTCATTCGAAAGCTAGTTAGGCTTTCTCAGACATGCAGGTTTCTTCACGATGTTTTCCTTCACCGAATATTGTCGGTAGGTACTTATCGTTTATAGTATTTTTAACTCCGTATGAGGCACAGCTGCCGGGGAATTGACCACCTACTATTTCTGACTTACGAATTATGAAAACTTATTCATATTATTCATCATCATCACCAGCCGGAAGACGTCCACTGCTGAGCCTGTCCCTTGGAACGCCGCACAATGAACGACAATTGGCTATTTGCATCCACCGGTTACGTGCAATGTGCACAATGTCTTCAGTCCAAGTAGTGAGAGGCCTACCTGCCTACACTACGTCTTCCGTTTCGTGGTCGCCACTTAGGAAGCCATGTTATTAGAAATGTTGTATTTACCTATTAATGAGACCCTAACGCTGATAAGTGACACTGCCCAGGCAAATTTAATTACAACGCAGTGCCTCACATTACCCGGGACAGTAATTACTGTTATCTAAGTTATCCTAAGTCTCTTCAGACGAAACCCAAAAGACAAAGGCCTCAAATTGTTAACGCCATATTGGAATACGTACTGACCTACACCCTTGGTGATGTACTCCCGCGGTCACGAACAGTGTACCACCTTCAGGACGACCATCGCTTGCACGAGCCGGCCCAGAATACGTGCAGGCGGGGTAAGCGTAAGTTACGTCCGTCGTTCAAACAATTTTGATTGAAAACTGGTACAGCGTTCGTGTCCGGATAATACATATAGGTGCCGATTCTGTTGTCACACACTAGACTAAACTAACCTAAATTTTAGTTTAGTCGTGTCTTTCCTATTCAGAGATCCATGAATTAAACTAAATTAGGTATAGTTTGATAGAATATAATGGTTTTAGTTACTCAACTTAGTTTTAAACGTATTTTGCTATTCTGTTGTGCACAGTTTACGTCATTTATGCCTAATAATAGAAACTTCAAACTAAAATTAGATCAAATTAGTCGGCATCTAAAAGATGTCGATTAAAATAAAATAGAAAAGACTAAAATAGAATGAAATAAATATTAAAATTAATATTAAAATAAATATTAGAATAAATAACAAAAATAAACATTAATATAAATAATAAAATAAATATTAAAAAAAATATTATTAAAAAATAAAATATTAAAATAAAATAAATATTAATAAATATTAAAATAAATATTAATAATTATTAAAAAAAATATTAATAATTATTAAAAAAAATATTAATAATAAATTAAATATTAATGAAATAAATATTAATAAATAAAAAATATATATATTACATAAATATTAAAATAAAAAAAAATATTAAAATAAATATTAAAAAAAATATTCATAAATATTATAATAAATATTAATATAAATACTAAAATAAATATTAATAAATAAAAAAATATTAAAAAATATTTAAATAAATATTAATAATTATTAAAAAAATATTAAAATAAATATTAAAACAAATATTTAAATAAATATTTAAAGTAATATTAAAATAAATATTTAAACAAATATTTCAACAAATATTAAAATAAATATTAAAATATTTTTTATTATATTTTTTATATTTTTTATATTAAAATAAAATAAAATTAATATAAGTATCGGAGCCGGAGAATTATTTTAGTTTAGTTTAGTGTAATCAGATGAACAAGAGAATTGTTTTCAACTAACATGATTTGACCAATGAAAACCTCACTATCAACTCAATTTAGTAGCTGTCGAAATCAAATTAAGCACTTAATCATCGTTTGACACCACTAAACTAAAATTTAGTCTAGTTTAGTGTAGTGGTGACAACAGAATCGGCACCATAATCTCTCACCGATGTTGACCGTGGCTTATTCCCAATTTATAGTTTGTTCTTAACTTAACAGTTGAGCTTTTATTTTATGTATGGTTATATGTACCTAAGTACATATAAGAAAATTCTGTTTTCATCTAACTATACAACTCTACTGAGTGCAGTACACGTACACGACAAAATTGGGTAGCGGCTAGGGTGTGTAGGTACAAAACCAACGGGACCGTCAAATATGACCCCCCCCCCCCCCAAAGTGGGCTGCGACCGCGCCTGAGTGCGCGTGTTCATAAAATGATAAATAACTAGGTCCATGTTGCTGTTTGTAAATTGTAACATATGTCAAAGCACACAGCCATTGTCCATTTAGATTTAAAATTACAAATAATGAGCCGAGTTGAGCTGACGACCTCATTTCATATTAAACAATGAGAGATTTTGGTCCAGTTATAGAAGAAAGTGTTGCACATACGAGAGTATAAAATACCATAACATACCAACCTAAATGGCGATTCTCTTTTTTTTGGGAATGATAGACGCTGTTGGCCGCAGATTGCCATTACAGCTTCACCGGACAATAGGAGGCGAGCACTTAAAGCGCTCTAGCCTTAACGGCAGAAGTAGCAACGACCTCTAGGGCACCTCAGGGAGGCACGGCCTCGGCTTGGGCTGTCGCTTAAGAGAGGGCTGAGTTTACCACCGGTTCACAACGCGCCCTCACTGAGAAGAACCGGCAAGAAACTCAGTGGGGTGATGCACGTCGTTGAGGTCGCATACGTACGACCCTTCGGCCTCGCCGACGAGACCGGTGTCTGATAGCTAATTAGCTAGTGTAGCATACGGTTGTCGGGGAGGGTTCGGCGCATCCCGGTCCAATAGGACCGTCATGGGGTCAGGAGGGTCGAGCAGTACGTGCCGTGGTCTGCGGCGCGAGTCAGAAGGACTAGGGGCGTAATCGACGGCGGCGCGGATTAAACTGTTCGCGTGACGGGATGCGGATTCAAAGTAGCGTTTCGACGCTTCTTTGAGGAACTTACGAAGGGGATCTAACTTGAAATCGGAATGCGCCGATTCTCTTTTAATAACCCTTTTAGTAGGAGTTTAGACCTAATAACATCGATCAGATATACTAATTAATGATTTGGAATGAAACTGATTCTAGGAAAATAAATACTATTGTTTTCATTAACCCTTTCAAACCGTAGCGTGCCGTAGCCCCAATACTTAATTTTCAAAGGGTCTAGTATAAGTTTGAAAATTAAGGAAAACGACGAAACTATCAGTTTTCTAATATAGTACATTTTACAACTACTAGCGACAACTATTAAAAAAGGTAGAGAACTGAAACTGTTTGATTGTTTACGTTAATTATCAGAGCTAAGCCCCTAAAATATCTTACCAGTATTATGCAGGTACCTACGTGCGTTTAAAAAATATAAGTAAGTATATAAGCAAGCTTTCCGTGGGGTGTCCGGGTAAGAACAGCACCCACACATCTCCACCCGTTGGGTATCCGTAAAACGGATGGGAGCAGATAGCAACTCTATTATTTTGTATGGATAAAGTCTAAATAGTCTAATAGTTTGACGGGCCTGTTGGTCTAGTGGTTAGACACCCTGTCCGCTGACCAATAGGTCGTGGGTTCGATTCCCACCAAGTGTCTGGGCGTTTTATCTATATAAGTATGTATCTACAAAAAAAAGTATATAAGTATTAGTATCAGTTGTCTGGTTTCCATAGTACAGGCTCTGCCTAGTTTGGGATCAGATGACCGTGTGTGGATTGTCTCAGAATATTATTATTATTAGTTAGAGAGTGGAGACATACTTATACTATGTATTTACAGAATTTAGTTTGGACAGTTAATTAAAATAATATGATCTTCCAGTATCCCTAGACGCTTAAGCTGTTCTGCCGGGTTTCAAAACATTCTATTTTTTACCAACCTATTTCAATAGTACGAGTATGTAGAAATCGCTCTACATAGAAATTTTTACCTTTACCGACATATATAAATTCTTTGTCTTTCACTAACTCGTTTATGACTTCGACTAATAAAAAAAATGTCAAAAAAATGTTAATTTAGATACAGACAGAATGTCCATCAATCCAAATAGAGGGGTGGTCTACCAGATTCTAATCGTAAAGTTTAAAAAACAGTTGCCATTTGGATGAATAGGTATCGTGAAACTTTGGATTTCCAAACGGTTTGAAGAATAAGATTGAAAGCATGTAGCTTTCAAACTTTCAATGCGTATGAACACCATTTGGGAATAGTCCAAAACACAGGAAATATGTGATTATTACACAGCCATTTATTTTCTTATTCTTTTTGTTGCAATACTTTACGCTAAAGATAACAAAACGAATTGTAGCAAGTGCGTGACAGTACTATAAATTATAGTGTCGATACTTATGCGGCCGAACGGCAGAATCGTCATAGTTTCTGTTATTGAGTGAGTACCTACTTCCATTCCATTCGAAATTCATCTTTTATTAAATATACAAAACGGACATCACGTCGGTGGCTAGCTTAATGTATTTTAATAATAATGGGTTCGAATACCCCTGTATGTATACTGGGGTATTTGTTTTTACGACTCAGTAAATAATCATGAGTGTTATGCCACTTTTATCTAATCTTATTGTTTAAACATGGGAAATTGCTCACCATTATATAGTTTCTTGATTTTTTTTCTATAATATCTACTTAATATACCTGTTAGTTACATGAGAAGTAGATACTTAGATACTTATACTACTAGAATTCTTTTACTTATTTATTGATAAAAAATTCGTAACTTACATTTAAATTCAAATGTTCAGGTATTATTATCTAGTGTACCTACAGTTAGTTTGGCTATAAGTGCTAAATAGTAAAATATCCCAACTATGTAGGTAAGTATAATACATGAGCATAATATATGGTTATTTAAAAAATATTCCCCCTCATGCTAGGTTTTTAGTTTAAAGTTATAAGTACCTTACTTTCATCAGTGATCACACCACCGTAAGCAATTTTTACTATGCTTGCTCACTATTCTTAATAATATAATACATACTTGCGTGATTTATTATTTAATTTAAATGTATTTTTAGGCATGTAGAGAAAATACAAAAAATATTTTAAGATGATATTCTCTTCAAATATAGCTAATATTTCCACTTCGTTAATAATAAAGGTCGATTATTATTATTAAATACAAGACTTACTATTATTTTGTTATCATAAAATACCTATTGAGTTAAACCAAAACATACACTTACCTCACAACATATTCCCAAACATTATGCTAGCATAATGTAAACAATGGCACTGACATTCACAGCTATTGCAGTCAATGATTCAATTAGAGCTCAATCGATTGATATACTTACATCGATTAGGCATATACGAAAGAGACTTGAATTTAATAGGTACCTAGTGGAAATACAGTCCCAGACATGAAGATGCTTCGTTAGTCGGGTGGGGTCACACTAAAAGACAAATTAAGAAACGAATACATCCGTGGAACCTTTAAGGTTTCGTGCATCTATCTATAAGTACATATAAAATCACTTGTCCTCACTGACTGACTGATTCATCAACGCACAGGCCAAACTGCTGGACCTAGAAAGCTGAAATTTGGACAGTAGGTTCTTCTTATGACGTAAGCATCCACTAAGAAAGGGTTTTTGAAAATTCGACTCCTAAAGGGGTTAAATGGGGTGTTTTCTTTTGTATGAAACTTTTTATTTTATGGTTCGATTGACTTGAAATTTTCTGAAAATAAAATAAAATAAATCAATACGTGTTTCGCGAATTTACAAAAACAACCTTTGGGGGTGCGTTAGGGGTTGGTAAACATTGTAAAAAAATAGCGGACGAAGCCGCAGGGAATTGCTAGTCGCTGATAAGATGAGAGAAGCCCGTCTGCATCGGTATGGCCATGTTATGGAGCGAGAGGATGACCATAAGTTCATCCACACTTAGATTAGAAAAGGGGAAGCGAGACCGCAACCTGGATACACTCTATAAAGAATTATCTCAAAAAAGCAAAAACAACAACAGCTACCTATAATCATGTGTTGTGGCGCTGTGGTACCAGGAGGTTAGACCTCAAACTGGGATAAAAGCCAGCAGCAAGAAGAAGAAGTGCAAATGAAGCTTTAAATGACTACGATTTGTTATCAATTCATCAGTAAGAAAGGTGTGGCAAAGCGGGATAACACTCCCAAAATATTTGGGCCTCCCGACTAAGGAAGTATTACAAACATACAACGTTGTATTTACTATACCACCAGCTCATATGGTAGTGGTATAATATAGTTATCTTACTTTTACTTGGGATAGAGATGCAGATATACGCAGTCTCTATCTGCGTTCCTTTTTCTCAATAAAAATGAAAATACGACTATAATAGAGAACCAAGATGCAGATACAATATGGTGATGTCAACTGAGGGTCATCCTGATTCGTTCCTTATGTTGCCGGCGCGGCGCGGCGCTGTGATTCCTTTGTTTTAATATTTAAAGTACTACAACATCAATATATTTGAGTGTGCCAACCAAACCATCTAAACTAAACAAATGTTTATAAAGAGCCACCATTCGACTCACAATAGATACAATAGTAAAAACTTGCCCATGTTAATAAATATTAGTGCCACGTAGATACCTACTAATTTGTCTGCCTCCTGCCTTCATTACTACTATCACTTCCTCACACATTCCTCACATAAGTAATTAGCTAGTTGGCGACCTATTTTTTATCATCTTACTTAAAGATAACGCATGTTCTAATTAATGTGTTTGCATATCTCAACGAATTAACTATGGTGGGATGTTTAGAAAAACAGATAATTCGTTTACAAACTTTCAGCCAGACTTGAATAGAATGCCATTGGGCCATGAGGTTTGTATGTAGGTATTTGACGCGCACGCCGGACTTGTGGAACTGATAAAATGTTAATTATCCCCGTAACGTTACAAATCGCAAATAATGGTAGCCAATCTTTCATTGTCATAAATCGGCTAGAGATTATTTATCACAAATACAGATTTGTACGTACAGACGTAAAAGGGCAAACTTGTGACGATACTATCGTATTACCGCTACTTGAGTTATTAAGTTAGTTTTATTTAAACTTAACATCAATGACAACAACTATAGGATACATTTTGGAGAGTGTGCGCAGGAATTACATGATTTGATTCCACGATCCTTTTTCTATCATCGGACAACGAGATGCATGGTGAATCCGCATCCATACGTTGTGAATGTTCCATCATCATTCATCTTCCTCTAGTAGCTAGTCGAGTTTCACCGTCTCAGCTTCCATAAAAGCCTACACCATGATTATCACTGTGCCCCAAATACCTCATTTTCAGTAGTGCAACTGATGAGACCTCATTTTCTTCACAGCCTGAGGGTGTGTTTTCACCGAGCCTATGCCACTTAGTAACAACTAGTTTACTTACTAAGTGGTAGGTATTATTCGGACACTCTAGCAGTGCACTAACACTGCCTTTATCATACCGAGCACTAGCCAGTTCTAAAACAATTTTTGGGATAAAACGGGTCCAATCAACATTGTGCTTATTTGAGATGACCCTGAATTTCTATAAATCCGTAAATCCTCTTTAAAAAAATCTGAAATGCCCATCGCTATGAATCTCCGATACATCAAATTTCTCTTTACTATTGAACTCTTTTAATAGCAACTCTCTCTCTTACTTTTAGTTTCTATGATAAGTTACACACACTGCAAACTCCGGAGATTACGATATGTTTATTACTCGTAAGTACGAGTACAAGTGTATTGGCTTAACCAAAATAGTCGCAAGCAATAATCCAAAAAAAAATAAAGACCTAAAACATGAAAGCGCGGCTGGAAAGAAAAATAATTATCAGATCAAAGTTATCTTCGGTAGTTAACACTTAACAGACTTGTAAGTACATACAGTCCATAAAGAAAACTAATACATTTATGATATTTAACTGTAATTTTTGGATTATCACGACCTAAATTACGATTATAAACTCGAAATAGAGTAATTTTATTATACTGTCTTCCGGTCCGTGGTCGCCACTTGAGAACCTTTATTCCCCATTGCCACTTCAACTTGCAGATTCTGAGAGCTTTGTCAGTGACCTTAGTTCTTCGGCGAATCTCCACATTTCAGATTCTGCAGGGCTATTCTGTAAGATCATTTAACCACTCTATCGCGCAAAGAAACTCCGAGCATAGGTCTCTCCACAGCTGGTTGTGTGACTCTGAGCTTCTCTAAAAAGCCCAGCTGTTAGGGACCACGTTCACGTAACCACGAGCCTGTATTACCTACGTCAAATTATGTATTGTTCTGACTAATTAACTCAATTTATGTAAAAGTTCTCGTCTGAAATACCGTAGTGCCTGAAGACGGAGGTTTTTAACCAGTGTGTGTTGCCTGTGATAACATATGGTACTGAGACGTGGTCTCTAACTGTTGGCCTTTTAGAGAAGTTCAGAGTCACACAACGAGCCATAGAGAGAGGAGTCTCTTTGCGCGACAGAATCTGAAATGTAGAGATTCGCCGAAGAACCAAGGTCACCGACATAGCTCTCAGAATCTGCAAGTTGGAGTGGCAATGGGTAGGCCACATCGCTCGAAGAACCGATAACCGTTGGGAAAGAAAGGTTCTCTAGTCGCGACCACGAACCGGAAGACGCAGACGCGCGTCGCAGGTAACCGGTGGATGCAAATAGCTAATTGTCGTTCATTGTGGCGTTCTAAGCGGGAGGCCTATGTTCAGCAGTGGACGTCTTCCGGCTGATGATGATGATGATGTAAAAGTAGACTACATAAAGATTTCTATGATTTAGATTTCTGTGCATTGGACGCCTAATACCGGTGGATAGATTTTGAAATACAACATAATGTAAACTATTTTACGAAAATAAAATATGTTCAGAAAAAATAAAAACTGACTTCAAAGAAAATTATCTAAAAAGCATTAAATTACAAAAAATACTGAAGTCGGTGCCAGTCGGTACTGATAACGCTATTCTTAGCTCCTCCGACTTCAATATATTTTATTTTCGTAAAATAGTGTACAGTGTTTGTTTAGAAACCCACGTAGACTAATATATGGGAATATCACGCATTTTTAAATATTACTTGAATACGCGTCCAATACAGAACCTACTTTTTAAAGGCGGTTAAAAATATAGGTATATAGATACAGAAAACATTGTTATTTTTATCTATAGCTCATTTATTTTAATAACTGGTGCTTTTCATCGCTTATCGAATTGTTTGTCGACATAATTCCAATGGAATACTTCATTTTGAGATAAGCACTTACAATACACGTTGAATAATCACAGCTTAATTCATTATTAGAAACCTAGTAAGTACGCGCAAAGCTAGGTGGGTTAAATAATTCGAAGTTTTTTTTATTCGTTATAAGCTAGTTCTTGACTGTAGTCTTACCTGATGGAAAGTGCCGACGCAATCGAGGATGGATCTAATCTATTGAAAACCTATTCACTCTAGAGTGTGAGTGTCTTCAAGACTGAAGACACTCACATTACAATTGGGAACACCGACGCAGGCAAACTGTTCCAGTCCTTAGCTGTCCTTATTTTAGATGAAGAAGCAAAGCGCTCCAAAATGCATTCTGTAAAATACCAAAAGTCTGACTACTGTGCACCTGTGCTCTAGGCTTTGCGGATTGGCTTCCACTAACCTAGTATTACCAATTAGTCTCTTAGCGCACCTCTCCACTATTTGCAAAGCTGCTAGATGGCATTTATGCACGAATAGTGGTCTGTCCATGGGCAAAGTACCTACTCGACGCTTAGGTTTTCCTGCAACGTTGAATCTCTGAGCTTGTGATGTGTTAATTGTTTTTAAAATTTTATTAGAAACTGCAGACGTGTACCGGTGCACAATTTGGGTGGATTAAGGTTTCGTAATACAATAACAGGACAACATTTCTTTAAAACTAATTAATGGAGGTTTAGCAATGCGACGGCTGTGCTAAAGAGAGGATCCTCCGAACGAGCGAGGTGTGATGCTCGGTCAGGGCCGAAGCCCAAAACAGTTGTTGTTGTATATATTCTCCGAGTTGGAGAAACTTCGCTTGCACGATTGAGAAATCGGTGGCGCCATCTGTCTTGTTGTATCTGGTACTACTCGCTTTTTTCTCGCGTCGCTGTACCACATGTGGCGCCATCGGGTTATGTCGAGTCGCCACAGAGGCAATACGGGCTTCCTTGTTCGGTTTCATCAATAAGACGTAAACGGGGGTCAACCGAGGAATTCTTACACACTAAAACCCCCGCGGCTATCACTTCGGCACATAAGAGGGGAGAGGACCTGGGCTATCTGTTGGGATCTGCACCAGGTGATACCATTCAGTGCCTTGCCCTTGAACCCATCGCCGCGTTTAAATATTTAAAACATCGAGTCTTCTTGTAATATAAATAAAATAATCATCATAGATTCTCCGTACTTTTGTTTTAATGTATTGTTTTTTTTTATGTGTACAATAAAGTATTAAATTAATTAATTAATAATCAAAAACATAAAGTTTAAAACTACAAAAAAGAAAGAAGACAATACTGTGCTTAGAGGACGCTGCCGTAACCACTTGACCACGGAACTATTGATTTACTTTTCGAATTACCTGATCTTATTCCTATTATATGTTTGCTCAGTCCCTAATGCATATAACGTGATATTACTTGCCTTGTGTATTAAATTTATCCGTATAGTACATAATTTACGTACTGAGCACATTAAGTGAAAATATTTGTACCGCCATCGAATGAGTAATAATAACTCCTTTATAACCCGGTTAAGGGATAAATTGAAAAAATATGATATACATATCTCCTTAATTTTGTCAAAGAAATGTCTATGCAAAATTCCAAGTCAATAGGGCCAAGGAATCGCGTTCTCCCATACAAACTTTACCACCATGTTTCACCCCCTTAGGGGTTGAATTTTTTAATTTTGAATGAATTTCGCAAAATCCCGTCTTAGTGAGCACCTAGGTCCTAAAAGGAACCTCCATGCAAAATTTGAGACTCCTAGCACTTGTAGTTTCTGAGATTTCGTGATGAATGAGAAAGTGCTTAGCCTTTTATATAATAGAGGATCAGAAGCTGTCCCGGTGTAAAGTACAGACGGACAAACGTACAGACCTTTACAAGGAGCCAGCTTCCTTGCATCTACTCTGGCCTTGGACTGAATTTGAAGCAATAAAATAAGAATAGAAATATCAAAGAGAATAATTATATACTTACTTAACCTATTCAAAATGTCAGTTCGTCTTTCTCTCAAATTTCTTAACCCGCGTTGTCATATTTTATAGCTTTATGTTTTTAATTACTAAGGCCCAAGTGCACCGACATTTAATCGTCCGTTATCTATTTTTCAGAATCGATTATCTATTTAACTACTTAACAGTCCTTAACGGTGACCGAGGGTGTCGAGCTAGGTTAAGATAATGGACTGTTAAGGGTCCATAACCGGGTATATGGTGGTGGTGAAAAATAGATAATCGATTCTAAAAATAGATAACGGACGATTAAATGTCGGTGCACTTGGGCCTTACACTACTAATGTGATTTTCACTTCAATGATTCATATATCAATTCCGGCTTCGGCAGTGGTGATAACTTTGTGGCGGGCACCGAACAATGAGCAATGCGGATTTGAACACAGAACAATAAATAAATGTTTACTACTCCATGCCTATAATGTTTTTTTATTTTTTAAACGGCATTAAAAAAATATGTGTGCGAAAACACTGGAATACAATAACGCCGACATTCGCGGCAGTCACAAATAGTCACAATAGTTGCTTGTTAAATCACAGTATGACCGTACAAAATGGCCTGTGTTGAATTTAAATATTATTATGTGCTATTTTACGCCGGATGCTGAAAAAGGCAAAACGCTATGGGATAAACAGGTAACACCTATTAACACAAATTGTGTCAGTATCAAATTTGCGCTTTTGTGAAAATAAAAGGTAAAAAATTCAGGTATTGCTAGGAATTAACAATCGATATTATTTTAAATCCAGCAGTATTTGTATTTTATTACCTCGCAATAGGTGTGAAAAGTAGAGTATTCTTCTCGGGGATAAAGGTGTCTTTGTCTTGGGCGAGCTTGAATCCCTCGCTGTACTCAGGATTCTAGTATTAACTCCCTCGCTTCACTCGGGATTCAACTCTACTAGAACTTACTAGAATCTCTAGAAATATCTAGAATCATTATGATCGTGATTCAATTTCACGCCCGTGACATAAGACATTGCTTTATCCCCTTGGTGTATAAACTACTATTTCATTTCTCATACTCGGAATCAGAGGGTTCAAAGCGGTTTTTAAGTCCCAGGGAAGCGATTTTCCCTGCCGTCAAAAAAAAATAAAAGCTATGAAAACCATGTCCCAACTTAACCCGGGGCGTGAAATTGTTTGTAATTAAAATATATTATCAACAATTTTGTAACACGACTATAATTATATTTTCTTTCCCTTACGTTTAATAATTGTACTAATATAAACTTTAAATAAATTTAATCTAAGAAAGATATCGTTATGTAATGTTTTAATAATATATTGTTTAATTAATCAGGTTTTTATTTACTTTCGTCATGTTCGAAATGAAACGCAGAGTGTTTACCTCGGGTGAAAGACCTATTTAGGCACTCGAACTATAAGCCGCCTCGCTACTTTCGTGCTCCAAATCATCTAGTGCCTATACAATGTACTATTTAATAGATATTTTATATCACTTTAATTGTCTTCATTTTCCAAGAGCCCCTTCAATCTGGAACAGGCCGACCCTAACCTCTCATCTTATAGAAGATCGCTGCAAAATACCGCTTTCCGCAACCATCTTGATGACTGGCGTTGTGTTACTGCGGTTTGTAATGTAGGAGGTTTCAAGGCTAGAGTAAATGTAATTTGTTATTACACTTTATCGATTGCATCGCCTCTTTCCATTACCTAGGATTGCAATCATACTCTGGCTGGCATAAAAAACGTCGTAGTATCGTCGACCTATTTGAAGAAATTAAGCTACCCACCTTTTTAAGGTCCTTAACCTTATATGCTTGAAGATATTTATTTCTCATAACAATTACATTTACTTAATAAAGAAATACAAAATGTACTAACAAAACACTAGAAAATAACGTAGCAACAGTAGTAGTACTTATAATAGCTATATTAGACAGACAGAAAGGACCTATTATGCACAAAAACTTTTCAGCAAATTTTTAATTGATTGCCGTCATAAAAACGACACAAGAGAATGCAAACTACATGCATTGAGATTGTAATAAAATAATAATTATGCTGAGGTACTTACATGTATACATTTACTTTAATGACTGCGTGTTTGAAGTACTAATATTTGATTTAGATTACGAACATCACTCAACATACAGAAAAGTTGAAAAAAGTAATTTAGATATCTCGAATCTTTACGTAAGCTGATATCATAAAAATATTAACACTGTAAAAATAAAAATAAAACTGCAAATGGCGTCATGCTAAAATTGTTCTGCGTTATTGAGCTAGATTGCTAGACTTTCTATCGGTAGGTATAATAATACCAGCCCTTGTTTATGTCCCACTGCTGGGCACGGGCCTCCCCTCAAGATGAGGGGGCTTAGGCCATAGTCCACCACGCTGGCCAAATGCGGGTTGGCGGACTTCACACGTCATTCGAAAGCTAGTTAGGCTTTCTCAGACATGCAGGTTTCTTCACGATGTTTTCCTTCACCGAATATTGTCGGTAGGTACTTATCGTTTATAGTATTTTTAACTCCGTATGAGGCACAGCTGCCGGGGAATTGACCACCTACTATTTCTGACTTACGAATTATGAAAACTTATTCATATTATTCATCATCATCACCAGCCGGAAGACGTCCACTGCTGAGCCTGTCCCTTGGAACGCCGCACAATGAACGACAATTGGCTATTTGCATCCACCGGTTACGTGCAATGTGCACAATGTCTTCAGTCCAAGTAGTGAGAGGCCTACCTGCCTACACTACGTCTTCCGTTTCGTGGTCGCCACTTAGGAAGCCATGTTATTAGAAATGTTGTATTTACCTATTAATGAGACCCTAACGCTGATAAGTGACACTGCCCAGGCAAATTTAATTACAACGCAGTGCCTCACATTACCCGGGACAGTAATTACTGTTATCTAAGTTATCCTAAGTCTCTTCAGACGAAACCCAAAAGACAAAGGCCTCAAATTGTTAACGCCATATTGGAATACGTACTGACCTACACCCTTGGTGATGTACTCCCGCGGTCACGAACAGTGTACCACCTTCAGGACGACCATCGCTTGCACGAGCCGGCCCAGAATACGTGCAGGCGGGGTAAGCGTAAGTTACGTCCGTCGTTCAAACAATTTTGATTGAAAACTGGTACAGCGTTCGTGTCCGGATAATACATATAGGTGCCGATTCTGTTGTCACACACTAGACTAAACTAACCTAAATTTTAGTTTAGTCGTGTCTTTCCTATTCAGAGATCCATGAATTAAACTAAATTAGGTATAGTTTGATAGAATATAATGGTTTTAGTTACTCAACTTAGTTTTAAACGTATTTTGCTATTCTGTTGTGCACAGTTTACGTCATTTATGCCTAATAATAGAAACTTCAAACTAAAATTAGATCAAATTAGTCGGCATCTAAAAGATGTCGATTAAAATAAAATAGAAAAGACTAAAATAGAATGAAATAAATATTAAAATTAATATTAAAATAAATATTAGAATAAATAACAAAAATAAACATTAATATAAATAATAAAATAAATATTAAAAAAAATATTATTAAAAAATAAAATATTAAAATAAAATAAATATTAATAAATATTAAAATAAATATTAATAATTATTAAAAAAAATATTAATAATTATTAAAAAAAATATTAATAATAAATTAAATATTAATGAAATAAATATTAATAAATAAAAAATATATATATTACATAAATATTAAAATAAAAAAAAATATTAAAATAAATATTAAAAAAAATATTCATAAATATTATAATAAATATTAATATAAATACTAAAATAAATATTAATAAATAAAAAAATATTAAAAAATATTTAAATAAATATTAATAATTATTAAAAAAATATTAAAATAAATATTAAAACAAATATTTAAATAAATATTTAAAGTAATATTAAAATAAATATTTAAACAAATATTTCAACAAATATTAAAATAAATATTAAAATATTTTTTATTATATTTTTTATATTTTTTATATTAAAATAAAATAAAATTAATATAAGTATCGGAGCCGGAGAATTATTTTAGTTTAGTTTAGTGTAATCAGATGAACAAGAGAATTGTTTTCAACTAACATGATTTGACCAATGAAAACCTCACTATCAACTCAATTTAGTAGCTGTCGAAATCAAATTAAGCACTTAATCATCGTTTGACACCACTAAACTAAAATTTAGTCTAGTTTAGTGTAGTGGTGACAACAGAATCGGCACCATAATCTCTCACCGATGTTGACCGTGGCTTATTCCCAATTTATAGTTTGTTCTTAACTTAACAGTTGAGCTTTTATTTTATGTATGGTTATATGTACCTAAGTACATATAAGAAAATTCTGTTTTCATCTAACTATACAACTCTACTGAGTGCAGTACACGTACACGACAAAATTGGGTAGCGGCTAGGGTGTGTAGGTACAAAACCAACGGGACCGTCAAATATGACCCCCCCCCCCCCAAAGTGGGCTGCGACCGCGCCTGAGTGCGCGTGTTCATAAAATGATAAATAACTAGGTCCATGTTGCTGTTTGTAAATTGTAACATATGTCAAAGCACACAGCCATTGTCCATTTAGATTTAAAATTACAAATAATGAGCCGAGTTGAGCTGACGACCTCATTTCATATTAAACAATGAGAGATTTTGGTCCAGTTATAGAAGAAAGTGTTGCACATACGAGAGTATAAAATACCATAACATACCAACCTAAATGGCGATTCTCTTTTTTTTGGGAATGATAGACGCTGTTGGCCGCAGATTGCCATTACAGCTTCACCGGACAATAGGAGGCGAGCACTTAAAGCGCTCTAGCCTTAACGGCAGAAGTAGCAACGACCTCTAGGGCACCTCAGGGAGGCACGGCCTCGGCTTGGGCTGTCGCTTAAGAGAGGGCTGAGTTTACCACCGGTTCACAACGCGCCCTCACTGAGAAGAACCGGCAAGAAACTCAGTGGGGTGATGCACGTCGTTGAGGTCGCATACGTACGACCCTTCGGCCTCGCCGACGAGACCGGTGTCTGATAGCTAATTAGCTAGTGTAGCATACGGTTGTCGGGGAGGGTTCGGCGCATCCCGGTCCAATAGGACCGTCATGGGGTCAGGAGGGTCGAGCAGTACGTGCCGTGGTCTGCGGCGCGAGTCAGAAGGACTAGGGGCGTAATCGACGGCGGCGCGGATTAAACTGTTCGCGTGACGGGATGCGGATTCAAAGTAGCGTTTCGACGCTTCTTTGAGGAACTTACGAAGGGGATCTAACTTGAAATCGGAATGCGCCGATTCTCTTTTAATAACCCTTTTAGTAGGAGTTTAGACCTAATAACATCGATCAGATATACTAATTAATGATTTGGAATGAAACTGATTCTAGGAAAATAAATACTATTGTTTTCATTAACCCTTTCAAACCGTAGCGTGCCGTAGCCCCAATACTTAATTTTCAAAGGGTCTAGTATAAGTTTGAAAATTAAGGAAAACGACGAAACTATCAGTTTTCTAATATAGTACATTTTACAACTACTAGCGACAACTATTAAAAAAGGTAGAGAACTGAAACTGTTTGATTGTTTACGTTAATTATCAGAGCTAAGCCCCTAAAATATCTTACCAGTATTATGCAGGTACCTACGTGCGTTTAAAAAATATAAGTAAGTATATAAGCAAGCTTTCCGTGGGGTGTCCGGGTAAGAACAGCACCCACACATCTCCACCCGTTGGGTATCCGTAAAAGGCGACTAAGGGATAACAAGAAGACGGGCTTTTTATTGGCTTACCTACCTCCTATACTGCGATCCCCAAGCCCTAGCCAAGCCTCCTGCCAAGCATGGGGATTATGGCAACCCTAAGGCCAAATGGATAGGCCTTTGTGCAGCAGTGGAAGTTTCGGCTGCTGATGATGACATAAGTACAGTCGAATTGAAAACTTCTCCTTTTTTTGAAGTCGTTAAAAAATAATGACAATTTATAACTTGTAACGGTCGCTGCCGCTGGTGCGCTGCAAAGAGAATATAACGCTACAGCGCGCGGCGCTCTGTCCACTGTTAATTAATTTACTACTTCAATCTATTGTAATAAGATTATCATTGAATTTAAAATAAATTAAGTATTGGACATACAGGAACATACCTAGGTATTTTAATGGTATGATCGCCTAGTAGCTATGTATGGGGCCTGCTTATGGAAACTCAACCTCAGCTTTGGTAGTAGGAATGTGATTTCCTTTTTTTATAAATATAAGTAATAATGGGAATATTAAAATAATCGGGAGTTAACCACCGAGTCCGCCATGCTCTGGATACATTCGAAGGATGTATTGATTCACCATTCCGCAGGCTCGTGTGGTGGATAAGGGCCTAAGTTATCTCATATTTTTCATTATTAGAAAGCAAAGTCGGAAGACGCACGAGGTAATTTTTTACAATCCTAAAGGATAAACATGACTCTTGGGTTATCACAATCACGCTAGTTGTTCTTACGTTCTGCTATAATTTATGCCTTTAGATTGGATTTCAATTTACGTCTCTAATCAACTTTGCTTTTATCGCTTAAACCATCGATTACCATTATAATCGATCGCCTACTTATGAGACTCACTGCGGAATTGAAAGATCTATTCGCACATTATATCTATGTAGGTTGTCATATATCTATCTGAAACTGAGATCTGAAAGCTGAAACATCTATAATAATATGTATCTGAGAGAAGTTTTTTAAGCAATACTAGCTGACCCGCGCAGCTCCGCCTGCGTTTTTTTTTTCAACTTCGTTTTTGGTCGGGGGTTAAAAAGAGCCTATGTCAGAGGATCGCTGTTTCGACAACTATGTTCGGATGAACTATCTGATCAGTATCACGTTGCTATTCTACTACAAACAAGTTCTACTGGTACAAATTAGAAAAAAGAAGATTCGTTGAAATTCATCTAAAAAATATAGTAAATAATAATACCAGCCTTTGTTTATGTCCCACTGTCGGGCACGAGCCTCTCCTCAAGATGAGGGTGCGTAGGCTGTAGTCCACCACGCTGGCCAAGTGCGGGTTGGTAGACTTCGAAAGCTAGTTCGGCTTTCTCAGACATGCAGGTTTCCTCATGATGTTTTCCTTCACCGAAAGCTAGTAACAATCGCACAAAGACGATTCGCACATGATTAATTAAAGAAATCAGAGGTGCGAGCCTGGGTTCGAACCTGCGCACCTTGTTTCCAAGACAAGCGCTCGCCCACTAAGCTGTTACCGCGCTAAAAAATATAACCCAACTAAAAACAAAATGTACTGTTAGAAGTGTAGCCATAATGTTATGAATAAACCTAAATTGTATCCGTGTTTACCTGTGAGAACGTTACTTTTTCACACATATTAACTTAGGTATACGCAATGCGACAAAACGGTATCGAATTAGCATCCTTCTACCAATCGCAGTTACGACGAGTCAAGTTCAACAAACTATGCCAGCGATACATTTCACGTCAATGCGAACTGAAGAAAGGAGCATGCCTTACTTACCTATTTCATTAAGTATAACATCGATATACTAGGTGAGTATAAGGACGGACGATTTTAAATCATGTCACCAAAATCATCCGTTTATAACCGTAATTTATTTAAGTACATAGGAAATCAGTAAATAAATATTTTGAGAATATTTATAATATTTATATTGGAAATATTTGGTGGCTCAATGATTATAGAGCAGTCTGACGGTGAAGTACCTACCTCCACTTTTGACCTTTAGGTGATTAATAACGCCAGTTCATATGCCAATGCTCTACCACTTACTTTGTGGCTCCACGGTGATGTGTACTGTACGGTACTCGTGGGTTCAAATCTTGCGGGAAGGAACTTTATTTGTAGTAGTTCCTTACCAATTAGGACAATTAAGACCCACCATCTGATTTTCTGAAAAGTAAAACGATCTATATGTCGGATGGACGTGTAAACAGTTGATCCTGCGCCTTATCTCTCCCGGGTCGTGTCGGTCTTCCATCCCATCGGATTCTGAGTAAGTATATGAAAGGAAGATAGAGTGCACCTCGTGCGCAAGCACTTGTGCACTAGTATAATTTTATTAGTATAATTTTACTTATTATCTCTTGCGTAGTTGGCTCATCTTGGTAAAAATTTGCCGCCGTGGCCGGATCAGCCTGGAGAACATTATTATGATAATTCTCTGTGCTACAAACCCCCCGCTTCATTCCTTATGCTACCAAGACAGCATCTGCAGGCTTAGCACGATTTGCCAAGACTTCGTAATCTTGACAGTTCGGTGTGGAGTATGACGTAGTTATCGACCTAGCTAGTACCGAAAATGACGTTTCTATGTCGATAACTACGTCATATTCATATTAATTTATTCACTTTTCCATAATGTTCGTATAATTAGATGACAATTTAAAGTTCAGTTACAATTATGGACCCTGTTGGGCACAGTGATAATGTAGTAGGAGAGAGGAAGATACCACTGCGAACCGAACTGTCAAGATTACGAAGTCTTGGCAAATCGTGCTAAGACTGCTGCTCTGTCATAGGGAACAAGGGGTGTTCTTGTTACTCTGAGGTTCTTGTCGCCAGTGGTGGCAAAGTGGGAATAGACCTCTTAATAGGGGAGAGCCCTTATTCGTCAACGGCATCTCTACTTACCATCAAGTGGGATAGTGGTTGGTTCTACTTTATATTAATAATGTCCTCCTGGCTAAAACGATCACAGCGGCTAATCTATTGCAAGATCTGGCTGATCTCTATGCGGGATATATTATAATGCACAGGTGCTTGCTTAGACACAAGTGTATTCTGTCTTCTGTTACTCTCACGAACCGGATGGGGACGGAAGACAGACACGAACGGGGAAAGGTCCGACTCAGGAACAACTGTTTACATGCCCATCCGACGGATGCATTATCTTACTTTCCAGTAGACCTGCATTGTCTTATCCTTAGTTGTTAGTACAGCTATGCACAAAGTTGTTGATCCCCGAGGGACTTAACGTGCTGCACCACGGAGCCTGAATATCATAATCATCATTATCAGCCGATGGACGTCCACTGCTGAACAAATGCCTCTCCCTTAGAAGGGACTCCTCCCTTCTTCTTACCATAATCCCCACGCTTGGCAGGCGGCTTGGGGATCGCAGTATAAGTGGAAGATAAATCCAAAAGAAAGACGCTGCTGCCCGTCTTCCTGTTCTCGCTTAGTCGCCTCTTACGACACCCAACGAGAGAAGATGGGAGGATGCAATTCTAACCCGGCACTCCACGGGGCCCACATTCTTAACTTATATTAAGTAACAAAACATGCTAGAATACTAAATTTTGTGGTGAATAGATCGCAGGTGACACGTTTTCGTAGTGAACTAGCATGTTTGTAAGGCAACTTGGTGTGTTGGCAGCCCATACGTATACGTGGTATGAGTCCAAACGTCCGACCGTTCTTATACACGTGCAAACAGCAAAGTAGGTAGGTAAATTGTGTGTAAAAATCGCTATTTTCCCTAGGCGTGTCTCGGTTTCGGCAGCAAAACTATGTTTCATTATAAATATGGAGAGACTTTTTAATGTATACCTACTATCTGTATAATGCCCATATTTGCGAACAATAAATGATTTGATTTTATTATCCGATGATAGTGTGGTAACGGTCTCAGTTGAATCTTTCTAATTTTCTCTGTGCTCTTAGGCTGCCTGTCCACCGGAGCGGAGCGAGGCAGCGGAGCGGAGAAACGGAAAAATATTAACCAATAAGATTGCACAAAAACTCCGCTCCAAAATCTTAGTGCAATCTTATTGGTTAATATTTCTCCGTTTCTCCGCTCCGCTGCCTCGCTCCGCTGCCTCGCTCCGCTCCGGTGGACAGGCAGCCTTATTGTGGTGGTGGCTGGTGCTCTATATCTATTGTCTTAAATAGTATATTAAATTCTCTTTACTCTATTGTCATCTACTGTCAGTTTTATAGATTTATTGTTTGTCATTTATTCGCAATGAAATTATAGCAGCAGTAAATTATACAATATTTATATACAAAAATTGTATAATGTTATATGATTCTCTTATTTCGATGAAGTTATTGTACAATAAATATATTTCACACGTTAGATTAAGGACGGATTTTATATCTGAAATGGAAATTACTCGCTAGGTTTCCTCGATAAAAGTGTGACGAGTTTGATAAATGCATCGACCGTGTAAAATTACAGTGCATAGAAGCACGGGTCTGGCTGTCCTTATAAGGGCAGCGCGTAATAGAAAACGAACCCATACATTAGGTTTCTGAAAAATTACCTAGAGCAGCGTCACGGAGCAAACAAGTTTGATGACCACGTTGGTTATGATTGGTGTCTATAGGTACATACTCGCACGTACTCTACTTATAGTTAGCCATTGTTAATGATTGTTAAAATGTAAACAAATTAATCTCCCGCTCCCACGCCCACAGCGGCCAATCTTTTATAACTGTTTGCGCAGACACAAGTGCTCCCTCTCCGACTACCGGGCAGACGTCTGGCGCAGGACTGACTGACCTTTTTCATGTCGATCCGACGCATGGAGGTAACTTTCAGAATACCAGATGATCAGTCTGTTATTGCTAACCGCGGGATTCGAGCCCGCGATCTATCTATGCCATTGTAAATCGAGCGGCTTCCGCTACGGCGCTAAGCCTACATAAATTGTAATTTTTAAAGTCTCGTGACCCTGTCTGTACCCATAATATCCAAGGGGTGTACGGGAAAGAATAGCACCCTCCCATCCTCCCGTTGGCTGTCCGTAAGAGGTAACTAAGGGAAAACAAGAAGACGGTCAGCAGCGCAGCGTCTTTATCCGGATTACCTACCCCCTATACTACGATCCCCAAGATGCCTGCCAAGAGTGGGGATTATGGCAAACTGTTACTTCTATGGGGATGGCCTTTATTCAGCAGTAGACATCGCTGTATTACGGCTGCTGATGATGGCCCTGCCTATCCTTTATTATGTTACGGTTAGGCTTTATTTATATTCTTGCAAATTTACGCACGTGCTTAAAATGTATTGTATTTTGTTTCAGATGACAATACGAAATAAATTATAGTGAATAGCAATGGGTGTTGCGGTATGGGCGAGGAGTATACCATCGCGGATGGGATAGCAGTCGCGTGGGAGGATGGCGATGTGGGTGCGGGCGGCGCTGCGGGCACTGCGGCGCGCGGCGCTGCTATTGCCGCTCGCGCTTACGGCACTAGCACTGCTCCTGTTGCCTCGAACGCCGCCGCTCACGCCGTCGTCTCCGCGCAGCCCAATGCACACCTCACCGCCACTTCCGCGGGAAGACTTGCTGCTACAGGTAAAGCCACTTACAAACTCGTGCTACTCACGCGATTGTAGACACACCTTTATTTTTAGGGTTCCATACCTAAAAGGTAAAAAAGGAACCCTTATGGTCTGACTTCGTCTGTCTGTCTGTCTGTCACACACCTATATATTTCAGGAACCACTGGTGCTATCAATTTGAAACCTGGAATAGTTTTAGATCTTAATTACCCAACCCCATCGCAAATGAAAAAAAAAATATTTTTTCTTTAACTTTTTTTATAATGAGGGTCGAAATGGTCATCAAAATTTCAAAGTGAGACTACTATATTGAGTGGGGTATCATATGAAAGGGCTTCATTTGCACATCTCAAAACAGATTTTTATTTTGGTTTATGTCTCTCAGTTTTTGGCTGATAATCAAAAATGTCAAAAAAAATACCTATAATATATATAACTAGCGACCCGCCCCGGCTTCGCACGGGTGTAATTGAGAAAGAAAAAGAAGTGAATAATTTAAAGCTACTGCCTTTGATTATAGAATTTCTTGGAATTATTTATCAGTTTGTAGCTGACTTTTCGTAACGCAATATGAACAAATTTTGTATAGAAGTGCCGAGTGAAAGGGCTACGTATAGCTGCCTGTCCATGGGCAAAGTACTCAACGCTTAGGTTTAAGCCTGCAACGTTGAATCTCTGAGCTTGTGATTTGTTAATTGTATTTATAATTTTAGAAACTGCAGACGTGTACGCGTGCACAATTTGGGTGGATTAAGGACACCATTTCTTTGAAACCAATTTATGGAAGCAATACGGGCTTCCTTGTTCGGTTTCGTCTCCGGGTTCGTCTCCGTTCTCCGGGAATCTGTCACCGTTGTCACAGTTTAAGGGAGTAGCGGGGGAAACATCCAATATGTCCCCGGGATCCCGTGGGGAAGTCAAACTGGGTATTTGGGATTCTTACCCACTAAAACTCCCGTGGCTATCACATCGGAACATGAGAGGGAAACCTGGGTGCTCGGGTGGGATCTGCACCAGGTGTCCCTGACTGACTGACTCGGACTGGCTGAATCCGAGTCAGTCCCGGTCAGTCCCGTCAGTCCCTGTAAGTCCCGGTCAGTCCCGGCCAGTCCCGGTCAGTCCCACTCAGTCCCGCTCAGTCCCGCTCAGTCCCGGTCAGTCCCGCTCAGTCCCGGTCAGTCCCGCTCAATCCCGCTCAGTCCCGCTCAGTCCCGGTCTGTCCCGCTCAGTCCCGTTCAGTCCCGGTCAGTCCCGGTCAGTCCCGCTCAGTCCCGCTCAGTCCCGCTCAGTCCCGCTCAGTCCCGGTCAGTCCCACTCAGTCCCGGTCAGTCCCGCTCAGTCCCGCTCAGTCCCGCTCAGTCCCGGTCAGTCCAGGTCTGTCCCGCTCAGTCCCGCTCAGTCTCGGTCAGTCCCGCTCAGTCTCGCTCAGTCCCGCTCAGTCCCGCTCAGTCCCGCTCAGTCCCGGTCAGTCCCGCTCAGTCCCGCTCAGTCCCGCTCAGTCCCGCTCAGTCCCGCTCAGTTCAGTCGTACCACACCGTACCACACCGTACCACACCGTACCACACCGTACCACACCGTACCACACCGTACCACACCGTACCACACCGTACCACACCGTACCACACCGTACCACACCGTACCACACCGTACCACACCGAACCACACCGAACCACACAGAACCACTAACTAAATAACTAAATCATAACATTAGAGAGAAGTTAACTACGTATGCATGATTTTAAATTAAAAAAAAGTATTAAATATAAAAATATATTAGAGATAAAAAGTGCCGGAGTCAATATGAGTTAAATATTTAAAACATCGAATTAAAAAAATCAAAACAAAGTTTAAAAATACAAAAAAAATCCGCACACGGGTAGCGAACCCGGACAGTCCGCACTTAGAGGACGCTTCCGTAACCACTTGGCCAAGGAACTTATATTTTGTCTTTCGAATTATCGTATCTTATTGTGGTAATATATTTGTACCGCCATCGGTTAAGTAATAATACTTCTTTTTTACCCTGTAAAGGGATAAATTATAAATTAAATGACATACTAATTCAATTAATTTTCTTAACGAATATCTGTGCAAAATTTCAAGTCAATAGGACCAAGGAATCGTGTTCTCCCATACAAACTTTGCCCCCCTATTTGACCCCCTTAGAGGTTGAATTTCGCAAAATCGCGTCTTAGTGAGCACCTACGTCTTAAAAGGAACCCCCATGCAAAGTTTGAGACTCCTAGCACTTGTAGTTTCTGTGATTTCGTGATGAGTGGGTTTTTGTCTACTCTTTTATATAATAAGATATACATATAATAAATAAAAAAATAAAAATACAGGAAAAATAAAATGATCTTTCTAAGTAGTACAGTTTTTTTAGTAATCCTAAAAAAACCTCGACAAACAAACTTAGTTTTGCGGTTTTTTTTTTGCTGTCTGAGGCGTAAGACGACTAGTAAAATAAGTTTAATGCGTCCAATGATGGTATGGAACCGTTTTTTTTTTTACTTGGTGCCGAGACAGGCAAGACGTTCGCCTGATAGTAAGCGATGCGTCAGCCTATAGACTGCAGTGTGTAGCCACTCATTACCCAAAATATAAGGATGAAAGATGTTTCTAACAGGTTCACACTAAATCTACCACTTGACATGATTATTTATTTGTGTCATTTTAGCAGTATCCAAAATGGCAATTTTGTTCTAGTTTGTCAACTTAATTCTACATAAGTAGAGTAAGAGTACATATAACCAAACTATACTGCGCAGTGCCTTAAACGAGAAACAATAAGCTATAGCTACGTAAACAAGAGCAGACACCCTTGTAAGCACATATGCAGTTAGGCAGATCATGTTTACGACAGGATATAAAACACATGTTATGCACCTCTTTTTACTATGGTACATACGTAGCCTTTGTAGCGTAACTTAAAACCGCTTGCTTTGCAAACCGGAGGTCAGGGGTTCAAATAGGACAATTTAGTGCTTCGGAGTCGCTGGACGTTCGGGGTGTGGGCCCTTTGAACGTCCATTGAGTAAGGTGGCGACTCCGAGGAGGATGGCGGCGGGGTTGCGACCCCCGTCCCCGTGAGTACCGTGTCAGGTTCCCGGGGGGCTACAATGCGCCCCCCGGCGGCGGGCTCAAAGGCAAGGCACTGAGGGGCCCCTGGTGCAGATCCCACCGGAGAGCCCTGGGGTCCCCCCTCTCATGTGCCGATGCGACAGCCGCGGGGGTTTTAGTGGGTAAGAATCCCACATACCCCGGTCGAGTCTAAAGATCCCCGGGAGCTGTCCCGGGGATCTTTAGAAGATTTCCCCCGCGTCAAAAAAACAGGAAAAAATAAAAAAGAATTTAGTGAGATTGCCTGATTGTCTGAAAATTAAGATCCATGCGCCCGATGGCCAAAAATGTATGGCAAACGGCGTATCATTACCAAAAACTAAAAAAATACAGTGTCATGTCACGATGTTTGTCGTACGAATTTAGAAGTAACAACAGTGTAACCGCTCATTTGCCACCGTAACCAACACGAAGGGACTAAAGGTCAGTCAGTTTTATTGTCCCATACAAACATGTTTGTTTGTTGTTTAGACACGCAAAGTAGTAACAAATCTATAATGCATGCCGTACACACAGTTCACTACACGAATAGTTCACTACACACACAGCTAAATATTTAATGACGTGGTGGTGGTGGATATGCTCAGTGTTTGGGTTAAGCACGCCATTGTACCTATAAAAAAAATCTGTACCTACTTTTATATTGTATGATTTTATTGTGTGCATTATAGAAATAATAATAGTATGGTCGTGTTTCTCCTCAGGCATCGAAAGGAAGACAATTAAATAGAAATGGGAATCACTTAAATAACCGAGTGGTTTCTTGTTTCAGAATGTCATTGCAGAATCTGAAAACGAAGACAATCTGAACGCGAATCGTGAAGGAGACGAGATATCGCGGCGAGCGTGGTTCATGCGCGGCGGAGAAGCCCGACCATTGATCCACGACCCTCAAGCAAAACTGTTCCCGGAAGACGCGCCTGGTGACGATCGGTAATTCCTCATCATCATCATCATCATCACCAGCCGGAAGACGTCTACTGCTGAACATAGGCCTCCCCCTTCAAACGCCACAATGAACGACAATTGGCTATTTGCATCCACCTGCGACGCGCTCAATGTCGTCTGTCCACCTACGGAGGCGTGTCTACGCTGCGTCTTCCGGTCCGTGGTCCGTCGCCACTCGAGAACCTTTCTTCCCTATCGGTTATCGGTTCTTCGAGCGATATGGTCTACCAATTGCCACTTTAACTTGCAGATTTTGAGAGCTATGTCGGTGACCTTGATTCTTCGGCGAATCTTCTCATTACGGATTCGGTCGAGCAAAGACACTACGAGCATAGCTCTCTCCATAGCTCGTTGTGTGACTGAGCTTATCTAAAAGGCCAACAGTTAGGGACCACGATCTGTAATTACTAACGACTACAATAAAGACTGTAGGCTTACTATGCAAAATCAATACCAATATAATTTCATTAAAATTTGCTGATATTTGCACTCGTGGCGACATTGGACACAATGGGATAGAAGTGCCCACTGGTTAGTGGAATTGTTTGGTAACTTACGCAGAAACAGTGCAGTGTAGACAGGCCTTCCACTAGGAGGAATTTCTACATTCTGCTAGTTGCAGTGGTGGCGTTCCAAGGGGAGGGGGGGGGGGGTTTGTTCAGCAGTAGACGTCTTCCGGCTGGTGATGATTACGCAGAAATGCAACACCACTCGACGGTGGCGTTATATGCCCGTGATCTTCTGAGCTGAAGATAAATACTAACTCCACTCCAGATTTGAGTGGAAGTTCCCACTGGTGGCGGTGCAGTGCAGCAGTCGCTTACCATCAGGGGAACATTTTGCTTGTCTCGTCACTAGGTTCAATAAAAAAAATATGGACGTGCAAAACATGGACGTGCAAAATATGGACGTGCAAAATATGGACGTGCAAAATATGGACGTGCAAAATATAGACATGCAAATTATGGACGTCATACCACGTGCACCCAGCACGTAGTATGACCAATAATTATTACGAACTCACTTAATGTGATTGATCTAAGAAAATGTCCCTATAGTTGCAATGTACAGCTCTATAGGTACCTTCGACATTTTCACTCAGTTTAATGTACTTTTCAGGGTTGTCCAGCAGTTGATGTACACACTTCCAAAAGATGAAGATATTCCTGTTAAGAAAATACTGCTCGCTAACGGGTTCGGTGCATGGGGCGTGTCAGGCGGTCGGACAGAATTTATACGTAACAAGTGCCCGGTGGACCGATGCTACCTCACGGCGGACGCAAGGGACGCTGGCACCGCGGACGCTATTCTTTTCAAGGATCATCACACCCCGTTCAATGTTAAACGCCCCATGGACCAGGTTAATGAGATCCCTAAACAACACTTGCCATTTTTGAAAAAACGTCTCTATTTTAGGGTTACGAGAAAATATGGTGATTACACTGGAAAATTAGAACGGCAATACCTCTAAAACGGACACGTTTTATTAAAATTTTGTCTGACACTGCTCATTAATGTTATGCCCTGTCATTATTTCAAGCAGATGTCCCGTTTGCATGGGCACCTGGTATATCCTATGTCGTTTTGTTTTCACGGAGAATCCTTCAAAATATCCCCGAGACCTGTGGGGGGTCAAATAGGGTATGTGGGATTCTTAACCACTAAGACCCACGCGGCTGTCGCAGCGGCACTTGAGAGGGGACACCAGGGCTCTCCGGAGGGTCTTGCCTTTGAGCCCACCGCCACGGGGCTCATTATAGCCCTCCAGAAACTAGGCACGGTACTCACGGGCACGGGGTCGCAACCCTGCTACTGTCCTCCTCGGAGTCGCCACGGTACTCAATGGACGCCCTAGGGCCCACACCCCGAACGTCCCCGAAACGTAGGTACCTACACTCGAATAACAATACCTACGCTCTGGGGAACCCGGGTAAAAACTGGTTTACAGCAGCTCAGACCTATGCTAGTAAGTTATCATAGTTATAAATATTTCCAATTCCAGATCTGGATTCTGTACTACTTGGAATGTCCGTATCACACTGCGTCTTTACGGCCGTCATCGCTGGACGTGTTCAATTGGACGTCGACCTATCGCCGCGACTCTGACATCGTAGCGCCGTACGAAAGATGGGTCTACTACGACCCCCTAGCCACTGGGAAAGACCTCGACAGAAATTATGCGGCTAACAAAACTAAAAAGGTAAGTCAGCTCTTGGGTCTTGAACAACTACATTCCCTTGCAACTAACTATGATAGAGAATAAAACAGAAGGATTTTTACAATACAACCACATCTAAATTATTGCAAGATCATTGTCTCTAGAGCGTGTTAAAAAACTACCGTCCGATTCGTTAGATACCTCTAAGATGGTAGGTAAAAATATTTACGAGATATTCAATAAAATAGTTACTTACTTACTTACATTTGAACTGCGTCGCTGAATAATACCCTCGGTTATGGGACAGAGTTTTTTAACACTGTTTTGATAAAAAGTCATAAGAAGTTCAAGTCAATACTTACTGCAGGAATCCTGACCTGACCTAGCTTTACCCAGGAAGAAATAACCTTGCAACTTTTAAATGACCACAAATCCTCGACTCAATGGATTCTCTGATGATCACTTTAAATCCTGTCTGACTTACAGAAATCATATTGGTGGCAATGAGTTGATTAAAGACGATGATTAGGGACGACGAAGACCCCAATATATATATATAACCCTTATAATTTTTGGTATACTTACCATTTATTAGGTAGCGTGGTTCGTTTCAAACTGCCACGCGCGCAATCGCCGGCTGCAGTACGCGCGGCAGCTCAGCAAGTACATCCAGGTGGACATATACGGTGCCTGCGGCTCCCACCACTGTCCCCGGACAGACCCCAACTGCCTGGAGATGCTCGACAAAGATTACAAGTTCTACCTCGCCTTTGAAAACTCCAACTGCCGTGATTACATCACAGAGAAGTTCTTTGTAAACGGACTGCAGTAAGCTTTTAAAATTTGTTTCTTTCCCTTTATATGCATATAACAATATCAGTAGCGGACTAACGGGGGGGCGGAGGGGGCGGTCCGCCCCGGGCCTCGGGTCCTAGGGGGCCTCCAATCTCCAAAAGTTTTTGTAGTCATTGAGGTATTGTAAGTACCTACTACATATTGAAGAGTACATCATACCTAGATTATTTTAGAGTTCCGGCGCACAAACTCTGTTAGTCTATGATAATGCGACTTTTAGATAGTTGAGTTTGTGCGACGGACCTTTTAAAGCTTTTTTGAAATTATCTAGACGTTATGTGCTTTCAATTAAATCTCAAAGACGGCTATAATCTTTTGGGTTGTAAGTTATTAGGCAGTTTAGAGCTGGGGGCCCCATGATGCACGTAACCAAAATACTAACACACCAACAATGTACTTGTGATACCTGTGGTCTATTCAGAAGGGAATTTATACAAACTGTAAACTGTAGATGATGATATGTATGAATCAATCAATAGCGATTTGTGAAAGGAGAGTAATATATACAAAATTGTCAAATTAAATGAATGTATGTACTATACTGCAGCCATGTTTTACTAAAAACAAAAAGCAGATTCTCTTTGGCCTCCTTCTATGAGATGACCGTCTCACAGAAGGACCCTCCACATTTATTCCGCTGCCAATATAGTAAACACTGCTGCTGGCAGAGAATGGTCGTGTCCGGGCTGGCTGACCAAGATCCGCCCCTCTAAGTCCCATGCAGAGTATATTTGGAGCGCATGTAAGCGAGCGAAAGCCCGGTCCCCACCACGACTATGGCAAGTCGTTTTCATCTGTCACCCCATCTCACTCAACTTATCACTGTAACACCCATGTCCAGATTATTTATCTAAGTGAGTCTACCGGTTATTCGCCCACCTTTCTGTCGCAGCTTCTAAGACTGGCAGGACAACACTGACAACTCCATATGCTCGTGTACGCTCATCAGAAGGCCATGAGCGTAATTGTTTAAGTGCGTGCCGTGGATTCAATCAGAGACCCTCGCATCCATTAATTCTGGAATGTTCAGGGCCGGAAAGCACGCCAGGACTGTTTCGCCTCATAGAGGACATTACGGTACCCTTTAGCGACCCGGATGACCTACTTGTGCAGCAGGCTCAGGATCTTTTTAGACGGAATGAGGTGTAGTCCGTCAAGGTTGCAAACTTTCACCACAACTATTTATTCTAATTGATGAACATATAATGCGTACAGTTATAGAGGACTGAGAGGGCGACTGTGTTCAAGAGGTAATTAGAAGGTCCCATATGGCCAAAACAGTTGTAAAAAGTCTCTGGAATATATGGAAAAACAGAGGTATTAAACAAGCAATAAAAATCAAAGTAATGCGTACTCTGGTCTTCTCGATCTTTTTATATGCCTCTGAAACATGGACATTAAAGGTGTGAACCTTTTCTTCGAAGAATAGATGCATTCGAAATGTCGTTGGCGAATGCTAGGCATATCATGGACCGAGCGTCTCACTATGCATCTATCTATACTCGAAGAGCTAAATATAAAGGAATGACTTTCCATTGTCTGCGTTAAACGCGTCAACTTCTTTAGACAGATGGACAGGAGAAAATCGGATAGCCTAGAGAGGCTTATGGTGACAAGCCAAATGGACGGCAGGAGAAGCAGCGGACACATGCCGGTGCGACGGGCAGACACTATTAGGTTACGAGAACGCCACTACAGGAAATCATACATAGATTGATAGAGATTGCAAGTTCAAGATCGAGCAGCATAGAGAAGATTAGTGGCAAATGTCTGCATTAGTCACGTCCCTCAGTCATGAGGTCACCGTCAAAATATCGTCTGTCGACATTTAACGTTCCCTGTCCTACCACACCACCACCTATGTCCCTACCACAAGATGAATCTAACGACAGACATTTCACCAGTCAAAATCCATTGAGCCGTTTAGGCTGTAGGCTGTGTCAAAGAAAATATACATACATACATACATACCCTCAAAAAACATACCCCTTCCGGGGGTAGTCCGGCAAAAATACGTCATTTTCTGACAGGGGGGCCTCATTAGTTTTTGCCGCCCCGGGCCCCCGACAGGCTTAGTCCGCCACTGAACAATATCATTGGATTTTAATGATAGTTATGCCACAGACACTTTTATGAATGACGAATAACCAATCGTCTAACGATATGATGTTTGCATGAAATTAATTGATAAATATCTAGTCACTTGATTTTTCTTCATGCGACCAATCGCGACCCGTTGTGACTGATTAAATTGACTGATGAATGAGTTGGAATGAATAAACGTGCAATGGACGCCTTACGTTTTGAAGTGAAATTGTTATTCTTTATCATTGAGCTGTTAATTATTAATAACAGTTCACTGTTCTTTATTGCTCTAAAAAATACGAACTAGGTATTTAAAAGTGCTAGTGCTAAGCCTATTTAAATTAATCATTATACCTACTTACTCCGTTGGCTCAACGACCCAAAGTACGTCTTGGCTTCCGTCACGAGTTTTCTCCACTTCTCCAGATCCTGCGCGGCTTCTTATCAATTGCTGGCTTGAAGTTCACGCGGATCCGAACTTACCTATAGTTTATTTAAATCATACGCTAATATATATTACTAGCGGTCGGCTTCCTTTATAACTTCTAACTGCCAGTCCCAATATCCTATCGATCCCTTACTATAGGTTAAAATCATCGATCAAGTCATCGATATCCCGCGATAAACCTCCGAAATGGAGCGATAACTAAAACCCTGACAGACTGTCATTTAAACAATCAACAGTAAGCTGCTAATATGTTATTATTTGAAACGGAAATATGTCATTATAGCTATCGATAGTAACTATTTTAACTTATAGGAAGGGATCGATAGGGTATTGGGACCGGCAGTAGATAAACCTATAATATTAGGTAGGTAAGTATTGTACATTTATTTTATCTAAAAATAAAATAAAATAATGATGTCCTGGGACAATTCACACACGGTCATCTGATCGCAAACTAGATACCGTACTGTACTATAGCAACCAGAGAACTAATACAAATAGGTACATTTAAAAAAATACATATAAGTATAATAAATAAGTTTATAACAAAAAGAAGATACAGTTTAAGTAGAAACAATTAAATTGCATACTTATAAATAAAATACGTAGGTACCTTCTCTTTATTAAGTTTTAGCGACTTTCTTGTATTTTGATATTGAGCATTTCTATGCTATAGGTATATTTTTCTAATTATATTTCTATGCCGGATTTCTTGCCGGATCAGAAGATCCGGCAAGAAATCCGGCAGCCTCGTCTTTTTTTACCTACTGGTTCCTTGCGATTGTGAAAACGTGGTGGTAACGTTTGCAGGCATAATGTGCTGCCTATAGTGATGGGCGCTCGGCCATCCGAGTACGCGGCGGCCGCGCCTCACAACTCGTACGTGCACGTGGAAGAGTTTGCCGGCGCCGAGGAGCTGGCAGCGTACCTGCGACGCCTCGACGAAGACGACAACTTATACAATTCCTATTTTAAATGGAAGGTAAGTTCTTGCCGACTGTTTGTGCCACCAATATTATCAATCAGGTTAGATTCAAAGATTCAAAATTTTTATTTCATATAGGCTTAACGCTAGCACTTTTGAACGGTCAATTTTTTAAAAGCTACCACCGGATCACAACGCGGCCTCAACTGAGAAGATCCGGCAAGAAACTCAGCGGGCTTGTCATTTTTTCACTTTTTTTTTTTTTTTTAAACAAAGTTTGTCTTTTTACAATTAAATCAGCACCAGCGACAGTGTGTCCTGCCGTTCAAAACATCAAATAAAAATAAAAAATACGACGAAAATACAACAAACTAAAAACTAAAATGCCAAAGGGATAGTAGTCGGACCAGTCCCCCCAAGCAGCACCCGCGCACGAGTTGACTCGAGCAGCAGCCATCACTCCCCTCAACCATATTGGAGGGAAGGGGGTGACCCGCCACACGAAGCCGCCACAAGCAAAGACTTTTTGATGGCGAGCATGACCGATCCAAAATCACAGTGGCTCACGTTTAACATTTACCTTCTGCTGTTAAGCAGTGCCTCGTCAGGCAAGACACAAAGCACTTTAACATATTAAATTTTATCACAAGTCGTCTAAGTTAGATACACACCAAGAATAATTTACAAGCTCAAGTGAATTGCCTTCAGAACGTATATAAAGCAACAATCAATTTTGCTGCTAGACTATAAAAGAAAATAATAAAATAAAAAAAAGGCCAAAAGGACAGCGGCCGGACCAGTCCCCCCAAGCAGCACCCGCGCACGAGTTGACTTGAGCAGCAGCCATCACTCCCCTCAACCATATTAGAGGGAAGGGGGTGACCCGCCACACAAAGCCGCCACAAGCAGAGACTTTTCGATGGCGAGCATGACCGAACCAAAATTCCAGTAGCCTTGCGACTTGAAATAAAAAACAAAATATATAAAAAAATACATAAGACATCATCCAGCAGAACACTTTTCACTTTGACATTTGCTGTATTCAGTCTTAAAATTAGTATTCTAAAACTATTTGAGCAGTTCATTCCCAGGCTGTTTTATCTTCCAAGTAATCGGAAATTTTGTAGTAGCCTTTTTTAGCAAGTTTAGATTTAACTGTGCATTTGAATTTATTTATAGGCAGATCTCTGATACCATTGGGAATCTTATTATAGAAGCGTATACACTGTCCCACAAAAGAATTACTTACTCTGTGGAGACGAGTAACATGTAAACTAAGGTCATCTTTACCACGTGTATTAACCGAGTGAATATCACTTCTCTTTTTAAAGTTATTAATATTTTTCTTTATACATTAAATTTTCAAAAATATACTGTGACACCACTGTCAAAATATTTATCTCCTTAAACTTTTCTCTAAGCGAATCTCTAGGAGCCAGATTGTAGATAGCTCTTACGGCTCTTTTTTGGAGCACAAAAATAGCGTTGAGATCTGCGGCATTACCCCACAGGAGTATTCCATATGACATAATACTGTGGAAGTAACTAAAGTAGTTAAAGTCTTGAGAGAGGATTTTTTTAAGTTTTGGCTGTAATCTTCTATAGGTTGAAGGTACTACCCTAGTTATAGTTTATTTGAACGTTTGATATCCGTGTTTATTTTTTAGTCGACTGTTCCAGAAGGAAGTTGTGATTTTTAATACGACCACTGGAAAAGCGCTACTGTAGACGTATCGCTTGCCATAGTGATGAGACGTCTCTAAGTTGAATAAATAAATAAAAATCTCTTTCAGATCGTCCAGGATTACTTAACCGTAGGTGTATTCTTGTCTGCAGGGCACAGGGGAGTTCATAAACACGTACTTCTTCTGTCGTGTGTGCGCGATGGTGCACGCGGGCGGTCGTCGGCAGCGGCACGCGCACTACGGCGACGTGCAGGCGTGGTGGCGCGAGGACGCCTGCACGCGCACGCACTGGCGGACCGCGCCGCCGCCGCCCGACGCCAGGGACAACGGCTAGCACCGCCACATAACACAACACTCATACTACGTTTGTTTTAGTTCTGCAGGATAAAAGGAGCCCACGAGAACTTAACAAGGGTTGCTAAACCTTCAAAAGGTGTCCGAGACCCTGTGGTAGGGCAACTGGGTAAATAGTATCCGGAACCTTGGACGAAGTCGATCGGGATTGGTAAACCTTCAAAAGTACCCGGTACGTACCTTGTGTAAGGTCAACTGGGGTTGGTAAAAGTACCCGGAACCTTGTAAGAGGTCAACCTGGCTTAATAAACCTTCAAGTGGTATTCGGAACCCTGACAGGGCTGAGAACACACCAGCCCTAGATTACCCGCTTGAAGCCGATCTCGCCATCCACTATTATTATTGGATGTGACATCATAAATTTAGCATTTTATCTAAAAAAAATTAGTCCATACCAAAATAAATTATTGGCTAGATCAATAAAATCGTAAACAACTCCAAACCACAAGTTTCTTACCTCGCGGAACATAGGTATTCCTTAATTCGGACGATGCCATGTCTGAATAATTATTACGAGTCTAAACTCACGCTAGCGTTGCGAATTATAGTGAATTTGTATCATGTTACGAATCAAAAATTTTAATCGCGTCCATTGTTGCGTAGCATAACACAGAGGTGATTGATCAATCGGTGTTATAAATATTATTATTAGGTAGCCGCTGTTCGGTGTTCGAGTTCCCCGCGATATTTTTGTAAATTGATATAGTGAGATGTGTTAAAAGCACGATTTAGGATGTAATTAAAATCAGTTTACTTACTTGGCGCCCAACATGGGACCGGGTGTTAAGGTAAGATATTAAGAACGATACCTGATCTCCACCAGCCGGTACTAAAAGCCATAATAAAATCGCTTTTGCATTTAATTATAGATACTTAATAAATTATTCTAGAATATTAGGTGTTTTCGTTCTTTTAAAATTAAAATCATTCCATTAATTATTACGTTTATTGTTATTATTTTGTTCTCGTTAAAATACTTACTTATTCCGGATGTTTGTATTAATGCATTTTACTATATTTTAAGTCGGTGTGTTCTTGTATAATTGGTTTTATATCGTTTATACTGTTTTGAATCTTTCTAAGATCTTCTTTACATATATTTATAGAATTTACGTTATATAGATAGTCTTCGTGTTCATCTGCATGTAAAGACTTGTAGGTATAAATGTTCCCATTTTTACATACATAGGTGTACTAAACTCATAACGTATCAATGTTCTCATAAAAAAAATACTATAAAGTATAGTATTGACAGTACCTAAACATTTATCCACTGCGATCATCACAGATTAATCTCCTCCAAACAGTGCACGTACAATGTAGTACCACAGTCTATAATTGTACACTGTGGTAGTACGTACACCTACCTAATTAGAGAATATTTGTGAGGTACCTACTTAATAGTTTTGTTGATTAATAAATCTGGATTTACGCATTAGATACCTACTATACCATAGAAGCCTATCAATCACGGTCGAGTCTTACCAGACACAAAAATCTCTAATACATTGTTTTACTGGCGATTTTCCTATTCACTTTCAGAACATAATACACACATCAAAAGTGTCTAGGGATCAACATATATTTTTGCAATAACTTTTCTCCTGATTGATATTAATTAAAATTTTCTTTAAGGATTCATCAAATAAAGTGTTTTCGTTTGTCACAGTAACGATAAACCAAGTCACCTTTGCATTAATAAAGAAATTTGCCATTTTCCTAATAAAGGGATTTTTGACATTTGAACCACTAACACAAAAGTTCGAAAAAAAGACTGAAATAACAGTTTTCTTTAAAATTTTATTGGGTAACTTAAACAATTAATAATCCGTGTTTCTACCGCGAACACTAACAACACAAGAACATCGGTTTGGCATACTCAAAATGAGTTCATCCAAATCACGCTGTGGAATGGCCGCCCATGTTCGTTGCAACAACAAAAAAAGGTCTTCTTGCGACTGGATACCCTCCATATTCGGCAGAGCTCTTCTCTGTAGCATATCCCATGCATGCTCAATCGGGTTCAAGTCTGGCGACTGAGCAGGCCAGGGCAGGACATTGATGTTAGCTGCGGCGAGAGTCTGTCTTACAACTCTTGCGGTGTGCGGTCGTGCATTATCATGCATTAACTGAAATAAGGGACCGATTTGCACTTGTAGAGGAACGATGACGTCTGATACAATCGTCTCAGCATAAATTTGAGCGTTGAGGTTGCCTTTGATCCAAATCAACTCAGTTCTTCCGCCGATCCAAATACCCGCCCATACCATGATGGTTCCACCACTATAAGGATGGACTTCCTGGCAGGATTTTAATCGCTGTTGGCGTCCAGGGGTTCTCCAGTGTCGTATACGTCTTGTATCCGGTCTCATACCAAAACGAGACTCATCAGAAAAGCACACGAAACGCCATTGTTCTTCTGCCCAATTTCTGTGTTCAAGAGCCCATTGATATCGAATCCTACGATTGTGCATTGCTATAGGTGGTACCCGTAGCGGTCTTCGGGAATGAAGGTTCACTTCATGCAAGCGGTTTCTGACTGTTTGGTCGCTAATTAAGTTCCCTGAAGAGTGATGAAGCCTCACGGCTAACATCATGGCAGTTATTGTTGGAGCTCTTCGAGTTAAGATTTGAATATATCGGTCTTGTCTCCGTGTGGTGCAGCGATACCGTCCTCCATGGCGCTCAGCCACGGTACCAGTGCTTCGGTAACGTGTCCAAAGTCGACTGATAACACTCTGACTTGTATTCAGAGCTAAAGCCACAGTACGTTGCCGGGAACCAGCTTCTATCATTCCCACGGCTCTGAGCATTTCTTCCCTGCTTAAATGACGTCGCCGCTCCATAATAACGTTGGTTTTAATCAGTAGTAGGGAAACAGTAGCACTAATAATGTCAATGCGTTGTATGTTTTTATAGGGAAAATATTGACAGCTGATTTTCATCTTTTACTCGAATTTGATTCACAGTTCCTGATTCAAATTATGAAATGCACCAAAAAGGATCCATATAAATTTATAAAATCATAAATTTATTACAAAGCCACATCTCAATCTCAAGAAATCCGCTTAAAAATGCTTGATCCCTAGACACTTTTGATGTGTGTATTTACCTATAGGAAAATGCAGAAGTTTTCAGCAGGGTTTCCTATTATGTAATTAAAATTCTAGCCATGACGCCTTTATGATGTATTATAGATGATTATTATAGACGCACAAACAGGTTTTCAATTAATTATATTAAAATTAGTAGGTTGGTAGAATGTACTTTGAGTCAAATGTTATGCACATGGAAAAATGCACAAAACGTTCATTTGTTTAGTAAGATAATGTAATTTTTTATTATGTACTTACTTATTATAAATCTTTTTTTAATGTTCAATAAAATTTGATATTTTTATTGTATATGTATACTTAGTCGTTGCAAAGATCTAATTTTACCGACCAATTTGTTAAATGTACCTACTTACCTACTTATATAAACAAGTGTAGATAATTTCCTGATCGTTTTATTTTCGATAATATGATAATATTGTTGAGTTTTACAAAATATCTATATATAACAAATCTAAAATAAACATTGCCATGGAAACAGTTTATGTAAAATTGTTAGTAAGTTGTGTTAAGTAAATACTTACCTCTGAGGCTGTTTAAAGTGTAAGTTTCTTTACTTTGTTATTGTTAAGGAATTCATTGTTATAATTTGGAATTGTACCTATACCTGGTTTTACACGACGACGTTCAAACACAGTATCCAAGTCTTGATAGATTGGTGTGGAGTATGAGGTTATTACAGAAATATAAAATTCACTGTAGGACAATGACTTGTCTATGTAGTAAAACCACATAACTAAATACCTCCGAAGGACATCAAACCCAGGCCGATCTGACTGATCAGCAGTCAAAACTTGGTCGCAGTGCTGAGTCAGCTGTCGTCCAAAAAGTACTGCCGCACTCAGAGTTCGTTGATTAATCATTATCTGGTCGCTTAAGTGTAGAATTCAATAAAAGTTTTGAGTGGGGCGGCTACGAGAAGATGTAAATTTGTCGACGAGGCGCGAAATTTCTGCAGGTCTGTTGTCATTTGTGCTTGGTCCCAAGTTGCATAGAACGGAATGGATAATCATGATACATCAGCTCGCACCAAAAATTTAATACTCGTTTATTCGGCGCGGCGTAGAAAGTTCCTTAGGTGGATTCGAGCCGAGGCAAAATTTGTTTTGTCGTGGGGCAAAAGCGAGTCCTCGTGCTTTTGCGTTTACTTCATGAGCCCAAAATAGGAGAGTTGTTACAACTCTACCTCTTGCTCTTTTTTTCAATTCTAACTGCTTGTATCGTAGGTACTAATGTCTTGAAACTGTTAACACTTCCCTCACTCAAAGAGATTCTATATCTTTTTGTACTCATTACATCCGGTATCCATATTAAATCCATAATAGCAAGTATTTATCATATCGTAAATGTAAAGTTGTTTTTTATCTGCCCCATCCACACCAAAAACAAAAATGCTCTAACAAGTGCTTTTCGTGCGTTATTAATTAAAATGTAAATACAGTGGCCTGGAAAACTGATCAACATAAATAGGTACCTAGTACTTAAAAATATCTTTATTATTAATGAAGATTCGAAAAAAATTGGCATCTCCTCTACTTTATCTATGATTGTGACAGTGTATCGAAATCCAAAAATGCTCATGATTTTTGTTAAACTGATATACTTACTTATAAGTAGGTACTGAAACAATTCCAGGCTAGCGATTTATTCTTCTATAATTTGTACACAGACTGTCATCGAGATAATATACCTACTTACTATAAATCTTCACCATGATCTTCACATAGTACCTAGCGCCCCTAGCGGTAACAATCGAAAACTATTAAAATGCCTACTGGAAAAACTGGAAGTTTGATCGAGCTCGTAAACTATGAAAACACGACTAGACCCGCAGATCTTTTAAACTACGTAAGTTAAGCGACGGGTTTTAATGTAGTGATTCAAGAAGATGCGTGCGGAGCCGGGTGGTCGCTAGTACTTAGATAATATATAACACCATTCGAAAACTATAACATCATTGGAAATTATTGTATTAGGAAAGTCCTATATAATTTGGTCCAAAATGGTTGTAATCATAATTAGGTAAGTATGCAATAATGTTCAAGAGATCAGTGATGACTGTAATTAGGCCATACGTATACATACTTTATATACATACATAGAATACATATATTCACGCCTTTTTCCCGTAGGGGTATGCAGAGCCTATGGGCCGCTTTTCGTCCCCGTGAGGAAAGAGACGTGATGGGTGGCGAACCACATCGCCGTACTTTATATGAGTAATATTGTTAAATGCTACTGTCATTCCACACTTAAATCTTGCCCTGCTAAAACAACTTCAATATCGCCTATTAGTTCAGAAACTTTATGCCCGAATGCCCCAATAGGAGGATTATGTTTTTCGAGAGTATGTATGTATGTCTATTTCTTTGGTACAGCCTACAGTCAAACAGCTCCATGGATTTTAACTTAATTGTGTTTAGAATCTAACGACATACAACTTAGTAAATTGTGGGAGTGACCTTAGGCTATTTATTTTTGAAAAAATTTATATCGTATTCGTCGGCTGCCACTTGGTAGTTTTTTTTACTTCCAAAAACATCAATATGGCTATCAAATGAAAAGGCTTAACCAGATAAGTTGAAATATATACAGAGTGTAAGGGACTACGTACCGAAAACTTTTTTATAAGATTTCTTATACTGTCCGTTACAACATTACAGAAACCAGTTGTATGGAAAATGACAAATGACTAACTTCTTAATTTTTGAACATACGTGCGGATTTTTTTTTCAACGAAACAAATATTTCAACACTAGATTGTTCAGAATCATGTACTGGATTCCTGGTATCGGTTTTCGGTATGATGCCCCTTACACCCCGTATACTTACATGTGTATATACTTATGTATTTTGTAATATAAGACCACTGATCGCAGTCAGGATTTTTGTAATTTGTACTCGTTTCCGATAAAAACGCAATTTCGTAGACAAGTCTGTGTGGAAAGTTAAAACTACTACCTATTGAGCGTCAGGGCCAATACCTATTTTTGTATTATTGGTGAAATTAATTATGTTTACTGCAGCAATAATAGCCCACATGTTTAACACCTAGTGATCATCACACTAAATGAAATAAATAAACAATCAAAACAATATTGAATTAGTTTTATTTATAATTAGGTACATTCCACTTATAACAGGTAGTTTATATCATCATAATAGGTTGCATCTACCCTTCTATATTATATGCCAATCTATAAGTACCATACAAACGATTCATTAATAATAATATGATAAAAACGATTATTGTGTGATCTAGTTTCTTTTTGCTACCTCAATTGATTAGGTACTCAAAAATAAATAGTATCAGACAAATGAAACATCACTCTACAGAAAATAAAATCTGATTTTTATGGCCATGGAAATCAAATCAGTTTATATCATTCTTCTTAAACAAAGTCAAAACTATTTATTTCAAATAGGCTTAACGCTAGCACTTAAATGGTAATTTTTTTAAAAGCTACGACTGTAACTCAACGGAGCCTAAACTGAGAAGATCCAGCAAGAAACTCAGCTGGCTTGTCAATTTTCACTTTTTTAAACTCACAATGCAACCTCATTAAATACATGCCAAAGTGGATGTATTGGCACTGGTAAAGTAACTGCACTATATCATTACAGTACAATTAGCAAATAGTCAGCCTCAATACATTAAAAGAAGTTAATACGTACTATTAGACATTTGGGGGATTTCGACATCGAGGTAGACAAAAAAGAATGATGGTGCTATGAGCTGCGGATTGGAAAATCAATGCCAGAAATAGGGGTAAATGGAAGAACGGAAGGGAGGCCTTTGCCCAGCAGTGGGACAGTGTAGGCTGATAAGAAGATTAAACATTTAAACTAAATTTGGGCATCTACAAAATTACTGATTCTCAAATTGGGTGTGACAGGCAGCTAAACATAAGAAATATACATCCTAGAGAACGTAATATAGTATGTAGCTGAAACAAAATACTTAACAGCATTCTTTGGAAACCTTCATAGAATTTATATATCTTTTCAACACATCAATTTTTTCAAAGTTACTTGATATTTGTAATTGAACATTAACACATTCTACAACATAATTTATAGCATTTTGAAATATATTTTGGGCCTTGTGTAAGTTTTGTGGTACTAGAATTCCAAACCAACGTAATGGGTTCGCTATATTTTCGGTGTTGTTCTCAAACACTTTCAGCTGTTTCACACCATCATCTTCTATTGCTTCACATAATGTTGATGCCGAGAAATCAGGACTACTTTCTGTGGGTAGACGCGCTGTACTGACCGAGCTCTGCCCCATAATATAGCGAGACTTCGCTAAGTGAATGCTTCCATCGTTGATACTTCTTTCTATGTTTAATTCACAGCGCATTTTGTGTTCGAACAGATGTAATTGTTTTACTAAAACCTTATCTAGAAGGTCACTGGCGACTGAGATGTCTGGCCTTTTGGTATCTGCAGAGGAAAGAGACCAGAACAAATTAGTAAGTTATTTCGTTTACTTTAATTAATCCAGTGTTACGATATTTGTTTACCGTCGTGCGATGCCATGATGAAATATCAAGTCGAAGTTGAAAACTTTGGAAAGATAAAGTCTGTTTTCCTCGCAGTATTGCTTTAAAAAATATACAATACACAAACACTGACAACACACAAGTACAAACCAAATTTTTATATTACAAATAAACTTTTCTTCTACTGCATTAGCCACAAAATAATTAAAATCTGATTTTATTAAAATATTTTATTTGTGTCAGTTTTTTCTGCAAGTTTTTTATCATCACATAATCAAAACAATATCTTATATCACGCGCTAGGTATAGATAGTTCTTACTGAGTAGTCTGTGGGTATAGATAGTCCACTCAAGGAGGTTGGACTCGAGTCACAAAATCCTACTCGAGTCGCATCACTAGCCAACTTAGAGAAAGAAACCAATAGAGAGCCGGCACTTTCTTTCTCATTCGCGCAAGAAAAGGATGCATTTATATATATTATATGTGATAGAAAGAAACAGAGCATATGATATGTGTGAGTGAATTGCTTAGAGGAGATACCACTGGAGAGACCATGATGCGCTAACCCCTCTGCCAAATTTTTGTTCATATGTTCAGGTCATTCTTTATTTGTGTGCGTAACGGGATGTCAGCAATGCCGACGTTACTGACACAAAAGTTACTCTTGACATAACATTTTGACAGTTAATTATTATAAAGATATGGGGACTCCCCCAAGTGGTCTCCTCCGGCCCCTACAACCACACCAACACCATCTCTTAACCATCAGTGGGATCACCATCCCTTGTAATTATTAATTATAGTTGTACAAGAACTCTGATTAATTCATATTAGGAATTTGTGCAGGACGGGCGGACCCGAATGCACGAGCCACTGACGTCCTGTGTGTCTGTAGCTATCGCTGGTACGGTATGAACCCGCCGAAGAGTGTTGACGCTGTTGGTTACAATGTAGGTTGGTTACAAGGTGTCCGTGAAATAAGAACTCCCAATTTGATAGCAAGCTTGATAGTGGCTACGACGGTGGCGCTCTTCGTACTGAATATTCTTTTCTTCTATTTATATCTTGCTTTTAGTTCCCGCGTCGACCGCTTGCTTGTTCACCGACAGTGGCGCCGAATGCGCATTTACTATCCTTCCAGGGAACTTTACCGTAACGAGAGCCCCACCGAGGCAGCCACTAACGTTTAATTTTTATTATCAAAACTGTACATTTTCACTTATTCTACTTAGGCTATTCTAGACACATACATGATACCTATACCGTTAGAAAGTGCGTGTAAGCAGCTTTCTAACGGTGTACATAGGGTTTATCTACCTATTTCTGTTAGGGAACTACAGGCCGATAAATACTGTAATAGGGGCGCGACGACTATGCTTTGGCCGCTTGTCACTTCGCCTGCGCCCTGCCCGTAGCATCCACATGCCCGCAAATAGTACCGATAGGTAGCCTGCGATGTGTACTATCTGTATATCTATGATCTAGACCCCCTAGGGACCTAGGTCATAGCAAAAACCCTAGAAAACATGATATGCGATAGAACAACTGCCTATAACTATGGAAATATGTACATCAGTGCTGTTTAGGCACTTAGACCCACCAAGGCGGACCCAGATCTAGGTCCTGAGTTGGTTCCTAGATTTGGGACCTAGCTGCAAATAGCTATTTGCCGTTCATATATGTGCTTAGCACATCTAGGGCATGTGGGTACTTCTATTATACTATTACCCTACGCTAATTACAAATAGCAAGTACTATGAGACCTAGGCTAGGCTATCTATAACTGATTCAGCTCACCCCTCCTCGGGATAGTGAGCTTATACACAAAACTATATTATAACTTATTAGGAAATTAAATCTAGGCTCTTAACTATCGCAGAGTTATAAAACTTAACTATATATTACTATAAAACACAACACTCTGTAACACAAACACTATTTTGTCCTTTCTTCCTATTGTAGTCGTCCTGAACATCTCTCCCGCCGTGCTGCAGCGCGACGGGCCGGAGCGATGCTGCATCCTCTTCCGGTGAAGGGCGACGCTTCCGGCGCTCTCGACGCTTCTATTTCGGTAGTGGCACGATCTTCTTCGTGGGGCGTTTTAAGATGCCCCCCGCAGTGCGCACCTCCACAGTGCGGACTTCTCCGTCGGCTCCGGGGTAGATTGCCTCGACCCTCCCGCGCGGCCAAGTGTTGCGCGGCAGCTGTCCGTCGGCGATCAGGACGGGATCGCCCACCTGGAGACTGGGACCCCTCCGGTGGGGCTCCCGCCGGTACTGTAGCTCGGGCAGGTACTCGCGCACCCAGCGTCGCCAGAACATGTCGGCGAGCGCTTGCGAGCGTCGCCATTGCTTCTTGCTGTCTAGGTCGCTCTCGTCGAACGTCCCGGGTGTCGGCAGCCGCGCCGACCCCCCGAGCAGCAGGTGATTGGGCGTGATGGCTTCGTCGTCCCCGGTGTCCACTGATACGTGCGTCAGTGGTCTGCTGTTGACTGTGTATTCGGCCTCGCAGAGCAGCGTGGCCAGAACCTCTTCTTGCGGGTGCTTCTCCTGTAGTACTGTGTTCAGTGTGGTCTTGACACAGCGAACGAGACGCTCCCAGGCGCCTCCCATGAAGGGCGCTGAGGGCGTTATGAAGCGCCACGCCATCCCACGACGGCCGGCTTCCTCGGCGAGTGCGTCGCGCAGCTCCCTGTCCGCGCCGTGCATGTTGGTGCCATTGTCCACCCGCGGCGCGCCGCGAACCTTCGCAGCGCGAGCACGGCGGAGTCCGCGCTGAGGCTGGCCGCGACTTCGAGGTGCACGGCCCGTGTGGTGAGGCAGGTGAAGAGGGCCACGTATCTCTTCTGGTGTTGACGACCGACGGTGACGGAGAACGGTCCGAAGTAATCCAGACCGGTGAATGTGAACGGTCTCTGGTGATGTGCCGTGTCTTCGGGTGGTCGCCGGTGGACGGCACTGGAGGTTGTGCTCGTCGTATGCGACATCTCAAGCAACGGTTCACGATGCTTTTCGTGACGGGTCGAAGTCGCACTATCCAATAGTGCTGGCGCACCTCGTTCACGATCATTTCTGTTCCACTGTGGTGTAGATCGCGGTGCGTCCAGTCGATGTAGAGCTGCGTAATGTGGTGATCGCCGTCTAGCACGGGCGGTCTTTTCGTCTCTTCTGTTACATCTTCAGCAGCGGCGATGCGACTTCTGAGCGTGATGATGTCGTCGTTGCGGAGTTCTATCGGCAGCGATCTCAGGCGACTGTCGATGGCGATACTGTTGCCCTTCCGGAGGTCATTGATTTCCCGTCCGAAGGACTCTTCTTGTACTACGCGGATCAGTAGTACTTCTGCTTCCCTTAGGAATTCGGCCGGTAACGTGACGAATCTTCGAGTGGTGACTGTCTTCTGTGGAGGTCTGCAGGTCTTCTGAGTCTTCTTCTGTCGTCTCCAGTCGGGATCTTGTTCCGGATTCTTTCTGGTCCTTTTGTAGCACGTTTTCGCTGTGGTTTTTCGACACAGTGCTATAAATTGAAGCGCTCTTGCCGTGGCCCGCAGTAATCGTTCCCACTTCGAAAATCTGTGCGGATCGGGAATGACTTCTCTGTGTTTCGGTGCGCTGCGAGCTTCTGTTACTGTCAGAGTCTTCTCTTCTCCCGTTGGTTCGTTGATACTTGGTCTCTCGTTCGGCCATTGTGACGGATCTTCATACAAAAACGTCGGGCCCCGGTACCATTCGTGTCCGGCGTTGAAGTTCGGCGGCACGTCGCGGGTAGCGATGTCGGCGACGTTCATTTTGGACGGCACCCAGCGCCAGTCCGTCACCCTGCTGTGTTCTTCTATGGCGGCCACGCGATGAGCGACGAACGGTTTGTACGACCGCGCGCCGCTTCGAAGCCACGTGAGAACGGTCTTGCTGTCGGTCCAGTATGTTACCGACTCTGGTTTCGCCCGGTGTTCTTGCACGACGGCAGCAGCCAGTCTACTTCCCATCACGGCGGCTTGCAACTCAAGACGTGGAATTGACGTGGTCTTGAGCGGCGCCACCCTCGCCTTGGCGATGACCAGGCTGATGTGCGGTGTTCCGTCGGGCGAAGTCGTCCTCCAGTAGACGGCGGCAGCGTAGGCGGCTTCACTGGCATCGGTGAATACGTGTACTTGGAGAGATTCTGCGTCTGTGTATCCGGGATAGCTTCTCGGCAGACTGACGGTCTTGAGATTCTTGAGGTGCTCGACCCATTCCTTCCATTGATGCGCCAGGTCTTCGTCTAACTGTTGATCCCATCCGATTCCTCTTCTCCAGGCTTCTTGCAGTATTTGTTTGGCCCGTATTGTGACCGGTGAGGCGAGGCCGAGGGGATCGTATAGCGACATCACGATCTTGAGGGCTTCTCTCTTGGTCGGCGCGACTCTGTGCAGTATGTCTTCTGGTAGACGTGCTAGCTTTAGATTGAAGCTCAGTTCATCCTTTTCCGGCTTCCAGATCAGTCCCAGAATTTTCTCTTCTGTTGATTTGCAGCCTATACTGACTGTGTTGACTGCGTCCCGTTCTGGTTCCAGCGTCTTCTTGACGTCTTCTGAATTGGAGACCCATTTTCGTAACTCGAAGTGTGCTTCTTGATGTATATCACGTACTGTTTTCGCTATTCGCACAGCGTCCTCTTCTGTACGAAAACTGTCGAGATAGTCGTCCATGTAGTGATTATGGACGATTGCTTCAACCGCCTCCGGATGCTTGCTGGCATGTTTCTGTGCATTCCAGTTCTTGGCGAAGATGGCGGTGCACGGTGAGCTTGCTGCGCCGAAAATTATCGACGTCATCCTATATTCTTGCGGGGCTCCCTCCCGCCGGTGTCCTCTCCACAGGTACCTGAGCGCGTCTCTGTCTTCTGGTCTCACTTTGACTTGCATGAACATTTCAGCTATGTCCGCCGAGACTGCGACGGGGTGTCGGCGGAATCTCATCATCACTCCTGGCAGTGATTGCAGCAAGTCCGGTCCGGTGAGCAGGTAATCGTTGAGAGACATTCCTGTTGATCTTGCGGCGGCGTCGTGTACGATCCGCAGCTTCTCAGGCTTCATCGGGTTGTGGACGTCGAAGTGGGGCAGGTACCAGGTTCTTCCGGGTACGCTGTTCTTCGGTGCTATCTCTGCGTATCCCTTTTGTACGAGCGAATCCATGTATTCGCCGTACCTATTCTTCAGGTCGGGATTGCGATCCAATTTCTTCTCCGTGGAGACAAGCCTCTTCATAGCGGTGCCGTAACTGTCTGGCATCGTTATGTCTTCTTTCTTCCATAGCAGCGCAGTCTGTACGTGTCCGTCCTCCAACTGGTGTGTGTGCTTATTGAGCGTGTCTTCGGCCCTCTTCTCGGGATCGTTCGCCGGCCGACGAGGGTTGACGATGAGAGATTCTATGGCGAAAAATTCCCTCATTTGCTCTTCTACGCTGTCTTCGCTGGCAGTCAATCTGTTCACGAAGTGGACGCGCTGACCCAATGCTCTGGTGTGCGCGCCGTGTAGCACCCATCCCAGCGGAGTGAGCGAATGTGAAGACATACAACCTTTTTATAGTGTTTATGTTTTTACGTCTTTGGTAGTTGTAGTTGCTTAGCGACACCTTTTGTTACTCAAGTCTTGTCATATATTCCAATTATTACTACTGTACAATAAAACAACGTTTTATTTAATTCGTATATTTCCCTATGCAAATATTCACGGATAATAATCCACAAGATAAAACTTCACATGGTAGCAGAGCGAAAAGGTAATAATGTTTATCTAAATAAAACTGAAATTGGGAATTACGAAAATAAAAATGTCAGTAGTAAAAGTGCAATCTTTGGGAAAAGATAATTATGATACCTGGTGTATACATGCAAAAGCATATTTAGTTAAAAATAAACTATGGAAATACATTAAAGAAAAACCAAAGGATGACGCATCACAAGATGATCTTGATAATGATGAAATGGCGAAATCAGAACTGCTGTTGCTGATAGCACCATCAGAGTTAAAACAGGTCAAGAACTGTGAATATGCCAAAGATGTGTGGACAACTCTCGAATTAACGTTTGCAAGTAAGGGTCCCGCCAGAAAGGCTACTCTTTTAAAGCAATTAATTCTAACAAAACTGAGAGAAGGGAATGATGTACGTGAGCACCTAAAACAAATAATGGACACAGTCGATAAATTAAAGGATATGGATATTGATATCAACAGTGACCTACTGTCAATAATGATACTGTATAGCCTATCCTCCGAGTACGAAAATTTTAGAACTGCTGTTGAATCTCAAGACTCACTACCAGATCCGGAAAAGTTAAAAGTAAAAATTATTGAAGAGAGGGATGCACATCGTCGTGATATACCAAGTACTAGCACTATAAATAATGACGAAGAATGTTTGCATACTTTTTGCAAAATATGTAAAAAGAATGGCCATGATACAGCTAAATGCTGGTCAAACAATAAAAATACATTCAAGAAAAATTACAAGACCAAAAATAGGCAGAAGAAAACAATTAAGAGGGAAACAAACCTTTACAGCTGTAAATTAATAAATGATAAAGCACAAAAGCACTGGATACTAGACAGTGGATGCACATCCCATATGACATTTTCAGATAAGCTCTTTATCAATATGGAAAATATTTCAAAAACTCTTAACCTAGCTTCAAAGGATAAAACAGCTGAAATAAAAGGGTCAGGTCATGCAGAAATAGAAATTGAAGGAAGAAAAATTGGTGTAACAGATGCACTATATGTACCAAGCTTGACTGCTAATCTTCTATCAGTTGGAAAAATTACTGATATGGGATACACTGTCCTATTTTCAAAGAAGAAAGCAATAATTAAAAACAACAAGCATAAAGATACAATACTAGCAGTAAGAGATGAAGAAGATGGTCTATATTACCTACATACCAAGGATGGTAATGTTGATAGACATAGGGCCAATGCTACAGAATGTAGTTACGATGAGCCAAAGGACAATGAGTCGGATGATGAGCCAAAGAAAAATGAGTCGGATGATATCAAACAATGGCACTTTAAAATGGGTCACATGGGCGAAAGGGACTTGAAGCTCGCTCTAAAGAATGAAAGCCTAATTGGGCTAAATTTCAATAAAAATAGTTCCTTAGGAGAATGCGAAATATGCATAGAAGGAAAATTGAGCAGAGTACCTAGCAAGCCAAGAGATAAGAGCACTTCACGTACAACTCAACGTCTTGAGATCGTGCACAGTGATGTCTGTGGACCATTTAAACAGAATTCACTTAATGGCAACAAATATTTTGTAACCTTCATTGACGACTACAGTAGATACTGCAGAATATATTTCATTAGAAACAAAAATGAAGTTCTACAAAAATTCATAGACTTCAAAGAAGAGGTAGAGAACTTCACTGGAAACAAAATTAAATGCCTACAGAGTGATAACGGTACTGAATACCGAAATTTGAAATTCGACGCATTTATGAAGAAAAACGGGATATCTAGGAGGTTAACTGCACCATACCCACCGCATCAGAATGGAATTGCCGAGAGGAAAAATAGAACCCTTATAGAAAAGGCAAGATGCATGATGTTGGGATCCAAAGTACCTATGTACCTATGGGCAGAAGCGGTCTACACTGCAAACTATTTATCAAACCGAAGCGTTAATCAAAGTATTGGCAACCAAACACCATTCGAGAGATGGGTAGGTAGAAAACCATGCGTAAATCACCTTTATGTTTTTGGTGCTAAAACATTCATTCTTAAGAAAGGAAGAAATGGAATCAAATTCGCTTCAAAGGCAATCCCTGGAATGTTTGCCGGTTACTCGGAAGTATCAAAAGCTTTTAGAATATACGTTCCGTCGAAGAAACAAGTAATTATATCTAAAGATGTTCGTATTTTGAAGAAAATGTTCTATGAAGATAATAAAAATGTTACTTCCATTCCTTTCGAAGAGTGTGATAGTCACGAACAATCGAATGAGATTGATAGTGAAGAAGATATAGAAATATATTTTAAAAACAATACAAATAAACACGCCAGTGGGCAAAGAACAGAACAAAATGTAAGCTCTACAACAGCAAATAATATGCAAAATGGAACAGAAAATAACCACGAGTTATTTTATGACACCTCTGAGATTGATGAAAATATAGAGGATAGTCTTAATGAACCAAATGTAGATCAAGATGCTGACATAGATGTTGATCCATCTGTGCAGATTCAAGAAGAGGAAGCAAGATACAATCTTCGTGATAGAACTCAGATTGAGTTTCCAAAAAGATTTGGGGATTATGTAATGGCTGTTACTGACATACATAATGAAACAGAACCTCAAACGTTTAAAGATGCTATGAATAGCAAAAATAAATCAAAATGGTTAGAGGCTATGCAGAGTGAAATGAATTCATTGAATGAAATGAACACTTGGGAAATAGTCGACCTTCCTAAGAGCCGTAAACCACTGTCATGCAAGTGGGTCTACAAAATAAAGAAGAATCCAGATGATACTGTTGAGCGTTTTAAGGCCAGATTGGTAGTAAAGGGATTTTCACAAAAACCAGGCGTGGATTATCAGAAGACTTTTAGTCCAGTAGCCCGCCTCAGTACTATCAGAGCTGTTTTGGGAATAGCAGCTAGAGAAGATCTGGTACTACAACAGTTCGACGTATCAACTGCATTTTTAAACGGTGCAGTGAAAGAAGAAATCTTCATGAAACAGCCAGAGGGATATGACGACGGCACTAAGAGAGTGTGCAGACTCAAAAGAAGTCTCTACGGTCTTAAGCAATCTCCTCTATGCTGGAACTCTTGTATAACAGAGTATCTTACATATTCTGGATTCAAGCAAAGCACAAAAGATCCTTGTCTTTTCATACGTAAGCAAGTCTTGGTTGCTCTTTACGTAGATGACGGTTTGGTGGCTTCAACTAATGAAAATGTTGGAAGAAAATTCATTGAAGAGCTGAAACATAGGTTTAGAATAACCACAAAACCAGCTTCTTATTTTCTTGGACTTGAAATAAATAAAACCAAAGAAGGAACTATCACTTTAAAGCAAAGGTCGTATACAAAAAAGATACTTGAGAGATTTGGGATGGCTAACTGCAAATCCGCTCCAACTCCAACAGTTAAAGTTGGAAAAATCGAAGAAAGAGATGAAAACTCAGATTCGCATTTTCCCTATCGTGAAGCTGTGGGAGCCTTAGCTTATTTAATGGTCGCTACAAGACCAGATATTAGTTACGCTGTAAGCGTTGCGTCAAGAAATTTAGAAAGTCCTACCAAGCTTGATGTAATGAGAGTGAAAAGAATTTTTAGATACCTTCGAGGTACTTTAGACAAAGGACTTGTCTTCACAAAAAGCCGGGGCAAGAAGCTAATATGTTTTAGTGACGCTGATTTTGGTGGTGATGAAACTACCGGCCATTCTACGACAGGGATGATTTTCCTGTTCTCCGGTCCCATAATGTGGAAAAGCCAAAAACAACCAACAGTAGCAATCTCGTCAACGGAAGCAGAACTTGTAGCCTTGACTGAAACTGCGCGAGAAGCGTTATGGCTTAAAGACCTCCTGGAGGAAATGACAGAATTAACAGATGTCAATGAAAAACCGACAATTTATGTTGACAATGAGTCTGCAATTAAATTGTCTGAGAACCCGCCGTACGAGTTTCATAGGAGAACGAAACATATCAAGCTAAAACATTTCTTCATTCGAGAATGTATACAGAATGGGGACTTTGATGTCAAACAAGTCTCCTCAGAACTACAATTAGCAGATATGTTTACAAAGCCATTATTTGGTCCAAGACTAAACATGCTAAGCAATAGAATTGGACTTCAAGATTTGTCCAAGTTCTAAAAAGTATCGTGGATGTGAAGACATACAACCTTTTTATAGTGTTTATGTTTTTACGTCTTTGGTAGTTGTAGTTGCTTAGCGACACCTTTTGTTACTCAAGTCTTGTCATATATTCCAATTATTACTACTGTACAATAAAACAACGTTTTATTTAATTCGTATATTTCCCTATGCAAATATTCACGGATAATAATCCACAAGATAAAACTTCACAGCGAAGCTACCGGCTGATGTCGCGGGCCTCTTCGCACGTTGCTGGCGAGAAGCAGGTGCCAGTTGTCTTGCCAGATGAGTATTCGTGGCACCGCTCCCTCGTAGGCGAGCTTCTCGCGCAGATCTTCTAAGTGTTCGCAGCCCGTGACGTCGTTCCGGTCCACGGTTTGCGGCGACAGGTGCAGTCCTGGTACGGTGCGCGCGTGTAGGTTAACGCGCTGTCCTTGCGGCCCCGTGAGCGAGACCGCAACGCGACGAGACTCTGGCGTGTCGACGATAATGTCCCCGATGGCTTCCATCTTGAGCGGGTCCAGACGTCCTTCGGCTCCCACTTGCTTGGCGATCTCTTCGTCGATGAGAGACACCGTAGACCCGTCGTCCAGCAGGGCGTACGTCGAGGTCTCTCCCGCCGGTCCGATGACTCGTACCGGAACTATCTTCAGATAGGCTTGAGGCTTCTGCGACATCCATGCGTTGGCGACTGTCTCCCTGGCTTCCTCCGCATTCCTCTCTTCGGTGGACGCTACCAACGCCGCCTTTTCGTGATGGAGAAGGCGGTGGTGCGTCCTCTTGCATCCCTTGATCTCGCACCTTCTGATCTTGCAGTGATGCTTCGCGTATCTTGGCTTCAGACAGCGAAAGCATAGGCTGTGCTTCTTCGCGAGATCCCACCTTCCATCTGAATCGGCTTCCTTGAACTTGGCACAATCTGTAATGGCGTGCCCCTCCTTGTTGCAGACCCTGCACCGCGGCGTCTGCTTCTCTGTTGCGGTGTGCGCTCTGTGCGTCGGCGTCGTCCGTAGACTGGCCCGTGGTTCGGTGATCAGCTCCGGCGGTGCGAAGGCGCTGCAGTAGCGGGCTTGCTCGGTGACGAAGTCGCTGTATCTTGCTAAGTCCGGAACTGAATTATACTTCTCGGTGAACATCTTGTACCACTGGACGCGCAGAGAGTTCGGTAGCTTCTCGGTGAGACACCGCAGTAGCTCGGCGTTGATGAGATAATATTCTTTCTTCAACGCGCGAAGTGTGACCACGCTGCTTCTGACCCTGCTTGCAAAGGTGCAGATGTCCTTCGGCGATTCTGTGCAGTGCGGCAAAGTTCGGAGTTTTTCTGTTTCCGCTTGAGCGATGGAGTCCGGACGGCCAAACTGTAGTTCCAATTCCTTCATAATGTCGTCCGGCTTCGCGTGCCCGATGAGTTCCGAGCTAACTGTTTCCAAGGCTCTTCCCTTGAGACTTCTTCTTAGTCTTGCTGTATTTTCAACGTCGTTGAAGTAGCTGCGAGTGGTGTCATATATGGCGCGAAACGATAACCACTCGGTGTGTGCTCCACTGAAGATTGGCAGGTCCATGATGACCTTCGATGCGGCGGCAACCGGCGTGACTGCGTACGTCTCGAACGGTTTGCTTCGGTCGGCGAGCGCGGCGATAGCGGACGTTAGTTCGCTGATGAACGGACGGAGTGCGTCGCCTTCCTTCGGGATCTTCACTGGATCAGCACACTTCTGTTCTTCTGTATCCGGAACCCCAGTCTTCTGTGCGGCGTCGGGATCCGGTCGATGCTCGTGAAGTCTTCTGTCTTGAGCCGGCGCGATGTCCTCCGGGCAGAGCGGCAGTGTCTGAACGGGCTGCGCGGCGTCGGCGGCGTCGGCATCCCTCCCGGCGGTCTCGTCCTCTTCTGGGAGTGGCTGTGACTCTGGTTCCGGTGCTTCTTCCAGCCAGGAACGTACGAATTCTGTCTTGGAGTGACCGTCGTCATCGTAGTCGTCCTCCGATGAGTCCTCTTCAGCCTTCTGTAGCGCTAGCTCGGCTAATTCCAACTTGAGTTTCAGTATTTCTTCACGGGCTTTCAGTATCCTCTTCTGGGATCGATGAGTCCTGTGGGACTTCGGTGGGCCGGTCGGCCTCTTCGATTCTTCGGTCCGGGTTTCTTCTTCCCGGCTAACGGTCGCTGCGTCCGGTCGGTGTGCTTCGTCGGCGGGGCGCAGCGTCGCATCTGAATGTTTTCCTGTATGTTTCCCCTTCCTCTGGCTCGGCGGCTCTGGTCTCTCTGGAACAGTCCTCGGGGCCGGCGAGGGGACCGCCGCGGGGTCGCGGGCCGCGGCGGGTCGGTGTTGACGGTCGACGGGGAACGCGGCGGCAGCTCGTGGCGAACGGACGGTTCTTCTCTGGGGGTGGGGCCCCCCCCCACCTCAATCATCCACGCCTCGGGAGCCCGTCCTCTTGAACGCGTTATGGGCATCTTGTAAGTCTTCAGTCCAAATTTTCAGTTCTTCAGTTCTTCAGCCGGTTCTTCTATTATCCGGCTCGACGCGACCAGCGAATGCTGGTTGGTACTCTTCAGCCGATTCTTCGGTTATCCGGCTCCGTAGGACCAGCGAATGTGCAGGACGGGCGGACCCGAATGCACGAGCCACTGACGTCCTGTGTGTCTGTAGCTATCGCTGGTACGGTATGAACCCGCCGAAGAGTGTTGACGCTGTTGGTTACAATGTAGGTTGGTTACAAGGTGTCCGTGAAATAAGAACTCCCAATTTGATAGCAAGCTTGATAGTGGCTACGACGGTGGCGCTCTTCGTACTGAATATTCTTTTCTTCTATTTATATCTTGCTTTTAGTTCCCGCGTCGACCGCTTGCTTGTTCACCGACAGTGGCGCCGAATGCGCATTTACTATCCTTCCAGGGAACTTTACCGTAACGAGAGCCCCACCGAGGCAGCCACTAACGTTTAATTTTTATTATCAAAACTGTACATTTTCACTTATTCTACTTAGGCTATTCTAGACACATACATGATACCTATACCGTTAGAAAGTGCGTGTAAGCAGCTTTCTAACGGTGTACATAGGGTTTATCTACCTATTTCTGTTAGGGAACTACAGGCCGATAAATACTGTAATAGGGGCGCGACGACTATGCTTTGGCCGCTTGTCACTTCGCCTGCGCCCTGCCCGTAGCATCCACATGCCCGCAAATAGTACCGATAGGTAGCCTGCGATGTGTACTATCTGTATATCTATGATCTAGACCCCCTAGGGACCTAGGTCATAGCAAAAACCCTAGAAAACATGATATGCGATAGAACAACTGCCTATAACTATGGAAATATGTACATCAGTGCTGTTTAGGCACTTAGACCCACCAAGGCGGACCCAGATCTAGGTCCTGAGTTGGTTCCTAGATTTGGGACCTAGCTGCAAATAGCTATTTGCCGTTCATATATGTGCTTAGCACATCTAGGGCATGTGGGTACTTCTATTATACTATTACCCTACGCTAATTACAAATAGCAAGTACTATGAGACCTAGGCTAGGCTATCTATAACTGATTCAGCTTACCCCTCCTCGGGATAGTGAGCTTATACACAAAACTATATTATAATTTATTAGGAAATTAAATCTAGGCTCTTAACTATCGCAGTTATAAAACTTAACTATATATTACTATAAAACACAACACTCTGTAACACAAACACTATTTTGTCCTTTCTTCCTATTGTAGTCGTCCTGAACAGAATTCAAACGGACTTTGCTAGTCCGACTCACCGACTTATTACGCCAAACCTTTAAAAGCCGAATCGGACACATCCAATCCAGATGAGTAAATGCAGCACCCAGGAAAATCTGCAAAATATACCTTAAAACACACATTATTAGTTGCAAAGACCACAATCTCACAACTGATCGTTACGAAACGAGACAGGTCCGAACGGTCTGACGATCCGAGCGACACTGCCACGGTTCTGGCCGTTGCGTTGTATTTATAGTAAATCCAAACTCACTTTTGTGTAAAAGTACCCTCAATTATTATTAATTTTACAAACAATTTAATCACAAGAATTGAATAATGACAACTTAAACCCCAAAAAAATGACTAAACAAGGAGGCCGAAACGTCTCCACCACGGCATATATATATAATATGAATATGATGTATATGAGTATGTATTAGTAAAAGTTGTCTGGTTTCCATAGTAAAGGCTCTGCCTTGTTTGGGATCAGATCACCATGTGTGGATCGTCCCAGGTTATTATTATAAAGACAAACAATATACTTCTATTGTAAAATACATACACACATCAAAAGTGTCTACGGATCAAGCATTTTTAAGCGGATTTCTTGAGATTGAGATGTGGCTTTGTAATAAATTTATGATTTTATAAATTTATATGGATCCTTTTTGGTGCATTTCATAATTTGAATCAGGAACTGTGAATCAAATTCGAGTAAAAGATGAAAATCAGCTGTCAATATTTTCCCTATAAAAACATACAACGCATTGAAGACATTATTAGTGCTACTGTTTCCCTACTACTGATTAAAACCAACGTTATTATGGAGCGGCGACGTCATTTAAGCAGGGAAGAAATGCTCAGAGCCGTGGGAATGATAGAAGCTGGTTCCCGGCAACGTACTGTGGCTTTAGCTCTGAATACAAGTCAGAGTGTTATCAGTCGACTTTGGACACGTTACCGAAGCACTGGTACCGTGGCTGAGCGCCATGGAGGACGGTATCGCTGCACCACACGGAGACAAGACCGATATATTCAAATCTTAACTCGAAGAGCTCCAACAATAACTGCCATGATGTTAGCCGTGAGGCTTCATCACTCTTCAGGGAACTTAATTAGCGACCAAACAGTCAGAAACCGCTTGCATGAAGTGAACCTTCATTCCCGAAGACCGCTACGGGTACCACCTATAGCAATGCACAATCGTAGGATTCGATATCAATGGGCTCTTGAACACAGAAATTGGGCAGAAGAACAATGGCGTTTCGTGTGCTTTTCTGATGAGTCTCGTTTTGGTATGAGACCGGATACAAGACGTATACGACACTGGAGAACCCCTGGACGCCAACAGCGATTAAAATCCTGCCAGGAAGTCCATCCTTATAGTGGTGGAACCATCATGGTATGGGCGGGTATTTGGATCGGCGGAAGAACTGAGTTGATTTGGATCAGAGGCAACCTCAACGCTCAAATTTATGCTGAGATGATTGTATCAGACGTCATCGTTCCTCTACAAGTGCAAATCGGTCCCTTATTTCAGTTAATGCATGATAATGCACGACCGCACACCGCAAGAGTTGTAAGACAGACTCTCGCCGCAGCTAACATCAATGTCCTGCCCTGGCCTGCTCAGTCGCCAGACTTGAACCCGATTGAGCATGCATGGGATATGCTACAGAGAAGAGCTCTGCCGAATATGGAGGGTATCCAGTCGCAAGAAGACCTTTTTTTGTTGTTGCAACGAACATGGGCGGCCATTCCACAGCGTGATTTGGATGAACTCATTTTGAGTATGCCAAACCGATGTTCTTGTGTTGTTAGTGTTCGCGGTAGAAACACGGATTATTAATTGTTTAAGTTACCCAATAAAATTTTAAAGAAAACTGTTATTTCAGTCTTTTTTTCGAACTTTTGTGTTAGTGGTTCAAATGTCAAAAATCCCTTTATTAGGAAAATGGCAAATTTCTTTATTAATGCAAAGGTGACTTGGTTTATCGTTACTGTGACAAACGAAAACACTTTATTTGATGAATCCTTAAAGAAAATTTTAATTAATATCAATCAGGAGAAAAGTTATTGCAAAAATATATGTTGATCCCTAGACACTTTTGATGTGTGTACTTATTTCAGCATTCATAAAAATATATTGTAAATATATACTTCAGCTTCTTAATGACGACAGTAATAGAGCACGTTTTATCTGGTAACATCTTAATATTATTTAAACCATATGAACACGAAGTAAATTATTTGTTGTGAAGGCTCGAATAAGAAATGTTATCACCAGAGAATCAAACTTGCCGACATAGGTCAACGAATTACCAGACTGGAGTGGCTGGTCATATTGGCTGTAGAACCGATAATCATTGGGAAACAGTGGTTTTGGAGTAAAGACACCACTAACCGGAAAACGCAGTGTAGGAGGCTCTATGTTTCGAGGTTCTGATTTTATTTTCTGACTAACGCACGACTTGACTTAAATACCTGGTAATGGCGTATGGGTAAATTAAAGTAAGTAAAGTTAATAATGGGTTTACAACCCTGTAATTGATAGTGGTAAAATAACTTTATTTACGTAAGAACAAGATCATCTGTTTTTCAATTTGACTGGTAACAAACATAATTTATTTAGTGTTATCGTCTCCCAAATGAACTGGTATTGATTGACTAATATTTTTTTCAGTGTCATACATAAGTACGAGTAAAATGAATACGGTACAGCCTCTCATTAGGCAACGTTGATGTTGTGACACACACAGACACTGGAATATTGTAGGGATTCCATCCATCCTCGTCTTTAATCCGCATCTATTATTGTCATAACAAAGAATTATTTTGATAATCTGAAAGAATACATTTGAATTATTATAATTATCATATCAATTTACATAAAGAATATCATCATCATCATCATCACCAGCCGGAAGACGTCCACTGCTGAACATAGGCCTCCCCCTTCGAACGCCACAATGACCGACAATTGGCTATTTGCATCCACCGGTTACCTGCGACGCGCACAATGTCGTCTGTCCACCTAGTGGGAGGCCTACCTACGCTGCGTCTTCCGGTTCGTGGTCGCCACTCGAGAACCTTTCTTCCCCAGCGGTTATCAGTTCGCCGAGCGATGTGGCCTGCCCATTGCCACTTCAACTTGCAGATTTTAAGAGCTATGTCGGTGACCTTGGTTCTTCGGCGAATCTCCTCATTTCGGATTCTGTCGCGCAAAGAAACTCCGAGCATAGCTCTCTCCATAGCTCGTTGTGTGACTCTGAGCTTACCCAAAAGGCCAACAGTTAGGGACCACGTCTCAGTACCATATGTCATCACTGGCAACACACACTGGTTAAAAACCTTCGTCTTTAGGCACTGCGGTATTTTGGACGAGAAGATTTCGCGTAGTTTCCCGAACGCTCGGGTCCGAGTTGGATTCTTCGGGCGACCTCTTTGTCGAAGTTGGACCGACCTACCTGGATAGTTTGTCCTAGGTATACATAGTGGTCAACTTCGAGTGTATCGTTCCCAACAATTACCGGTACGGGTGCAACATGGACATTAGACATGATCTTCGTCTTGTCCATGTTCATTTTAATACCCACCTGTTAGGAAACGCTACTGAGCGGTCCTCCAGCGACTCTGCCACAATGACTATATCATCGGCAAAACGAAGGTGAGTGATGTATTCGCCATTGATGTTGATGCCGAATCCGTTCCAGTCCAAGAGCTTGAAAACGTCCTCCAATGCGATTGGTAACAGTTTCGGAGAAATAACGTCTCCCTGTCTCACACCACGCTGCAATGGGATTGGTTTCGTGCTCTCGTCCTGTAGTCGGATCGACATGGTGGCGTTGCTGTACAAACACTTCAACACTTCAATGTACCTATACTCAATGTGGCACCGCTGGAGAGATTGCAATACTGCCCAGGACTCGATTGAATCAAATGCTTTCTCGTAGTTCACAAACGCTAGACATAATGGCCGATTATACTCCTCGGTCTTCTGTATAATCTGGCGGAGCGTATGTATGTGGTCTACGGTGCTAAAGCCTTTTCGGAACCCGGCTTGTTCGGGAGGCTGGAAGTCATCAAACCTGAGTTCGAGACGGTTCGTAATGACTCTCGAAAACAGCTTGTATACATGGCTCAGGAGTGAGATAGGTCTATAATTCACCACCACACTCCTGTGCCATGCTTCTGGCGTTGTACCCTCGAGTAAGACGGAATTAAATAAACTTCTGGAGGACTGAAAGTACCGGGTTTCCACCCGCTCTCAGAAGTTCTGATGTGATTCCGTCTTCACCCGGCGCCTTGTTATTCTTGAGCTGTTTGAGAGCCATTCTAATCTCGTACAGGCTGATGTCTGGGATGTCCTCAGTGTAGTGTCGGGTTAGTTTGGCTCTGGTGTCCTGAGCTGTTCTATCAATGGGTTCCCGTGTTGAGGTGTATAACTGTCCGTAAAATCTCTCGAGCTCTCTCAATATCTCCGGTTTCGATGAGATGACACTGCCGTCATCGATCTTCAGCTTCGTCATATGGCTACGCCCAATAGACGAATTCTTTGCAAACACTTTAGATCCTTGGTTCCGCTCAATTGCGTCCTTAATACACGCTGTATTATAGGAACGCAACGCAATATAAAATCCTTGAAACTAAAACAAACAGACGTCGAATTTATAATTGTTCTATTAAAACTATTTGCTTTATTATCGATATCGATACTCATGACGTCAGGACTTTTTCAAGCCCTATTGTAAACAAATCGTTTTACATTTTACACAAAATATCCCGCTATTCTTCATATAGAAGTAATAAATTATTATCAGTTTGAAGAAAAACATGTATTCTACGATATTATTACGATTTTCAACCAAAGTATCAACTAAAACCATAAAAATATAGCAAGCAAAAATGCAGTCAGGAATAGTAATCAATTACCTGTGAAATGTTTACTTATTCGTTTTATTACGATTTGTAACATGACATGCACTTATTGCACATGCCACCCTAATGGAACAATGATATTTCAAATTATAAATTTGAGATCATGCTAAATTAATAAAATTTACAGCAAACAGACCGCGAGGCAGCGTAGCAGTGGCTAATGTCAAAGTGATGCGGAATAAAAAAAAAAATATCTCTGCCTCTGTTGCACTCGTACAGTTTGTGTTTGATTAGAACTTCTCCCTCCCACGCTATGTTGATCTCCTTGAACGTAGTGAAAAATTCTATATCTATGGTTTATCTTCTTGAACCTCAGAGAAAGTACCAAAGGAGTTAGTAACGCGTCGATTCCCCGAACAAATTTTTCGTGGCACTTTTGCGGGGTGCGGGAGGCGAAGTAAACACACACAGATACACCTTCACGCATACCCACACTATAGTAAACTCGCAACACATTCAAAAATACACGCACACAAATAAAGAAAGACCTGACCATATGACCAAAAATTTGGCAGAGCATACTCTCTCCAGTGGTATCTCCTCTAAGTCTTGAACGTATAAAAATTTAAATTTACCCTCTTGCTAAATTGCGCCGATAATTGATATTTATCGGTTTTCCGATATATGGTTACATCCCTATAGGGATGTAGGAAATGCCAAAAAATATCGATATAACGAATATCGATATTTTTAAAATATATCGTTATCGAATTCGATATATCGAAACAAAAAATATCGATATATCGGGAACAAAATGTATCCGAAACAAAATAAAAATGCTTCTTGAGTGGCAATGCCTTACAGCTGTCTATAGAAAGACGTGTCGCTTACCATCAGATCAGAAATAAAGTCCACAAAGCAACTGAATTTCAACATAAACTTAATTATTTAGTAATTACACTATTTAATTAAACTCAAACAAATATATAACAAGCAATGTATCCACGCATGCAACCAAAGATACTAAATTAACAATACCAACCAACGATCGAACGAAATATTTTTTGATGCAATCAAAGGTAACGCAAAAGGTCTGTCTGTGGTAAGGGCTAGAGGCAAGACAAGAGGCATAACATAAACTTAAAAGAAGCTTACTGCTTGACTGGAGATTTTTTGATTTTTTCTTTCTTTTTTTTGTGTAGTTTGTCCAAGGATGGCTGGCTTCGTTGTAAAGAAATTACACTGATCTTGTGTGATGAAGGTCCAGGGTCGTCTTCTTACCGCTAAAAAAAATTTTGTAAAATAAAACAGATCTGATCTTTTCCCAAAAAAAAATATCGTTTTTGATACGTTTTCGATACTTAATATTTTATATCGATGTATCGATATATCGGAAAAATATATATTGGACGAAAATATCGATATATCGAATGAAAAATATCAATAGCGATGTATCGATATTTTTTCAACAAGCATACATCCCTAATTGGACGAGACGAGACGCCATCTTGAAAATTCGTCAATCGCGTCGTCATTTTATTAAACGTGTGGGGATTTTTCTTGTCATACGAGTATATTTCCAATATTTTTCTAATACATATTGAGGATAATAATAGAATCGTTCTTAAAATAACATCGGGCAATGTCGGACAAAAAGCGCTTACTGAACGACCTCCGAGTAATTGATTTACGTGCTGAGTTAGAGAAACGCAACTTGGACAAAACCGGCGTTCGTGGTGTGCTTATACAGCGTTTAGCGAAGGTATGAGTCGAATCGCACGAATGTGACATCTCAAAACGTTATGTTTCATTGTATAACCAAGATAAGTAAATACGCTTTTTAATTTGTAGCATCTGCAAGAGGAAGGTCACGATCCTGATACCTTTAAATTCGAACTGGCAACTGCAGAGCCGAAGACTCCTGCTAAAAGAACTAGACGTTCGGAAAGTACCGTAGAAGCTGAGACAGAGGAGACTCCCGCCATGGAAGACATGATTGTACAAGATGACGCTGGTGAAGAGGAAGACTCTGAACAATCTGAAGCCAAACAAACCAGTAAAACAAGTGACAAATCTGATCCCGATGCCAAGATGGATGTGGATGAAGTTGAGAAGGCAAATAGGAAAAGGGACTTGAAAGATGATTCTGAGGCAACACAGTCTAAGAAACCATGCTTAGATAAGGAATCAAGGACTGATGAAGATTCTAAAATAGAGAACAATACTGATGCAGAAGACAGCATCAACTTGGATCTTGGTGATGATGAACTGCTCAATGAGGAGGTATGTTTCTATTTCTTCAGTGTTACAGTAAATCTACCACCAGTTAGCACTAAAATTTCTAATGGGTTTGTGATGGAGATTGATTAGAAGGTGCATTACTATGTGCACATGAACCAATGTGATTTGTACATTTGGTATGCATATTTTGAAATATATTTGTTGTTGTACTGGTTTCTTATTTCTCCTAATGGTCAAAATAAACTAACCACTACAATCAAGTTAAAATATTGAACAGGTCTTGTCCATACTGTTCAATATTAATAGTTGACGTTTTGGAATACTGCCAAGTATGCAGTGGAAGTTGATACTATTTTAACTTTGTTTATCTCTTGCAGGCTGACAACAACACTAAACATAGTACTATTAAAGGTAAGTTCAATACTTTTTTTTATCTTGTCTACATTCATAATAAAGAAGTAAATGTAAACAGTGACACAATAAGTGATTAAATTATCTGTTCTGTCGCCATTAAGCAATTTTACCCTTTGAGAATTAATGTACAACACTCTGGAGTGCTGATTTAATATTGAGAGGTGTCTTGTATAATCAGCTAAACAACTTTTCAATATGAAGATGTGAACTAAGATACTAATCTGATAATAATGTGAATCTTCTTTGAAAAATGTAAATAATACAGTTTCTTTTATTGCCAAACAAACTGAATGTTTTGAGGAGTGTTGTCATATGCCAGAGTGGAGATGGGTAATTGCCAGAAGAAAATTGGGAGACAGCAGACAAGCAAGCACCACACTAGGAACACAGATGCAGCGCAGAACTAAACACAGACTTGAGAAAAAGAATGAGTAACTTTTATTATGAGTTGAGATGAAATTGAGATTATCACTGTTGAAATGAACACTAATGTGGTTTCTACAATGCTTGTAATGTAACTTACATCTCAGGCAATTCCAGTCACTTCGGGACTCTTCGGTTCTCACTTATATATGCTTATGTAAAATGGACATAGTAGATCACACGCTACTATGCTGCTCCATATCCAGATGGTGGTGCTAATGTCCAATCAAGTTTTCAGGTCTGGATATTTAGTGATTACAACACGCAAGAATGAACATATGGAAGAAATTAGGCATCTCTTCGTGGGAAGATTGCTAAGTGGACAGGGTGGGCCGCTCACAAACTAATCGAGCGACCTGCGCTGACGCCAGCGACGTGCGCTGCGCGGGCTTGGCTGATAACTTCGACTGACTTAGATGACGCGGCGGGGGAGCAAGCGGCCGACACTTCGAGCGACAAACAAGCGCCAACGGACACCGAGGCGAACGACGACGGCGCGCCGGCCGACGATCAACACCAAGTAAACGCCGAAGCCCCCGCGACTAGGTTGGTGAACGACGAACGGCCGCCGCGACGCCGCCCACGCGCATCTATAATCTACTCCGATTATTGCGACATACATTTTCCTTTCGTTATCTCTACAAAGTTTTGCACCAAACGTTTTGGATATCGGCGACTCTGCGGGTTCGTGGTGGAGCTTCAGATATGGTAGACCCATTGCTGATGACGTTGAACCTGGAAGAGTGCTGCCTACATGCTGCCAACCAAGAGTCATCGAGTCAACGGCGCCGTGTTTCAGACGACGGACGACGATATGCGTCGTGTTGTCCATCATGTCTACGAGACGTAACCAGCTCGTCGTGTCTGCGGGACCGGGCCGGGACGGCCCTGTTTTTCTTCTGTGCTGGATTACTGGTGCAAAGCTTTGTAGATGATTATGTGTTGGTTTGGGAACATAAAACTTATTAATATATCAAACACACAATAAATGGGTCTTCTCAAAATGAATTTATAAACACTGAAATAATTGTCATGTTATAAAATTATTTATTTAGCTGTTACTGTATGTATTGTAATAACACATTTGTTATTTTTTCAGCAGTGAAGGTGAAAAACAAGACAAAGATCAAAAAGGTACATCCATCCACATTTTAAAAGTTCCTTGGCTACAATTATTAATATTTAGAAATACGAATAATTATGAAATGGTTGATTTGTTGTTGTACAGATGAAAAAGAAAAGGAAAATGATAGTGATAAAAAAGAAAAGAAAGATGAGAGCAAGGAAGGTGGCGCAAGAAACTTGTGGGTTAGTGGTTTGTCCGGCGATACGCGTGCAAAAGACCTAAAGCAGCTGTGCAGCAAACATGGAAAGGTACCTATATAATTTCATTATAGAATTTTTATTTATCAGGATCTTCTTACAACACACTTTACTCAATGAATTCCACGAATGTAACATGATATCTGCAATTACGTATTATTTACACAGGTAATTGGAGCAAAAGTTGTGACAAATGCTAGAACTCCGGGTTCCCGATGCTACGGCTATGTGACTATGGCTAGTCCTCAGGATGCCGAAAATTGTATCAAAAATCTACACAGGACCGGTAATAAATACAAATGCTTGAGATATTGTAAAGTATTTGCTTATAAATGGATAATACATTTCAATTTTGTCTATTAGAATTACATGGGCGCATGATTTCTGTGGAGAAGGCCAAATCAGAGTCTGAGTCGGCGTCACGACGCCAACCTTCAGCACGGTCTGAGCGACGTCCTAGCAAGGATCGCAAAGATGAATCTAAAGAAAATGAGGTACGTTATACATACAACTATATGTGTTTTCCTTTTATTACTGACAGTGTTAAGTTAAAAAAAAAATTAAATTATAAATTAGGAAACCAAAGAGGGCGCGGATAAAAGTGCAGATGCAAAACCTAAGAAAGAAGGTGAGGTGTCGGGTGCAGAAAGTACCAGGTCCACATCCCGCACCCGGGAAAAGTCGTGTCGCTCCGATAAGGTAACCCATACATCGAAACTCTAGCAAATGTAACCATGATGAAGGCCAAAACTGGGAATACAATGCATTTATCTTTGCCATTCAGGATAGAGTACGGCGTAGCACGAGAAGTCGCGAGCGTAGGAGATCGCCCAGAGAGGTTCTGTCTTTCTCCAAGATTTGGGTGAGTGACAAATGTTATGCAACATTTTTCGATATAAAGCAATGATTGTGATTTGACACAGTATTTGAAGTGCTAATTGGGACCTCTTTCGTCCTTACTTTTTTTTTTTACTTGAATTTATTCGTTTACTCAGTGAATTTAGATGCATAAAAAGAGAGGTAGGACACAGTTAAGATAGTTGAAGATTATTCTTGTGGTGCTATCTCCTACCGGAGGTTGGCGACCATCATGGCAATTCTTATCTTGTCTACTGCTGCTCTAAACAGTGACTTAGTGCTCAATGCAAACCACTGTCTTAAATTTTTGAGCCAAGATGTTCTTCGTCGTCTGGGTCTTCGGCGTCCTTGTATTTTTCCTTACATTATGAGCTTTAAAAGACTACTTTTGATTTCTCATAATGTGCCCCAAATATTGCAATTTCCTCTTTTTGATGGTATTTAGAATCTCCAGCTTTTTGTTCATTCTCTGCAATACTGTTTCATTTCGTACTCTGTGCATCCAAGATATTCTTAACATTCTTCTGTACACCCACATTTCGAATGCCTCTATGCACTTACACATCGTCTCCGTGAGGATCCAGGACTCTACGCCCTACAGAAGACTAGGGAATACAAAGCAGCGAACCAAGCGAACTCGTGTGCTAATTTTAAGAGAATGATTGCAGAGAAGAGACTTCATCTTAACGAACGCACTGCGGGCCTGTTCAATGCGGCACTTAATCTCTACACTATGTTCCTCTTGTTCATTGACCATACACCCCAGATATTTATATGAACGCACTCTTTCGAGTGGTAGGTCTTTGATGTCTTCGGAGTCGCTGGACGCTCGGGGTGTGGGCCCCTTGAGCGTCCATTGAGTACGGCGGCGACTCCGAGGAGGACGGCGGCGGGGTTGCGACCCCCGTCCCCGTGAGCACCGTGACAGGTTCCCGGGGGCTACAATGCGCCCCCCGGCGGCGGGCTCAAAGGCAAGGCACTGAGGGGCCCCTGGTGCAGATCCCACCGGAGAGCCCTGGGGTCCCCCATGTGCCGATGCGACAGCCGCGGGGGTTTTAGTGGGTAAGAATCCCACATACCCCGGTCGAGCCCCACAGCTCCCGGGGATCTTTCGAAGATTTCCCCCGCATCAAAAAAAAAAAAAAAAGGTCTTTGATGTACAAAGAAGTGTTATGGGTATGAGCAGCATGGTCGATTAACATAAATTTGCTTTTCCAAATATTATAGTAACTTAAATAGTCCATGTTCTGATATAGGTGTTATTTCCATGAGAGTAGGAAAACCAGGATAGGAACCGGAAACCATAATATGGTGGTAGGTTCCTTGTGCAAGGAACCGTCCAGGTAGGTACCACCGCAGTGTCAGATATTCTGCCGCCAAGCAGCTGTGTGAAAGCATTGCTGTATTCCGGCGTGAAGGGCACTGTAGCTGGTGAAATAACTGGACACAAAGACTTAATATCTAATGTCTTAAGGGTCGGCAACGCGCTAGTGATTCTTCTAGTATTGCTAGCGTCTATAGGCTGCGGTGACTGCTTACCATCAGGCGGGCCGCACGCTAGCTTGCCACCTTGGTTGTATAAAAAAAAATGGTTTCAGGTTTTCCTTCACATATTACGTGATGCGATAATTTTTCCTACTACTAATAATGAAATGCTGGGTACACCTGTGACCTACAGCAATACAACAATACATATATTGTATACTGTGTGTGGTATAACATAAATACATATTGCAAATATCACAATCGTTACGAAAACCAAGTGCGTTGTTTTTACTACGGAAATCCAAACCGATTCGCGTTATCACACCATGATCACAGTATTAGTAAGGGAAGGCACCTAAAGGAATACTAAATCGCCAAGTAATTACCACAGTGTAAATAATACAGTGCGAAAAACTGCTCTAATCACTTACGCAACTATATACGCACTTATTTTTTTTTGTTTTGCTGTGAATAAAATAAAAAATCGTTTACACTGTGGTCATTATTTTGAGATTTGATATTTCTTCTATAGGTGGCTTCTCTTAATAGAGTACTGTGAACTCCTTGGCAATGTTCACATGACCGCGTGGTACCCGAGTAACAACTCCGCACTTTATACGACATGTTCTACCCATATGCCATTTGAACCCTTCTGTATCATGCGGTCATGTCATATCGTGCGGTCATGTGAACGGGATCTTATTCTTTTGGTCCGAACCGTAAGCAAGAGTAGGTCATTACCCACCTAGACAGGTTCCTTGTGCAAGGAGCCATACAGAAAGGTGTGGTAATCTACCTGGAGTCGGTGTCAGATATTATGCCGCCAAGCAGCTGCTGTTGCTGTGGTGAAATTACAGTAAACAAGAGACTAAGTATTTAATGTCTAAAGGGTCGGCAAGGTGCTAGTGATTCTTCTGGTGTTGCTAGCGTCTAAAGGCTACGGTGACTGCTTACCATCGGGCGAACAACATGCTTGCCACCTTGGCAGTATGTGTAAGAAAGAATATTGCACGGATGGGTAACTGTGTGCAGAAGGAGCGCGACGTGGCCCGTGCTCGCGAGCGGTCTCGTGCGGCCCGTGAAGAGGAACGCCGGCGCCGCGCCGCCGAGGACGCGCTGCGCGAGCGAGAGCGCCGGCAGCGCCAGGAGAAGCACCGCCTCGCGCTCGAGCGAGAGAAGCTGCGCGCTGAGAGGTACTACTACCATCGATACAATATTTAAACTAGATTTGGTGTTACGGTCCGACAAGTGGCACACATAAATAGCGCCCTTGTGTCGCTATTTCTTTTCAAGCCACAGGCTGGCAGACTGATACGAGTGTCGCTACTGTCTATATGAAACTGTCGAGCTACTTACACGTCATTATCATAATAAAACCGTTAGTTCACGTTTCCGCCACCAGCACAGATATGTCCGCGATGTCTTTTTGTTAGTGAATGTTTATCTAGTTTATATTATATCGATGCTACACACAGAAGGAGTGCCGCCGAGGACTGTCTTACCATCTAAGGGGGCCGAATGATAATTTTGTAGCGTGATTCGGTTAGTTCTTGGCAAATAACTGTTGTGTCAATTTCAGAGAGAAAATCGAGCGTGAAAAGAACGAGCTTCTTCGTTTAGAGCGCGAACGCCACAGGCTGGAACGGGAGAAGTTGGAGTTGGAACGGCTCGAATTGAAACGAGCTCAGCTCAGGTAATATCGACATGACGAATGTTTATAATCTATAGATTTTCTGATCATATTTTGTAACTTGGTTTGGCAAAGACAAACACAAAACTGACACAGACTTGCATTGCGTGGCCTTGTTTTTGTATGAAAGTAAGAAATATGCCGAAATATGACAGCTGCACGCGTTCTCTATTGATATCCTGACAAATAACTACTGTGTGTTTTTAATTAATAGTACCTAACCCGCATAGTGTTTGGTCCTTCGAGCCGGATAACATACACTTATTTTTTGGGGGGGAAACTGTCACATGGTCCCCAGGACCTTTGGGGGTCAACCGGGGTATGTGGAATTCTTACCCACTAACCGGAACTACGCGGATGTCACATCGGCACCTGAGGGAACACCAGGGCTCTCCGGTGGGATCTGCACCAGGAGACCCTCAGTGCCTTGCCTTTAAGCAGTGGCGTGCACTGAAAGCAGGCAAAAATATCTGTGAGTTGTTAATGCTTTATGCTATTTGCTCGTGTTCCAGCACAAATATCCTTAAATTAACCAATATTACCAACATATCCATTTACATTAAAAAAGATTACGTTAATTCATGTCCAAACTAAGATTTTTTTAAATTAAGACTTTTTAGAGAAATCCTAGGGTAGGCAAAGTATTTTTGTCAGTATAGAGCCGCTGAATAAACTTATTATTGTTTTCAAATGCAAATTAATATGTCTATAGTATTTGCTTGCATATGGATATTTGAAATAGTATAATAACATACTTAAAATAGGTGAAACAAGCCAAATAGTTTTTTTTGCCTACCCTCTGTGCACGCCACTGCCTTTAAGCCTGTTGCCGGTGGGGGGGGGGGGGTACTTTCGGGAACGGGGGCCGTAAACCCGCCGCCGTCCTCCTCCATCGTCGCCATACTGAATGAAAGTCCTTATAATATAGTACACCTACCATACACGTCATTTTGTGAACTTTCACATAGGCACGTCCATGGTACGCAACCCAGGTCGTTGCGTATCCAGCCGTGCCATGGCGCAAGTGGGTATTGTTTGATACCAACTTTTTTTTTTTCTTGAAACATCGATAGCATAGTCACAGTACAGTTTAAGTGTATTGTTGAATATGTTTGTGTCGCAGGCTGGAGGAGGAGCGTCGTAAGCGATATGAAGGCGGCGCGTACCGCAAGCCGGGAGCCAGTTCCCCGCCGGAGCCCGGTTATGAACGCGCGCACGCAGACCAAAGGCACAAGCGACCGCCGCCACCGCCCATCGTACGTCACATTCTCTTTATTTATTGTTTCATTCTAAATTCATCATCATCAGCCGAAAGAAGAAGAAGAAGAAATAAATTTTATTTTTTCGCAACATGTGACGCTACAGAAAAATATATATAATATACTTAACAAAAGTAGATAAAAGTAAAGTATTATTGCTACATACAATAGCATATAACATTTCTTAAAACTTAACCTCATAGGCCCCTAAGCCCCTTGCCATATTGATATTCATCATGAGCAAAGGGAATGTCACCAAATCAATCGCCCTCTCTATTTTTGATAGGTGGTGGGGTATATGTGTTCTGTGGTTGATGGTGCCATACTCTTCGTAGACGTCCACCGCTGAACAAAGGCCTCTGTCTTAGAAGTGAGGGGTTGCCATAATACTCACGCTTTGCAGGGGTTTATTGGATCGCAGTATAGGTGGTAAGTAATCCAATATAAAGACGCTGTTAGCCATCTACTTGTTTTCTCGTACTCGTCGACAAAAACAATGACAGGATAAAACCGAAATCCCCGAAGCGGGTGACGACGCGGTGTAGACCATGCTCAATAACATTAGTTAATTAACCTCTTGGAAGCAATAATTCTACTTCTCAAGCTACATCAACTGCCGCACTCATAAACATCCGTTATCGTTAATTCTAATTAGGTCATTTATTACTCTAATCACGTCGACTCTCGGAGCCGTTGATGACTATTTTCCATTATTGAGTATAACCGATATCTCTGACAACGCGGTGGTACCTACCTGGACCGTCCCTTGCACAAGAAGCCTACCACCCATTAACACTGCGTCGTTATCTTGACGATCTCAAGCAGTGGCGTAGCTTGCTTTAGATGGGCCCCGTATCAGAATTTGTTCGGGGGCCCAAATGATGGTACGGCCTAAGAGAATATGTGAGAACATGGATTTTACGAATTGTTGCTTACATATGTTCGGGGCCCCTGTAGCCCGGGGGCCCCGTATCATTGATACGGCTGATGCGGTGGTAGCTACGCCCCTGATCTCAAGCATAGATGCCGAAATGAGGCTAAAACAATTCTGAATTCAGTCGTCGAGTCGTGGCCAGTTCGAAGCTCCGCCACCGCCCAGGTTCGAGATGACCGCCAACTACGATCGCGGCGGCGACAAACGTGACCGCGAACGCGACTACAAACGCGATTACCCGCGACATGTCTCATGTAAGTATACACCAAAACAACTAACCAGCTTGTATTGTAATTATATTTTCATTAAAAATATTGTAATTATGTCGCAGCTGCCAACATAAAGTACTCGAGCAATGGCGGATCTAATGAAGACTCGAGGCAACCGATGCCTCCAGGCACTAGGCCCAAAGAGCCCAGGTAAACAAACTACTCATTGATTTTTGTATGTCAACCTGATGTCAGATTTGTTTGTTGTGACTTGACTACATTTGACTTGCCTTTCGAAGCATGGAGACGCTCAGTTTAAATGCCTCTCAGCAGTGACCTTGCCTGACTTTGCTTCAACAACTGAACATTTACCGAACTGCCCCCCTAGAAAATGTAACATTCTACAAGCGTTATCGCTAATAGAAAGTATAAAAAAATATGAGAATGACATAAGTCATCGAAAAATGATGTGACATAGGGAATTGACACCGTTAGCGAATGAAGAAATAGATTCGCTATGAAGCGATTGCATCTTGTCTAGGCGCTCAGGATTACAAAACTATGGATGAGTTATCATCCAGACTTAATAACTGTAATATATTGTTTAAGCCGGTCATTTGAGTCTCGCGATAACCGCTCGTACCGGCCATCTCCGCCTACCAAGCCTGAACCGCGAAGCTGGAGTGCCTCTAACCGATATCCTGAGGCGGCGCCGCCATCCAAAGGTATTGTTTTCCACTCGTGATAACATAATATCTAGACTATACATCATAATGTTTGAGATTGAGAAACATCGACTGTGGGTGTTAGAAAACGACTTTATGACAGTTGATAGAGGCCATTGAGAAACAACTCTTCAAGTAGTAGTATGTAATAGTATGACCTAAGACCCCTCATCTTGAGGGGAGGCCCGTGCCCAATAGTGGTACATAAACAAAGGCTGGTATTATTATAGTATGTAGTGGTTCTTGTTCATATCGAATCAATACCAAAATAATACCAAATAAACAAGCTGTAGTGGAAAGATTGGTCAATCATCAAGAACCAGGGTTGATTGTCCAAGGCGTGACCGGCAATCCAAGACCGCTCTTTCCGCCCACCCCAGGTTTAATCGAATGTTATTTACTTGAATTCACTTAATTATTATTTTTATTTGATTCGTTAACATATTTGAATGAATTTGAATGTATAAGTGGATCGATTAAGTTTAAATTGATGGTTGATGTTCAACATTATGATTTGAAAAAACCATTTGTATTATAAATAGTGATATCGATGTAGCTTATGAGTGGGTGGATTTGTATGAAAGCCCTGGGGTCTACCATCTGTTCGAGCAGTATTGTTTTAATCTTATTTTTGCGCGAAAAAGGAACGTAGCTGTACATGTACTGCGTAGATCTGCATCTATTTTCCACATAAATGTAAAATTACACACTGCGACAATGCTATAAAATCTAGCGGTAGGTTAGCCAGGGCCCTGATCCGAAGTCTAGTCTGCTTAGATTGATTCAGGACTCGTTCAAGCATTCAGTCCGATTAGCTTTAGATATAAGTGCGTCGTGTAATGTTAACGAGCGGGTGTGAATGTATCAGTGAAGTGACAGGGTCGGTGCGGTGTGCAGGCAGCGGGGGCGGTGGCGGGGGCGAGGCGTGGGGGGGCGCGGGCGGCGAGCCGCGCTACGGCTACGAGGCGCGCTACGCCGCGCAGTACCAGCCGCCGCCGCCCGGCGCCACCTACCCGGACCGGTACGCGCCGCCGCCAAGAGACTACGCGCGCAAGTACTAGCTCCACTACGGTGAGTGAGCCCAGCCGGCATCCAAACTAAAGTGGCACCGAACGCAAAAATTCGCAAAGATGTTAAAATCTCACCTTGACTCTAAAGCGCTGTCCTATTGCCATCGCTCGTGCGATGATGCGATGCGATTTCATCGTGCAATGAAACCGCATCCGGTCCCATCGCACGATCGAACGACCTTCAATAGGACATTCATTTGTTACCAGTATGATTGAACGCACGGTCGCACGATCATTTTCGTCGGACGCAACGTATCATCGCGCGAGCGATGGCAATAGGACAGCGCCTAAGGCCGTAAACCTGTCTTCATTTGGGTCCCCAAAAAAAGTTTGATATAGGGCCCGTCTAAAGCAAGCTACACCACTACTTTCACCCCACTGTCTTTCTTGCCAGATCTTCTCAGTAGAGGCATGTTGTGATCTGGTGGTAGATTCAGCCCTCTTAAGCGACAGCCCAAGCTGAAGCCGTGCCCTTGAGCGAGCTCAAAGCTGGAGTGGTATAAGCGCTCGCCCGCATGTTCGGGAGCTATAATGGCCATCTGCCACTAAATACGACCTACATTTAAAAAAAAAAATTTAGTTCATATGGCAGACCAAGGCGCGTCAGCATCCTATGTGACCAGATATTTTATTCCGGTAAAGTGTATGGGCTTTAATCGGGCTGATAGAATCGTGCCGTGGTCTATCACGCCACTATATTTTTCTTTGTTTATAAATAGAATGGACTACAATACACCCCATATTAAATTACTGCCTGTATTCACCAAGAACGCTAAAAGCTAAGCTTTAACGAATCACAGATTCGCATTTTACTTAAATATTCGCACAGCAATCGAGTGTTGTTTGTGACTTCAAACTAACGTGATTAAAGACTACACGTTTCGCTTAGATAAAATATGCCTTTCAAGCATCGATATAATATATAAACTAGATTTGGTGTCACGGTTCAAAATGTGGTAGCGAGAAATAGCGCCCTTGTGTCGCTATTTCTTTACAAGCCACATCCTGACAAAAGAGTTGTCGCAAAATGGGCTAGGAATATGTACACCACCTCAAAAAATCGAGAAAAATCCATAGAATCCGGGAAAAATATAAATATTTCGTTTAAATTACTATTATTGTTGTAATTTTAATTATAATTCTCATTTATTTTATATCTATATTCAACATGGTGTCCTAAGATGACGCCTCACTGATGTCGAATTGAACTGTTAGCCAGCCAGCTGTCAATAACTACTTCTGCTGTCACAGTTGGTTGTGTGCGTGTATTGTATGTAGTGAATTGATTATCATTGATATTTTAATTAATGAAATGATGTATGAGAAAACAGAAACAAAAATACAAAGAGTACTGTAATAAAAATGCTTATAACGCCTTTCATAATAAAAATGACACATGACAGTGACACTTTTCCGCCATGCCAGTTTCTTGTTATGTGTTGCAATTTTAAGTAAAAATTCTTAAGTTTTACAAGTAAATAAAGCCAAATGAAAGTAAATGGATAGTTAAAAACTATTTTATTGTGTGTTTCCCTATTTTAGAGTATAGTGTACAAAGTCCTAGCCCAGGCTCCATACATTTTGGAACATCTCTTTTATTTTTGCCGATAGGAGTGTCGCTACTGTCTTTATGAAACTGTCAAACAAATCATTATCATTATAAATAGTTAGTTCACGTTTACGCCACCAGCAAAGATAAGTTTGCAACCTCCGTGACCACATTTTGTTCGTGAATGTTTATCTAGTTTATATATTATATCGATGCTTTCAAGGGTTGTTTTGATTCTTTAATATGAATGATTTGATTCCATAAATGCTAACATTTTTTTATTTACTTTCAGGTTGGTCTCGTCATTACACTATTATGACAGTAATATAAGTTGTAACTAGTTTAGAACGGATGTGTGTCGTTATTCTAGGAATGTCACTTCTATTAAAGCTTGAAGAGATAGCATCTATCTCTGTTTGCATGTGATAATTATGACACTACGAATAAAAATGACCATTGTAATTCCTCTAGTTTATGAATTCCACTATTTTATGTTGCTAATTATGATAATTCTGAGTTGTAACTAAATAGATAGTTAAATAGATAAACAGTAAACATTTAGTCTTAACTTGATTCAGTCACCTGATTCAGTCATGGATTAAGGTCACTTTCAAACTACTTTGTTTTGGCAGTAAGTTTACCAGTACTCCATGTGGAGTCTGGGCTAGCGGCTGAGGGCTCATTGTCAGTCCCTTTTGCAGTTAGTCAGTACAGTGAACAGAGTGCTATTCCGGATGGCCTAGTGCACTTCCATCTATGACTGTATCAACACCGTATATAGGATTGCTGTGTGTTTTTTAGAGTAACACAAATTACATTGCAAATGACAGTTACTTAAATCCAGTTTGATCACATGTAGTTGTGGGTAATTTTATTAATAACTATTGCATTGCGCATTTTAATCTAATGGTGTTTTGTTGAAGAATTTTGATGATTTCTGTACAATAGAACTCTTAAATGAAATTGTAGTTTCATTATGTTAAGAGACGTACTATGTGTAAAGATAGTATAATAAGTAAGTACCTATATTTTAGCAATATTAAATAACAGACAGTACTTGAAAAAAAAAACATTTAATTAATAAAACATTTTAAAAAACAATTTCTGTACCTATATCTAACAATAACTAAGCTATTAAACGTACATTATGTATTTAAGACATTAGCAACCCATAATTTTTTAAGCAATTTATAAACTGTGCAAAACTTTGAACCACATGGTTAAGCCGGAACTGCTGCGCCATTTTTTGAACAGAACATTGTTCCGAGTGGCTTGAGTTGAGGAAAAGACACTCAAGCCACGCCTTGTGTTTTTTATTTTGCCGGAGCTTGTAGAAAACATCCCCCGCGTTCGCCTGCGGGAGGGGTGGGTGATGTTTTGTTTAAAAATTGGCGCACGGACGGCTTTACACTAGACTCTAGATGACTAGAGACTTGGCATATTCAGAAGCCAAAAAATAGTTGTAACATGCATTATAATGCGTAAATAATGTAAAAATTTAAATTTATAAATAAAATACTAAATGGGATACTGAATATTTTTATTTTACACTGATTATTACATTTTATTCTGTTTATTGTTTCAATATATTGTGAGCAAAATGCAGCACATGCACATTCAGAGTTACATAATATACGGTACACAGATCCAATAAAAAAACTCCTTCAAATATAGTGTAATTTCATTACATTGTCTTAGCACGCTATGCGTAGCCTTGCCTTCATTGTACAATTTATGATCAGACTAAATAAGAACATTGTTACGTCAATATCCGCCACCAATTCAGTGTTTAATAACTGCCCACCATTGGACACTGTGCTCAGCTTATGATACGTCACAGCAAATAAAGCCCTGGAGGTGTGGTATAGTTAAATGTCCCGTATTTTGATACGCATGGCGGGCTACCCTATACTGTAATACTTTCATACAAACATTTAAAAGAGTTTATCTCTTAAAATAAACATAAAAATCTCAAGGTGAAATGGTGGAGTGAAATTTTTCAGAGGGTGCTCACTCAATCCTCACACAGACTGGAAAATAGATGAAGGATTTTATAAAAAAAAAAAAACATTTTCTGGATTTCTGTTAATTTTTCGGGTATACGAATAAGTTATCTAAATGTCGCGTTGAAAGCCAAAACCACTATAACATTATTGATCATTTATATTTATAGTTTTTGGAAAAGAAATGGTTTTTGTACTTTCGAAATGTTTTTACTTTTTATGCAACACATTATTCTATACCTAACCTACCGAATTGCCACGTGGGTGTTTTCTCCAGAGCTTTATTTGCTGTGACGCATCATAAGCTAATGTTTTCGCAGAACGACCAATGTTGACCAGTTATTGGATAGGTACTGTACGACTTAAACTATAATGTGATTTCACAAATTCGTACAAAAAAGCTGTTACAAACAATTTATTAACGCGACAAAGTAAACTAAAATGCCAAAAGGATTAACGGAATTAGTTACAAAAATTGAAGTTACAGCAAAATTAAATTAAATGCAACTAATACACTGTCGCTTCTTGTTGATTATGCAAATAATTAACATTTTCGACAAAAAGTCGCGTCTGTGTCGGAACAATACTTTCGTTTTGAAAGAATGGTGTGCGTTGGTAGCTCCAAATATCTAAATTATTACTTGGTGGTTCAGTAATAGTTACGTTGAGCGCTTCGAGGGCATCAATAGCTTCCTGTTTGCCTTGTACTGCAGCAAGGCGGAGCAACCGTGTTGCAGTCTCTTGATCAATTTTTAACCCTCCTCTACCCTGACCATAATAAATTCCAAGATTGTAAAGTGCTCCTGGATGGTCTAATGCAGCCGCTGATTTGTATAACTCCATGGCCTTTTAAGAAAATAGGAACAACATTGAAGAATAGATATTGAATACTTTTCTGTTCAAGAAATCTATTTTCTTACCGTGTTTTCATTAACAGTCACTCCCAAACCCATCTCATAACAGAGGCCCAAGTTATACAGAGCCGGTGCATGATTTCGAGTTGCTGCAGACCTGAAAGACAATACATATTTGAGAAGTATATTGTTATTTTTCCATTTTGAGAAAGCCTTTAATCTCATTTAAAAGGTTTTTTACCTTGACTTTTATGAATGCTCTTACAGTATCTAAACAACTGGTTACTAATTCTACATGATCAACGCCACAGGACACTAGTTGCTAATAGAATAAGCAAAGAACTTTTAAAGAAATAATATACCTTGATGGTATTACGTACATACAACTGCAATCTAGCAACAGGTATTTTAAAAACTATATATGGTATGTAGTTTTCCACCACCACCAAAAAAAAATGTCCATGACATTGATTAACCAAGTCCACTTTTTTTTTGAAGTGAAACTTATGCGACTTCCAAAAATGTTATCATTTTACGCGTTAGATGTTAAACATTTGACGTTTAGCGTTAAATTTGTTAAGGTTATGAAAGTGCTCATGTGATGCCGTCACTGAGTGAGTGAGTGATAGTCGGTGATAGTGAGTGAGTGGCACGGTGTCGGACGGTGTTGTACAGTACAGAGCGAGAGTGAAGTTTCACTTCTTCCGTGCGGAGGGACTCCACGCACATTTTTTATCAGTCCAGTCTATACTTAAAGTAGCTAAATAACAATCACCTCAGTAAGTTAAGTCCATCTTGGTATTGTCCACTTTCAATAGCTGCCAAACCCAACCTGTTTTCAATTGAATTCAGCACATCTCCTAGAGCATCATCTGACGTATCAGGACTTGTGCTATGTGAAACTGATTTCCTCTGAGCTTCAATGTTGTCATTAGATACTGAATGAACAGTAGGTTTTATATCAGAAACAATTCTCCCAATCTCAGTAAAGGAGTTCAAACAAAACTCATTTTTTATAACACAAGCTTTATAAGGATGTAAAGCTGAAAATAGTGTGTTCACTTTATTACTAATCTTCTCACTGTCTCTCAATTGATATTTCAGTTTTAAATGAATAAGCTGACTTGTGTACCATCCCAAAACTAGTGCGCTGCTCTGGAATAATGATAAATAAATTTTATAAGCACATTGAAAAATGTTGAAAATGGGTAACCAATAATGCCAAAAAGAATTCTAACATAACAAAAATTTCTATTATCACAATGTGCTAGTGCATTACTAGTAATGATGAAAATAACTGAAAACTTATACATACCCATGTAATGGCACCGATCCAACTTTTATTTAGGTGTTCGAAGTTCCATTTGTTACTGTTGGTGTCGTTGTCATTTTGAAAAGAATTCCAGCACTTACGCGACGAGAACCACTTACAAGGACTTGCACACTTACTTTTCTCATCGTAAAAATTACTTGGAGTGCTATTTACAACTCCGGTAGTACTACGTCTATCAAAATGGTTCGCGCTCCGCTCAAATGTATCCCTGATACGTCGCGTAACATACTTCCACATGTTTCTAAAGTACAAATCGTTTCAAATAAAGTAAATAATTTCCATTTTAGTTAGAGGCCTTGTAGGTATATGTAGTCTAAAACCCTGGATCACTAATGTAGCGCCTTTTCGACATAGAATAGATTAATTTATGTGTTTTGTAAATAATAATAATCCCCAGAGAAATATTTTAGATTAGGCAAAACGTAGACAGAATAAAAAAATATTGGTCGATGGACTGATCTTATTTTAATGATAGATACACAGACAGACTATCTATCACAGACTTAGAGGAGATACCACAGGAGAGATCATGATGCGCTAACCCCTCTGCCATGTTTTGGTCATATGTTCAGGTCATTCTTTATTTATGTGCGTATCTTTTTGAATGTATTGCGAGTTTGTTATAGTGTGGGTATGCGTGAAATTGTATCTGTGTGTATTTACTTCGCCTCCCGCACCCCGCAAAAGTGCCACGAAAAATTTGTTCGGGGAATCGACGCGATACTAGCTACATTCTAATTACTCTAAGATCACAGAACTAAATTACTCTATCTATTACTTAGAGGAAGAAATAGGGCGGGTAAGTGGCTAGGGCATGCTTTGCTTGCTTTCCTATGCTTGCTTAGTTTCTTTTCCCTGTCTAATGCACTAGCTGTTTGCCTACTTTACACACTACTCCCGTGTGTAATTTGGCAAACGGTCTTGGAGGGAGCGCAACAGTCGTGATTGATCTCCAGGGCAAGCCCGATGATCTAGCCTTCCCGAGGTTGCCGCCTGTTATTGGTTTGATTCCCTCAGAAACAAACGCAACAAAAAAAATCGTTGGGCGAATAATTCTTTCACCTATACCTTTCCCATCCCGCATCCCCGCCTTATATTTATATAGGATGTATATATATATGTATTATATTATATAGTATGTATGGTAGGAAGTAGGTAAGACCTCCCGCGTGTTTTTGCCGTGCGCGGGGACCCGTAATGAGGGGGAAGGGAGGCCTGGAGGATGAGCTGCACAGTGGGCCTGCGGACGCGGTCCCATGCGGCAACACGACTCTTCGGTCCCGGACTCCTATAACACGGGCGGTTGCGACTGAGCCGGTCGCAATCAATCGGCTGTTGGTGGTCCTTAAGACCAGCCGGCTAGTCTTCTTAGGTGATGGGGTCCGCAGACAGCAATGTGAGCCGAGGGCGCGGCGCGGCGCTGCACAGGCGAACGTTGTGTGGACTCGTGGACAACTCACTTGGGAGGACTATATTTCACTGATAGCCCTGGTGCTTAGAGAAGCATCCCCAAAGGTGCGGGCTCCGTGGAGGGTGGGGAGTCAGTGAAATGAAGTTACGAACAATATTTGCATGGATTCGCACAAGAAACCGCGCACTGTCCCTAGGGATGACGGGGGCAGCCCTTCCAAGGGTTGCTCTAAAAATATTCCGGCCGGTGGAACTACTGCGGGACCTGGTGTGTCGGTAGTGACTGGGAACAGGAATGGGACCGGAACTCTGACCCGAGGGGCTCAAGGTGGCAAAACTGAGCCGGCAAGGAAAGGTTTGGCCCTGACTTCGGCTGGCGGAGCTGACACTGGAGAAGGCTCGTCAGAGCCTGGTTTCAGGACAGCAATGCTGCTGGGAAGGGCCACAACCAATAACTTGCCGGCCGGTGGAGCTACTGCGGGACCTGGTGTGTCGGTAGTGCCTGGGAACAGGAATGGGACCGGAACTCTGACCCGAGGGGCTCAAGGTGGTAAAACTGAGCCGGCAAAGAAAGGTTTGGCCCTGACTTCGGCTGGTGGAGCAGTTACTGGAGAAGGCTCGTCAGAGCCCGGTTTCAGGACAGCGACGCTGCTGGGAAGGGCCACAACCAGTACAGCGCAAACGCGCAGAAGCAAGCCTGGAGCCATTGAAAGGACAGGCAGGCGTGATCAGTCCATTGGTGTTCCTTCACCAATGGGTTATCTAAGATGTATACAAATTAATCTACATCACAGCAAGGCGGCTACGGCAGTACTCTGCCGGTCGCTTAATATGGATAAATATGATGTCGCTCTCATACAGGAACCTTATCTGTACAAGGGCGTCATCAGAGGTCTAAACGTTCGTGGAGGACAGCTTTTCAATAGATGCCCTACAAATAATATGAGGACCTGTATCTTTGTCAGGAATGGCATAATGGCAATGCCTCTATATGACTTCTGCTCCAGAGACCTCACTACTGTGAGGATTAAGGGGTTAACGGGAGGGTGCAGTAAAGATACTATTCTATCTTCTGCTTACCTACCTTATGAGAATGAGGACCCGGTATCAGCACTGCTGCAAGACCTGGTTAACAATTGCGCTCGCGACGACCTCATCATAGGATGCGACGCGAACGCTCACCACGTTGCCTGGGGTAGCACAGACAACAACAAAAGAGGGGAAGCACTATTGGACTTTCTGGTATGCTCACCCTTACAAATTTTAAATAAAGGCAATAGACCAACCTTTGTGAATAGACGCAGGGCGGAGGTCATTGATATAACGCTTGCATCCAATAGAGCGAGTAAAGCGATCCGTAATTGGCATGTGTCGGAAGAGGTCAGTTTATCTGACCACAACTACATCTGCTTTAGGTATGTAACTTCCAATAATTATGGCAAGGTACGAAGGAGGAACCCAAGGAGAACCGATTGGGAATCTTTCAGGAGAGACCTTAAGGAATACCTCGGGGATCCTACGGAGCGATTCAACTCAATCATAGATATCGAGTTTGAGTCTGACAGAATTACCCAGGCAGTTAAGGCCAGCTGGATCAAGAACTGCCCGGAGAAAGAGGCGGCGACGCAAAAGGAGCCGTGGTGGTCACCTGCCCTTGAGAATCTAAGGCAGAAGACGCGACGTGTTTTCAACTGGGCGAAGTCAAATAATGACTTTACGGTATATGCCGAAGCTCTTACGCACTATAGTAAGGAAGTGCACAAGGCGAAACGGAGATCATGGAGATCTCATTGCAGTAGCATCAATAGCCTTCCAGAGGGTATGAGGCTCAGTAAAGCAATGAGCTCTGCAAAGGTCAATCCACTTACATCTATCCGGAATGACCAAGGTAAGCTCACTGTAACTGGGAAAGAAACTCTTACGCATATGCTAAGTATGCACTTCCCGGACTCAGTTGAGATACAAAATGTGACTGATAATGTCATCACCATGGAAGAACAAATTGCAAAAACTTCCAAAGACGACTGGCGTATAGCAAAGAAAGTCGTTGACGCAGATAAGGTACGATGGGCAATCAACAGCTTCAGTCCGTATAAATCACCTGGATCTGATGATATATATCCGATCTTACTACAAGAGGGGAAAAGTATTCTTATACCTCACTTATGCAGACTGTACAGGGCATGCCTAGCCTTTGGGCATGTCCCATCAGCTTGGAGACAGGCAAAAGTAATTTTCATTCCCAAACCAGGGAAAGAAAGTTATGAGGATGCCAAATCTTATCGTCCTATCAGTCTCACTTCATTCTTTCTTAAAACTATGGAGAAGATGATAGACAGATATATAAGGGATGGCCCACTGAGGAGACGACCGCTCCATAAGATGCAATGTGCGTATCAACCGGGTAAGTCTACGGAAACGGCACTGCATTACGTAGTCAACCGTGCAGAACATGCATTGGAGACTAAAGAAATCTGTGCTGCAACATTTTTGGATATTGAAGGGGCGTTCGACCGAACGACCTTCGATTCAATAAGAACGTCAGCTCAAAGTCATGGCATAGAGGCGCCAATTGTTAAATGGATTACCACTATGCTACAGGAACGAATTATTGTGTACTGTGGAGGCTACCGGGGGCCGAGAGAGTAATAATGAAAACACGTCTGGTTCGTTAGATCGTAGCTTTATTACTAAATGTCTTAACCTAAGTAAGGATATTACATTATTTAAGTATTACACCACATCATCCCCCTAAAAGTAAAAAAAAAAATTATACTTATTGAATACATTTTTTTTTGTATAAATGTTAAAAATTTAAGAATCTAAAGATAATTTTGTTTAGAAAACTTTTTTAAATGACAATAAAATTTATAATTATAAAATAAAACAATATACTTATTAATTCCTAAAAGGTTTAGTACGATTTTTATGAATCGTTTCTATTTTATTTTTCTTAATTATTTTAACATTAGGTCCATCGTCTTCAATTACTACATACGGTCCGTTATACAGTCTTTCCATTTTATTACCACTCTCATTTTTTACTAAAATTAAATCATCTTTCTTATAACTAATCGGCTTTTTATTTTTATCATAAACTATCTTCCTATCTAACTTACTATTTATTAATCTTTTTCGTGCGTCATTATGTGCCAGTTGTAATCTATATTTTAATTCTAATGCATAATTATCTACATTATACAGAGGCTCTAATTCATCTTTTAGTCTACTTGGAATAATGCATGGCTTTCCGAATACAAGTTCATACGGCGTATAATTTGTTGATGTATGTACTGTTGTGTTATAACAAAAACACCAAAATGGTAGCCAATGGCTCCATGTATAAGTGCTTTCCTCACACTGAATACGCAAAAAATTTCGTAACTGTTTATGTGTATTTTCTAACGCTCCTATACTTTGATGATGAAAAGCAGTAGAATGCATTTTTTCTATTTCTAACAACTTACATACCTCCGTCATTGTTGAAGATATAAACTCAGAACCTCTGTCCGCTGTAATAATTTTAGGCACGCCATACCTTAAAATAAAGTTACTTACTAATGCTCTTGCCACCGTCACAGAGTCTTTTGTCTGAAGTGAGTATGCCTCTACATACTTGGTAAGCTCACACTGGATCGTAAGTATATATTGATTACCTGTATCATCCTTGTCTAAAGGTCCAACAAGGTCCAAAAATATTTTTTCAAATGCTGAGCTTGCAGTTGTTGTTATTACCATAGGCTCCTTATAACTAGGTGAATGTTTCATTATTTGACATTTCGTACATTTACCTACGTAATTTCTGACGTCAGTTTCTAGTCCTGGCCAGTAATATTTACTCTTAATATTGTTTACCATTCGTCGAACGCCGGCATGTCCGCTCGAAGGTAATAAATGATAATCATTCAATATTACAGTTTTTTCGTCTTTGTCTGTAATTCTCCTTACATTTCTCAAAATATGTATTTGCGGTTCTACACATTTTTCTACTCTTTATTTCTTCACATAACTCTTTTATGAATAACGCGTTACTTTTTTCTTTTATTATACATATTTCTTTTACATTTATTTTGTTACAAAAATCACTTAATATATTCGCAAATACGTCTCGCGTGAATTGCGACATAAAATCAAGGTTTATGTAAATTATCAGCTGATTTTCTACGTATGCTAAACATTTATACTCCATTTTTATTAATCCTTTATTTCTAATTTCTTTTAAATCTTTACCTTTTATAAACTTCATTTCTATCGAGTCACTTAATTTCCGTAAAATCTCCACGATTTTTGGTTGATCAGGCCTCAAATCGGTGGGTTTACTAAGATAATTTGGTGAACTCTGAACTAAATCATTTTGTTTTGATTTAGCTAATTCATTTATTTTTCTACTTTGTGCCCTTGTTGTAATTAATATTTTTTCACTCATATTTTTCAGATCATCTGATGTTATGGTCACTCTACTTAGAGCATCTGCTACTACGTTATGTTTCCCTTTTATGTAAACAATTTTATAGTCATATTCTTCTAGTTTTAATCTAAATTTCAATAATCGACTTGACGGATCTTTAATACTAAATAAATATATTAGTGGTTTATGATCTGTCATAATTGTAAACGTTCTGCCAAAAAGATACGGTCTAAAATATTTAACGCTCCAAACAACAGATAATAATTCTTTTTGAATTGTGGGATAGTTTAATTCGGCTTTGTTTAAAGGTCTACTCGCATAAGCGATTGGTTTTAGGTCTTTATTACATAAAACTGATCCAATAGCGACACCAGAAGCATCAGTCTGTAATACAAATTCACACTCAGAAGAAAAGTCTGGGTACTGTAAGACTGGTGGAGTGCTTAGTAAACGTTTCAGAATTTCAAATGAATTTTTGCACTCTTCACTCCATTCAAATTTTACACCTTTCCTACACAATCTGTTTAATGGAATAGTGATATCTGAAAAGCGTGGTATGAATTTACGATAGTAATTACACATTGCAACAAATCTTCGTACATCATCTGAATTTTGTGGTATATTATAATTTATAATCGCTTTTGCCTTCCCTGGGTCTGGTAGGACACCTTCGGGAGTGACAACATGACCTAAATATAACAATTCCTTTTTACAAAATTCACATTTTTGTGGATTTACTTTTAAGTTTACTTTTCTCAATCGTTCTAAAACGTTAATTAAATTTTGGTTATGTTGATGCAAATTTCTGCCAAATATAATTAAATCGTCCATATATGTAATACAGCGTTCGTAATTCAATCCTGACATTGCTATTGACATAATACGTGAAAACGCACCTGGGCTTATTTTTAATCCCATGGGTAGACGTTTCATTTGGTACTGTCCCGTGTTTGTTGTGAAAGATGTGATACCTCTACTGGTGGGTTCAAGGTCAACTTGATAATAACTTTGGCTCAAATCTAAATGACTAAAATATGTGCATCCAGAAAGAGAATCTAAAATTTCTGTAATATTTGGAAGTGGAAACTTATCATCCTGAATAGTTTCATTTACTTTTCTATAATCTACAACCAATCTCCATTTTTTATTGTTATCATCAGATTTTTTAGGAACAAGAAGTATAGGACTGTTCCATTCACTATTTACAGGCTCAATTATATCATCATTTAACATTTTCTTAACTTGTTTGTCGATTTCTGGTTTCATAGACTGTGGCAGTCTATAGGGTTTTACGTAAATAGGATGAAAATTAGGTTTTAGGTTAATAGACTGACTCATTACATTAGTAGTACTAAGTTTATCACCTTCAAGATGAAAAACATCTGCATATTTGGCACAAATCTGTTCAATTGTTTTTTGTTCATCAGATTGTAAATAATTAAGGTTTAAAATAGATAAAAGTCTTTTAACTCTGTCAGCATTTGTATGCGTTTGACTGAATTGACACAAAATATAATCACTTAATTTTTCTAACTTCGGTTCTACGAAAGGTAAATTTACGCTTTGTTCACCGGTATTTAAAATTTTAATTGGTATTTTACCGCCTTTTGGTTGCACTATGCTACCTGCCAAAAATATATTTTCTGACAATTGCCTTGGAATAACTACGTATTCGTCTTTTAAATACGATGCAATTTGAACAAAATGAAATGATTCACTTCTACATGGAATTAGTAATGTTTTACTACAATCATTTATATTATATAATTCTAATTTAACCTCCACATCATTATTTTGTAATACCAATTCGTTATTTAATAAATCTACATTTGCTTTGTACTTTCTTAGAAAATCTAAACCAATAATACCATCAGCCTGACATGGCATTTTGTTTAGTACGTGGAACTTAAACATAAACTCAGTTGAGTCTTTGTAATATGATGACTTTGTTTGTGAGTCGACGCTCAATTGCAAAGATAAGTCAGCAAGCTGACTAGAATAAATGTTACCACCTATACCTTTTATTACAGTTTCATTTTTTTGTAACGTGATATACTGTGGGATTATATTTTTATCTATTATCGACAAAGTAGCGCCAGTATCCACTAAAAATGAACAAATAGTATTACCTATTTTAAAATTCACACAATGTAGTCCTTGACATGTTAATATTTTATGCTCGAAAAAACTGATTTTCGGTTATATTTTCTGATTCACGATTTGCCTGTTCTTGGTTTATTTTATGATCACCAAGATAAGCCTTATGCTGCGAATCCTGCAATCTCCCGCGATATTGAGTAAAAGGTCTCCGAGAACTTCCACGGTAATAATTTTGTGAATGTGGTCGAAACGTATTACTTCGACCGCGATAGTTAAAATAATTACCTTGATAATTATTATTATTGTTGCTACCTCTGCTAGACGTACCGTTATAATAATGACCTCTATTAGGATAAAACCTCTGACCTGGTTTACGCTGCCATCTTCCTCTGCCCAAGCCAACGGGCTTACCTCTCATGTTCATTACCACTGGTGCAGCTGGCTGAGACGACTCTTCGTCCTCCGCCGCACGGATAGCATCCTTCAACTCCTCGTAGTCTCGAGCCGCGATGATAGTGCCCAATCTTCGATTACGAAGTCCATCTGAAAACCGTTTTATGGCAAGTTTTTCATTAATCGGTCTTAAAATGGCATTTGCTGTGTCATTGGAATCTGCCTGCGAAATGGTTAATTCTACAAAAAGGTCTTCTAATTTATTTCCAAATTCTGAGATAGTCAAATCATTTTGAGATAATTTATTAAGTTGTATTAATAAAGAATTTGCAGATTTTTTTGTAAGTAAATACTTTTTCATATCCGCGTTTAAATCGTTTATTGTCTTATAATCCGACTTTAATTTTAATTTTGCTATTTTAGTTAAACGTGTTTTAATTACGAAAGAAATCAGCAACTTCTTATCTTCTAATTTACTTAAACAAGAATCATACATTTCTATACCTTGTATAATATTTTCAGTGGTCGCCTCCTTACCGTCCATGACAGGAATCAGCGTACTTGCCGTTTTCAAATCAAAACCTGCCATGATTATGGATGAAATAGAGCCACTGTAACTTAATATTTTACTATAAGTTTCTTCAATATTCTTACATAAAATTTCTAACAACAACCCAGAATATTCAGGTAATAATTGCTGTAAATCAAGAGACTCTACAATATTTTTATACAACTTATATAATTCTATAGCTTTCTTCACTTTACTTGTACCTATATCGTCTAATCTCCGCTTAGGTCCTAATTTTCTAAGACTTACCCTTATCTGTTCTAATTTGTTATATATATTATTTAATTGTAGTTCCATTAATAATTGTACATCATCTAATAATTGGCACCCGCACGATGTATTAATTAAAATGAACTTAATTATCACTTAAAATCCATAGGTAATGTTCCTTAATAATATAAATACCGAAAATTATTTGTATTATTTATTTTTATATTTTTAACACGCACTTCACTTTTCTTTTTTTTTCCGCAGTTCGTATGGTATGTTTTTATTTATATTTTAGTTTTTCAGGCATTGCCGTGGGAACCGTCTCTCAATTATATCGTATCCTCTTCCCTTGGTCGGTCTCTACGTCCTGACAGCCGTTCCTGCATACGCCTTAGGAAATTTGCTCGTACTCCTTCTTCAACCCAAGCTTTGTGACATTTCCGGTACTGCTTATAGGCCAAAAATAATATAGCTGCTCCGCATACTGCGACTAAAGTTGCCAATAATATATTATTTGTCTGATAATGTGTCGAGGCGTCTGCTTGCAGTCCATTATCTCCGCCGTGTTGAGAAATCACAGTCTCTTTATTCTCACAGATACATTTTGAGCATTCTTTTCCCATCTTGAAATACGTCCAAAAATTTTATATTAGGACACGCGTTTTCACAAATAGCCGGAATTATTTTATAATTTACACACTCTAATACTGTACACAGTAGTGATCGCCGAGCTCTATCGTCCGATTGCGTCATTTTTAGTTCCCGTTAACGCGCTCGCGCACCTGCATTTCTGCAACCGCAGCGAATTCCGCGGGGCCTGGCCGGGTCGCCATGTACTGTGGAGGCTACCGGGGGCCGAGAGAGTAATAATGAAAACACGTCTGGTTCGTTAGATCGTAGCTTTATTACTAAATGTCTTAACCTAAGTAAGGATATTACATTATTTAAGTATTACACCACAATTGAAGCTAGTTTATTAAGTGATAAGGTTACCGTAAAGGCAATTAAATTATGTCCACAGGGAGGCGTACTATCCCCACTACTGTGGAGTCTAGTGGTGGACTCGTTGTTACTAGAGCTGAACAGTGGACCACTTCAAGCAGTAGGCTATGCAGATGATATAGTCATACAAGTAAATGGAAAATTTCCAAACGTAGTAGCGGATTTGCTGCAAGGTGCTTTGGGTAGGGTGGAAAGATGGTGTACAAACAATAACCTTTCCATAAATCCAAGCAAAACTGTTATAGTGCCGTTTACGAGAAAAAGACATTTAGAGGGACTTCGGGAACTAGAAATGTACGGCACTAAACTAAAATGGGCTACGGAAGTTAAATATCTGGGAGTAACTCTTGATAGGAAACTAACGTGGCATAGTCATGTTGAAAATCTAACAAAAAAGGCCTTACGAGTCTTCAATATGTGCCGTTCTGCTTATGGCAAAACCTGGGGACTCAAACCAAAGGTAATATATTGGTTATATACTACGATGGTGAGACCTATTCTTACATATGGCAGCGCTGTATGTATGGTGGCCCAGGACAAAACTAAAGATCTGCAAGGATTCTCTAAGGAAGGTACAAAGAGTAGTTTGCATGGCAATTACAGGTGCCTTCAAAACAACGCCTACACTGGCTCTTGAGTGGATACTGGGACTAACCCCACTACACACTTATATACAAACAGAGGCAAGGAAGTCGCTATACAGACTTGCAAAAGCTTGGAATCGCAACAAGCCCTGTACAAAACACACTTTATTGGATCCCGTGGAAGAACTGGATGATCTAATGGACATGCCCTGTGATAGGATAAATCCAGTGTACATGTTTAACAAGAGGTACCGACCGAGTACATATACCATCCAGGGAAGAGTGGACGAGGGGACTCAAACCGGTTGGTGGGACTCACCTCATATGGTACACTGACGGTTCCAAAATGGAGTCAGGTACAGGGGCAGGGATTTATTCCAAGGATTGTAGTATCAGTCACAGCATGGGGCAATATGCATCGGTATTCCAAGCGGAAACCTATGCCATAATTGCCAGCATCAAAGAAATGCAAAGGAGAAATGTCAAGGGTAAAACCATTTGCATCCTCAGCGACAGTCAGGCAGCTCTGAAGGCTCTGAATTCCTTCAGAGTTGCTTCTAAACTGGTCAAAGAAGGTGTTACAGGCTTGAACAACCTGGGAAGACACAACAATGTCAGCCTTATCTGGGTACCTGGACATGAAGGCGTCGAGGGCAATGAGAAGGCAGATGGATTAGCGAGGGCCGGCTCACAGAGACATTTGGTTGGTCCCGAACCATTTGTGGGGATTCCGTATGGAACATATCACCAAGCATTGTATGCACATGCTAGAAACGAACACATGAAGGAATGGAGGGCAGCGTCAGGCCTTAACCACTCCAAAGCGTTCTCTAGCGGAAGGGTGGACTGTGGGGTCAAATTATTAAACCTGTCGGGATGTTTGGTTCTGATCTTCCGAGAGTTGTTGGTTCTTAAATAAGAGGCGAGTAACTGAAGCTTAAACCATATTTAATTGGGAAAACATAGCCTATATATACAATAGTTACATGCTTACACTAGTGAACTCTCTACACAGTAATCGCGCGCTGGGATTGGTCGATTACTGCGCGATGCGCTCGCGACCGAAGTCATAAATATGACCCGCGCGTTCCGTACCGCAATAGTTGTCCAGCTGACGCAGCGGCGCGCGGACGCACAGCAGCGCTGCGCGTGCGTGGCGATGCAGGTATTGATGTATGCCACTACAGTATTCCCCCCTAAGCGAAGCGTAGATTTTTCTTTACTACACGTCCAGAACGCGTAACATAGCGCTCTCTCGATGCTGATGTCGTTAGTCCTTGGTCGCTCCGACCGGCCGCCGACGCGACAGCATGCGGCGTAGGCGCAGTGGTTGGAAGCATCACTGGCGATGTGTCCCCATGTTCTTCTTCTTTGCAGATGAATGCCGGCTTAAGTCTATCCAGCGACACAACTGTGGTGCGATTGGGCAACTGGATTTTAAAAAACTTGTCATGTCTCTGCAGCACTTGATACGGCCCATCGTACGGCGGTGTTAGAGGCGCTCGAACTGTGTCGTTTCGCACAAAGACATGCGTGCAGGAGGGTAAATCCTTATGGATGAACGGCTTGGCCGATGTTCTGTGCTCCTGGTACGCAGGTGCGAGTGTCGCCATACATTCGCTGAGACGGCGTACGTACTCTGCGTCATCTACTACGCTGGGTCTTGAGCTGGTTGCGAAGAAATCGGATGGCATGCGCAGGGTAGCTCCGTACGTCATGAGCGCAGGACTGAAGTTATTGTCCTCACGCAATGCTGTACGCAGACCCAGTAGAACGGTCGGTAGCTCTTCGCTCCAACATGAACTCGCGCTCCTAGCCATGAGAGCAGCTTTTAAAGTGCGATGCCATCTTTCAACTTGTCCATTCGCTTGCGGATGAAATGCTGTAGTCCGTATTCTCGTGACGCCGAATTTCTTCATTAATGAGTTGAACAATGAAGACTCGAATTGTCGGCCTTGGTCCGTAGTGACGCGTAGTGGGCAACCGAAGCGTGAGATCCATCCTTCGTACACCGCTCGAGCGACTGTCTCCGCGGTAATATCACGCGTTGGTATTGCTTCGGGCCATTTCGTCTTCCGGTCGATTATCGTGACGAGGTATCGAAAGTCGTTTGAAGGTGGCAGTGGACCGACGATATCTATGTGTATATGTTCAAATCGCTGCGACGGTGGAAACGTGCCGAGGGGACTGACGATATGACGATGAACTTTCGCGCGTTGACACCCGATACAAGCTCGAGTCCATGTTCCGACGTCCTTGTTCATTGCAGGCCAGAAGAATTTGGTTGTCACCATTTTTCGTGTAGTTCTGACACCGGGGTGGCTGAGTTCGTGTTGCGCTTTGAATGCTGCGTAACGGTAAGCCCTCGGTAGGTATGGCCGTATATTTTCTGTCGATGTCTCACACGTGATTGGCCGTTGGCTCCCGGGTAATGGTATTGGCGCGAATTTTAAGTTGGGTCTTGTCCTCAGATCTTTTAGCTCATCGTCACTAGCTTGGTCAAGCGCTAGTCTATCGTAGTCGATACTTGATAAACACTGTATTTCTTCTATTCTCGATAGCGCGTCAGCTGCTTGGTTCTTGTCGCCGTGTAGGTACTTGATGTTAGTGCAGAACTGGCTGATATAATGTAGTTGTCGCTCTCTTCGCGGCGTGTCGGTGCTGTTCGGGCCTCTTGTAAGAGCGAACGTCAATGGTTTGTGATCGGTGCATATTGTGAGGTCGTTGCCCTCTATTAATCTTCGTAGATGTTTAACAGCTGTATACATCGCCAGAAGTTCGCGATCGTAAACACTGTATCGTCGCTGTGTTTCGCTCATAGTCTTCGAATAGAAGGCGAGGGGCTTCCAGATCCCATTAATTTTCTGTTGTAAGACGGCACCAATGCTAGTATCTGAGGCGTCTGTGAGTAGGCATAGCGGAGCGTTGTGCACGGGATGAGTCAGCGAGGTCGCGTTGAGTATGCTTTGTCGGCATTTGTCAAAGGCGGCGTCGGCTTGCGGTGTCCACGTGATCGGTGACTTGTCGTTCTTCTTCGTATTGTGTAGGTGTTTATTTAATTCCTCTTGGTGTTCGGCTTGATGTGGTAGGCAACTGCGGTAAAAATTTAGCATGCCTAAAAATCTTCTAAGGCTAGCCGCACACGCTCAATATTATTGTCAATATAGTGCATATTGACAATAATATTGTGTGTGTGCGGCCCGTATTGCGGTATTGTTCAATATTATTGTCGATTTCCAGATATTCTGATTTTGTCGCGACAATATCGGGGGGAGGCAGGGGTATTGTCAATAATATTGACGTGTGCGGGCGCGCGGCAATATTTTAGTTGAAGAAATGATTTCTAAGCAAGCAGACGTTCGTGTTTTTGTTCAAAATGGAGGACGAAAACAGTAAAAATATTGTAGATTATACTCCTACCCATAACCAATATTTATCAGAATTTATAAAACATTCCCCGTGGGATTCACGGGTAAAAATAACACTCTTTCCTATCTTCCTGTTGGGTGTCCGTTAGCTAGTCGCCTCTAACGGACACCCACCAGCGGGGCTATTACGTATCTCGTTTGACAACTAAAGTGATGATCACCAAAGCTAAGTGGCTATCAAATAACTGTCAAATGATGCATTCGGTATTGCCTAACTTGAGTGACCAACTGAAATGACGTCATGAGCACCGATTCTCGGTGATGATCACCGTAGACAATATTTGACAGATGTTTCTGTATCGATAACCTATAATTGGTATTATGTAAGTAAAGTGTACATCAAACTGATGGTCACCCAAGTTGCGATGACCATCGTGAAAGCAATTTTTTTTTTTTTTTTTTTTTTTTTTTTTTTTTTTTTTTTTTTTTTTTTTGTATGAGTAGTACTGTTGGCCGCAGATGGCCATTACAGCTTCACCGGACAAGAGGGGCGAGCGCTTTGAGCGCTCCAGCCCGGAAAGATAGGTAGCGACTAGCTCAAGGGCACCTCAGGGAGGCACGGCCTCGGCTTGGGCTGCCGCTTAGAGAGTGTGCGAGTTTACCACCGGTTCACAACGCGCCCCCGCTGAGAAGAACCGGCAAGAAACTCAGCGAGGGGATGCATGTCGAGGTCGCATGTGTACGATCCTTCGGCCTCGCCGGCGAGACCGGTGTCTGTGTGTAGGTGTGTGTACGACTCGTGACGTCGTTGTCGGTGTAGGTGTTGGTGTTGTGTCAAGGTCCAGGAGGACGGACATCGGGTCGGGTGGGTCGAGCAGTACATGCCGCGGACGGCGGCGATGTACGGTAGGTCGACGATCTGAGGGACCAGGACCAGGGTCGGGGTCGGGGATATAGTCGGCAGCGGCGCCGATGAGCGGGTTCGGGTGGACGCATGCTTTTTCAAAGTAATGTTCGGACATTTCTTTGAAAAATTTGCGGATAGGGACTAGACCGAAGTCGGAATGAAGGTCGACATTCCGCATGTACCACGGGGCACCGACGGCATGTCGAAGGAATCGGTTTTGAATAACCTGGAGGCTATTGATGTGGACGGGAGCCGCGTGTGCGAATACGGCACTGGCGTAAGATAGGATGGGACGGATGCAGGTTTTGTAAAGTGTCAACTTATTCCTAAGCGACAGTTTACTCCGCCTGCAGATCATGGGGTAGAGCCGGCCGAGGACGAAGGCCGCTCGGTTGCGTACTGACCGTATATGCGGTCCAAATGTCATGCGGGAGTCTAGGGTGACGCCTAGATATTTGACCTTTTTGGTCCAAGGGATGGGACGCCCATAGAGGGTGATCTGACCTAAACGACTCCTGGGATGGCCCGCAGTGTGGGATCTGGTGCTCCGGGAGAAGAGCACCGCTGCGCTCTTTTCCGGGTTCACCGCGATCAGCCACTTTTGGAACCATTCGCCTAGGGCGTTGACGGCGACTTGAAGAGTGCGCGTCAGAAAAGCCTTATTTCTGTGTGAGAAATACAGTGCGGTGTCGTCCGCATATAGGGCTAGTTGCACCCTGTCCGAACGAGGGATGTCGTTCGTGAACAGGCTGAACAGGAGTGGAGAGAGCACGGAGCCTTGAGGGACTCCGGCCTGAATAGGGTGGGAAGTGGATCGCGCACCTTCGACACGATATCGAAAGGTGCGATTCCTGAGGAAATCTCGTATGATGAGGACCAGACGGTCTGGCACGCCCATGAGGTAGAGCTTGTGAAGCAAGCCATTGTGCCAGACCTTATCGAATGCCTTGGCGACATCGAAGAATAAGGCTCCGGTGTATATGGGTCTGGGCTGGTTGAGCCCGGAGAGGACGTGCTCCGTGATGCGGTGCACTTGATGGACGCAGGAGTGTCCGGCTCGAAAGCCGAACTGCTCGTGTATGAGTATGCCCTTCGAGATGACAAACTCTTTGAGTCTTGCGAAAAGCAAGCGCTCGTAGAGTTTGCCCAGGGCGCTAAGGAGACTAATGGGACGGTAGCTCGTGGGATCGTCACGTGGCTTACCGGGTTTGTGAATGCCGATGACGTCTGCTTCTTTCCACTCCGAAGGGAATATAGCGTGCGTCATGGCGGCATTGAAGATGGCTACCAAGAGGTAGATCAAGTGGTAGGGAAGGATTTTTAGTACGCGGTTCGAGATGCCGTCAGGGCCGGGGGATTTCTTAGGCTTAAGGCCTTTGATGAGGTCTTCCACCTCGGAATGGGTGACCGGGGTGAGAGTGTCGGATGGCGGGGCAGAAACCCTGCGCTCTACTTCCCTATCTACGAGATCGCGATGGGGTGGGTCGGAAACTGAGACACTAGGAGAGCATTGTCTCTCTAGAGAGTCTGCGAGGACCTCGGCTTTTTCCTCGTCGTCAAAAGCTGGAGGGGCGCCTGAAGGGCGGGTCAGGGGAGGCATGGTGGCTACCGTGTCGGACTTGAGAGCCCGCGCTAGCCGCCAGTAGGCTAGGTGAGAGGGGGTGATACCCTCGAGAAAACCGTCCCACCGGTCCCCCCGGAGTTCCGCGATGCGGTTCTTTACGTCCCTCTGTAAAGCGCGCATGCGGATCCGGTTGGCTTCGGTGGGGTAGGAGTCGTGAGCGCGGATAGCCGCGTTTTTGGCTCGGACCAATTCTTTGACGTCGGCCGGCAGTTTGAAGCGTTGGACATAAGGGTCCACCGCTTCAACCTGCCGGGAAGATTGGCTGATGGCCGATTGGAGGTTGTCAGTGAAAGCACTGACGGCTTGTTCGGTGTCCTGAGGGGACGAGAGGTGGACTGGGATACGAGAGAGCTGTGGCGTGTCGGCATTGGCCAAGCAGGTGCTCAGCCGCTGCCAGTCCACCACGCTCTTCATGACCGGTTCCGGTGAGGGAGGTGGTCCGAGCTCCATGAGAACGGGACGGTGGTCGGAGTCTAGTTCATGGAGCACTTCTAAGGAGCGCAACCGAAGCGTTACGCTCTTTAGAAGTGCCATGTCTAGGACATCGGGACGGTGGCCGCTGATAACGGGAAAATGGGTGGGGCGCATTGGTGCAATGACGTCAAAGTCGAGAGTATCGACTAGAGCGTCGAGGCGCACGCCGTTATAATTGGTGGTGTGACAGTTCCACCTGACGTGTTTGCAATTAAAGTCACCGCCAAGGATGACGGCGCTATCCATGTCAAGAAGTGCTTCGATGTCACTTCTGAGAAGTTGCTTGTCAGGTGGAAGGTACACCGAGACGAGAGTGACAGGGGGATGACCCGAGAGAGAGAGGCGGCAAGCCGAGGCCTCGATATTGGTGAGCGCAGGGACGTCGAGTGGGATGCAGTGCAAGGATTTCCTATAATAGATGACAGTGCCGCCTCCGCGGGAGGCAGTTCTGTCATTTCGCACGAGATGGTAGTTGGCGATGTTGGGACTCCTATGAGCGGGTTTGAGGAATGTCTCTTGCACTAGCATGACGTCAACTTGGTGATCCCTAAGGAATTCACCAACTTGATCGCGTTGAGGAGAGAGGCCATGGGCGTTGAAAAACGCCAGGCACAAGGAGCGGGGCTTGATTCGTTTTGGGTGTAAATCCATAATCAAGGATAAGATTGGGTGGTGGGAACCACTGACAGGGAACTGAGCACACTCTCGTGCTCGACAAGGGCCATGGTGCGTTCGAAGTCGTTTTTGGCGACTCGAAGCTTGTGCGCGAGGGCGCGGATGGCGGCAATGTTGAAATTGCTCATGGTGTTGCGGATCAGTTGGATGTCCGACACCAGGGTGTTTTGTGCTGAGGGCACTGGGGTGAACCCGGCGTGAGGCGCCGGGGCGCTAGTCGCAGGGTGCATGGGCGCGCTGGGAACATGGGTGTTCCATGCGTTGGGACGGTTGAGCCGTGGGTCGCGGAGCGCAGAAGGCGCGACGCCTTGTGGAGCCTGCGGCACGAAGGGTGCCGAACTTGGCGGGACTACTTTTTGCGCAGAAGGCGCAGGAGGAGCAGGGGGCCCGGGCACAATGGGTGCCGAAAAGATGGGCGCTGAAGGCGCTGGATTCCTGGGCGCACGGAGACCGTTGCGCCTCGCCACTCGGCGATTCCTCTTTGGGGCCCTCGAACATCCGCGATAATTCGCGGGGTGTCCGACGGTCCCGCAGAGGACACAGCCGGGAGGTTCGGTCGCGGTCTCCTGCTTGCGAGAGCAGGTGGAGGTCGGGTGGTCCCCGATGCATTTAACGCATCGGGGAGTGGCGTGACAATTTCGGGCCGAATGGCCGTACAATTGACAATTGTGGCACTGACCGGGAGTGCCACGTTTGTGGGGGGGTTCGACATAGAAGCCCCCGGTGAGGTCTAGGAGATGAGACAAGTCAAAAATGCGCTTGCCTTCGGGGGTACGGTCGAGAACTACTGTCACCATACTGTATGGGACCTTGGGACCGCGGCCACTCGCCATGCGGTGGACTTCTTGGGCGGGGAATCCTTGGGACTGAAGGTCCTCAAGGATGAGAGAGGGCTCGAATTCCTTCGGAACTCCCCTAATGACCACTCGAAGGGTGCGGTCCTCTTCGAGGGTGTAAGTATGGAAGGAGATCTTCTCCTTCCTGAGATGGGCTGTCAGTTGACGGTGGTCGTCGGTCGACATGGCGGATACACTAATACCGTTGGCCGTGTTCGAGGCCTTGGTGTACCGGATATTCTTCGCTTTAAGAGCGTTAGTGACGCGCGGCCAAGCGGCTTTATCCTGTATAATTACAGGAGGAGGTGGGCGGGGCTTGCGGCCTTCGGGTTGGCTCACCGGGGCGGCTGATGCGCGCGGAGTGGGTGAGGTGCGAGGGGACGGAGAGTCACGCAGGGAGTTTGGGGAGGACGCACAGGCCTCCTCCTCAACGCACTGGTGCTTGGACGGGCGCTGGTCCCGGGGTTGACGCGCCCGTTTCTTGTCGCGGACTAGCGTCCATTCGTCCTCCGAGGAGGAGAAGGGACGCTTGGCGGACTCGAGTTCGACCTCCATGTCCGAGGCTGACTGAGGGTCGGCCTCGAACCCCGGTGGAGGGAACTGGGTTGGCGCATCCAGGTGCGCCGGGGTGGGCTGCGGCGAGATAATCGCGGCGGAGGGTGGCGGGGTAAGCGCCGCTGGGGTCGGTGCGGTAAACGCATCGGTAGGTTGCGACTGGAGGTCGGGCGGGGTCGGCGAAAGGATTTCGCTCGAGGTGGCGGCGGCGTTCATGGCCGAGATTAACTCCGTCCAGATCGTCGGATACTTGACGGAGATAATCTCCACCATCCTAACCGCGAAATCGGGAGGCACTGCGGAGAGTGCGGGGGACGACATTTTTCCGTCCAAAGAGAAACTCTTCGGACGGAAAACGGGTGAGTGATCCTCCCCGCCGGCAAGGCGGGGAGTGGGTGAGTGCCTAACGTGTGGCCCTAGTGTATGTGGGTGTGTAGGGTGTGTAGCCTAACAGCCCCGGGGCAGAGGAGACGAGACCGGCAAGCCGGCGGTTCGAAACCAAACAGCACCCGAGGAATAGGAAATAGGAGGCGGAAGGGTGGGAGGGCGACGATCAAGATCGACTAGGGGGTCACTCCCAGGGCCGGTTGCCTTGATCCCGTCCGAGTTGCCGTTTCCTGAAGGGAACCGGCGAGCGCTCGGGTCACGCTCCGCCTAGGTGCGTTAACACCGCAAGGATCCCCTAGGCGACCACTAAAAACACGTGGTTTTTAAAACGCGGAATGACTGCTTTGTTATTTGGAAACAGGAACCTGTTTTCAAGTAACAAAGAGTCACTCACGGGCGGGTGCGCGCGACGCAGGTGTGCGGCGCGCGGGTGGCCGGCGAGCAGGTAGCCGGCGGCGCAAGCCGCGGCAATCCAAACACGCGGCGGGTCGGTGGCCGTCACGAAGCGACGGCGGTGACGCCTGGCGGCGAATCTGTGAACACACAAACACACGGAGCGTGAGAGAGCGTAGCGAGTGCGCACGTCCGATCGGGACCGGAGCGCGCAGCGGAATCGGATGTGAAAGCAACTAATAAGAAGCAGTGTTTTATACTGTTGAAGGTGATCGTCACTATAAGCCGGCTATTTGAAACGTTGACTAGAAGCATTATCAACGTAGGTAAAAATGTGACAACTATTTTCGCAGGATTATACCTTTTTTTTTGCGACCTAAAGAAAGTATTTGGTTGGAGTGTATCCTTGGGGGCTATGGTGGGGGCGCTGTGAAGTTGAGATTTAGATGAATCGTTGAAGATTTTTTTTTTTCGTGCCGCGAGTGTACCTACTACTCTCGCGGTACGAACGGTGTACCACCTTTATGATGATAAATGCTTGCACGAGCTGGCCCAAAATGCATGCGGGCGGGGTAAGCGCACGTAGGTAACGACGGACGTTCAAACCATTTTGATTGTAAACTGGTACAGCATTCTTGTCCGTGATAATACATTGAGCTATAATGTACTGAAGTAGGTACATAGTTATTTTTGATTAATTTCGGATGCTGCCTTTCTCTTGTCACTGACTTATAGTTTAGCGGCAAATGGCATGAAAAGATGTAAAACACCTCGAATTTCTTGAAAACTTTATTTTAATTTAGTGAGTTTGTTTTTTTCATAGAATTATTATTTTTCACAATATCTTTGGGTTTTTTTTTATTAAACTTTTGTTGTCTATGCTCCCAATATCCACTAGGCGAAAATACCTGCAAATTAAAAAGTACCACTAAATGTTCTTTGTATAATGGTTCGGGGGGAAATTCAACTTGGTCGCATAATGTCGATAAAAAAGTAGAGATGGCTAAAAGACAAGTGATGAGCACCGTAGTACACCGTAGGTTGATGTCCACCGAAAGCCATACGTAATCCCAATGTTATCACACTTTCGGTTGACATCAAATTTCGGTGGACAACTGAAGCTTGATAGTCACTTGGGTGGCTAAAGATACGCAATAACCCTGCAGGAAGATACAAGAAACAAGAAAACGGGCAGCAGCGTCTTTCTATTTGATTACCTACCACCTATACTGCGATCCCAAGATGCCTGCCAAGCGTGGGGATTATGGCAACCGCTTTCTTCTAAGGGGGAGGCCTTTGTTTAGCAATGGACGTCTTTATGCTGCATGATGATGATAAAACAAAGGAAACTTTCCCAGAAATATAGAATCATATTTTCTTCAAAAACTATTATCAATTTAATAAGAATTTAATAAGGATAATAGTTTTTGAAGGCTGCTATCTCATTCTCATGTATTTTTTTAAATTATGTTCTGCTGTAACGCGGAGTTCATTTATTACATTGAAATGATTTAGCTGAGGTAATTTTCTCAACCATGTTTAATTCATCGTTTCCTTCTTTTTTTGTATATGAAACGTGTGCACACGAATCTTGCTACTAAACGACTGAGTCAAATTATACCACGAAATATTGACATTAACAGCCTTACTTATAAACGATGGTTAAAATTTATGTAACACATAACAGCTATTTAAAAATATTTTTTACTTATAAACGATGTTTATCCCTAATATGTTGCATAACAGCTTGCTAAAGTAGCTGTCAAATTAAACAGCGGCCGACCCTTGTTTAACACGTTATTTAACAAGATGGCGGTTGTCTACCAGCTGATTCAGTCCTTTGGATGTCTGTGACTTTGTGCAAAGACAACTGACAGTTCGCTTGGAAATCGCTTGTTGGTTGTATTATTTGGACAAATTGTTGCGGTGTTTTTAACATGGATAGTTTTGAAAACGTTAATGTATTGAGCACGTTTCGTAATGAAATAGAAGAAATAAGGAGTTTCAGAAGAGTAAGAGTTAGGAGGCCAAAATTCTATAAGAAGAGAATGAATCCGTTGGAAGAGTATAGCGATATGGAATTTAAAAAACGATATAGATTTAGCAAAGAAAACATGATAAAAATTATCAATATTATACGAAATGACTTGCAAGTGGACAATCGAGGCGGCAGTATACCTGTGGAATTACAAGTAATGGCCGTTATTAGATACTGGGGCAGACACGAGGTAGGTGCCCTCTTTGATTTATTATATTAGATTGCTTGCCCTATATGTTGGATTACCTACTTAGATGCGCTGAATTTATTTTCACATAATTATCTTAACTTCAGATTCAAGAAGACTGTGCTGATATACATGGCATGAGCCAGCAGACATTGTCACGGCTATGCAAAAAAGTGGCGATTGCATTGGCGGCGAAAGTCCCTATTTATATAAAAATGCCATCAAATATAAGTGCTGAAACAGAGACAATACGTAAATTTGAATCTATTTGTGGGTTTCCTCACATAACTGGAGCAATAGATGGAACCCATATAAAAATACGTAAGGTTGGTGGAGATGCTGGTCAATACTATGTTAACAGGAAAGGACACTACTCCATAAACACTCAAGTAACTATCTTTATCCTCTATTAGATGTATATTATATTAATATAGGTACTATATTCACAACAAAATATAATTTATTTATTACAGGTTGTTTGTGATGCAGATTTAAAAATATGCGATATAGTTTGCCACTGGAGAGGCAGCACTCATGATGCCAGAATATTTCGTGAAAGCTCTATAAAACGGAGATTTGAAGAAAATGAATTTAAAGGAAAACTAATAGGCGACAGTGGGTACCCATGTACCCCTTACTTACTGACACCTGTTCTAAGACCGAGGACTGAAGCTGAGCGACGCTACAACTTTAGTCATATCCGTACAAGGAATGTAATAGAGAGATGTTTTGGTCTTTTGAAACAAAGATTTCGTATATTACTTGAAGTTATGAGAGGATCATTTAGTACAATCAAAATTACAATAGTGGCATGTGCAGTATTGCATAATTTAGCCATTGAGTTTAATGATTCTTTAGAGCATGGTATGTGTTATATTATATAAATGTTATATGTATGTATTTTAAGAATTATAAGTAAATCTCCTACATTGTTTTCAGATTTTGCTCACAACAATAGTGATGGAGATGCAGAAGATACTGAAGATATCAGGCAAGATGTCAATAATATGGCCAACATAACTAGAAGCATATTTATTGAAAATTATTTTTAATAACAAATAAAATTATTGTTTGATTATTCCTTTTTAATTTTATTTCTCCAGTACTCTTCTTCCAAATTTAATATTATCAATCTTTTCCTATGTAATTCTTCGGCACGTTCCATTTCACGTTCTTTCGACTTTTTCGCCAGTAAAAACAGTTCCTCTTCATAGTTAGTGATCTGTAACCAAATATCCAGTGATATAACAGACATCTCATGCTCCTATGGTACAGTATGGACATTCTATTCCCCATAAGCTCCTTTCATACTTTACAATCACAATCATCAAGAACAATATAAATAAATACCAAAAGACAAGTATAATAATAATAATGTCCTCCTGGCCGATACGACCACAGCGGCCAATCTTTCACAAGATCAGGTAGATATTATAGTGCACAAGTGTTTGCGTAGACACAAGCACACTCTCTCATCCGATGGGACGGGATACCGACACGACCGGAGAGAGGTTAGGTGCAGGACAGACTTTTTACATGCCTATCCGATGCATGAATCATCTTACTTTACAGACAATCAGGTGACAGGCCTGCATTGTCCTAGCCAGTAAGGAACAACCACACAAGTTGCCCCCCACAGGATTGGAACCCATGACCTCCAGTTTACAAAGCAAGCGGTTGCCCACTGCGCCACGGAGGCTACAAGGACAAGTATATCACCGGTCTCATACTAGGATTACCCCTTTGCATGAGTATTAGAGGGATGGACATACACGAATTTGCCTGGGTTTAAGACCTGGGGCAGTCATGGTGTCTTTCCAATAGACCATAGGTTGAGCTTAAAAGGAAATCAAAATCAGGTACTTGCCTTTTTATTTGATTGTTTGACTGGTTTACATCTTCTGATAGGCACAGACACTGGTGTTGCATTTATAATTATGTCAGCCTCTGTCTTGTTTTGATTCTCTTGTATCTACAATATGAATAATATGAAGTGATATAATACAAATCACCAATAGTGTAAGCAAACTGCTTATTGAAATTCCATGAAATAACAACTATTATTGCAATTATGTAAAATCATACCTGAATTACATCCTCTGATTCAACAATTTCATTGCTCGAGGATGGCACTGGTGTTATTATATAATGGCTGTCGCTATCAAAATTATTGTTATCTACTGTAAATTCATTTGGTATTGCCTGTAAAATAACTTGATCCTCTGCAGGTGGGCTTGGTGGTGGAGGTCCTCCACCTGTCATCAATCTAGCACGCCTGTGCTCAAACTCCCTACTTTTTACTTTCCCTTTTGTAGTTCTCCACTGGTTTAATAATTGTGTCAGGTTTCTTTGCCTACTGCTAAGACTGTTGAAACTGTAAAAGTGATTTTCATTACTTATAATAATAACTAGTTTAATGTAATCAATAATGGAAATATTAATATACTTACCAAGACAACACCTCTTGCCAAGCAGCTTTCTTCAACGTGTTTGTGTTGGTGGATGTGTCTTTATTTTCAAGCAAGTCTATTCGCTCGGTCACAAGATCTATTAACAATCTCTGCAACAAATTATATGCATCTGAGTGATACCTAAAGTGATTTTTACTATACCACAGCATAAACCAAATAAAAATAGCACAATAGTAGGCGAGTGCCGGCACTTCATTAACATGAATAAAAGCTATAAAATACCTTTTCTCCTTCTTCCCAGTTGGAGGAACGCACTCTTTTTTTAGTGGAATTCTCCATTATATTTAATATTTATTAAGAAAAAACAATATTACAGATATTGAAAATACCTCCAGTTTGAACAATCTAATCTAACCTCGATTTTCACGAATTGACTGATAAAATGTTGCCATTTTACCAAGTTTTAGGTGTGACGAAATATTTCATGCTGACAACACGTGACGGTATTGACAGAGTAAAATAAGTTTTGCCTTATTAACCGTTCATTAGTTATGTCGCTCTTATGCAACGTTTATAAGTAGAAAATATAAAACTGCTTATTAAGGAGTTATGTAGTGAGTAGTTATTTAGTTGCAAAGACGGTGATTAGATGATTTTTATAAGTAAGGCTGTAAAATTGCGTAGTGTGCGGGGCTCATTATTGATGAAAAATATTGTCAATATTGTATTGACAATAATATTGTACGTGTGCGGCTAGCCTAAGATCTTGTACGGTTTGAGGTTTTGGATACTTAGATATGGCTTCGATGCGTTCTTCTGTAGGTCTGATTCCATCTTCAGAGACTTCATATCCAAGGAATTGAATTTTGTTTTTTCCAAACTCGCATTTTTCGATGTTTAATGTGACGCCGTATGAGTTAAGGCGTTCCAAGACTTGATGTAGATGACGCTGGTGTGATGTACTGTCTGACGAGTATATGAGAAGGTCATCGACGAAACAGAATACGATGTCATCCAGGCCGCGGAGTACTTCGTGCATAAACCGTTGAAACGTTTGGCCAGAGTTTCGTAAACCGAACGTCATGCAATTAAACTCAAAAAGGCCAAAGGGTGTGATGATAGCTGTCTTTGGTGCATCTTCTTTTTCTATGGGAATCCAAAAGTAGGCCATTTTAATGTCCAGTTTTGAGTAGACCATTTTCCCGTGAAGTTGATTAGTGAAGTCTTGTATTCTTGGTATAGGGTAGCGGTCGGGCACTGTCACGGCGTTTAGTCTACGGTAGTCGCCACACACCCGTAGTGAGCCATCCTTTTTTTTTACTACATGTAGGGGACTGGCCCAGGGGCTATTTGACGGCTTGCAAATACCCATCTCCATCATTCTTTCAAATTCAAGTTTTGCTGCTTTGTACTTATCGGGCGGTAATGGACGTGGCCGTGAATATAAAGGTGGTCCAGTCGTTTCTATGTGATGCGTCACGTCGTGCTTCGTTGGAGTCTTCAGCGACATGGGTCGAAGTACATCTGGATACTGAGCGAGGATGTCGTGGTATTCGTGATTGCTGCTTAATGTGGAGACAGATGGTTCGTTGTTAATTACTTGAATGGCGTTAACGGCGATGTCAGTGACGCTGTCGATTAATTTTCTCTGGTGCAGGTCGACAAGGAGTTTGTGACTTCGTAGGAAATCTGCGCCAAGTATTGATGTCTTCACGTCTGCGATGACGAATGACCACTTGAAACTTCTACGTAGGCCTAGGTTGAGTTCTAGAGTTCGCTCTTCGTAGGTACGTATAGGTGTGTTGTTCGCGGCGTACAGTTTATACGACGTAGTGCTGTCGCGTGTTTCCTTGCTTCGTGCCGCCAATACAGATATATCTGCTCCAGTGTCCACGAGAAATCTCTCTCTAGTCTTGATGTCGACGACGCATAGGCGGTGACTGGCTTTAGGAACATCAACGCCCGCCACGGTTGATGTTTGTTTTAGTTTTCCTGCTTCTTTCTTGAACACGGTGACTCACAGCGACGCGCGTTTTCACCGAATTTGAAGTGGTAACGACAGAGCCATTCGCTGTCTAGAGGCGGGCGGGCCGCGTCTCTTGGAGTCCTTGAACGAGCTGGGGAACGAAAACGCGTGCCAAATGGTCGGCGAAATGAACTTCGGCGTGGTGCTCGTTGATACGTTCGTAGTTCGGCAATTTCTAAGGACAGTCTCTCGACTTGTTTGGATAGGAGTTCAAGTGGTGTGCTGGCATCGCTGGCATTCTCTGTGCTTGAAGGCGTGGAGACTGCGGCCACGGTGTTGTTGTCAAATTGTTCCATAATTTTGTCTGCCATGACTGCTAGTCCGTCTAGTGTTGACTCCGTGTTGACTGACAAGACGGCGCGAACTTGGGTGGCCATCTGGTTCATCCACAATATTTTTAGCGCGTCGTCATTCAGTAGTTTTCCGCCCATAACGCGCATGCGTCGGAGGAGATGACTGGGCTTTTGGTCTCCGAGTTCAAGTCCGGTAAGAAGCTTTTGTAGCTGTTGATGCTCGGACTCTTCGTACGCTGTGATGAGGCGATTTTTTAAGGCTTTATATTGTCCTGTTGCCGGTGGATTGAGAATGATGTCGCTGACCATTTCGATGTCATTTCTTTCAAGCATAGTAACAGCGATATTATACTGATGTTGCTCGGAGATCTTCTGTGCGGAGACGGCGGCTTCAAACTGCTTGAACCAGAGGCTTGGTCTCTGGCGCCAAAATGGTGGAATACGCGCCTGTAGCGAGACTGTGGCTACCTCGCCCAGTGGGACGATGTCTTCCTTTTTCTGTTGCTCGGCCATTATGGATTTAATCTTGATGGTCGCTTTGTTCTGAAGGGGTCACCAATGTCGGGATGTTTGGTTCTGATCTTCCGAGAGTTGTTGGTTCTTAAATAAGAGGCGAGTAACTGAAGCTTAAACCATATTTAATTGGGAAAACATAGCCTATATATACAATAGTTACATGCTTACACTAGTGAACTCTCTACACAGTAAACGCGCGCTGGGATTGGTCGATTACTGCGCGATGCGCTCGCGACCGAAGTCATAAATATGACCCGCGCGTTCCGTACCGCAATAGTTGTCCAGCTGACGCAGCGCTGCGCGTGCGTGGCGATGCAGGTATTGATGTATGCCACTACAAACCTAAACAGATCACAAATAAGGCACCTGATGGGTGCACTTACGGGACATTTTGGCACCAACGAACATCTACACAGAATGAGGCTAAGTACTAGTGACATTTGCAGATTCTGCGAAGATGAAAAAGAGTCGATGCGACACATCGACGCTCTTGCAAGACGTAGGTTGCATCATCTGGGAGTAGCCTATCCTACACCAAATGATTATGTACAGCTCCAAGCTGGCGCGATCGTTGCGTACCTGAGGGAGCTCTTCGATACGCCAGCAACAGAGTAAGGGCTAGGGCATGCACAATGGATCCAACTGGGTCGAAGTGCGTTCCGGGAATACCGGGCCCAAATTTATAGCCACCAAGAATAGAATAGAGGAAGAAAACAATAGAGGGCTGGACACTTTCTTTCTCATTCACGCAAGAAAAGAATGCGTTTATGTAGGTTACGTGTGATAGAAAGAAACAGTGTATATGATTTTTTGTCCCTCAGCATGTGTTCGATTTTTCCGCGCCGTGGGTGCGAAACAAATTTGACGTTTGCTCCCACTTTGCTCCGTGACAATTTTATCGTGGTTTTAATATTAAATAAATAACTTAAAATTCAATAAAAAACTAACTGTGACATTACTGTGTATTGTGGAAATCCTATAAGAATCGTGCAGTGCAGTATTATAGGCTGTAAAAGTGACAGTGAACGTAAAATTAGTGGAGTATCGTTTCACAGGTAAACGTGAATTATTATGGCCAATTTAGAGATTACATTTAGAAACTAATACATGTAAACGACTTATTTAGATCTTATTGCTCTAAATTCGTTACTATTTTACTTGAAAGTTACGTGTAAGATCGATAAATTCTTGTTTTTCATCCATAACCTAAAATTTTCAGTTTATTGATCGCTATTATCAGTGTTGCCAGTGTATAAAAGAGAGACTACCATAAATAAGTGGTAAATTATTATTAAGTGCATCATACACGATCCCACATGCTGGGTGCATCGAAGAATTTCTCAGATTTCCCGAATTTATTTTTATGATTTCCTGAAAATATGGATATTTGTATACTGTGGATAGCAGCAACAAAAAGAATTAATTAGGTTGCTAAAAGTTATTCCCGAATGCTTAAATATTCAGAAATAACGTAAGCGCTCAAGTAATTCGTCCAAGGCTGCGCAGGACGTATTCATTCGTTATTTATAGGCACAATGGTCATTGTACATTTAATCGTGCTTTTACTATATGCATGTTGTTTAAATATATGTATGTATGTTGTTGGTTACAATTTATTGGTAAATTTGTCTGAATTATAAATAAATAGTACCGACGTTGAATAGTTTGTTTCATTTGCCCCCCTATTATGTACCTATCTCGTTTGACAACTAAAGTGATGATCAATAAAGCAAAGTGACTATTAAATAACTATCAAATGATTCATTTGGTATTGCCTAACCTAACTTGAATCACCAATAAATACCAAACACACTTTCAGTAGACATCAAAGTTTGGTGGACAACTGAAGCTTGATAGTCACTTTGCTTTATTGATCATCACTTTTTTTTTTGTAGGAATAGTACTGTTTCACCGGACAAGAGGACGAGCGCTTAAAGCGCTTCAGCCAGAAAGGTTTGGGTAGCGACTAGCACAAGGGCACCTCAGGGAGGCACGGCCTCGGCTTGGGCAGCCGCTTAGAGAAAATGAGTTTACCACCGGTTCACAACGCGCCCCCGCTGAGAAGAACCGGCAAGAAACTCAGCGAGGGGATGCATGTCGAGGTCGCATGCGTACGGATCCCTTCGGCCTCGCTGGCGAGGCCGGTGTCTGTGTGTTGATGTGTTTACGACTCTTGACATCGTTGTCGGTGTTGGTGTTGTGTCATGGTCGAGCAGTACATGCCGCGGATGGCGGCGATGTACGGCTGTTCGACGATCTGAGGGACCTGGCCGCTGCCCAATAGGACATGGGTTCGATTCCGAACAATTGTCTGGGTGTTATTTAAATATGTATTTATACAGTTTACAAGTATTTGTAATCATTTATCTGGTTACCTTACTAAAGGATCTGCGTAGATTGAGATTAGGTGGTCATTGGTCAAGCGTAGATTGTCCCAAGATACTAGTACTATAGATTTGTATATTGGAGAAATTTACTAAAACTTACCCGGTAAATGGCCATAGTATGTATTATATTAAGTTATAAGAAAGACAATTTTTGTCTACCTCTCTGGGAAATAGCATATTATTGTTTTTATCTCTTAACTTTTTTGTATGAGGCTAATAATTATCTACAGCTCTTAGCCACTTTAATCACCACGTGATATCACCCAGGTGAACAATGTGGAATAGACCTTAGCTACAGCATATATGATATTAAGTGTACATTCACTTTGTAGCCTCCATCGTGGGTTCGAATCCTGCGAAGGGCAACAAATTTGAGTAGTTGTTCCTTACTGGCTAGGACAATGCAGGCCGATGACCTGATTGTCTGTAAAGTAAGATGATCCATGTGTCGGGATTTGCGATAGGACGTATGCCCGACTCCTGTCCGTCAAATTAAAACACCGAGATTTGGTAATAAACACTTATAATCAAATTGAGAGAGAACAACTTATAATACAGTGGAGTAATCGTAATAATTAAAACATGTCTCTGCCATAGATACTAGCGCGCTGTCATCTTTTTGACAGCCCCTTTGGCGTTCCGAAACCGTGATCCGAGATACGCCACCCATGCGTCGGATGGGCATGTAAAAAGTCGGTCCTGCGCTTAACTTCTCCCCAGCCGTGTCGGTCTTCCGTCCCATCGGATTATGAGAGGTACCTATTATATAAAGGAAGAGAGAGTGCACTTGTGTCTACGCAAGCACTTGTGCACTATAATATCTCCTGCGTACATGGCTGATCTTGTGAAAGATTGGCCGCTGTGGTCGTTTCGGCTAGGAGGACATTATTATAACAATCACTTTCGTACTTTTTGCAGACTGTCATAGATTAAGACGATATAATGTAAGAAAAGTAAATGTTGTGTCAAAAAAGTGGTTTTTGTTTAGGAAAGAAAATATAATTTACAACAACCTCCGTATTTGCTTTACGCAAAGGGTAAAATTTCCCTTACGTGGCAACTCTAAATTTAGTATGTACTTATTTTTCTGTCCTTATCGGCGGCACCACAGAACACAAAAAAAAAAAAAAAAAAAACACATACAGCCTTACTTATAAACGATGGTTAAATTTTATGCAACACATAATAGCTATTTAAAAATATTTTTTACTTATAAACGATGTTTATCCTTAATACGTTGCATAACAGCCTGCTAAAGTAGCTGTCAAATTAAACAGCGGCCGACCCTTGTTTAGAAGCTTATTAGCACGTTATGTAACAATATGGCGGTTCTCTATCAGCTGATTCCGTAGACAGAATATAATACAGACATATACCAAGCGTGCCGCCGATAAGGACAGAAAAATAAGTACATACTAAATTTAGAGTTGCCACGTAAGGGAAATTTTACCATACGTAGTATCCTATAATCTGTGATTTTACCCTTTGTGTAAATACGGAGGTTGTTGTAAATTATATTTTCTTTCCTAACCAAAAACCACTTTTTTGACACAACGTTTACTTTTCTTACATTATATCGTCTTAATCTATGACAGTCTGCAAAAAGTACGAAAGTGATTGTTATAATAATGTCGTCCTAGTCGAAACGACCACAGCGGCCAATCTTTCACAAGATCAGCCATGTACGCAGGAGATATTATAGTGCACAAGTGCTTGCGTAGACACAAGTGCACTCTCTCTTCCTTTATATAATAGGTACCTCTCATAATCCGATGGGACGGAAGACCGACACGACTGGGGAGAAGTTAAGCGCAGGACCGACTTTTTACATGCCCATCCGACGCATGTGTGGCGTATCTCGGATCACGGTTTCGGAACGCCAAAGGGGCTGTCAAAAAGATGACAGCGCGCTAGTATCTATGGCAGAGACATGTTTTAATTTTTACGATTACTCCACTTTATTATAAGTTATTCTCTCTCAATTTGATTATAAGTGTTTATTACCAAAGCTCGGTGTTTTAATTTGACGGACAGGAGTCGGGCATACGTCCTATCGCAAATCCCGACACATGGATCATCTTACTTTACAGACAATCAGGTCATCGGCCTGCATTGTCCTAGCCAGTAAGGAACAACTACTCAAATTTGTTGCCCTTCGCAGGATTCGAACCCACGACGGAGGCTACAAAGTGAATGTACACTTAATATCATATATGCTGTAGCTAAGGTCTATTCCACATTGTTCACCTGGGTGATATCACGTGGTGATTAAAGTGGCTAAGAGCTGTTGATAATTATTAGCCTCATACAAAAAAGTTAAGAGATAAAAACAATAATATGCTATTTCCCAGAGAGGTAGGCAAAAATTGGCTTTCTTATAACTTAATATAATACATACTATGGCCATTTACCGGGTAAGTTTTAGTAAATTTCTCCAATATACAAATCTATAGTACTAGTATCTTGGGACAATCTACGCTTGACCAATGACCACCTGATCTCAATCTACGCAGATCCTTTAGTAAGGTAACCAGATAAATGATTACAAATACTTGTAAACTGTATAAATACATATTTAAATAGATAAATAACACCCAGACAATTGTTTGGAATCCTTCGGAATCGAACCCATGTCCTATTGGGCAGCGGCCAGGTCCCTCAGATCGTCGAACAGCCGTACATCGCCGCCGTCCGCGGCATGAACTGCTCGACCCACCCAACCCGATGTCCGTCCTCCTGGACCATGACACAACACCAACACCGACAACGATGTCAAGAGTCATAAACACATCAACACACAGACACCGGTCTCGCCGGCGAGGCCGAAGGGATCCGTACGCATGCGACCTCGACATGCATCCCCTCGCTGAGTTTCTTGCCGGTTCTTCTCAGCGGGGGCGCGTTGTGAACCGGTGGTAAACTCATTTTCTCTAAGCGGCAGCCCAAGCCGAGGCCGTGCCTCCCTGAGGTGCCCTTGTGCTAGTCGCTACCCAAACCTTTCTGGTTGGAGCGCTTTAAGCGCTCTTGTCCGGTGAAACAGTACTATTCCTACAAAAAAAAAGTGATGATCAATAAAGCAAAGTGACTATCAAGCTTCAGTTGTCCACCAAACTTTGAAGTCTACTGAAAGTGTGTTTGGTATTTATTGGTGATTCAAGTTAGGCAATACCAATAGCATCATTTGATAGTTATTTAATAGTCACTTTGCTTTATTGATCATCACTTTAGTTGTCAAACGAGATAGGTACATAATAGGGGGGCAAATGAAACAAACTATTCAACGTCGGTACTATTTATTTATAATTCAGACAAATTTACCAATAAATTGTAACCAACAACATACATACATATATTTAAACAACATGCATATAGTAAAAGCACGATTAAATGTACAATGACCATTGTGCCTATAAATAACGAATGAATACGTCCTGCGCAGCCTTGGACGAATTACTTGAGCGCTTACGTTATTTCTGAATATTTAAGCATTCGGGAATAACTTTTAGCAACCTAATTAATTCTTTTTGTTGCTGCTATCCACAGTATACAAATAAATATCCATATTTTCAGGAAATCATAAAAATAAATTCGGGAAATCTGAGAAATTCTTCGATGCACCCAGCATGTGGGATCGTGTATGATGCACTTAATAATAATTTACCACTTATTTATGGTAGTCTCTCTTTTATACATTGGCAACACTGATAATGGCGATCAATAAACTGAAAATTTTAGGTTATGGATGAAAAACAAGAATTTATCGATCTTACACGTAACTTTCAAGTAAAATAGTAACTAATTTAGAGCAATAAGATCTAAATAAGTCGTTTACATGTATTAGTTTCTAAATGTAATCTCTAAATTGGCCATAATAATTCACGTTTACCTGTGAAACGATACTCCACTAATTTTACGTTCACTGTCACTTTTACAGCCTATAATACTGCACTGCACGATTCTTATAGGATTTCCACAACACACAGTAATGTCACAGTTAGTTTTTTATTGAATTTTAAGTTATTTATTTAATATTAAAACCACGATAAAATTGTCACGGAGCAAAGTGGGAGCAAACGTCAAATTTGTTTCGCACCCACGGCGCGGAAAAATCGAACACATGCTGAGGGACAAAAAATCATAAACACTGTTTCTTTCTATCACACGTAACCTACATAAACGCATTCTTTTCTTGCGTGAATGAGAAAGAAAGTGTCCAGCCCTCTATTGTTTTCTTCCTCTAAGGCTGATTCAGTCAGTTGCACTTGCATTGTAATTTGTATCGATCGATGCATAGAGTTTATATATCAAGAATAGAGTACGCGTTTGTCTATGATCCCTTAAACAAAGTGTAGGCAGATTTTACTCTGAGAGGGAAGGACTACTATTGAAAGCTTAGAGGAAGAAAACAATAGAGGGCTGGACACTTTCTTTCTCATTCACGCAAGAAAAGAATGCGTTTATGTAGGTTACGTGTGATAGAAAGAAACAGTGTATATGATTTTTAGTCCCTCAGCATGTGTTCGATTTTTCCGCGCCGTGGGTGCGAAACAAATTTGACGTTTGCTCCCACTTTGCTCCGTGACAATTTTATCGTGGTTTAATATTAAATAAATAACTTAAAATTCAATAAAAAACTAACTGTGACATTACTGTGTGTTGTGGAAATCCTATAAGAATCGTGCAGTGCAGTATTATAGGCTGTAAAAGTGACAGTGAACGTAAAATTAGTGGAGTATCGTTTCACAGGTAAACGTGAATTATTATGGCCAATTTAGAGATTACATTTAGAAACTAATACATGTAAACGACTTATTTAGATCTTATTGCTCTAAATTAGTTACTATTTTACTTGAAAGTTACGTGTAAGATCGATAAATTCTTGTTTTTCATCCATAACCTAAAATTTTCAGTTTATTGATCACCATTATCAGTGTTGCCAGTGTATAAAAGAGAGACTACCATAAATAAGTGGTAAATTATTATTAAGTGCATCATACACGATCCCACATGCTGGGTGCATCGAAGAATTTCTTAGATTTCCCGAATTTATTTTTATGATTTCCTGATAATATGAATATTTGTATACTGTGGATAGCAGCAACAAAAATAATTAATTAGGTTGCTAAAAGTTATTCCCGAATGCTTAAATATTCAGAAATAACGTAAGCGCTCAAGTAATTCGTCCAAGGCTGCGCAGGACGTATTCATTCGTTATTTATAGGCACAATGGTCATTGTACATTTAATCGTGCTTTTACTATATGCATGTTGTTTAAATATATGTATGTATGTTGTTGGTTACAATTTATTGGTAAATTTGTCTGAATTATAAATAAATAGTACCGACGTTGAATAGTTTGTTTCATTTGCCCCCCTATTATGTACCTATCTCGTTTGACAACTAAAGTGATGATCAATAAAGCAAAGTGACTATTAAATAACTATCAAATGATTCATTTGGTATTGCCTAACCTAACTTGAATCACCAATAAATACCAAACACACTTTCAGTAGACATCAAAGTTTGGTGGACAACTGAAGCTTGATAGTCACTTTGCTTTATTGATCATCACTTTTTTTTTTGTAGGAATAGTACTGTTTCACCGGACAAGAGGACGAGCGCTTAAAGCGCTTCAGCCAGAAAGGTTTGGGTAGCGACTAGCACAAGGGCACCTCAGGGAGGCACGGCCTCGGCTTGGGCTGCCGCTTAGAGAAAATGAGTTTACCACTGGTTCACAACGCGCCCCCGCTGAGAAGAACCTGCAAGAAACTCAGCGAGGGGATGCATGTCGAGGTCGCATGCGTACGGATCCCTTCGGCCTCGCCGGCGAGACCGGTGTCTGTGTGTTGATGTGTTTACGACTCTTGACATCGTTGTCGGTGTTGGTGTTGGTGTTGTGTCATGGTCCAGGACGGACATCGGGTCGGGTGGGTCGAGCAGTACATGCCGCGGACGGCGGCGATGTACGGCTGTTCGACGATCTGAGGGACCTGGCCGCTGCCCAATAGGACATGGGTTCGATTCCGAAGGATTCCGAACAATTGTCTGGGTGTTATTTATCTATTTAAATATGTATTTATATAGTTTACAAGTATTTGTAATCATTTATCTGGTTACCTTACTAAAGGATCTGCGTAGATTGAGATCAGGTGGTCATTGGTCAAGCGTAGATTGTCCCAAGATACTAGTACTATAGATTTGTATATTGGAGAAATTTACTAAAACTTACCCGGTAAATAGCCATAGTATGTATTATATTAAGTTATAAGAAAGCCAATTTTTGCCTACCTCTCTGGGAAATAGCATATTATTGTTTTTATCTCTTAACTTTTTTGTATGAGGCTAATAATTATCTACAGCTCTTAGCCACTTTAATCACCACGTGATATCACCCAGGTGAACAATGTGGAATAGACCTTAGCTACACCATATATGATATTAAGTGTACATTCACTTTGTAGCCTCCGTCGTGGGTTCGAATCCTGCGAAGGGCAACAAATTTGAGTAGTTGTTCCTTACTGGCTAGGACAATGCAGGCCGATGACATTACTTTACAGACAATCATGTCTGTAAAGTAAGATGATCCATGTGTCGGGATTTGCGATAGGACGTATGCCCGACTCCTGTCCGTCAAATTAAAACACCGAGCTTTGGTAATAAACACTTATAATCAAATTGAGAGAGAACAACTTATAATACAGTGGAGTAATCGTAATAATTAAAACATGTCTCTGCCATAGATACTAGCGCGCTGTCATCTTTTTGACAGCCCCTTTGGCGTTCCGAAACCGTGATCCGAGATACGCCACACATGCGTCGGATGGGCATGTAAAAAGTCGGTCCTGCGCTTAACTTCTCCCCAGTCGTGTCGGTCTTCCGTCCCATCGGATTATGAGAGGTACCTACTATATAAAGGAAGAGAGAGTGCACTTGTGTCTACGCAAGCACTTGTGCACTATAATATCTCCTGCGTACATGGCTGATCTTGTGAAAGATTGGCCGCTGTGGTCGTTTCGGCTAGGAGGACATTATTATAACAATTACTTTCGTGCTTTTTGCAGACTGTCATAGATTAAGACGATATAATGTAAGAAAAGTAAATGTTGTGTCAGAAAAGTGGTTTTTGGTTAGGAAAGAAAATATAATTTACAACAACCTCCATATTTGCTTTACACAAAGGGTAAAATTTCCCTTACGTGGCAACTCTAAATTTAGTATGTACTTATTTTTCTGTCCTTATCGGCGGCACGCTTGGTATATGTCTGTATTATATTCTGTCTACGATTGAAAGTTACATTATAAGAGTTATATTGATATGTAAGTGATAAGTAGTGATGGGTTTGATCTGTCACAATCGCAAATCAGCGCTGGAACGGAAACGAACACGGACGAAACAACGAAACGGAAGATCACCGCTGGTTGCGTGTACGATCAGCATTTTTGCTGAGTTGGAACCATTTTGTGACGCACATTTTTGTTAAAGTATGTAACTACCTACCTACCTTCTATAAATATGTCTATTTTTATTTATTTATTTTTTTGATCTATTTTTTGATTATTAATTGTGTGTCACAAATAAATTATTCTTTCTTTCAAATGTCGATAAATACAGCTGATGGTATAATACCTATTGTCGTGTACCTGATATTTATGTATTTTGATGTTCTTACCGTTGCCTACGGTTCTTACTTGAAAATAATCATTCTATAGTACTGATTTGTGTTCTATGCATCCAAATTTGAATTTGACAACCTAGCTTCCTATTTGTCGAATTGAATTACAAAATGTTGCCATTTTACCAAGTTTTAGGTCAGACGGAATATTTCTAGCTGACAACACGTGGCGGTATTGACAGAGTAAAATATGTTTTGCCTTATTAACTGTTCATTAGTTATGTCGCTCTTATGCAACGTTTATAAGTAGAAAATATAAAACTGCTTAATAAGGAGTTATGTAGTAAGTAGTTATTTGGTTGCTAAGACGGTGATTAGTAGATTTTTATAAGTAAGGCTGTTACTCAAGAGGGCGCAAGTATTACTATGATCTGTGAGGGCCAGGTGAGGGCGGCACGCTTGGTATATGATATGTCTGTATTATATTCTGTCTGTCTACGGTTTTTAGTCTAAACTTTCTAACAATTTACTTAGTGCTTTCTTAGATTTGGTTTATGGCCTGAGTGAATTTGTTGCAAAAGGAATAGTCGCAGAGTACCTATGAACGGAATAGTTTCCACATTGGCGGCAGTAGTCCAGTTTTTAGCATAAGTGAAACAAGAATGTGTGGTCGTACCGGCCTGTGCGTTGCGTTTACATTATTTATCAAAAGCCTAAAGTACCTTAGCTTTAATTTTAATAGTAATTAAATATTCTTTCTCAGGTCATTAAAACGCGAACAGGTACAATGTGCTTGCAGTTACAAACCCATAGGTTCACAGCTATACATCAAACCCGATTGGGTACCAGAGCATAATGGGGGGAAGGATTTCTCACCTTCATACAATATTGCTCCGACGGATGTGACACCAGTATTAATATCCTCTAATAAATTACATAATACTTGTGATAGAATCTTAAAACCAATGATGTGGGGAATTATACCTCCATGGCAAAAGGTAATTTTAACCACAATAATATTGTCAGTACCAAATACAGTACCTACCTACAATATAAGTAAATATTTTTTTAATGCCTACTTACAGTTTATTTAAATAACTATATGTAACTATTTGCTTTAACTACGTATTGGATGATTGTTTGTCATTAGTATACTTATAACTACTATTTTTTACTTAATTTAACCTACTGCTTGACTGGTATTATTAATCCTGGATGTGATCACCAGTGATTGGAGTAGTTCGATGCGACAGCCGCGGGGGTTTTAGTGGGTAAGAATCCCACATCCCCCGGTCGAGCCCTACAGCTTCCGAGGACCTTTTGAAAATTTCCCCTGTGTCAAAAAAAGGCCTTAGAATATGAAAGGGCTTGATTTGCACATTTAAAAACTGTTCTTTTGTTTGTTTTTTGTCACAGCTACAATCAAAAATGTTGGAAAGATACCATTTTCTCGCTTATCTCCAATGTTTGTTGACGGAAATATGTGAAATAATTATGGGACTGTTTTTTTTTTTTTGCATGATTGACCACTGCACCAAAGCAAGGCCAACTTTGTATCAAACAAGTGCAATTAATATCATGTACTTACTTACATAAAGAAATACGACTATGTTTCACAATTGAATTTTAATAATTGCAGGGGGATTATAAGACACATAATCTAAGCACTAATAATTGTCGCTTAGAGAACATCAAAATCTCAAAACTGTATAATCCAATACTAAGGAATGGTGGTAGATGTGTAATAGTAGTGGAAGGATTCTATGAATGGCAAACAACAAATAGAACAGGAAAGGCTAAACAACCATATTATATCTATGCACAACAAGAAGATGGTGTAAAGGTTAATATTTAAATTTAATTACCACTTTTATTTTTATGTTTTATAAGCACAGACATACTCATAGTTATGTGCCTTAGATATTTTTATTTATAGTCCTAGAAAAATGTTCACAATCGTCATTCATATCATCATCATCATCTTCACCAGCCGGATGACTTCCACTGCTGTATATAGGCCTCCCCCTTCGAATGCCACAATGAATGACAATTGGCTATTTGCATCCACCTGTTACCTGCGACGCGCGCAATGCCGTCTTCACGTAGTGGGAGGCGGCCTGCCTACCTTGCGTCTTCCGGTTTGTGGTTGCCACTCGATAACCTTTCTTCCCCATCAGTTATTGGTTCTCCGAACGATGTGGCCTGCCCATTGCCACTTATTCATATATTGGCCAAAAATTAACGTGTTGCATTTTATGCTTGTGTTCCAAAAAATATTGTCATTGTGTGTCAAAATTATGCTAAGAACTTTAACACATTTGCTATTTACTTTATCAGATTGATGAGCCAGAGACATGGGACAACAGTTTTGATGAGGTAAATGGTTGGAAAGGAGTCCGCCTCCTTCATATGGCTGGCCTCTACAGTGTTTGGCAAAATAATGACACAATTATTTATTCTTATTCTGTTATCACAATGGAGTCAAATAACACACTTGATTGGCTACATCACAGGATGCCAGCAGTGTTAGACACAGAAGAGCAAATAGAAGTAAGTCATTAAAATGTCATATGTACAACTTTCTGATTTTTACCAATTTTATGTTAATTTAACCCTTCGATCATTAGTATTCAATAGTCTAAGATTTAACCCCATAAGTCCCTTCATCTTGCCTATGCCCAACAGTGGGACAAAAACAAGGGCTGGTATTATTGTTTACTTTAAGTAATATATATAGTATATTGATGATGTAATAATTTTTTGTTTTTATTAGAAGTGCACCATTTGAAGGGTTGTTTGCTGATTACCCTATAAATAATGATTACACATTATTTGTTTGCAGGCATGGCTTGATATTGATCATGTTACCTCAGATCAGGCAATAGCTTATCTTACACCTATTAAATTACTGTCATGGCATCAAGTATCAACAGCTGTGAATAATTCAAGAAATAAATCGGAAATTTGTAATAAAAAAAGTTTGGATGAGAAAAAAAGTAAACATTCACAGAAGACTTTGAACTCATGGTTCACAAAAGTAGAAAAAAGAAAATTGTCAGATGAAGATAGTCAAGATTTCAAAAAAGCTAAAATTATTGATAAGTGATAGCAAATAAAACTATATTTAAATACAATAAATCTATTTCTTTACTGGAGTAATGAAATAGGTATAATCAACCTTATTAATAATCTGAGAAACTTGCTATGTACAACATCATTAGGTCAATGTAAGTATCCAGTACCTCTTACATAAATATAGGTAGATGCCCTGACACATTAAATATTGTCAATCTTAAACTCTTTGAAGTCCGCCTCACATCTTATCATTTGATGATTAGCCAGAAAATCAGATACAAAACTTGTGACTTCATATTCCTCTGGAAAGAAAATGTGAATAATATTAATAAATAATAATATCTTGGGACAATTCACACACGGTCATCTGATCCCAAACAAGGCAGAGCCTGTACTATGGAAACCAGACAACTGATACTAATACTTATATACTTTTTTTTTGTAAATACATACTTATATAGATAAAACACCCAGACACTTGGTGGGAATCGAACCCACGACCTGTTGGTTAGCGGACAGGGTCACTAACCACTAGACCAATGGGCCCGTCTAAATCTTTTAAAAATACAGGTATAGGCCGACCGTTTAACTCGCGTATCGCCTGCGCGGTAAGAAGGGAGCGAGGGGAGATGTTAGCGGATGGGTGAAAGGGGTGCGCGGAGCAGAGAGCTTGCGGCAGTGCGCTGGCTGTGCTCGCAGCGCGCGGTTGGTGTTTTTGTTACGGACGCTTGAAGATAAACGCACAAGGTATACGACTGCCAAGATAAATCTCAAGATGAATCGCTCTTCCAGTTTTGCGAAAAAAATTAACAAGCAAGCTAAACAAATAGCATACAATGTATATTCCTTTTTTAAAGCCAGAAAACAAGATCATAATTCTACAGAGTATCTTGAAGACGTAAACCTAAACAAACTTGTTGCTAAAGCTACAGGACTTTCGGTGACTACCATATGAAAAATAATAAAAGAAGGAAATGAACTGAAAGATGAACAAAATAATGGAAATTTTAAATCACCAAAAAAAAATTAAACAAATCCGAAAGAAAAAAATTGAAGTTGACAGTTTTACAGAGGGCGTTGTTAGAAGAAAAATAACTCAATTTTATACGGTTTATAAGAAGGTTCCTACATTAAAAATTTAAATTGTGGCCGAGAATATTTGAGAACATTGATTCATAAACTTGGCTTTCGATTTAAGAAATGTCAATCAAAAAGAAAATTACTGATTGAACAACCAAACATCGTATCGTGGCGGTGGCGTTATCTTAATGCGATAAAAAAACATTGTTTACCTCGATGAAACATATGTCAATTCGTCATTAAATGTACCGGCATGTTGGCAATCCAATGAAGAACGAGGGGTGCTGTCGCATATTGGCAAAGGGCCACGTTTAATTATTGTACATGCTGGTGGACAAGCCGGATTTATCGATGGAGCTCTTTTAATTTTTAAATCCAAAAGCAAAACCGGAGATTATTATAGCGATATGAATTTTGTAAACTTCAGCAAATGGACTAAAGAAAAGCTATTGCCAAATTTACCGCCAAGCTCAGTTATTGTTATGGATAATGCCGCATACCACTCGGTACAAGAGGACAAAAAGCCTACAATGACATCCACAAAAGCCACCATGCAAACCTGGCTGCAAAGACACAATGTTGAATTTGATACGTCTCTAAGAAAATGTGATTTATTGAATTTAATCAAACAACACGCGACAGAAAATATTTACAAAATAGATGAAATTTTAAAGGCGGCAGGTCATGAAGTCTTACGACTGCCTCCATATCACCCAGACCTGAACCCAATCGAATTGGTTTGGGGGGATATCAAAGGACAGCTCGCAAAAATTGAAATTGATTCTAATTTAGACAAAAAGAAAAATACACTGGAACAGTTATTTGCCGAATCTGTAGAAAAATGGGTTAACTGTGATAAACATGTACAAACTATTGAAGATGAATATTGTCTGCATGATCGCATCGTTGATGAAGAGATGGACCTATTTATTATTAATTTGCAAGATTCTGACTCCTCAAGCTACACAGACAGTGATGATGATTCAAGCGATATGAATATTAGTGACGAATAGTCCTATAATTTTTTTATCTGTGGTTAAATATTTCTTAAACGGAGTTAATTATTGTTTTATGATTTTGTACCTATGAAGCTATTATAAAATATTTGTAAAACTTAAAAATAAATACTTAAAAAAAAGATACTTATTATTTTATTCTTTACCAACAATGTCTATCTCGAGATAAATCTTTGGATTATTGACTCCGTGTGTAGTGTTACCCGCCCCCGCTCCCTTCTTACCGCGCAGGCGATACGCGAGTTAAACGGTCGGCCTATACATATATCAGATAAAAAGAATTATTTTTACTCATTTAACTTCACCCTCTGGATGGTTTGGTTGGCTGCATGAAAACTAGGTGTGCAATTAATTCAATTACATCAAAATGTTGAATTAACAACATGGGTTAAAGTGTGTTCACACGGTTTGAATTGCATGCTTAGTTTTCACCATTCATCCAGTGAGTGGAGTAAAATGGGTGGGTAATGGATTATACAGTCATGAGTTTTCACTCCGGTGATTATCCATCTCTATTATAAGCAATCTGAACCTTAGTAAACAAATTGGAATGTTAAACTCACGTGGATATCGACTACACTGGTATATGAGTCTAATCAAATGTTTTGCTAGAGACTTAAACAAGGATTTGCCTCTAATGCGGCCTTTGATGTAGTGTGGTGTTAGAAGTTTGACAACCCAAGGTGCAATGCGTTCTTTGCAACTGGTTATAAACTCTGGTGTCTCATCTAGTGGTGAGATAATATCTTCATAATCACTGTCATAACCAAACAGAAGAGTAAATTTATACTTAATCTGAAATAAAATTAAAATATTTGAGGTATACACTGTTCATTGAAATTTTGGTAAAACCTATTAGCTAGCTCACAGAGTACTTTCAATCTGTTAAAAATACAAGTAAAATCATCATCGTGATTACCAATTTGTTAAACAAAATAGCTACCTCAATTCAGTGCTCAAATTTGTTATGTACCTTTTCCAAATCCTTTCTATTAGAGTCCCTTATTTGATCCAAGAATTCATAGAGCTGTTGCTTCAAAAAATATTCTTCACACAGCCATTTACTGGTGTGTTTTCTAGATTTATGATTTTCAGTCTTCGGCTGTGGCACATTGGAATCCACAAACATTCCTGCTAATGTTGCCAGTCTTTCATCCAGGTGTTTAATTTGTGCTGCATGATCCTCAATAATTGTGTTTGGATTCTTATTTTCTAATACATCATTCAGTTTTTTAATATTGTCATTGGAGTTATCAGTATCGCACAGTACCTTTTCAAATAATGTATCATCATCAATTATATCACCTTGAAATAGCTTCTCTAGCTGAAGCATTAATTCATCTGAATCTTGGGATTCCACGGATATCCTAGTGTTTGGAGATGGATTTTTAGATATGTTCAACGCTTGCGATGTTGCTGAAGGTAATTGTACAGTTTTCAGTGGAATTTCTTTAGGTGTCACTGGCTGGGCAGGTTCAGTGTGCAAGTTAATTGCAACTGGTATTTTATATTGCTCATGTGAGATGTTTATACTTTCATTAGTTACTGCAACTGTGTTATTTACGTATTGTGACATACTTGGTGACAATGATGTTCGAGTCCTTCTTTTACGTTTTATGGTAGAACATTGGCAATTGCTTCCCGCTACATTATTTACTGCAGTCTGTACCTTTTTGTCATTCACTGGAGGTTTATTTAAACATTCATACAATTTATTGTAAAGTTTTCCCTTTTTTGTATCATTTTTTAATTCTTTAATCTAAAAATGGAAATTCTAAATTAGACATTGATTCTCAAAACTCAAAGTATTAGGAATTTAGGGATTAAATTACCACAGGTGTAATATTCTTCCTGTATATTTGCACCACCATGCAGGCCTGAGCTGCTGTCATTTCTATGTTTTTTGCACATCTCCAAATAGCACTTGGTAAGTATATGTTCTTGTTGAGAAGTTTTTGGTTCGTTTCATAATTAAGTGATAATAATTTTATCATATATTCCATATAATGTTTCCGGACCTATAAATTTATATGTTATTTTTAAAAAGGACACTGAATCTAGTCTTGAAGCTGTATAGAAGTACTTACCTTTGATATTAAAATATGTGGTTCTAATTCTATTTCGGGTAACGGCATGATAGTTTCATCGTATTCAGCCAGCATTTGGTCTACCAGATCGTCCGCTGCACATTTTTCTATATCCATTATTATATTTTGTACAAGTTGGAACACAAAGTACTATAATCTAACAAACGTTTTGTTGTTTTTTATGTAACTAAACAAACACGGTACACACATTAGGTTATTTATAATTAACCGGTACAGTAGGTACAAACACAACACAATTACGATAATATTTTTTTGGTACAAACATGAAACAAGGGTACCCGGTACCAGCAGACTACCACAGTACATAATTGAAAAATGACATTGACACTACTGACTGACTGTAAATTAAAAAAAAACACCGAAGTTATTTAATAAGATTCTGTCAGAAGCAAGGTGGTGAATACACGCGTTTTTGACAGTGTGAAAGTGAAAATTTTCTATTTTTCAGTTTTGCTTATTTGTTTATGATTTTGTTCATTGTGTGTGGTGGTGGTTTGTGTTACTGTAAAAGGGTAAGTATTTAAAATAGCTTTTACGGCCTAAATAGGCCCGGTTCAACATGGGCGATGAGTCGCCCGGTAGACCGCCTGATATTCCCATATCTCCTTCTCCGGCGTTATTTACCCAAGAACCCATTGCTTGCGAACGTGGTGTCAAACGCCCATCTAATGAACTAAACGAGATTTCAATCAGCCATCCAAACAAAAAAACCGTTTCTAACTTGGAACTACCCTCGGCGTCAATACAGACAATTTATACCCACCCAAGTATGGAGTCCACTCGAGTATATACTGATAAAGATTGTGGTCCGTTTATTGTGCATGTGTCCCGAGTGGAAAATGATCCTGCAGCTGGTAAAACCTTACGTCCCATTAAGATTGGTCAGGTTCTGATGAAAAATAATGTCCAGCATATTGTTAGGGGCGGAGTCAAAGTCGTTGGCCGAAATAGGATTGCTATTGAATTTAGTTCTGCGTCTGCGGCAAACAGTTTCATTACCCACCCATGCCTTTCTTCCTCCAATCTGGTTGCTTCGATTCCTTCATATAATATCACTCGTTTAGGTTTAGTCCGTGGTGTCCCGTGTGACTGGTCAATGACTGAATTTGCTGAAGCCGTAGAACTACCAGAAAACTGTGGGAAAATATTAAAACTCAGGAGGCTCAACAGAAAGTCCTCTTCAGAAGAAGGTGTCCACTGGATCCCTACTCAATCTGTGGTGATCACTTTTGAGGGTCAAATTTTACCGAATCATATCTATTGTTGTTACAATTCCCTTCCTGTAGAAGTATATCAGCTCCCTTCAATCCAGTGTCTCAGCTGTTGCAGATTTGGACACATAAAATCTCAGTGTCGGTCCAAAGCTAGATGTTTCAAGTGCTGTCAGAGCCATCCAGGCGAATCTTGTAATATTCAGAATGACAAAATATCTTGCATTTTATGTTCAGGGCACCATCAAGCTGTGGACAAACAATGTCCAGAGCACTCTCGGCAAAAATCAATTAAGACACTGATGTCCACTAATAATATTTCATATACAGATGCGGCCTCCCAGGTCCCTTCTGTGCGTCGTCCCTACTCAGATGTTGCCCTCCCTACATACCACCCTTCATCCACACCCCCTTCCCCTCAATCTACCCTAAATAACCATCCATCTTCTATGTCCTATAGAAAAACTGTCTTTCGTAATCCCCGCCCCAGACCTTCTCTGCCTCAAGGATATGATAAGCAAGCACACCAGGCTATCATAAGCAATGTGCCTTCCTCTCTTCCAAATGGCAGTGCTTTCCCAGATTTACCCTCTCCTTCTCTGACTCCTGAAATGGCGAATGTATCTCAGGAGAATTTTATAGATCTATTTATTGCTATTTTAGATAACTTCATCATGAAGTTTAGTGATTGTCTACCGTCCAACGTTGCAGAAAAGTTAGCCCGCCTCGCCTCTATTGCTGGTTCCAATGGACCAGATAAAAATCATCCAATGGAACTGTAGGAGCCTTGCTCCTAAAAAATCCGAGTTAATCCACCTTTTCAACAAATTCTCCCCCGTTGTTGCGGCAATTTCGGAGACTTGGCTGCGGCCTGGGACTTTATTTAGGGTTCCTGGTTATGCCTGTTTCCGGGAGGACCGGGACGATGGATACGCAGGATGTGCCCTTTTTATTAATAGATCCTTCCCTTTTACCCCTATTACTTTACCTGCTCACTCTAGGGACATTGGTGCTGTTGCCATTAAAGTAATGGATATCAATTTCCTCTCTATCTACATTCCTCACCCCAATCCTTCCTTATCCTCAGAGCTATCAGCAATTTGTTCGGCTATTTCCCATCCTATAGTAATTCTTGGTGACTTTAATTGTCATCACACATCTTGGGGGTCGCATTATTGTGACTCCTTTTCCCCATGCCTTATTGATATTTTTGATGACTTAAATGTCACTATTATCAATGACGGCTCTCCTACCCATGGAGTTTATCCTAATCAAAACCCTCGTTCTGCAGTTGACTTAACTGCCTGCTCTCCTAATCTTTCTTCCCTTGTCTCTTGGAATACTCTCCCACAAACATATGGTAGTGATCATTTCCCAATTGTAATTTCTTTACCTCAATCTGTAAAGCCAGTCCCTTCCCCTGAGCCCCTCCTTAAATACAAGTTTCAGGAGGCGAAGTGGGACTTATTTGCGACTGAGATGGACAATAAAACTTCTACTATTTTAGCAGAACTCTCCTCAGATGCCATAGCCAATTATGATTTGTTTGTTAGTTCCCTAATAGAAGCAGCCGATTTACATATCCCTCGAAAGAAAAAAGGCAAGAAATGTTTGTCCTCTCCTCCCTGGTGGGATTCTGAATGCACTAATATGATTCATCGTAGAAAGGAAGCCGAACTGCAATATAATGAGTTAATGTCCCCAGAAAATTTCCTATGTTTCCAGAAAGTCTCTGCCCAGACTCGTAAACTACTGAACCGAAAGAAAAAGCTAGGGTGGATGGAAGAGCTTTTGTGAAAATCTATCTCCTAGAACTCCAGCCTCCCAAGTCTGGCGCAGTGTCAAAAAGTTTCGTGGTTCCCTCAACCCTCCATCCAATTCCTCTTTCGACTCATCTGCGTGGCTTATTCCATTTATTGATAATTTGGCACCCCCCTATGTCCCTTGCTCAGACTCCTTTCCTTCTCTTTCCGGGCCTCCCTCCTCTGCTCTCTCTGAACCATTTAATGAACCATTTTCCTATTCGGAATTCCAACTTGTTGTTGACGGTCTTAGGGATTCTTCTCCTGGTATGGATGGAATTCCCTATTCCTTTGTAGCTAATTTAAATCCCCCAGCTAAAACAGTCCTTCTTCATATTCTAAATAAATTTTTTGAATCTGGCCAAATACCGCAATCTTGGAAAAGCCAGCTCATTATCCCAATCCTTAAACCTGGTAAAGATCCCTCTAATCCTTCCTCTTACAGGCCCATCGCCCTATCTTCTACTGTGTGCAAGATCCTAGAGCATTTAGTTAAAAACTGCCTTGAGTGGTTGTCAATTTGGATTTCGTAAAGGCAAGAGCACTATGGATAGCCTAAGCATTCTCTCCTCAGACATCCGTTTAGCATTCACAGAAGGGGAATACCTTGTGGGGGTCTTCCTGGACATTGCTTCTGCTTATGATAGTGTCCTTCTTCCGGTGCTCAGGCAAAAAATGCAACAGCTGAACATCCCTGTGAGGATTGTTCACTTCATCGCAAACCTTTTAATGTCCAGGAATATCTGTGTCCGATACCAAGGATCTGATTTCATCCAAAGACAGGTCTGGAAGGGCCTTTCCACAAGGCTCTGTTTTAAGTCCTCTCCTATACAGCATTTACACCCATGACCTAGAACAATCCGTAACCCCTTTTTGTAACATACTTCAATATGCCGATGACTTAGCGTTATACATCTCTTCTAAATCAATTGATTCTGCTTCCTCCCGTCTTAACTCTGCTCTCTCTTATCTGAATGTCTGGCTTCAAGATCACGGGCTCTCGCTTTCTGTTTCCAAAAGCAACTTAGTAGTTTTTACTAGGAAAAGAAATATCCCAACTCCAGTTGTGCACTTTGGCGATGAAATCATTCCAGTTAAAGATAGTGTTAAATTTTTAGGGGTATTTTTCGATAGTCATATGACAGGTTCTATTCAGAATAACTACATTGCTCAGAAATGTGAGAAAGGTGTCAATGTGTTAAGAGCTCTGGCAGGAGTGTGGTGGGGTTCCCACCCTTACTGTCTGAAGCTCGTTTACCACGCTCTTGTTCGTAGTCACCTTGACTATGGTGGTTTCATAACAGAACCCTGCAATAAACTTCCGTTAGATAAACTGGATACTCTTCAAGCCAAATGTTTGCGTATAGTACTAGGTGCGATGAAATCCTCTCCTAAAAATGCTATGCAGGTTGAGTGCGTGGATCCTCCTCTACACATCCGAAGACAATATCTATCAGATAGATTGGTTTTCAAACTTTCCCAAGATTCTTCTCATCCTTTGCTTCCTCGACTTAGAGCTCTTTCACAAAAAGTTGCGGCTGGAGGATATTGGTCTAGTAAACTTCCCCCTAGACCCGTTCTAAGTTTTAATAAAATACAAAGTTTAATCTCAGTTAACTCAGATTCTAGCAACTCTTCTCTTTTTAATTTTGATTTCAATGCTCTTTCATTTATTCCGCGTATCATACTTGACTTGGGTATCTCAAAGTTTGAAGCAGGTGCTAACCAGGTATTTGAAGAATGTTTAACTCAAAACTTTCCTGACTGGCTTACAGTCTTCACGGATGCTTCTAAACTTTCGCCTGATGGTTGTGTTGGCGCCGCGGTATGGATACCGAAGTTTCATATAGTTCTAAGTTATAAATGTCCTCCACATTCCTCAGTGTTTACTGGGGAATCTGTGGCAATACTAGAGGCTGTTTCTTTTGTTGAATTCCATAATTTAAATAAGGTTTTAATACTTACAGACTCCAAAAGCTGCTTGCAAGCTCTATTAGCTAATCCATTTAAAAATAAATCTAAATTCCCTATTACCTTGCAGACAAAAGAACTTTTGTACAAATGTAAGACAAGAGGTTTGGATGTTGCTCTGGCATGGATCCCCAGTCATAGTGGCATTATAAATAACGAGTGTGTGGATTCTTGGGCTAAAAGTGGTGTTAATTCTGGTTCTTTATCTCATTATAAAATCTTCCTCCCAGATCTTGTATCCCTTGCTAAAGATTTAATGTTTAGATCCTGGAATTCTCAATGGCGTGTTTCCAGTTCCACTTGTGGTCGATACTATGCTAGAATCCAACCAGTTGTTCCGAAAAAGCCTTGGTTCCAGAAATACCGACATGGCAACAAATTCGCAACTTCGACCATATGTAGGCTACGTCTGGGACATTGTTGCACGCCTGTATTTCTAAATAAAATTAGGGTAAGGGATCACTCTCTCTGTGAGTGCGGTTTTGACGAAGGTACCACTGACCATATTTTTTTTTCCTGCCCTATATACCCTATATCACTCTATGATATCCTCCCTCCCAATATTCCGCGTCCTATTAATTTTCATTCCCTCCTTACGTTTGTTGATTCCCACTTTGTAAATATTCTCTTAAAGTATATTACATGTTTTGATATTAGATTGTAACTAACTTTTGTCTCGTAAATTTAACCTAGTGACGTACCTCCCTTTGTGTTAGTGTGTTTTGTTGTTTGTTGTAGGTGGTGGTCTGCACATTGAACAACATCTATGCTGTAACGTATGTAACACACCGATCAATCAATAACCACCGCGTGTGTAAGCTCACTACATTGACATTGGCAGAATCGTGTTGGGCCTAGACTCAATGGAATAAGGCCAAAAAAAAAAAAACAAAAAAAAATATATATATATATAAGAAAATGGTTCTTTTTCTTGAAGTCCGTGACAATGACAAGCTGTAGGACATAAAAATCATATGCTCTGTTTCTTTCTATCACATTTAACTTAAATGCATTCCTTTCTTGTGCCAATGAGAAAGAAATTGGATACCTAACATTCTAGAGATCACTTCACTTCACTTTTTGAAGTGAAACTTCTTATGCGACTTCCAAAAATGTTATCACATAACGCGTTAAGCGTTAAATGCCAGGTGATAGGCGTTAAGTGATAGGTGTTAAACGATAGGCGATAGGCGTAAATTTGTTAAGGTTATGAAAGCGCTGCGCTCATGTGACGCCGTCACTGAGTGAGTGGGTGAGTGGGTGAGGGGGTGAGTGGGTGAGTGAGTTAGTGAGTTGAGTAGAGTTGAGTTGAGTTAGTGTGTGTGTGTGTGTGTGTGTGTGTGTGTGTGAGGGACCGACCGATCGACCGAGCGAGAATGAAGTTTCACTTCTTCCGCGTGGAGCTTAGAGAAAGAAAACAATAGAGAGCTGGCACTTTCTTTCTCATTCGCGCAAGAAAAGAATGCATTTATATATATTATATGTGATAGAAAGAAACAGAGCATATGATTTTTTGTCCCTCAGCGTGTGTTCAAAATCTGGCGCACCTACGGTGCGTTTTCTTCGAGTACACATGAAATTTTCTAGTTCACGACCTAGCTTTGGAATTTTAAATTGAATTGCATTATGAAATATCGTTTATACTACATAATAGGCGCATTTGAATAAATATCCTTAACGTGTGTGTGTGTGTGTGTGTGTACGCGTGTGTGTGTGTGTGTGTGTGTGTGTGTGTACGAATCTTAGAGGAAGAAAACAATAGAGGGCTGGACACTTTCTTTCTCATTCACGCAAGAAAAGAATGCGTTTATGTAGGTTACGTGTGATAGAAAGAAACAGCGTATATGATTTTTTGTCCCTCAGCATGTGTTCGATTTTTCCGCGCCGTGGGTGCGAAACAAATTTGACGTTTGCTCCCACTTTGCTCCGTGACAATTTTATCGTGGTTTTAATATTAAATAAATAACTTAAAATTCAATAAAAAACTAACTGTGACATTACTGTGTGTTGTGGAAATCCTATAAGAATCGTGCAGTGCAGTATTATAGGCTGTAAAAGTGACAGTGAACGTAAAATTAGTGGAGTATCGTTTCACAGGTAAACGTGAATTATTATGGCCAATTTAGAGATTACATTTAGAAAATAATACATGTAAACGACTTATTTAGATCTTATTGCTCTAAATTAGTTACTATTTTACTTGAAAGTTACGTGTAAGATCGATAAATTCTTGTTTTTCATCCATAACCTAAAATGTTCAGTTTATTGATCGCCATTATCAGTGTTGCCAGTGTATAAAAGAGAGACTACCATAAATAAGTGGTAAATGATTTAAGTGCATCATACACGATCCCACATGCTGGGTGCATCGAAGAATTTCTCAGATTTCCCGAATTTATTTTTAAGATTTACTGAAAATATGGATATTTGTATACTGTGGATAGCAGCAACAAAAATAATTAATTAGGTTGCTAAAAGTTATTCCCGAATGCTTAAATATTCAGAAATAACGTAAGCGCTCAAGTAATTCGTCCAAGGCTGTGCAGGACGTATTCATTCGTTATTTATAGGCACAATGGTCATTGTACATTTAATCGTGCTTTTACTATATGCATGTTGTTTAAATATATGTATGTATGTTGTTGGTTACAATTTATTGGTAAATTTGTCTGAATTATAAATAAATAGTACCGACGTTGAATAGTTTGTTTCATTTGACGGGCTCGTTGGTCTAGTGGTCAGACACCCTGCTAACCGATGGGTCGTGGGTTCGATTCCCGCCAAGTGTCTGGGTGTTGTTTATCTATTTAAGTATGTATTTACAAAAAAAAAGTATATAAGTATTAGTATCAGTTGTCTGGTTTCCATAGTACAGGCTCTGCCTAGTTTGGGATCGGATGACCGTGTGTGGATTGTCCCAAGATATTATTATTATTATTATTTGCCCCCCTATTATGTACCTATCTCGTTTGACAACTAAAGTGATGATCAATAAAGCAAAGTGACTATTAAATAACTATCAAATGATTCATTTGGCATTGCCTAACTTGAATCACCAATAAATAGCAAACACACTTTCAGTAGACATCAAAGTTCGGTGGATAACTGAAGCTTGATAATCACTTTGCTTTATTGATCATCACTTTTTTTTTTTGTAGGAATAGTACTGTTTCACCGGACAAGAGGGCGAGCGCTTAAAGCGCTCCAGCCAGAAAGGTTTGGGTAGCGACTAGCACATGGGCACGGCCTCGGCTTGGGCTGCCGCTTAGAGAAAATGAGTTTACCACCGGTTCACAACGCGCCCCCGCTGAGAAGTACCGGCAAGAAACTCAGCGAGGGGATGCATGTCGAGGTCGCATGCGTACGGATCCCTTCGGCCTCGCCGGCGAGACCGGTGTATGTGTGTTGATGCGTTTACGACTCTTGACATCGTTGTCGGTGTTGGTGTTGGTGTTGTGTCATGGTCCAGGAGGACGGACATCGGGTCGTGTGGGTCGAGCAGTACATGCCGCGGACGGCAGCGATGTACGGCTGTTCGACGATCTGAGGGACCTGGCCGCTGCCCAATAGGACATGGGTTCGATTCCGAAGGATTCCGAACTATTGTCTGGGTGTTATTTATCTATTTAAATATGTATTTATACAGTTTACAAGTATTTGTAATCATTTATCTGGTTATCTTACTAAAGGATCTGCGTAGATTGAGATCATGGCCTTGCATTGGCATTTGACGGGCCCGTTGTTGGCAGACACCCTGCCTGCTAACCGATGGGTCGTGGGTTCGATTCCCGCCAGGTGTCTGGGTGGTGTTGTTTATCTATTTAAGTATGTATTTACAAAATAAAAGTATATAAGTATTAGTTGTCTGGTTTCCATAGTACAGGCTCTGCCTAGTTTGGGATCGGATGACCGTGTGTGGATTGTCCAAAAAAAAAAAAAAAAAAATAATTTTTGCCTACCTCTCTGGGAAATAGCATATTATTGTTTTTATCTCTTAACTTTTTTGTATGAGGCTAATAATTATCTACAGCTCTTAGCCACTTTAATCACCACGTGATATCACCCAGGTGAACAATGTGGAATAGACCTTAGCTACAGCATATATGATATTAAGTGTACATTCACTTTGTAGCCTCCGTCGTGGGTTCGAATCCTGCGAAGGGCAACAAATTTGAGTAGTTGTTCCTTACTGGCTAGGACAATGCAGGCCGATGACCTGATTGTCTGTAAAGTAAGATGATCCATGTGTCGGGATTTGCGATAGGACGTATGCCCGACTCCTGTCCGTCAAATTAAAACACCGAGCTTTGGTAATAAACACTTATAATCAAATTGAGAGAGAACAACTTATAATACAGTGGAGTAATCGTAATAATTAAAACATGTCTCTGCCATAGATACTAGCGCGCTGTCATCTTTTTGACAGCCCCTTTGGCGTTCCGAAACCGTGATCCGAGATACGCCACACATGCGTCGGATGGGCATGTAAAAAGTCGGTCCTGTGCTTAACTTCTCCCCAGTCGTGTCGGTCTTCCGTCCCATCGGATAATGAGAGGTACCTATTATATAAAGGAAGAGAGAGTGCACTTGTGTCTACGCAAGCACTTGTGCACTATAATATCTCCTGCGTACATGGCTGATCTTGTGAAAGATTGGCCGCTGTGGTCGTTTCGGCTAGGAGGACATTATAACAATCACTTTCGTACTTTTTGCAGACTGTCATAGATTAAGACGATATAATGTAAGAAAAGTAAATGTTGTGTCAAAAAAGTGGTTTTTGGTTAGGAAAGAAAATATAATTTACAACAACCTCCGTATTTGCTTTACACAAAGGGTAAAATTTCCCTTACGTGGCAACTCTAAATTTAGTATGTACTTATTTTTCTGTCCTTTTCGGCGGCACGCTTGGTATATGTCTGTATTATATTCTGTCTACGGTACGAATGATTATTTTCTGTCCTTATCGGCGGCACGCTAGCTAGATTTCTTGTTATATTCTGTCTACGGCGCGGAGGGACTCCACCAAGAAGCTTACATTTACAACTAAGATTCTTGGACTCCAGGCACGCAAATTTTTTTTTATTCTAGAGATCCTTCCTCTATGTTCGAAAACTGACGTGCAGTGGTTGACAGACAATGTCAATTTGACATTTGTCTTGTGCAGCATTGCGCGCGCGCGTTTGCTTGCTGTCTGTCTATCTATTGACGGTGTGTTTGTTAGGAAAGTAGGTAGGTACCTACTTATTCTCATTTTGTGATCATTTGATACTGCTTATTTCCGCAAATGGCAGACTCTACAGTAATGGATATAAGTAAAATGAAGGTAGTAGATTTACGTAAGGAACTAAAGTCACGGAATCTATCTTATACCGGTGATAAAGCCGAACTTGTTGCTCGATTGCAATCCGCTATGTCTCAAGATGAACACGGTGAAATTAACTTAGATTCTGATGAAATAGACTCTGATGGTGTATTAGAAGACGAAGATGACAAAAGTCAGACAGATATTCTCGACGATACCGCGGTTGATACTTTGAACGAAGAATTAGCACTTTCTGAGCAGCCACCGGCGGAAAAACCAGCTGTCAGTGCTAAACCACAACGCATTCTTAAAAGAAAGATTACATCTGAAACGTGTAAGGATAAAGCAGACGACACGAAGAATACAAATACTGAGGTGGCTTCAAAAAAAATTGTTCTACATCGATCCACATCTACAACCTCTAAACCAGATGAAGATAAGGATACTGTTACAGCACCTACAACTGTACCTTCATCTGACAATAAAGTTAAAATCACAGCAGATGTAGATGCTAAAACAAGGTTAGAATTAAGGGCAAAAAGATTTGGATTACCTGTGAAAATGAGTGAAGACGAAAGGAAACAAGCCAGGAAGCAACGGTTTGGTCAAAATGCATCTCAGATAACTACATCAAATACATCTGGCACTCTAACTGAGAACATGGACAAACTGAAAAAAAGAGCAGAGAGATTTGGTCAGTCTGTTTCTAAAATAATGACTGATATTGAGAATAAGGAAAAACTGGAGAAACGCAAGGAAAAATTTGGAACAGTGGCTTAGATATTTTATTTCTGATATAAGTTATTGCCAAGAGAAAGGAAATAAACCGAAACATGTCATTGGTATAATTAAAATATAGGAAGTCCCAATATTAATTTACAATGTTTATTAATAATTCCATGGAAAAAACTTACATGAGGTTCTAGTAAGAAAATCAAGAATTATTTTTTAGATTTAATTTGTATGTTCTAAGAATACTAAATAAAAATACAGACACTATTTGACACTATTTATTTTTTGGTTCAATGAAATTTTACAGTATGGTAGTTCTATAAAATCATCAGTGATTGATTTGATATCTATTGGAGTTGAATGAACTTCATCTTGTTGGTTGAAATCTTGTGGAATGTGGATTGCATACTCCATGTATGTCTGTTTATGTATTGTGGCCCACCGTGCTGCTATTTGTTTATGCAATGACTTCCTAAATGCCATACAGTGCATATGCTTAAACTTCTCATACTTTATTCGATTAAAACCAATCTGCGCTAAAGTGTACCTCCAACATTTCATTATTTTACAATTTGCACCTACATGTTTCGAGTCTGGGGTATTTATTATCAATACTCCACCACATTTCAATAAACGATAAGCTTTTTCACATGCTTTAATTCTTAGTTCAGAGCTTGGAATATATTCCAACAAGAAACAAAATGTCACTATTTCAAATGAGTTTTCTTGTAATTCTTGCACAGTTGAATCGTTTATTATATTTTCAAATCCAAGAGGAACATTTAAAAAGTCGCATTGCCAGACTGTAGAATTTGCTGGACACAGATCTATTGCAAGAACATCAAATATATCATAGATTTGGAAAGGGTTGTAGCAACTTCCAACATCAAGTAGCTTTAATGGTTTTGAAAATGCCTCATTACTATTCACATCAATGTTAATTTTTCGAGAAATTTCAAGTTCTTTTTCATTGTATTTCTGAAAGGTTATATTGGTAAAATAGTGAAGGCAAAAGTTGACTGCCCATTTGATCCTTGAGCTGGCCTCACTAGCACTGTTGTTACAATTATTTTCCCAATGTGTTGTTGCTAGTTTTTCCATACATTTAGCATATTTTAATAAAACATTCTGATTGCTACAGTGTTCATGCCACGCTTTTCTGGTTCCCAACTTCGAAGATTGTTTTCGTAATGTTGAGTGAACTTCTTTGATAAATTGGGATAGTTCTTTGTGGTTTTCACTAGCCATCGTTAGCTTAGCTGCTACTTGGATGATTAGTCCGTCCGTCCAAGGCTACATAATTAACAAAATATAGTGATCTGTCTGTGTTAATTAATATTCACTATGATAAAAACAAAAAAAAAAATTACTCGGTTGGTACTAGTGATGGGCGCTTATTACTAAAACTAATCGAATCAGTCGATTTGTTCAGTTTAGTCGATAAAAATCGATTCCAATTGATATTGGTCGATTGTTAACGGCATGCGGCGGCTGACAATGACTAACACGACTACCAGTGTCAACTTTAATTACTATTTTGTAGCGTAGCGCACCTATTTCTATACTTGTACGTAAGTACTAATAATTCAGTAATTACAAAAAAAAATGGTACCTAAAGGATAACTTTTGAACGGTTTTTGAAGAACACCTTATTAAAATCCTTATCAAAATAAACTATTTCACTATCTCGAGAATTTATTAGAGATAATTTTTGCCTTGTAGCTCAAGTCAATAAATAAATTACTTTAGAAGTTATCGTAATTATAAAAATTACGCACCACGAAATTTTTCACCCATACAAAGCCGGCGCGAACGGAATGAATATCACATAATATTCTTTCTTTAATTACTTACTTGCAAATCGTCTTTTTGTGATTGTTCCTAGCTTTACGTGAAGGAAAACATCGTGAAGAAACCTGCATGTCTGAGAAAGCCTAACTAGCTTTCGAACGACTTGTCCACTGAAGTCCGCCAACCCGCACTTGGCCAACGTAGTGAACTATGGCCTATGTCCCTTCATTCTGAGGGGAGGCACGAGCCTGTCCTCAAGATGGCACGGGCCCAACTTACTCTGAGGGCCCAACAGTGGGACAAAACAAGGGCTGGTAATTGGTATTATTAACATCTTTCATAGTCTATCTATTGATACGTAGTTACATACCTATTTGCATAATATTCAGTTGCACACAACTATCAATCTAATCTAACTAGGTACTCTATAATAAAACAGTAAAGGTTGTGTCTGTACATTGAATATATTTTTTAGAATAGAATACCTACTCTTTATTTGCACACCAAATTAAAACAGAAAACTTAGAAAATAACTTAAATTAATCACAATTAGGTGTGGGCCCTTAGGACGTCCATTGAGTACTTCGGCGACTCCGAGGAGGACGACGGCGGCAACTGGTTGCTGGTGGACTACAATGCGTCCCCCGGCGGCGGGCTCAAATGAAAGCACTGAGGGGCCTCTGGTGCAGATCCCACCGGAGAGACCTGGGTTCCCTCTCATGTGCCGATGTGACAGCCACGGGGGGTTTAGTGGGTAAGAATCGCACATACCCCGGTCGAGCCCCACAGCTCCCGGGGATATTTCGAAGATTTCCCCCCCGTCAAAAAAAAGGCACAAATGGCGGTCTTATCGCTAATAGCGATTTCTTCCAGACAACCAAAGCTTTAAAAAGAAGAAACTGAACTGACACTGTACTTTTTACCATATTAGGGACGTTAGAAATAAGCAAAATTTCTGTCTGTCTCATCAGGGGAAAACGGCTGATTGCATTCAATCAGCCGTTTTCCCCTGATGAGACAGACAGAAATGTATCAATGCAATTAGGTGTATAGTGACGTAGGTGCTTTTTTGTTCTTGCGGAGCAAACCCTCAACAGGTCCTCAGGACCCGTGCTCCCGCAGGTTTCAACCGGAAAATTTATAACTCACTAAAACAACCGCGGCTGGTGCATCAGCACATCAGAGAGAGGACTGGGCCATCCGGTGGGATCTGTACCTGAAATGCCTAAGTGCCTTGCCTGTTAGCCCGCCACCAGGGGCGCATTAAAGGTCTCCGGGAACCTGACAGGGTATTAACGGGGCCATGGGTCGCAATCGCGCCGCCGTCCTCCTCGGAGTCGCCGCGCCGTACCAACTGGATCGACGTCTTCAACTAGAAGGTGTTAGTATCGTAGTGTTTATAACTGAATACTAAAACACTAATTGTACGTGCCTGTAATCATCAGTTTCATCAGCTCACGGGGACGGGGTCACAACCCCGCAGCCGTTCTCCTCGGAGTCGCCGCTGTACTCAATGGGCGTTCTAGGGCCTACACTCCAAACTTCCAGCGACTCAGAAGGTAACGACTACTGTCTACAATAAACGGGACCGCCTTTTTTCGCCTGCTCCGATGCAAATCCCGACGTTGGCTATCTATGGATTGGCCTTTTTTTTTTTTTTTGACGCGGGGGAAATCTTCGAAAGATCCCCGGGAGCTGTGGGGCTCGACCGGGGTATGTGGGATTCTTACCCACTAAAACCCCCGCGGCTGTCGCATCGGCACATGAGAGGGGAGACCCCAGGGCTCTCCGGTGGGATCTGCACCAGGGGCCCCTCAGTGCCTTGCCTTTGAGCCCGCCGCCGGGGGGCGCATTGTAGCCCCCCGGGAACCTGTCACGGTGCTCACGGGGACGGGGGTCGCAACCCCGCCGCCGTCCTCCTCGGAGTCGCCGCCGTACTCAATGGACGCTCAAGGGGCCCACACCCCGAGCGTCCAGCGATTCCGAAGGATCTATGGATTGGCCTTTTTTTTTTTTTTTGACGCGGGGGAAATCTTCGAAAGATCCCCGGGAGCTGTGGAGCTCGACCGGGGTATGAGGGATTCTTACCCACTAAAACCCCCGCGGCTGTCGCATCGGCACATGAGAGGGGGGACCCCAGGGCTCTCCGGTGGGATCTGCACCAGGGGCCCTCAGTGCCTTGCCTTTGAGCCCGCCGCCGGGGGGCGCATTGTAGCCCCCCGGGAACCAGTCACGGTGCTCACGGGGACGGGGGTCGCAACCCCGCCGCCGTCCTCCTCGGAGTCGCCGCCGTACTCAATGGACGCTCAAGGGGCCCACACCCCGAGCGTCCAGCGACTCCGAAGGATCTATGGATTGGCCTAGCTTAACCAACGTTAGCGCCATAAACAAAATATTTAGTAAACTGTTCTTCTAGATCTCTTTTTGGCTCTAACATTTTATCATTGGAATTGGAAGGAATTGCATGACTTGATTCCACCATCCCCCTTCTATCATCGGACGTCGAGACGCACTACGCATACACACCCTTATGACTGTGGTGAAAGTGCCTTCAGTCCAGATTAAACGATTTGCCTCTTCGTTTATATATTGAGGACAGCTAAGGATTAGAACAGTTTGCTTGCGTCGGTTTTCCCGCCCGATTATAATGTGTGGATGTCTTCAAGGCTAGAGTGAATAGGCTTTTAATAAGCTAGTGTGCTTTACCATTTTCGATTGTGGGTCTGCAGTCAAGCACTAGCTTATTATTAAAAAAAAATCATATCCAGGCCAGAGGGTGGTTTAAAATATAAAAATTGGGAATATCCATAAAAACAGTTTAGAAAAATAACAATAAAAGCGCTGGCGGAGCTGCGCGGGGCAGCTAGTAATATATAAACTAGATTTGGTGTCACGGTTCAAAAAGTGGTAGCGAGAAATAGCGCCCTTGTGTCGCCATTTCTTTACAAGCCACATCCTGATATCGATGGGTCGGTCGGTCGGTTTATTCCTTCCTCCAAGGTGCCAACGCTTGGGTGGATAAAGAAAGATACGCAATAACCATGTTGGTATAGTTTTAGATCTTTCTTACCCAAACCCATCGCAAACAAAAAAAAAAATTTACGGTTTTAAACGGTTTTTTATACTGTCTGCATTTTCTTCGAAATCGTATCAGCGATTAGCAAAAAGAATGAGACCTCTACTAAGTTCCGTTTAAGAGAACTGCGTGGCCGCGCGGTTCTCCATTGGTCGACCGCACGCCTATAGCATTAAAGTTCCGTAGGTCGTAAAGCCCAAACATTTGGAGGCTTTTTATACTTTCTGCATCTTCTTCGAAATCGTATCGGCGATTAGCAAAAAGAATGAGACTTCTACTAAGCCCCGTTTATAAGAACTGCGTGACCGCGCAGTTCTCTATCGGTCGACTACGCGGCCACGCTTATCCCTTCATAACTATCTGAATATGGGGTCTGCGAATTTTCGACATTCATTGTTAGTGTTTAGCAAATTCCTTCGAAATATTGACGTAGTAGTTTTTTTGTACGACTCTGTGGCCGAGCAGTCGAAACGGACACGTCCGAGTCACACGGTTCGTGACAGTAAAGCTGGAAACAAATTATCGGACGCGGCTGATAGCCGTGATCTAGAATATGAATATACACTGAGTTGTGCAAACTATCGGGGGTAAGTTGAGGACGTAACTGACTTTGAGCGTTCGGACGTCCGACAGAAATCTGGCGCGCCGGATGTTTTTTTCAGCCGAAAACGTCCGCGGACGGTGTGCACGGGGTGCGCGGACACGTCCGTGTGCAAGAAAGACGCGGACTACGCGAGAGCTTGCACGTGCGCATCTACGTAAATAGGGTGTGGAATTCACCAAACTCTGTTCTTTATTTATGTCATCGACCCAAATGCTTCTTTTTATTTTCTTTCTGGGTGGACAACATAAAGCAGCCGCCACTAATTCAAGAAAATCCTCACTCTCACTACTCGACATGTTTCTTCGTCTACAGTAGGCATGATGACTGCAACACAATACCAATAAATGTATGGTTTTAAATATTAGAACAGATTGCACTGATTTCAAACATGCATCTCATTTTCATAATAATAGAGAGATTTTCGTGATATTTAAGCAATAGATATTTAAATTACTCAAATACAGCTAATTGCCATTTTGTAATAAACGCTGAGCATGAAGCTTATAGGTTGAAAATAATGCTATTAATTGTAAATTTAATACAAAAATATGATTATTTTCAGAAGATTTTCAGCAATAGTAGACCCGTAAGTACGTTATAGAGTATTTTTTCAAAATTAGTCATCATGCCTGTTCTTTGTGGAATATACATTGGAACGCGTCCGCAAGCAACGTCCCAAAAGACTGTGCACACTTATAAGTCGCGGCTGTCAGCCGCGTCCGATAAATTGTTTCCAGCTTAATCCACCAAAGTCGTCGCAAAGGTCACCGGTACTGTAAGGTTTACACCTTAAATGATAATGCTAATTGATAATAATGTCAATTGTTTATTTGTAATACTTAAATACTAAAATGATAATGATTGATAGTTGATAGTTGAGTTACGCGCGTCGATGTCAAGACGTAAACGTGAACTGAACTATTATATTATAAAAGCGCGGCTCGCGGCCGCGGGCATTATGCTGACAATAGCAATGTGCGGTTGCACCGTACATGCTCCCGGCCACGAGATGAGATGATGATTGGTTAGTAGTATGATACAAGATGATTGAACAATTGTTTGTTAGTAATGAACCTAAAGGTATAGGCGGACGACCGTTTAACTCGCGCATCGCCTGCGCGGCGAGGGGAGATGTTAGTGGATGGGTGAAAGGGGTGCGCGGAGCAGAGAACTTACGTCAAATGCGGCAGTGCGCTGGCCACAGAACACTATTACTCAAGAGGCTGGCTGTGCTCGCAGCGCGCGGTTGGTGTTTTTGTTACGGACGCTTGAAGATAAACGCACGAGGTATACGACTGCCAAGATAAATCTCAAGATGAATCGCTCTTCCAGTTCGTTGATGAAGAGATGGACCGATTTATTATTAATTTACAAGATTCTGACTCCTCAAGCTACACAGACAGTGATGATGATTCAAGCGATATGAATATTAGTGACGAATAGTCCTATAAAATTTTTATCTGTGGTTAAATATTTCGTAAACGGAGTTAATTATTGTTTTATGATTTTGTACCTATGAAGCTATTATAAAATATTTGTAAAACTTAAAAATAAATACTTAAAAAAAAGATACTTATTATTTTATTCTTTACCAACAATGTCTATCTCGAGATAAATCTTTGGATTATTTACTACGTGTGTAGCGTTACCCGCCCCCGCTCCCCTCCCACCGCGCAGGCGACACGCGAGTTAAACGGTCGGCCTATAAACTACTGATATTAAACATCGAGCTACGAAAAATAGGCGACGATGCCTTATCAAATTTATCGCTAGAAACACTTTCACTGGACATATTTATTTCACTTTGCCTTACAAGGCCACTAGGTTCATTATTTACACGTGCCGTAAGTCCAACGTTGCTGACGTGAGCCATAGTCGCCGGCGCCACCGCCAGCGAAGACTCCGACTGAAGCGCAGCCGACATCGCGGGGCGCGCACTCAGTGAGCCACGCCGCACGCGCTGCCACACGTACACTGCTCCGAAGATGATAGCCATATACCTATGACTTATGATGCCAGCCTTGCTTAATTGTTCCATTGATATTTGGTCTTCACATATGATTTTTAAGGAACATACGTTGCAGACGAAACATAAATATGTGTTTGTCTTGTGTAATTCTCTCCACATATTTTTACAAGGCGAAGTTTTTGTCTGGCAGGTATTTACTTCATGCTCTTTCATACATAAACTTGTGTCTGATATGATTTTAAAGATAGGACTTTCAATGTGGCACAAGATATTATGTGAATCTACGATGAAGCATGATTTCATATCTGGTACAGGCAAATATGTATCCTTCTGGATATTTATTGCTAATGTTTCCGCCACTGGTGTCATGCTGATGGTGTTCTTTCCAATTTGATGGGGAATCGGGATCACTTGATAAACCTCGAAACCTTCCCTACTGACGAGAGGAATCTTCACCTCGAAGATAAGATATGCTTTAGTCATTCTAGTTCTTACTCGTAACAGATGATAAATATTTGCTAAGTCTGTTTGTATGTTGCTGATGGGCAAGGATAGGTCTCGCTGAAGTTGACCCGAAATGATATTTAACTGTAGTTGAAGCTGTTCCGGCGTCAATAGATGGATGTTGAATTTGCCGTCATATACATTGGTGATGATATCTAGTAACGTCTCTTGTAAATTGCAAAGTTTCGTTAGCATGTTGTTTGCAATGATAGCTGATAAGATGAACTCGTTTGTAAATTCGAGATGCTGCACCTCTGAATTTATTGCGTTAGTAGCATTTTCCAAACTGTTCAAGTGTTGAGTAATCATTTTATATTGTTTGTTTACTGACTTCTCCATTCTTTTTAATAAATTATACTCGGACCTTTGATTATATATACGTCTAGATACCTATTAGTCTTGTAACGTTACGTTAATAAGCATAACAACCTCATTATTCGTGTGTGCGTGCAGGCCTCGTTGTACACTCGCGTCATCTGTGGTTGTGTGCGTGTTTGGGGATCTCCAGTTATAAATATTTTTCCCATAAATAGCCATAGCGTTATCGAAATAAAATAAGTAAAATAAAATAAAATAAAATAAAATAAAATAAAATAAAATAAAATAAAATAAAATAAAATAAAATAAAATAAAATAAAATAAAATAAAATAAAATAAAATAAAATAAAATAAAATAAAATAAAATAAAATAAAATAAAATAAAATAAAATAAAATAAAATAAAATAAAATAAAATAAAATAAAATAAAATAAAATAAAATAAAATAAAATAAAATAAAATAAAATAAAATAAAATAAAATAAAATAAAATAAAATAAAATAAAATAAAATAAAATAAAATAAAATAAAATAAAATAAAATAAAATAAAATAAAATAAAATAAAATAAAATAAAATAAAATAAAATAAAATAAAATAAAATAAAATAAAATAAAATAAAATAAAATAAAATAAAATAAAATAAAATAAAATAAAATAAAATAAAATAAAATAAAATAAAATAAAATAAAATAAAATAAAATATTATAAAATAAAATAAAATAAAATAAAATAAAATAAAATAAAATAAAATAAAATAAAATAAAATAAAATAAAATAAAATAAAATAAAATAAAATAAAATAAAATAAAATAAAATAAAATAAAATAAAATAAAATAAAATAAAATAAAATAAAATAAAATAAAATAAAATATTTGATTTGAAAAGAATTGAATTGATTTGATTTCATTTGAAAAGAATTGAATTGATTTGATTTGAAAAGAATTGAATTGATTTGATTTGATTTGAAAAGAATTGAATTGATTTGATTTGATTTGAAAAGAATTGAATTGAATTGAAATTAAATTAAATGGCGTGTCCCTTACCATCAGGTGAACGTCTTATTTGCCTCATAACCAGGAAGAAAAAATACTTCTAAGTACTTACCTATATAAAAGTAATTAATTTTAAAAAAAAAATTAAGATTATTATAATTGATTTATTTCATGTTTTGGTCACTAACTACGTATTAAGTTTCATTGAATTCATTTTTGTCAAAAGAAAAATTACCCCAGACTTAAGATATATTCCCCCATTATTACCTAGCCACACCACTCTAGTCGGACAATGTACAAATTGTCGTAAAAAACAATCGAGTTTTTATAATAATCCCTCACAGAATCTTAAGACTTATGAATGGAAAATTAAGTTAGGATCTTTATTAATTCTACTTAGTTAATATTTTCACGATTTGATTACACAATTCGGCAAAAAGATTTTTTTTTGCGAGCACAAACCATCGGTAGAGTTCAAGTGATACTAAACAACCAAGTATACCAATTTCATGTTTTGGTATACTTGATACTGTCAAGTGTTTGAACATCGAACACGCTATCTAGACGTATATATAATCAAAGACTCGGACTCAATAACAGATGTTTGATTTCTCCATAGTAACGCTAAGTGTTTATGATATCTCGCTGATACTGTTCTGCGAATTCTTCGTCGAGTACGCCGAACAGCTGGTGTGCAATGTAACCTACACCTCTTGAGTAATAGTGTTCTGTGACCTACACCGTTGATAAGGCCGCGTCTCGTACGACGAGTGGCGCGTGCCGCAAATTGCTGATTTAATAAATTGTGGTCATAGTAATGTAGTTCGGAGAAACCTTGTTTTAATTGTGATATGATGACTTTACAATGAATAAGTGTGTTGGTATTTGACTTATTACAGATGTTTATTAGATAGTCGGTGTCCTTCTCTAGGGCTGTCAGACCTTCCCAGTATGGATTCATGTCATAGTAGACAATGACCTTCCAATCGTCTCTGATTATCTGCATATCTGACACCTTGTCGAAGTAAAATCCCTTTGTGCTGTTTAATTTCGTTATGTTATATGTTGCAAACGCTGATGATATAAAATTCAACATAAAAAGAACCGACAATAATAGTGATAAGATACTGGATTTTGGTTTTGCAGTTGTATTTGTAGATTCTGAGTCTGATTTGTTCACTTTTTCTTTATGTTCGTAAACAGGAAGTATTGATAATTTGATAATAGGCCTTTTGATTATCCCATTCTTCATTTCCGACGAGACTACGGGTACGTAATCGTCCTTCCCGGGGTGCAGGGCTATGGCTCGGCCTAGTACCCCTTTTTCCGCCGGTAGGTTCACGTCATTTATGATACCGATGTCGTTAATTTTGGATATTTGGTTGTTTGTTTGTAATTCAGTGATTTGATCTGGAAAATCAGTTTCTTGTACGTATTTGATAAACTTGTTATGTGCCGCTCTCAACTCATGAATTGACAAATACGGCAGCATGATGTCACGATTAGGTGGTGTCGCTCTCAGTATCCAAGCCAACACCCAGACTACTCGCGTAGAATTGCTGTGTCTGCTGAGTAGTTCATGAATGCTGTTTGATAAGTGCTTATTGTTTTGGTGTGTTGACATATTTAATTGCTTTTGTTTAATCTCTTCGATTGTGGTATAATTCGGATGTTCAATTTCTTTTTGTTTGAAGTCAAATGAACGAGGCCACGTTGAGCCCTGCCACCACAGGGAGGACTTTGATAGTTTTGATACTGATATTCCTTTGCTGGCGCAATCTGCTGCGTTCTCAGAAGACTCGACGTATCGCCAACAGTCAGCTGGCATAAGTTTAATGATTAGTAGTACCCGATTTGCCACGAACGGTTTCCACTTGTTGGTATCACCATTGTGCCATCCCTGTACGGCGCCAAAAAATGCTTTTTGGGACGAATCATATAAACCGCGCAGCTCGCTTTCCTTATCTATACTTAACCTTCTCGGTATTTTTATAGTACTGATATTGGTTAAGTCCTGCTTAATTTTCTCCTGTTCGCTTTTGATATCTTCCGAGACTTCCTGTGTGGAATCCTGCGCGCTCTACGGCGAGCGGAAGGTGAGGTGGAGGTGTTTCTGATAAGTCTGACCGGCCTTCTTGATTTCTTGTTGTTGTTGATTGATAGTACTGGACACATTGCTGGTCTTCTTCAGACATATCTTGCTCTTCATTGATATTTTCGACAGTCGAATATCGTTGCAAGTCCTCTATGTTATTGATAATAACGTTACACTGGAAGCTCCGGTGTACGTTCCCGCTCAAAATCCACCCAAATCGCGTTTGCTGAGCGACCGGGTGATTCTCAATCTTGATAACCCCACTCTGTATGATATCCGCATAGACTTCCGCTCCGAACAGGATGTCGATTTTTTTGATTATGTAGTAAAATTTATCCGCTAATTGCAAGTTATCCAGATAAGGCCATGTTGGCTTCTCAAAAGATTGATTCAGCAAATCTTATTATATAAAAGAGTAGACAAAAACCCACTCATCACGAAATCTCAGAAACTACAAGTGCTAGGAGTCTCAAACTTTGCATGGGGGTTCCTTTTAGGACAAAGGTGCTCACTAAGACGGGTTTTTGCGAAATTCAATCTCTAAGGGGGTGAAACAGGGGGGCAAAGTTTGTATGGGAGAACGCGATTCCTTGGTCCTATTGACTTGAAATTTTGCACAGACATTCGTTAGGAAAGTTAATTGAATTTGTATTTCATATTTATTTTAATTTATCCCTTAACAGGGTAAAAAAGGAGTATTATTACTCAACCAACGGCGGTACAAATATATCACAAGAATAAGATAGGGTAATTCGAAAAACGAAATCAAAGTTCCTTGGTCAAGTGGTTACGGAAGCGTCCTCTAAGTATGGACTGTCCGGGTTCGCTACCCGTGTATGGATTATTTTTTTGTGTTTTTAAACTTTGTTTTTTTATTTATATTAAGATTCGATGTTTTAAATATTTAACTCACATTGACTCCGGCACTTTTTATCTGTAATATATTTTTTAAATTTAATACTTTTTTTAAATTTAAAATCATGCATACGTAGTTAGCTTCTCTCTAATGTTATGATTTAGTTATTAGTGGAAACTTAATTGATTTTTGTACTATTGGATCTTATATTAGTAATAAGTAGTATCATTTGTTTGTTTCCCAAATATAATAAAAATAAAATAATGAAAATATATTTCCAAAATGTCTGTTTGGGTAGGAATACAATATGCATGTATTGTACGTATGCAGATGTCACCGGAGAATCCTGGTTCCCCTCATGTGCCGATGTGACAGCCACGGGAGTTTTAGTGGGTAAGAATTCCCCACTGGATCCTGGGGACATATTAAACGTGTCCCCCGCCACCGCTATAACTGTGACAACGGTGACAGATTCCCGGAGGGCTATAATGCGCCCCCGGCAGTGGCTTCAAAGGCCCTTGCCTTGCACTGAGGGGTACCCGGTGCAGCCCCATATTTTGTGCGGACAGCCGTGAGGGGTTTAGAGGGTAAGAATCCTACACACCGCGGTCGACCGCCCGCAGGATCCTGGGAGCCTATTGGAGGTCTATCCGTGATCCCCGAAACTTTGAGCACGGTGACAGGTTATTTTTTTTATTGTGCCCCCCGGTGGCGGGCTCAAAGGCAAGCCACTGAGGGGATCTTTTTTTAAATTTATCCCTTAACAGAGTTAAAAAGCAGTATTATTACTCAACCGATGGCGGTACAAATATTTTCACTTAGATTAGCTTAGTACGTAAATTAGGTACTGTACACGTATAACTTTAATACATAAGATAAAATATCACGCTACATGCAATAGGGACTGAGCAGCGGGTCTAAAAAGGCCACTTTCGGGGAATCATAATATGAGTAAGTTACCGTTTAATTTTTATTCGTATGGCAGCATTAACATCAAATATGAGTCTGCTAATTAGTGTTAATAATAATAATAATAATATCTTGGGACAATCCACACACGGTCGTCCGATCCCAAACTAGGCAGAGCCTGTACTATGGAAACCAGACAACTGATACTAATACTTATATACATTTTTTTTGTAAATACATACTTAAATAGATAAACAACACCCAGACACTTGGCGGGAATCGAACCCACGACCCATCGGTTAGCAGGCAGGGTGACTGACCACTAGACCAACGGGCCCGTCAGTGTTAATAAATGAATTGAGTATGATTGACCTAAAATGTGTGATAATTTTACGAAAATTACAGTAATTGCGAAGAATTTGATAGAAATGCAAATTACGAATTCCTTATAGAGGAAATGCTTAATGTGGCCTTTTTAGGCCCGCAGACATATAACAAGAATATGATCAAGTAATTCAAATAATAGAATAAGAGTAGCCGTGGTCTGGAGGTTACGAAAGCCTCTTCTAAGCACAGCAGAGACAGGGTTCAAATTTCTCATTGGGATTTTTTTGTGTACTTTTAAACTTTTTATTTTTAATCATTTTTTTATTTTTTCAAGGTTTATATATTAACTGAATTTATTTAGAAGTTTTATCTAAGTAAGTAAAAACCTAAAGAGGTACATACTTAACAATCAAGTACTAGAGAAGTTTATTCTACATATATATCATTATCATTATAAATAATATAAGGTAAATCTGGGATATGATATGCTTGCCCCCCGGTGGCGGACTCAAAAACCAGGCACTGAGGGACACCTGGTGCAGAACCCACCCGAGAACCCAGCCTAGGTTTCCCTCTCATGTGCCGATGTGACAGCCACGGGAGTTTTAGTGGGTGAGAATCCCAAATACCCAGGGTGACTTCCCCATGGGATCCGTGGGACTTATTGGAGGTTTCCCCCGCGATCCATGTATCTTTGAGCACGATGATAGTTTCCCAGGTGGCTTTATTGTACCCCCTGGTGGCGGGCTCAAAGGCAAGCCACTGAGGGATCTTGGTGCAGATCCCACCGGATAGCCCAGGTCTCCTTCTTATGTACTGATTTAACGGCCGTAGCAACAGGGTTTAGTGAATAAGAATCCGACATACCCGGTTGACCACCAACAGGGTCCCGTAAATCCCATTAAAGGCGTCCCCCGTGACCCCTGTAACCGTGAGCACCGTGACAGGTTCCCGGGGAACTATAATGTGCCTCTCCGGCGGCGGGTTCAAAGTCAAGGCACTGAGTGGTATCAACTGGTGCAGATCCCGACAAATATCCCAGGACCGCGCTCTAATGTGCCAACGTGATAGCCGCGGGGGTTTTAGTGGGTAAGAATTCCCCGGTTGACCCCCGTCTACGTCTTAACGATGAAACCGAACAAGGAAGCCCGTATTGCTTCTAGCGATGAGTTAACTCGGTTTGTCAAACCGGTTCAAACCGGGTTGGCCGCAACTCGATCTGACTCGGTTTGAAGTTTCTCTAACTCGGTTTGGCGAGCTACTCGAACGGAACGGAAACCGTAGCTTGCAACTCGCAACATCGCCGGTCTATGGTATCTATCCGCCGCCGGTGCCCGCGCGCCGGGCCGAACCGAACCGAAATTGAACGCGACTCGTCTGTCTCGCTCTCGCTCGGCGGTTTTGGCGTTCCGGTGCGGTGACAGCAGAGCGAGGCGAGGCTGGCGCACGGGATGCATGGATATTGCCGAATAAACCCAATTTTTCGCGACAGGAGAATATCTATGAACTTGTTTATTGCTTTGACCATAGTCATTTTCTCTTTTGTAGGTAAAAGTAAAGACTGATATATTTAGTGTTTCTTTGTTTTTATAAGTACCTACTACATCTTACGGATGAAAATGACAACAATGACCGGCCCGTTAGTCTAGTGGTTAGACACCCGGGGTGCTACCCGATGGGTCGTGGGTTCGATTCCCACCAAGTGTCTGGCTGGGTGTTATTTATCTATTTATGTATGTATTTACAAAAAAAAAATGTATAAGTATTAGTATCAGTTGTCCGGTTTCCATAGTACAGGCTCTGCCTAGTTTAGGATCGGATGACAGTGTGGATTATCCCAAGATATTATTATTATTAATTCAACAATCCATATGACTAACAGTTAGCATAGTACCTCAAAATTTTCGTTCAATAAATATCACCTGACCGTAATTGTAATGTAATAATAATAATTATAAATACCGACCACATCTACCGAGTCAACCAAGAATAAGTAAACCGCACGCAGCATAGACGCTAAATCGAAACGTTTCGGTTTGACCCGTCTCCTTATGATATTAACGAAACGCACGCGTTTCGACTTGACTTACCAACTCGGTTTGACTAACCCGGGTTGAAACCGGGTTACGTGAATTATCAACTCGGTTAACTCGGTTTCGAATATTTACGGGTTGGCCCATCTCTAATTGCTTCCATAAATTGGTTTTAAAGAAATGGTGTTCTGTTCCTGTCCTTAATCCACCCAAATTGTACACCGGTACACGTCTGCAGTTTCTAATAAAAATAAAAATACAATTAACAAATCTCAAATTCAGAGATTCAACGTTGCAGGCTTAAACCTAAGCGTTGAGTACTTTGCCCATGGACAGATAGAGCTATACGTAGGTCGTAGCTCTTTCACGCATCACTTCTAAACAAATTTTTTTTCATATTGCGTTAAGAAAAGTCAGCTACAAACATTATTTTTGAAGAAATTCTATAATCAAAGGCAGTAAGTTTAAATTATTCACTTCTTTTTTTCTCAATTACACCCGTGCGAAGCCGGGGCGGGTCGCTAGTCATTTATAAGTGTTGCCATTATGAAGACTCAGGAGGTAATTTTCAAAAGTGGTCAAATCCAAGTTCATAGATTATAAAGTAAGGACACAACACTTTTCTAGGAAGAATTCTTCATTGGCTCACAACAATCATAACTAGGCAAATCCAGTCTAAAACCCTCAAAAAAATAAACAAATACCAACCTTACTTTCAAAATTAGCCTATTCCAGACCACCTTACTTTCAAATATAGTCAGATCCGTTTGATCCGTAGACAGAATATAATACAGACACATACCAAGCGTGCCGCCGATAAGGACAGAAAAATAAGTACATACTAAATTTAGAGTTGCCACGTAAGGGAAATTTTACCCTTTGTGTAAAGCAAATACGGAGGTTGTTGTAAATTATATTTTCTTTCCTAACCAAAAACAACAACAACATAGTAAACATATAGAACTAAATGATGCTCAGTTTGGTTTTAGACCAGGACTCTCTACTGAGACAAGCACACCGTTCAGTACTATGTTTCTAGGAAAACGCCAATATATGCATGTTTTTTGGACTTGTCCAAGGCATTTGACCTGGTTTCATATAGTGTTCTATGGGAGAAGCTATTAATGGAAACGAGTACACCTAAGGAAGTAGTAGGTCTATTGCAGTATTGGTATACCAATCAAACAAACTATGTGAGGTGGGCTGGCTCATTTTCAGATGAGTATGGATTGGAGTGCGGGGTGAGGCAAGGCGGCTTAACCTCACCGCGGCTTTTTAATTTATATGTTAACAGGCTAATTGGTGAACTCAGTAATACCAATGTCGGATGCTCAATTGATGGCAAAATGGTCAATAATATTAGCTATGCTGATGACATGGTGTTACTGAGCCCATCAATTAAGGCCCTGGAATTATTGATAGGGACATGTGAGAGGTATGCGGAGGTTCATGGCCTTAGGTACAATACAAAAAAAGTGAACTACTAGTATTTAAGGCAGGAAATAAATTACCGACGTTTATTCCCCCAGTTAAACTTGGGGGTGCGGTTCTCAGTAGAGTCACCAAATTTAAGTACCTGGGGCACTGGGTTACCGAGGATCTCTCAGATGTCCTGGACATAGAGCGGGAGCGTAGAGCTTTATCAGTGAGATGCAATATGCTGGCTGGTAGGTTTGCAAAGTGTACCAGAGAGGTGAAGGTCACTCTCTTCAAGGCATATTGCCAAACATTTTATACTTGTAGCTTATGGGTCAGTTATACTTGCAAATCACTCGATACCTTACGGGTACAATATAATAATGGTTTTAGGATGCTGATGGGGCTGCCGCGCTACTGCAGCGCATCATGTATGTTTGCAGAGGCCCATATTGATTGCTTCAAAGCGATAGTAAGGAAGAGGGTTGCCTCCCTGATGCGTCGCGTGCGTGACAGCCCTAGCGGCCTCCTAAATGTTATTATTAGTAAGGTTGATTGTCCAGTGGTGCGCCACTGGAACACCGTGCATATGACGTCGAGGCCGGTGCTATTTAATATAAGGTAAAATCACGAAATTGTTCACTAACATAGTTTTAAGCTTTACTAACAAACTATGGATATAATCTGAAATAAATATTATATTATTATTATTAGAAACCACTTTTTTGACACATTTACTTTTCTTACATTATATCGTCTTAATCTATGACAGTCTGCAAAAAGTACGAAAGTGATTGTTATAATAATGTCCTCCTAGCCGAAACGACCACAGCGGCCAATCTCTCACAAGATCAGCCATGTACGCAGGAGATATTATAGTGCACAAGAGCTTGCGTAGACACAAGTGCACTCTCTCTTCCTTTATATAATAGGTACCTCTCATAATCCGATGGGACGGAAGACCGACACGACTGGGGAGAAGTTAAGCGCAGGACCGACTTTTTACATGCCCATCCGACGCATGTGTGGCGTATCTCGGCTCACGGTTTCGGAACGCCAAAGGGGCTGTCAAAAAGATGACAGCGCGCTAGTATCTATGGCAGAGACATGTTTTAATTATTACGATTACTCCACTGTATTATAAGTTGTTCTCTCTCAATTTGATTATAAGTGTTTATTACCAAAGCTCGGTGTTTTAATTTGACGGACAGGAGTCGGGCATACGTCCTATCGCAAATCCCGACACATGGATCATCTTACTTTACAGACAATCAGGTCATCGGCCTGCATTGTCCTAGCCAGTAAGGAACAACTACTCAAATTTGTTGCCCTTCGCAGGATTCGAACCCACGACGGAGGCTACAAAGTGAATGTACACTTAATATCATATATGCTGTAGCTAAGGTCTATTCCACATTGTTCACCTGGGTGATATCACGTGGTGACTAAAGTGGCTAAGAGCTGTAGATAATTATTAGCCTCATACAAAAAAGTTAAGAGATAAAAACAATAATATGCTATTTCCCAAAGAGGTAGGCAAAAATTGGCTTTCTTATAACTTAATATATTAAGGCCTATGGCCATTTACCGGGTAAGTTTTAGCAAATTTCTCCAATATACAAATCTATAGTACTAGTATCTTGGGACAATCTACGCTTGACCAATGACCACCTGATCTCAATCTACGCAGATCCTTAAGGTAACCAGATAAATGATTACAAATACTTGTAAATTGTATAAATAAATATTTAAATAGATAAATAACACCCAGACTATTGTTCGGAATCGAACCCATGTCCTATTGGGCAGCGGCCAGGTCCCTTAGATCGTCGAACAGCCGTACATCGCCGCCGTCCACGGCATGTACTGCTCGACCCACCCGACCCGATGTCCGTCCTCCTGGACCATGACACAACACCAACACCGACAACGATGTCAAGAGTCGTAAACACATCAACACACAGACACCGGTCTCGCCGGCGAGGCCGAAGAGATCCGTACGCATGCAACCCCTCGCTGAGTTTCTTGCCGGTTCTTCTCAGCGGGGGCGCGTTGTGAACCGGTGGTAAACTCATTTTCTCTAAGCGGCAGCCCAAGCCGAGGCCGTGCCTCGCTGAGGTGCCCTTGTGCTAGTCGCTACCCAAACCTTTCTAGCTGGAGCGCTTTAAGCGCTCGTCCTCTTGTCCGGTGAAACAGTACTATTCCTACAAAAAAAAAGTGATGATCAATAAAGCAAAGTGACTATCAAGCTTCAGTTGTCCACCAAACTTTGATGTCTACTGAAAGTGTGTTTGGTATGTATTGGTGATTCAAGTTAGACAATGCCAAATGAATCATTTGATAGTTATTTAATAGTCACTTTGCTTTATTGATCATCACTTTAGTTGTCAAACGAGATAGGTACATAATAGGGGGGCAAATGAAACAAACTATTCTACGTCGGTACTATTTATTTATAATTCAGACAAATTTACCAATAAATTGTAACCAACAACATACATACATATATTTAAACAACATGCATATAGTAAAAGCACGATTAAATGTACAATGACCATTGTGCCTATAAATAACGAATGAATACGTCCTGCGCAGCCTTGGACGAATTACTTGAGCGCTTACGTTATTTCTGAATATTTAAGCATTCGGGAATAACTTTTAGCAACCTAATTAATTCTTTTTGTTGCTGCTATCCACAGTATACAAATATCCATATTTTCAGAAAATCATATAAATAAATTCGGGAAATCTGAGAAATTCTTCGATGCACCCAGCATGTGGGATCGTGTATGATGCACTTAATAATAATTTACCACTTATTTATGGTAGTCTCTCTTTTATACACTGGCAACACTGATAATGGCGATCAATAAACTGAAAATTTTAGGTTATGGATGAAAAACAAGAATTTATCGATCTTACACGTAACTTTCAAGTAAAATAGTAACTAATTTAGAGCAATAAGATCTAAATAAGTTGTTTACATGTATTAGTTTCTAAATGTAATCTCTAAATTGGCCATAATAATTCACGTTTACCTGTGAAACGATACTCCACAAATTTTACGTTCACTGTCGCTTTTACAGCCTATAATACTGCACTGCACGATTCTTATAGGATTTCCACAACACACAGTAATGTCACAGTTAGTTTTTTATTGAATTTTAAGTTATTTATTTAATATTAAAACCACTATAAAATTGTCACGGAGCAAAGTGGGAGCAAACGTCAAATTTGTTTCGCACCCACGGCGCGGAAAAATCGAACACATGCTGAGGGACAAAAAATCATATACACTGTTTCTTTCTATCACACGTAACCTACATAAACGCATTCTTTTCTTGCGTGAATGAGACAGAAAGTGTCCAGCCCTCTATTGTTTTCTTCCTCTAAGGTTTGATCCAATCACGTCGCTCGAAATCCCATCCGCCATCTTGCATTCTCCATACATTGAGCCGAACGAAATGTACTTGCCTGACGTGTCTTGTTTTGTGTCGCAAAAATTAACGGATTTCAAATAGAAAAACCGATTAATAATAACAAAAAAATGGAGAAAAGTGTAGAAGAAGTGCCTAGCAATCAAGCCAAGAAGAGAAAATCAGCCGCAGGACCGAATAGTCGCGGAGAAAAGAAGAAGAAGAGGTCAGTAATTACTCGAACATTGATGATGATGATGATTCATTATTATTACAATATAACTTTTTCTTGATATTGGATTGTACCTTGGTGCTTGAATGATCTGATTTATTTGAAATGAAATATAAAAAGGTAGGTATTTTTATAAATAAAAAGATTTCAGATTCATCTATGTAAGAATATTTTCAAATTATTCAATGCTAAATACCTACTTGTTTTTTTTTACTATTTACCTACTTATAGATGCCTTTTTGTCTGTCTGTCTGTCGTAAGGTTGTGCGTCGGTACATAATCGTGCTTAGTATTGGTGTTCAGAGGTAAAAGTGTATATTTCTTCTATGCGGGTACAAAGAAAAAGAAATGCACTTTTTACAACCTTTGTTCCTCTTGCTACGTCTTATAAACGGTAATAAAAAATAAACTTCAAATTGGTACAGATTATAATAGCCAGGCGTTCCGCTGACTTTTTTAACATAAGTTTCATGTTTTTTGTTCTTTTCAGGTATTGTCGTACAAATTTGCCGTCGAGATACCCATGTAGACATAATAGCGAGGCTTATAAATGTATTAACATATCAATGCAAGACATGAAACAATTTTATGATCAGTTTTACGCTATCCCTGATAAACAGTACCAAGATGATTTTATTATAAAATACTGCAAAACCGTTAACCCAGCCCGTAAAAGATTAGTAAATGGAAGAGGTAATGCAAAACATATGAGCATTGTTTACAGTATGAGAGATTCTAACAAGGAGGTGATATCAGTGTGTCGCAATTTTTTTTTAAATGCGCTATCAATTAAAAAGGGTCGAGTAAGAGGAGTGTTAAAGAGACACAAAGATACAGGTTTGATGGCTGTGGAAAGACGTGGTGGAGATAGAAAGTCGGCCAAAAACGTTGGTTTGAGAAAAGAAATCATTACATTTATAAAGAAATTTAAGGGTGTTGAATCACACTACTGCCGATCTAAAAGTCGGCGAACCTATCTGCCATCTGAGTTAAGCATTGCATCAATGTTCAAAATGTTTATTAAAGAAAATGCACAGTTCTCTTGCAAAGAGTCCTATTTTAGAAGAGTATTTAATACAAAATTTAATTTAAGTTTTAGTCACCCAAGAAGTGATATGTGTTCGACATGCATAGAATTGAAGGAAAAGATCAAAATTGAGAAGGACGATTCGACAAAGGCCCAAATCCAAATTGAATTGAAAGTTCACGAAAAAAGAAGCAAATCATTTTTCAACCTCCTGGCAGACACCGACCCCAAAGTAAAAATATTATCTTTTGACTGTGGTAAAAACCAACCATTACCAAAAGTCCCCGACCAAAGTACATATTATTCTCGCCAGTTGTACATTTATAACTATACGATAGTTGTAGGTCATTCCCATGTAGATCTAACTAAAGAAAATGTATTTTCTTACGTATGGACTGAAGATGTTCATGCAAAGGGGTCAAACGAACTATCTAGTGCACTATATCACTGTTTACAAAACAATATAGATTTTACTGGTGTAGAGGTTCTCCGATTAATGGCTGATGGATGTTCTGGACAAAATAAGAACTCCACCATGATAGGAATGATTTCCAAATGGTTCAGCAGTAGTGCACCAAGGTCACTAAAAAAGGTGGAACTCATTTTCCCCGTGACGGGACACTCATTTATACCCCCTGATAGAGTATTTGGTGTTGCTGAAAAAGAAATCAAGAGAAGAAATACTATTGTAAAACCAAATGAGTATGTTGACATAATAACAAAACATGCAACTGTTTTCCATTTGGAGGACATTGAGGTAAGTGATTGGAAGACAGCAAGCCAACAAATCCATAAGGGAACCCAGGCTTTGCATTTCAAAATAATGTCTTGTAAGAGGTTCATATTCACCAGAATGAAAGGAGAACCCAGAGGAGTTATAGTGAAAGGTGAACCTTTTTACCACAATGATACTAGTGCTCGACGATCCATAACTAAACCAGGCAAATATGCTTCAGACATATTACCAGAGCCTATCACACCCTCTCGTAAAATAAAAAAAGAAAAAATTGATGACGTAGATAAGCTACTGACAAAACATTTTGGAAAAGAATGGATACAAAGGGAGGATCTCAACTATTACAAAAATGTTATAGAGCTTAATAGACATAATGCTGTTGCTGATGCTAATGATTTGGATGATAATAACATAGAGGAGGCAATGTGTGAAGAATATGTTGAAGAACCTTGTGTTAGCGATATGATATAGGGTAGTTTTTAAGGGTACATGATTGCTTAGTTTTTTATTCAGTTAATAAACACTCTGCTTAAAATTTCATATCATGGTTTTATTTACCTAAAAACCTCGATCTTTATCTTTGATAACATTTTTCAAAGCCAGTGACAACCCTATTTGAATCGTTAGTTAGATTGTTCAAAAGTAGTCAAATCCTGATAGCTTCCTAACAAAATTGGTCAAATCCAGCTCGCTTTCATTCAAAAATTGTCAAATCCACACCTTAGAAACAACTCTAGTCAAATCCGTTTTTTAATCGCATTTTTCTCCGTAAATACAAGCATTAACTTGATTTCTGTTATTTTTCAATAATCCTGAACTCCATAATAATTTATACTTACCATTCTAAGCATCATAACTGGGTACATCATGACGGTACACAAAAGTTGCCTTTTCTCAATTTGGCATAAAGTGGACTTGACTACTATTGAAAATTACCTCCTGGACTTGTGTTCGAAGTTCAAAGTCATCGTAGATTGATGCACATTTGATGTTCATGATCCCCTTACAGTTACTATTCTTAGTGCCTACCCCAGTTATAACTCCGTTATAATGGTGCTGCGGAAGGCCTAACAATTGAGCTGCATTTTCAGTGATAAGTGATGTCTGTGATCCTTGGTCTATAAGGGCTCGCAGCGTCACATAGGTTCCGTCTGCGCGTTGAACCTTGATCTGGGCAGTTGCTAACAGCACTTCTTTAATGTCATTTGAAGTAACATGACTGCTGTTCACACGGTATGTGCTTGGTTTTTCCGCAGTACTAGCGATTCCGCCTTTTGAAGTTGATACTTGCGGTGTCGTTTGCTCATTATTATAATACACATTATGGAGAATTGTGTTATGTTTATCATTGCATTGTAGGCAACGTTTCTCAGAAATGCAAGCTTTTCCATTATGCGCATACAGACAATTCTCGCAAATGTCCAGGCTTGAAATCGTACCTAAGTACTCCGCTTTGACTCCGCCGACAATTCCAGAAACTTATTGCAATAAAATAAGCCATGGTTTTGTTTGCAATATGGGCATATTAACTTCTTGCCGATATGATATGCTTTAGGTGATGTTGATAAAGTTGGTTTTAGTGGATAATTAAATTGATATTTTTTGATAGGCGCTGCTGCTTCTTGACGATTTTGCAGCAGTGGTTTGATGATTTCTGGCTTGCGCCGCGAAGATTCCAATGATTGAAATTTGATTTCCAAGAATGCCAAAAAATCGTTCAATGTAGGTAACTCCCTTGGGCTCTTCAGAGATTGCACGTAGTCATTGTGTGTGGTAACATCCAATTTTTGTGACAGAATGTGCACCAACAAGGGGTCCCATGTGGATGTATCTACTCCTAAGTTTTTGATGGCATTTAAACTCTCATTCGTCGTATCGTGAATCTTTTTTAATTGGGCTGCGGTTTGCTGCTGCATGACCGGCAGATTCATGATAAGATTAATATGAGATGTGAATATTATTTTTCTGTTATTAAATCTGTTGTTTAAAATGTCCCAGCATGCTTGATAATTTTTGGCAGATATATGTAGATGTTGAATCAGTTTTTCGGCTTCACCCTTAACCTTCGATTTTAAATATTGCATTTTCTGTGCGTTTGATAAGCATGGATTGCTGTGTATAGTCTCTATGAATAAATCCTTAAAACTGACCCATTGATGATAGCTTCCCCCAAATGTTGGAAGGTCCATTAAAGGTGTTGATTTTTCACGATGTCTCATCGAACTCATTTTGATATTGATTTCCTTTTTGATATTCTGATACTCCTTTTCATATCTAGTAAAAGCCAATTCATGATCTTCATTTTCACCTTGGAGCTCGCTATCCAGCTCCCAATGGAGAGAATCGATAGCAGACCACCGTGATTCGACAGTTTTCAAGACGTCTTCAAACTCCCATTTGTCTGAGATATTTTGAATGTCCAAGTTAGCAACAGTACGTGAAAATGCCTTAAAATTGGTTGATTGTTTGCGCAGCATTTCATCCAATCTGCTATTCGTTCCCCGCGGTTGATAAGAGGCAGACGCTTGGAGTCCAATCCCTGAACTGGTCCCAGGCTGTGGTGTCGTATTGCCAGATGTGTAAGCCACCTTCTCGGTATTATCCAAAGGCGTAGCTGGCCGTAAAAGAAACCGCTCTTTTTCCTCTGTTCCTTCTACAGGTAGATAATATTGGCTCGGGTTTCTTGATAAAATAGCGAAGTTCTTTTATAACAATCGGTTACAAAATATTCGTGCGATTTGACGTCAGATTGACAAAGTTTTATATGATTTACCTGAAACTCCTGCCAATAGCTGTCTAATGTGCTCACACGTTTTTTGATATAGGTAGCCGTTTTTCTATCAGCTCCGTCTTTCTTAAAATTGCTCAGGAGCGTGTCCATCGCTCCCATGATCTGATACTGCGTTGCTATGATGTCTTCCATGATGATTGATAATGATAACTTTGATAACTCACCGAAGGCTGGCTGGTTAACTTACGCAGCGGTCCAAAGTGGCAATCCAAAAATTAGGCAGTACGCACTAATTTCACTAGCACACGCGTTTCGGTCCCGCCTTCGTAGGCTCGAAGGACCATAAAGATGTAAGGTTTACACCTTAAATGATAATGCTAATTGATAATAATGTAAATTGTTTATTTGTAATACTTAAATACTAAAATGATAATGATTGATAGTTGATAGTTAAGTTACGCGCGTCGATGTCAAGACGTAAACGTGAACTGAACTATTATAAAAGCGCGGCTCGCGGCCGCGGGCATTATGCTGACAATAGCAATGTGCGGTTGCACCGTACAGGTACAATTCTCGATCGCTTCCTTGAGATGTTTTCACTGTCGCTTGTAAATACAAACTGTGTCCGGAGTTCCGGACGCTACGAGCTGCGTCGACTTATATAGTAGAACTAATAGGAAAATTATAACAGGTATAGAGGCAACAGTTCGAGACGTAAACGAAAAATAGGGGGGGGGGGGGGGGGGGTTCAATCGACTCTAAGCGAGAAATAGGTACGTACTTGCCGACGTTGAGGGAACTACTTTCTTGACAATTCTAGATTTTTCTATACGGATTGTAGTGTACGACACCCCACCTGTTTATGTATGTAGGTGTAAGTTATTGTGTAAGTGATGTAACGCCATACAAAAAGGAGACAATAAACATAGATACGCCAAGACAGTGTTTCACTTAAAGAGTCACCTAAATTTGCACATTGCAGGATCGATAGTAGAGGTATACTATCAATGCATTTTTGTGATCATTGCAGCCCCTCAAGCCCGTGTGGTTCCAAAAGGAACAATGCGCGTGTTCTTTTAGGAACCACGCGGGCTTGAGTGGAATGAACACTTTTATGTCGCGGTCGTGTCTAAGACAATAGACAACAAATAACACGGACACAAATTTGGAATCGAACCTACGTCCGACGGCCTGGTATTGAATCACTAGACCAATGGGCCCATATCTGACTGGGATCGTAGCAATCTCAATAAAGGAAAATAAAAACCACTCTAATATCATAGAATTTAATTAGGGTACATACAAACATTTTGTAATGTTGGAGTATAATAATCAAACTAATAAGCACTTTGTTTGAGTAGCTAGTGAAATTTTGTGAATAAGTATATTTTACAACTGCATTATATAAAAATAATAACTCTAGAGAGGAGTCAGTGTTTACTGTAACTCGGTAATTAAGCTTTATTAATAAATTAAAAAATATCAATAAGTTATTTTAGATAAATATAGTATTCAATAAGAATTTAATTTCAAATCACCACTCGCTCGCCACTCGGCAGTAATCATCATTTTGAAATTAGATATAATATGAAAATTGTATTAAATCTAAACGCGTATGCATCCGAACGTTGACTCCTCTCGCACGATGACAATTCATCAACATCCACCTAGCGCATTGTTAACTTTAATTTAATCGTAGTTAATTCTATAAAAACATTCCATCACAATTATATTCACTACGACAAAGGAAACCACACGGATATTTCGAAAGCCAACGAAACAAACAAAAGCGTCCACTAATAAGTGTTAGCGTAAAACAACGTATCGCGTCCGGGGTGCGGCGCGTCCGGCCGGGCTGCGTATTTACATCGGACGAGCACTGAGGACATCGACGACGGCCGCGGACTACCGTACATCTAACGAGTGAACATCAATGGCCGGGGGCGGGTCGCGGCTGCGGGGGCGGCCGGCGCGCGCCGCTCCTACCTGCCCTCGGGCAGCTGCCGCGCCGCCGACACCTGCCGCGCCGCCGCCTCCTGCTTGTCAATAACATGGAACACATGTATACCCCTTTTTGCTTTACAAGATCAAAATCGTAGCAATAAATGTTTAAATACGGAGTGACAATTTGTAGGGTTGAATGACATATTGAACCCTACAAATTGTCTTTGGCTGGCGAAAAGTGGCACACATAAAGTCGTCTATAGGCTGCGGTGACTGCTCACCATCAGACAGGCCGCATGCTTGCTTGCCACCTTGGTACAGTCAAGTTGGGTAACTTTAAACACTTCTCAGATTTTTATGGATACTGAAATATAAATGCATTAGTGGAACTATGTTTTACAGTGCGGTGGGTGTTACTACTCAATATTGTAATAATATAACCATAAGGATTAGGAAAAAATTCTAAGAAATTAATGTTTTAGTGACCGTTCAAAATTACAATGAATTTTGGGCAACGTTGAACTGATTATATGGGTCCACTATAATCCTTTGCAATTCAATATCTTTTTGGTTTGGGTAAGAATCAAACAACAAACTACCCTCAAAAATGTTCTCGATAACCGCGAGCAGTAAGGCGCTACATTTTTGCAAACTTATCGTCAGCTGTTAATTTGATGGCACATATGACATTTAGAACATAATTATCCAAGTAATTATACAAAATATTTGGAGAAATCAAATACCCAACTTGACCGTAATATAAAATATATGAATGAGTGTGCGGTGGTGTGTGGTTAGGGTTGCCAACTTTTTATGACAAAAAAAAACGTATAAAATGGTTTGGATAGGAAAAAATAAAGTATTTGGAAGAAAAAATAAAGTATTTTTCAAATTTTGTTTTTATTGCTTTAAAAACGTATTTTTGTGTGTTTTTAGCATATGCTAACAATTTTTTTTGTATTGTTAACCGTCTTCAAAAAGGACCAGGTTCTCAATTCGTCTGTAAGTATATACATATATACATATGTATGATCACGCGTAACTCTGGCAATTATGAACCGATTTGAAAAAAACTTTCTTCCATCCATTCTTCACAACCGGATAAGAACTTCCTGGAGGAATTTATCTGGTAAAAACCATAAAACTGATGTTCACCATTACATTATACTCTGACAAATATGAATCGATTTCGATGATTCTTTTTTTATTCGAGAGAGTAAACTACTATGATGATTGAAATGAAACTAATTTTACGGATTATATCAGAAAGCGTAAGTAAATAGAAAGTATCAGAAATCATTATACTATGATGATTCCATGCAAATTTCATTACGACCGGATAAATTGTTTCTGAAGAAACATGAATGATCATAGCCTACCTAGATCATTTTACCGTCTTCGATGGTTCAATCTTTATGTATGAAAATATCACTAAAAAGTATTAAAAAAAATTGAACCGACTTCAATAACACTTCTTTAATATTTTTTTAAAAAATTTAGTTTACGCCTCACTGTAAAGGTTGAAAATAAAGTATTTTCACATACTTTATTTGTATGCAAAAGTATAAAGTATAATTACCACAAATAAAGTAGGATACGTTATTATAAAGTATGGTTGGCAACCCTATGTGTGGTGTATACAAGCATAAATATATTACCATGGACAGTTCGCCAGAAATATCCGATTTCATGATTCATTCATTAATTTCTGATCACAACATGACAGCAAAAATATGTGATCATTTAAAAACACATATACATACACACATACATGTACACACAACACACACAACATGGATATACATGTAGCAGCAGATACATGTGACATCAAAGGAACACCAAAACTATCTGACAACACATGCGATGCAAAAATATAGGATGCCGCATTGACTTCAAAAATATGAGCCGTACCTTGGTGCGCGGCTGCGGCTTTACGCGCAGCGTGGCGGCGGGCGGCGCGGGCGCGTGCGGCGGCGCGGGCGCGGTGGCGGCGGGCGCGGGCGGCGCGCGGGCCGCAGGTAGCGCGGGCGCGGGCGCGGCGGCGGGGGCGGGCGGCGCGCGGCCCAGCGACGCCAACACCAGCCCGCGCAGCAGCGCCGCGCGCACGCTGCCCTCCGCGCCCGGCGCGCCCTCGCTCACACCTGCACGCATACAGGAAGGATCGCTGCAGGGCTGATGCGTATCTTTAGCCACCCGAGCATCGATATAATATACAAACTAGATTAGCCGTTACACTCCGAAAAGTGAGAGTCGCTATTTCTTTACGAGACACAGGCTGACAAAATTATTTTTGTCGATAGGTGTGTCGCTACTGTCTCTATGAACCGTTAGTTTACGTTTCCGCAACCAGCACAGATAAGTCTGCGACCTCCGTGACCATATTATAGATGCCATTTTGTTAGTGACTGTCCAAATATACACAGCAGGTAAGCTAACACCAACTTCAATAATATTTAAATTATTTTATACTTTTCAGTGATATTGAAGTCGGTTCAATTTTTTATAAAATGATTTTATTAGGATATCTTATCTCGGGAGAGCAACATCACAAACAACTTTACGAGAAAGACCATGCCATATGTGACTTTTCCCTACCCAAGGAAAAGATGGTTTATTTGTGTGGCTCCACACAAATAAACCATCCCAGCGATGCCCCAAGGCTTTTTCAGACACACTCTTCTGGCACATGTAGATTGCCGAGCCAATTGTAGCTATCTCATTGTCCATCCCATTTGATTTTAATAAGGCTATTGCGCCATTGACGTACTTCAGATTTATTGTTTATTATAGTAAAAAGACCCATGCTAGCATTTGGGTGGCCTACAATAACATCTACAGACAAACAATTGGTTTGAAGTGTTATTGTATGTAATGTATACTGAAGCGCGAGTCGATTCCTTTAACGCCATCCAGCGAAAGAGAATAGCTTCATTTAAGTCGAGTCATAAGGTGTGGCAATTATAAGGAGTCTGGCAGAGAGGCTTATTACAACCACTACGTATAAAAGCTGGGTGGGGCTGGGTGCTTCCTAACATTGTGTAACGATAAGATTAAGTTTTTTTCTAGACATGCATACGAGTATAGGTAATATTTTTGATTGTGTGTTGATATGGATAGCTGTGTCTGAATTAAAGTAATAATAATAATTAAATGGGCCGTCTAGCTATGATGACAGTATTACGTACCTAGGAAGCCGGAGAGCAGGAACTGCGAGTCGGTGGCATCAGGCTGCGGCTGCGGTTGTGCGGCGGCGGGCTGCGGCGCGGGCGGCGGCGCGGTACCTGACGTAGCGCCCGCGCCCCCCGTGCCCCCCGCACGACGCGGCAGCCGCTCCAATTGTTGTCGTGCCGCCTACATACATACACAGCGCACCGTTTTATACCCTGAAGCTATGGTTCACATAATCATTATGTTACAGTGATTCGGTGCACAGCTCATGTTGTGTACCTAATCAGCAGCTATGCTGGCAGTTGAGGGACACGAGCTTGAGGTTAAGAGGGTTGTGCGATTTACATTAATTTCTTTAAAGAACTATGAATAGGGAGGTGGTTTTATTGGTATTATAGCACTGACGTTATTCACCCGAGAAATTGGTTGTTAAGTCGTCTGCGTCTGATAATTTCACTAACTACAGTACTCTCCATACTGGAACACAGCAACGTTTACACACTGCAGCTTAGCAGCAGAATATCTAACGCTGCAGTGGTACCTACCTGGATGGTTCCTTGCACAAGGGACCTATCACCTAGTAAATTGGTGTGTATAGGTCAGTCACACATCGAGCTATGAAGAGAGTTATGCTCGGAGTTTCATTGAGCAATAAAATCCTGAGCCGGAAATTGGGTACCTTTTGAAGGTAACCTTCTCGACAGCATAAAAAAAGGGCTCCCACTGACGTCATTGTGCGAGTCGTGGGTAACTGATGCATTCAAATAGCCAATTGCCGTTCCAAGGGTTCAGCCGGTGGTGATGATGATGATGTTGATGTGTGTATAGTGCACTGACCGTGGCCTGCTGCCGCTCGAGCTGCAGCTGCATCTGCAGTTGCTGCAGCTGGCTGGGCGTGCCGGGCTGGCCGGCGCCGCGCCGCACGCCCGACAGCTGCGAGAGCAGCCGGTGGTGATGATGATGATGTTGATGTGTGTATAGTGCACTGACCGTGGCCTGCTGCCGCTCGAGCTGCAGCTGCATCTGCAGTTGCTGCAGCTGGCTGGGCGTGCCGGGCTGGCCGGCGCCGCGCCGCACGCCCGACAGCTGCGAGAGCAGCCGGTGGTGATGATGATGATGTTGATGTGTGTATAGTGCACTGACCGTGGCCTGCTGCCGCTCGAGCTGCAGCTGCATCTGCAGTTGCTGCAGCTGGCTGGGCGTGCCGGGCTGGCCGGCGCCGCGCCGCACGCCCGACAGCTGCGAGAGCAGCCGGTGGTGATGATGATGATGTTGATGTGTGTATAGTGCACTGACCGTGGCCTGCTGCCGCTCGAGCTGCAGCTGCATCTGCAGTTGCTGCAGCTGGCTGGGCGTGCCGGGCTGGCCGGCGCCGCGCCGCACGCCCGACAGCTGCGAGAGCAGCCGGTGGTGATGATGATGATGTTGATGTGTGTATAGTGCACTGACCGTGGCCTGCTGCCGCTCGAGCTGCAGCTGCATCTGCAGTTGCTGCAGCTGGCTGGGCGTGCCGGGCTGGCCGGCGCCGCGCCGCACGCCCGACAGCTGCGAGAGCAGCTCCGCGATCGGGTCCACCACCGCGTCGCGCGACGACGGCGACAGAGACGATATGCCGCCGCCCGTACTACACGCAGAGACAAAAACACGAACACATTATTTATCGTCATTGTGTTTCGTACCAAAAGAAAGTGGGGGTCAATGCTATTAAGAGATACCCTTACCCCTACACAGAGAAGCGCCCAAAGTTTATGGCTAGATCACTGATGGTAGTTGTTAAAAAGAAGACACTATGTAAGAGTCCTCATGATGCCTATGCATAATAAAGATTTCAATTTGAATTTCGTGCACCCACTATGATGTTGTTATATCTGGAACTTTATGGCACGCCGCTTGCGTGGCGTAATGAACCGCCATGACTCACAAAGTTCATACTTTACAACGTAATGTTACGTGCACGTGCACGTCTACGTGTACGCATCCGGTGTGTGCAGTCTTAAGAACTATTTGAACCACTAATTAACGATGGGCGCGTAGATCATATTATAGCTAATGTGAATGCTGTTTATAATAATAATAATATTTCTTTATTTACGAAAAACTGAGATCATTGTTAGTAACAATATTAGTTAACCTAATGTTAGTAACAAGTTTCCTATTGGACATGACTTGAATCATACAACAGTGATTCACGTAGAGGCAGTCTTCACCTATTCGTTATAGTTATAGATAAATAAATAAATAAACTTATCTCGCCTGGGTTAGGCATGCGAAAATAAAGACAATTGATTAATTAAAAAAAAAAACAATAATACAATTCAAAATGATAGTGTAATTAACTCAGAGTAATTAGAATGGAGCTAGTATCGCGTCGATTCCCTGAACAAATTTTTCGTAGCACTTTTGCGGGGTGCGGGAGGCGAAGTAAACACACACAGATCCAATTTCACGCATACTCACACTATAATAAACTCGCAATACATTTAAAAAGTTACGCACACAAATAAAGAATTACCTGAACATATGAACAAAAATTTGGCAGAGGGGTTAGCGCATCATGCTCTCTCCAGTGGTATCTCCTCTAAGGTAATTAATTACTATATTCATATTTATAATCATTGATAAATAAAATGTCACTACATATATACTATTTTACTAATTTTATAACAGTGTTTAAAATCTCAGTTAGCAATAATTCAAATAAGTTAGTCAAATTTTGTCTCCTATACCAATACGTAAGGGACATCGTACCGAAAACCGATACCACGGATCCAGTACATGATTCTGAACATTCTAGTGTTGAAATTTTTCATCGACTTTTTCATGAATTTAAAAAAAAAAATGCCTCCGTTTTTTAACAAAATTAGGATAGTATCATTATTGGTGTAATAATAAAGCCTACTATTAATTTAAAAACAGGTGGACAGACGACATTGTGCGCGTCGCAGGTAACCGGTGGATGCAAATAGCCAATTGTCGTTCATTGTGGCGTTCTAAGGGGGAGGCCTATGTTCAGCAGTGGACGTCTTCCGGCTGATGATGATGATGATGATGAAATTACTTATTTGTATAAAATTAGCAATCATCAGCAGTCGAAAAGTCCACTGCTGAACAAAGGCCTGTCTCTTAGAAGGGAGGGGTTGCCATAATCTCCAAGCATGGCAGGCGGCTTGATTGAAATTAGCAATGTAATTTGAAAAATAAATATTATTCCGCACATATTCATTACATGCTCAAAAATTTAAAAGTTAGGCATTTGTCATTTTCCATATAAACAGTGTCTGTAATGTTGTAACGGACAATATAAGAAATCTTATATAAAAGTTTTCGGTACGTAGTCCCTTACACCCTGTATATTCGTCAGTATTATAAGACACTTTTGTTATAAGGAGCAATTTAACAGATTTTTTTAAACTTAGCTCAGAATTATTGGTAAATGGTTATATTATAATCTTGGTGCCATGCCATACAAAATGAACTACTGTTCAGAAAATGTGAAAAATTCTTATACCTACTACTCTTCATCTTATCAAACAGAATATATATGTATATGCATGGCAATGTAAGAAGATTTAGCTTTATGAAGTATGGCTTACAACTATCAGTCTTTTTTATGATGATGGTGTATTCCGTCTCACCTGAACTGCATGTTGGAGCGGCGCGCGCGACTCACGCCGCGACCCGTGTGCGGCATGCGGCGCACGCCACCGTGCCGGATGCCACTGGGCTCATCGTGCACATACGTTAAGGATCATATTTTATAACTTCTAATATTTACGCAAATATTACACATTGACCCACCAGCTTGGGATCCCGTGATAAATATAGGTAAATGTTAATTGTCAACAGACGATATTTTCGTAAATCTTGGTGATATTACGAAAATTGCTGTGTGCTCGATTCATCAGGATCGTAAATAAAAAATAAATCCGTAAAATTAGTTTCATTTCCATTTTTATACATTCATGATCATGACTATGAATCGTCTGTAATTTATTTAATAATAATAATATCTTGGGACAATCCACACACGGTCATCCGATCCCAAACTAGGCAGAGCCTGTACTATGGAAACCAGACAACTGATACTAATACTTATATACTTTTTTTTTGTAAATACATACTTAAATAGATAAACAACACCCAGACACTTGGCGGGAATCGAACCCACGACCCATCGGTTAGCAGGCAGGGTGTCTGACCACTAGACCAACGAGCCCGTCAAAGCTAACATAGTTAAGCTCCAACATATCCTTCCATGTGCCCCCGCAAGTATTTTACGGCGCGGCCACGCAGTTCTATTAAACACAGCTTAGTAGAGGTCTCATTCTTTTTGCTAATCGCTGATACGATTTCGAAGAAAATACAGAAAGTATAAAAAAAACCGCCAAATGTTTGGACTTCACGACCTACGGAACTTAAATGCTATGGCCGCGCGGTTGACACGTGGAGAACTGCGCGGCCATGCATTTCTCTTAAATGCAGCTTAGTAGAGGTCACATTCTTTTTGCTAATCACTGATACGATTTCGAAAACAATGCAGAAAGTATAAAAAAAAACCCAAAGGTTTGGACTTCACGACCTACGGAACTTTAATGCTAAGGCCGAGCGGTCGACAATGGAGACCTGTGGGGGTTTTTTTATACTTTAAAAAAATAGTGGTAGAATAAATGTTGTTCAGCAATACACCTAATGTTATGAACCTCTAAGAAGTTATAAGTATTAAATTGACCTTGTATAATATACTTAGATTAATATCTACTATAAAAACTTTATACTAATTGAAAAGGATATCAAAAATGAAATGAGATCCCTGGGACCGGTCCTGTGTTCGAGGGTAAGGTGGCCAGCGAAGTCGTCAGTAACAAAGTTGGGTTCCCCGCCTGGCATTGAAGCGCACACTGGACATACCACCTGATAAACAAATAATTTACAATCAACAAATTAAATTTTAAATTTCTTACTTTCGTTTTTTTACATCTTATTAAATCCCTTTCATATTTACATTGCATGTATACAATATTTTTATAAAAGAGATTATGTTATTAAGGTGAATAAATTATATAATAATTTTATAAAGGTATCCGAGGTTCTGGCAGAACAGCAGTGTTGCAGGGCGAAATGTAATGTATCCAGAGAAATTACTGGGCTGGGCTCCAGAGAATTAATTAGAGATATGCAGCAGTGGAATGCTACTGGTCATGGGCAGCTGTTTTCCTTATGATCATGCGAAAATAATAATAATAATATCTGGGACAATCCACACAGTCATATGATCCCAAACTTGGCAAAGCCTGTATTATGGAAACCAGACAACTAATACTAATATGATAAGATGAAGATCATCACATTATTAAATAAGCACAATATTTGTATTTTTCTTGAACAAAGCCAGTATGATGAAAACAATCTCAATGTCATAACTATTTTGCTAAGTAGCTAATGAAATTTTTTCATAATATATATGTTGAGAAATAAATTGTTGTGGTGTTTTTAACATAGTTAAGAACTAACTGCATTACTCTATAAAAATAAAAATCATAACGGTTGTTAGTTTTATACTTGTCCAATTTGGCTTTATTTCATTTCAGACGTGATGATTAAATATCTAGAATGAAAAAAAAAAATATAATACTTACAGCCAGCGTAGTATCTGCATGTTCTGCTGTAACATGTTCCATTAGCGATGTGTCAGTGAATCCCATCCTGTTGCAGAATGGGCAAGTGTAAGCCTGAGGCTGTTCTAAAGTTAGTGCCTCTCCTCCGTAATATAGATCTGCAATTCAAAAATGTTTTTATTTTTACATCACACAACTTCAAATGTGTCATATTGGGATCAAAATATCTGATGGTAAAACACCGCTAAAATTTATGTGTGAGCGCATTATATGGGTGAGTTATTTTATTAGTTAGTATTAGTATGGCAGGCTGAATTCCGCAACTACACAATAAAGCATAACAAACAGCATGAAGTTCTCAGTCATAGTAAGCTCTTTTGCCAACCCCATTATAAGATTGTGCATGTGTATATTTGTGCTGTTGCTGATCAGGAAAAAATCCACACAGGCCGAGTCCTTACATAAATACATTGCAACATTCTTGCACAGATGCAATGACTGCATTGTGTGAGTGGCAATGATATTTTAAATCATAGATATAATATATCCCTATTATTACACTCTAAAAATTGTGACCCATGTAATTAAAATATAGTTAGTAAATAAATATAGTTAATGATAATTAGGATGTCATAACATTCTGTGCCTTTTCTAAATACATATGATGGCAACATTTTACTGACTTGATTTTCAAAGGCATGTGTCACATTCATTATGTTACCGATGCAGAACTAACTGCTACTTCATACAATGGATAAATGTTGTGTTTACTTTTCAACAGGTTAATGTACAGAATCCTTCCTGCTTGGCAACTACACTTTAATATTTCAAAATTGACACCAAATTGGAAAGTAAACACACATCTGAAATGATACCTACTGAATTAAATTCACTTTAATGGAAAACAGCTGACTCGCAGTAGGTGATACTAGTTCACATGAGGTCATTTAAAATGGTATGAAATGAAGCACATGGGTAATCATAACTTTACAGGATGACATTTAGGGTAAAATAATTGACACTATAATTTATGAAATCTGGTTTTAGCATAAAATGAATGGTGTTATTGTGGTTCTGCTGGAAGTGATTTCCTGTGAAATAAGCAGTGAATTTGTACTTGTATTACCCAAAGAGTTTCTTGCACCATCTAGTGTGTTTACATATATAAAATAAAATAATTGACACTACAATTTATTCAATCTCGTTTTAGCATAAAATGAATGTTGTTATTGTGGGTCTGCTGGAAGAGATTTCTTGTGAAATAACCAGTGCCTTTGAACTTGTATTACCCTAAGGTTTCTTGCACCATCTAGTGTGTTTACATATATCATAAATTATGTAAATAAATAAATATACACATATGATAGGTATTCCAAATGTCCATGTTTTTTTAAATAATAGTTACTAACACTATTAGTGCTAGTTAGTCAAAAGCGCAAAAACAAGAGAAATTGGTCTTACCAAAGTCACTTCTAGACAGAATGCACTGCATAGGATGTTCTGTAGTGTGTTGGTTTGTGGTAGCGCCCGACTCATAGCAGGCTGCGCACAAGTCATAGTCGATGCAAATCAAACACTTGTATCGTCGTCCTCTGAAGTTATTTTTCAAACAAGAATCACAGCTGACTCCTGAAAATAATATGTCAATACGTATAACACAACAAACGATTTCCAATATATTAATTCTAATGATAATTAGTCACATGATTTTAGCGTGTTAATCTTAAAACTATGCCATGATGATGATTACATTATTTTTTGCGATGAAATTCGCAGTGACAAAAGCATCGTACAAATTTTGATCATCATTACCCACCTTCATGGCGATTCATTTTCGCCCGAAAATGTCGTCGAAACAAACACTTCTTGGCACCAAGATTACCGGTACTTTATGAGGTATTTCTTTTACTAATCTAAAATAAGTAGCACAACATATATTACAATAAATACAAGATTGTTAACAAAAATTTCCAAGCAAACCTAACCCAACCAGGCCATAATGACGTCACATAAATGAATAAACCCATAGACATAGAGCATAGAGTCGATAACGTAGACAGAATATAACAAGACATCTAGCTAGCGCGCCGCCGATAAGGACGGAAAATACACTTAATCATTCGTACACATACTTAGAGGAGATACCACTGGAGATAGCATAATGCGCTAACCCCTCTGCCAAAGGAGTTGTTCCAGAAATGTATGGAGCCTGGGCCAACACCATGTACACTATATGTATATATAACTATTCACTATAGTAACCGTTTTGTAATGTTATCTTTTTTTAATATTGCTTCGTTTTATTGTACATTTAAGATATCTTGGTCAAGGAGAGCAACACCAAAGAGAATATAATACTACTATAGCAACACCCCACAATAATATGATGGATCGGAAATACGTAACTAAAATGTCATCTTGACAACTGACTATACCTGCCTTTGAGTATTAAACCAACCGGAGAGGCCACTGTCAGGCGTTCCCCTCTGTCAAAGTACGAGAGCACCGGTCATACCCGTTATATAAAACTAGTTGACCCGCGTTCCACGCCATTCAACAAATCCCGGTGCGCGCGGAACGACGTAAGCTAAAAATGCCGAATGCCAGCGCGTTTTCGTGTAAAAAAATATAAGACTTATCTAGTGTACCCAAGGATAACGTTACTTTCCATCTGTAAATATTATTTCGTTTATAAATTGTCAAATAATGCACTAAATTTGCAAAAAACTAAAAAATATTATTAATCAATAAGTGTTGCCACTAAATCGTACAAAAGCGTAACGAGCGTAATTTTAAAAGTTGAATGTACTGACATTAGTTTAAGACTTCTATTTCACGTAAATGATTGTTAATACCATTTATTTCTGTAGATGCATAATTAATTAATTAAAGATTACTGTTTGAAATTCAGTATCTTTACTTGAATTTTCTACATATTTTTTTACTAAACACTTTAAAAATTATCGATTCTATGAAACTGTATGTTTATGTTTGGGTGTACTTAATTATTATAAGATATTTACGGTCGTCACTTTTATTCCGAATACTTTCATTTATTTTTAAATACATTGGCCACACCGCAGCAAAGTTAGCGCTGGGACAGCTCATAATCAAATATCGATATCGACTATCAGTATGTTACTCTGACTATTTATTAATCAGATATCCAAAAGAGTTTGTGTAGTGTACCGCATGCCGTGTCACTTTTTAGCCGACTTCAAAAAAGGAGGAGGTTTTCAATTCGACTATACATATATATATTTACATTTACGTATGTTCGCGCATAACTCTGGCAATTATAGACCGATATGAAAAATTTTTTTTTGTACGGATAGGCCGATCCCCTGATCGGGTCCCATTAAAAACGATTGCGATTTACGAATAAGTAGGAAGTTCCTAAAAAAAACAAGAATGTCGCGTCAGAAAAATTTATAATAACGCCTCGTTATTTTATGCTTTTTAGATAATTTACTTTGAAGTCGGTTTTTATTTTTTGAAAAATAGTTTATTTAACACTTTTTAGTGACTTTTATTTTAGCAAAATAGGTATCAGCACTATCACGGAACTCAAACGTCTACGTTACAGTAACTTACTGGAAACAACATGGATGAGACTCGTCGTTTTTAAGAAAAAAATGGTCATAACTCTGGCAAATGTCTTTCTTTCACACTGAAAGTGCGCTGCCGGCCGCTGCCATCTTGGTGTGAATTGAGCCTAACTTCAAATATGAACCTATTTCGATTATTCTTTCTTTATTCGAGAAAGTTAACTACTATAATGATTCCATGCAAATTTCATTACGTCCTGATAAATTGTTCCTGAAGAAACATGAATGATGTAAAAAATGCAAATAAGTATACTCCGTAGGTGCGCTAACACCAATTTCAATAATATTAAAATTATTTTATGCATTTTAGTGTTATTGAAGTCGGTTCAATCTTTTTATATATTTTATAAAATGATCATAAATTCTTTGGAATACATCTATACTCCTGCTTTTTGTGGTGTATCTATACTGACATCCAATCCTCTAGATTTGTTAGGTCTCAATTTATCCTCCGACCTTAATTTCGGACGATCCATTGAGTCAAAAGTCAAAATCTCTGCTAAAAAACTTGGTATCTTGAATAAGGTGAGGCGGTATTTCACAAAGGAACAGCTGTTGAATCTTTACAAAGCTCAGGTTCGACCCTGCATGGAGTACTGTTCTCACCTGTGGGATGGCTCTGCCAAATATCAACTTGACTCTTTGGATTCGCTAGACAGACGCGCTCGCAGGATAATTGACGATAATGACCTAACAAATAAAAAACTGCAACAATTGGATCATCGTCACCTAGTTGCATGCTTATCGGTTTTTTACAGATTGTTCCACGGTGAATGCGCTCAAGCACTTTTTGACCTTGTACCACCATCCCCATGGGCGCTGGCAGCAGGGTGCAAGGGGGTGCACTTGCACCCCACTGTCACGGAAGAATATACATAGAAAAAATACATAAGTACGCTTTTGATTAGCGAAACATACTCAATCAAATACCCGCGTGTTTTGAATTTGACATTACATTTATTTACATCATATACATGTATAATTCTATAGTTTAAGTTAATAGTAAAATGTGTAGATGCAGATGCACCTCCCTGAAAGTAACTCTGGCGGCACTCATGACCATCCCCTTTCTTTTACCGGACTGCCAGGCGGCGGCAGGGTCTCCACCGCTTTAACGTTGACACTCCAACTTGCCGAACTAAGCGTTTCGCTTCTTCTTTCCTCATGCGCACGGTCAAGCTGTGGAATACCCTCCCGGACAACGTTTTCCCTGATAAATATAACTTGTGTGTTTTCAAGTCTAGATTGAACAGGCATCTTATGGGTTAGCGCGGTCCATCCTAGACCACATCTTATCTTCACTTACCATTATGTGAGATTGTGGTCAAGCGCAAGTAAACCTATCGCATCGCTGACGCATCGGCACATGAAAGGAGACACCCGGGCTCTCCAGTGGGATCTGCACCAGCATCCCGTTAGTACCTTGCCTTTGAGCCCGCCACCGGGGGATGCATTATAGCCCCCCTGGAACCAGACACGGTGTTCAAGGGGATAGGGTCCCCGCCGCCGCACAGTGGACGGAAAAACGAAGTTCCCTTTCATAGGATTATTTAAAAATGAAATATTTTATTTGATACTTTCAAGTATACAGTTTTGTCAAGTACATTAAAACATTGAATAAATGAGTAGTTACCGGTTTTTTTATCGAGTCTATACCATCAAAGAATGACTTTCTATATTTCAAATGTATGAAAATGGAATTAGTTTTCCTCATAACTTTTTTCTGTCTAGGATTGTAAAGCTGAAACTTTTAGGTATTGTTGCCGAGCCTATTAAAAAACCACTTGACATTTGACCTTGAACCCGAACTTCCCCGTTCAAAAGATATGAATCAATTAAAAATGCATATTTACTCAATGCATAATTAATGCATTTTATTTATATTTATTTATGATACTCTCTTTTTTTTGTGATTTGTTTAGATATTCTTTTTTATTTTAATATTTTTCCTGTATTTAATCATTTCCAATATTTTTTTATTTTAATAATCTAACTATTTATACTTTATAGAACACAAGCAAGCATATCGACAATGTTGTTTATACCTGTAATAGGTTCACTTATCAGAATTTATATTAACTGTGAACGTTGTAATGTTACTTAATCATAAGTGTACTGTTGGTATATAAATAAATAAAATAAAATATTTGGACGATGTTTTAACACGCGGTAAGTAATGTACTTCAAAAATAAGTTTTGTTTTTTTTTTTTACCCTTTATTGATCCCTGATAGACAACCAGGGCCGTCTTAAGTCTATTCGACGCCGGGGTGCGGGGCTCAGCCTGCGCCCTCGATTTCTTTTACACTGCAGCGTGGCACGCGACCGACGACACACTGCAGTATGAAAGGGGTCCTAGTCAACCAAGAAAACACAATCCACGTAATTTTGATAGTCAATTTCTTTATTTCTCTAAAATGCAAAACGAAAATTAAACTTTAATTATACAAATTAAACCCAATTATACAAATAAAAAAAGTTTTTAAAAAAATATTCAACCGCCTTCAAAAAGAATCTTCAAACAAAAATTAACAAACACTAAAAAACGAAAAAAATAATTAGAATTTTTAATTCCAAGGACGAAAATGCGTGACTTTTCTAACTTATCTTGGTACTTACTGAACTGAAGTCGGTGCCAAGCCAAAAGAATAAGAACGAATTATATTGAGATGATTGTAATGGCGAAAAACACCAGCAATCCAACTCTCGTTTATGTTGTTATTTAATTGCTTGTTAGTCAAAGTCAAAGTCAAAGTCAAAATATCTTTATTATGTATAGGCCCCACGGAGGCACTTACACAAAAATCATTTTTACAAACTACCACCGGATCGTAACGCGGCCGCTACTGAGAAGATCCGGCAAGAAACTCAGCGGGCTTGTCTGTTTTTGTCATTTTTTTTTTAAATAGTTTTACAAATTATACTTATGTCAGCCTTAAACTTCTAAGCTTGCATGAGTTGAGCAGTTCAAGCCCACGCAGCTTTATCCTCCAGGTAATCCGAGATTTTATAATAAGCCTTTTTTGACAAACGGCTTTTTATCAAAGGTTTAAATTTCTTTATTGGAAGATCTCGGATATCCTGTGGCAGTTTGTTATAAAAGCGTATACTTTGGCCCATAAACGATTTGCCTGTTCTGTGGAGACGCGTGGCATATACAACAAGATCGTGTTTGTTCCGGGTATTAATATTATGTGTATCACTATACTTTTTAAAAGAACTGATATTTTTTTTAACATAAACTAAATTTTCAAATACGTATTGTGACACAACCGTTAGAATATCTATCTCTTTGAATTTCTCTCTAAGTGAATCAATAGGAGCCAGATTGTAAATGGCTCTCACAGCTCTTTTCTGCAGGATAAAAATAGTATTAAGTTCTGCAGAAGATCCCCACAGTAATATGCCATATGACATAACACTGTGAAAATAGCTGAAATAAACAATCCTAGCGGTTTCAACATCAGTTAAACGTCTAATTTTCTTGACTGCATAAGCCGCAGAACTTAGCCTACCCGACAACTTCTTAATTTGTGGGCCCCACTGTAGTTTGGCGTCAATTGTTATACCTAAAAACACAGTCGACGCCTCAAGGTCCAACGCTGCTCCATTTATTTCTACATTGGTTGCCAGCTGTCTCACATTAGGAGTTACAAATTTCATACATTTAGTTTTGGTCTCATTAAGTTTTAAATTGTTAACATTGAACCAATGGACAACCATAGAAAGTACATTGTTCACTTCGTCATAATCATGGAGTTTACGCTTAACTTTAAATAGAAGAGATGTATCATCCGCGAACAATACAATATTAAGTTTGTCCCCCACGAAGTAGGGTAAGTCATTAATATATATTAAAAACAAAAATGGGCCTAATATTGAACCTTGAGGAACGCCCAGGGAGACCACGGAACCTGGAGATCTCTTACCGTTTACATCGACCTTCTGAATTCTATTATTCAAATATGAAGTCAGAAGGTCTAGAGCTTTATTCCTTAAACCATAGTGGCGTAATTTCCTGACCATCGTGTCGTGATCTACGCAGTCAAAAGCCTTGGATAAATCACAGAATATACCAAGAGCATCCCGTGATTCCTCCCAAGCCTCGTAGATATATTTCAATAATTCGACTCCCGCGTCTGTAGTTGAGCGATTCTTTCTAAAGCCGAACTGTCTATTGTGAAGAAGATTATTTTTATTAAAATGATCCAGTATTTGACATAGAATAAGCTTTTCAAAAATTTTACTCAAGGCTGGCAATACCGAAATTGGCCTGAAATTTGTAGGCTCAGCGGTGCTGCCAGACTTAAACAAAGGTATAACTTTACTGTGCTTCATGAGGTCAGGAAATACTCCACTCTTGACACAGTTATTAAATATCACTGCCAATTGAGGGGCAATTGTTTCAATTATAGACGCTATTGTTTGTACAGAAAGCCCCCATAAATCAGCTGTCTTTTTCTGATTAAGCTGTTTAAAAGTATTTATGATATCATTGGCAGTTACAAAACAGAATTGAAAAGATGTGCCACACTCTGGTACATTTTCTTTTAATAGGATTTCAGCGGAAGTGGACGAGGAATTTAGAGTTTTCGTTATATTAATAGGTATATCTGTAAAAAATCGTTCAAACTCTGTCGCTACATCTAAATCCGCCGTTACATCTGTATTATTAACATGTATACAAAAATCACTATTCCGTACTGATGACTTACCAGTCTCACTATTTATAATATTCCATGTCATCTTAATTTTGTTTTCAGAGTGTCTGATTTTACTTTTTAAATAATTAGCTTTAGCTATGGAACATACTCGTTTACGAGCCAGTATGCCTCGTCAGCATATACCTAGACCGTGGGACATTTGCCGCGCATCGGACACCGAGCTCATGACGTCACGGCTTCATGAGATGGCTTTCCCTTACCTAAGCTCGGTGGGAACAGACGCATAGACTTTAAGGATAGATACTAAGATTATATATATTTTAATAACTATTGTGGAAGATTAAATATACCACTTTATTAATTTAATCAAATATTTTATTGGAGTTCCTGTGTTCGGCGCCCCCAAACACGTAATTTGCTAAATATCTATTTATTGTATGTACATACATCAAACAAACTCAATTTTTCTTGCTTTTGAGTTGGCAAAGATTTTAATTAAATAATTTATTTTTATATCAATTTTGGATTCTATACTTATAATGATGTATTTTTCTAGCTAGGTATGAGTACTTTTAGGTATCGGTATTGTACCTATGTATTGTATTTTAATGTTAACCGACGAGTTCTCGAATGGAAACCACTGTCCACGAACGAACGAACGTACGTAGCTTCGGACGCCCCTCCAGCCCACCGCTGGACCGACGAACAGCTAGTCGGTAGGCGCCTAGGTATTAGTTGGATGAGGATGGTCGAGATCTGCATGCTACCTAACACTTAAAAAATAAAATTGACTTACCTTGATATTTTTTCTCTTATTTATGACGAAGAAATTCCATTTATTCCATGAATTTCCATGCACTTACAATTACAACTTACACTATGGTTACACTATACATATAAATTAATGAATTTCTCCACTAGATCTTCCGTGCTAATTCGGCGGTCGTCGCAAATGAAATGAGCTAACGAATTTAATTACTTAAAAAGAAGAAATCAGATCAATCACTGACCGACACTTGCATAGGCGCTGCGCGCCGCGCTGTATATTCAAATAAACTTACACCTAATTGTAGTGATTTTTTAGAGATCATTTCTCTTTAAGTGCGAGTGCCCGGACGGCTATGTCAAAGGACGCAATTACTCGCCTATGACAGACGCACAGGTGCCGCGCCGCGCACCCATTTCAAATGAATTTACGACTTACACTTTATTGACTTAGAGATCATTTTACTTCAAGTGCGGGCGACCGGGCGGCAATGTGTCAAAGGTTATATACACTCTCTTTGGATAAGAGATTTTGCCGCGCGCGTCTTGTATGAAATAAAATTGTTATTTGTGTACTAATAAGAGTCATTTTAGCTTGCACACCATGAGCGGTGTGACAAGCGCCGAAAGCGTAATACAAGTAAAAACTAATACCTAACCTGTGGTAAAACAATGATTTTTGTTGATGACAATTTTTTTTAAATATTTTATTTTGCGCATACGTATTCGTCGTAACAAATATATGAATCTGTGCAATGGCGTTAAGTTCAATGAAATATCTAAATATTCAGCGCTCGGCAAGCGCCCCCGGGCGCCCTGTGCCCGGGTGCACCGCACCCCTTGCACCCCCTGGTAAAGACGGCCCTGTAGACAACAAACCTATATGACTAACGATCTTGACGAAAAGCGTACATATTCATAACGTATGCACAACACAACAAATAATGCGATATGAATGACTGATATTTTATATTTGCAACAATATAGGTAGCTAACACAAGTTCTTAAAATACATGGGTTTCACGTAAATATTTGTACGGCTGAAATGCCGAATATAGTGATCTGGCATTTCAGCCGTAAAATTATTAAAAAAAAAAAACCGGTAACTACTAATTTATTCAATGTTTTAATGTACTCGACAAAACTGTATACTTGAAACTATCAAATAAAATATTTATTTTTAAAAAATCCTATGAAAGGGAACTTCGTTTTTCCGTCCATAGTGCGCCGTCCTCCTCGGAGTCACTGCCATACTTAATGGATGTCCTAGGGCCCACGCCCCGTACGTCCAGCGACTCCGAAGGTAACGACTACTGTCTACAACAACCGAGACCGAAGCACAGGGAAGCTCAGTTCAAATGTTCAAGAAAATCCAGACGACTGCTATCTATGTATTGGCCTTACTTGACATTGCTTAACCAACGCTAGCTTATGTCAAAAATACAACATAATTAGCAAAATGTTTTTCCCTTTTTGGCCGTTAATATTTTATCATAGGAATGAGTAAAGATATTTATTTCTTTTTATTGCACAAAGTTGTTTATAGGCAGACTTTTCATAATATAAGAGTAAGAATGCAGCTTAGGTATTTCTTGAAGTTTCAGACTTAACCATACTGACTTACCCTAATTAATCGGATTTTGACGACAACCCAAGGTTCTTTTCCTATGATCCTAAATTTAAAAATACCTTACACCTATTTAACTTTCACCAAAAATATTATCGGAACTCATCGACAATAAAATATCGATAGTGTCATGCACTATCCTCGTTTACTTAAAATTGACGTCATCTCGTGTACAGACAGTGTTGTAACTGTGTGTAAATTTACTTGTGTGCGTATAGATTATGTTAGTGTTTGATAATATTGTCGTGTGCCTGCGTAGCGACGTGGCGAAGAATGCATTAGTAGTAGATAGTATTTGTGTGAGTTACCTCGTCCCCCGCGCAGAAAGTGACAGACTTTTTCTCATAGCGAATAGTGCGCGTGTCGTCTCCTTTTGGTTTAATACTCAAAGATACCTGCGATTGAACTTGTTGCGGATTCCAATCCAAATCACAGACGATAATCAATACAATAAACCCCGGGTCAAGAAATAAACAGTCAATGAATGTCCGCAAACATAAATAATCACTAAAAACTCCGAAATACATTATGTACTCCACGCGTAAATAATCTATTACGAAATGTCAACTATAGCATTAACTGTCAAGTAGTAAACCAACGTCAAACGCAACTGTCATGGCTGCCCTAAAAACAGGGTGGACATACTAAATAACTGCAAAAGTAAGCATTTTTGTACAATTGTACTCTGCTTCAAATTAATTTATAAATATTTTTATGAAACTCTCCTATGTTTTTCCTATTTTTCCATGTAGTGTACATAGTGTTGGCCCAAAATGGAACATCTCCTTTTGTTCATATGTTCGTTCAGGTCAATCTTTATTTGTGTGCGTATCTTTTTGAATGTGTTGCGAGTTTATTATAGTATTGGTTTGCGTGAAATTGTATCTGTGTGTGTTTACTTCGCCTCCCGAACCCCGCAAAAGTGCCACGAAAAATTTGTTCGGTGAATCGACGCGATACTAGCTCCATTCTAATTACTCTGACTACACATAACACACGTTATGTTATGGATATTTATTCAAATGCGCCTATTACTCTGTGCCTATTATGTAGTTTAAACGATATTTCTTAATGCAATTCAATTTAAAACCCCAAAGCTATGTCGTGAACTAGAAAATTTCATGAGTACTCGAAGAAAACGCACCGGCGGGCGGTGCGCCAGATACTGAACACACGCTGAGGGACAAAAAATCATATGCTCTGTTTCTTTCTATCACATATAATATATTTAAATGCATTCTTTTCTTGCGCAAATGAGATAGAAAGTGCCAGCTCTCTATTGATTTATTTCTCTAAGGTCGATAAAGTAAATATTTTAATTTATATTATGTATCTCTGAAACTTAGAGGAAGGAATCTCTGAAATGATCATGGGAATCAAGGAGAGAATGATGGATATTTTAATTCTCATTCGCTCAAGAAAGGAATGCATTTATTTATGTAACATGTGATAGAAAGAAACAGATCATGTCATGTTTTGTCCTTCACATGAGTATATCGATGTTCACATGGATCTAGGATATAGAAGATCGACATAGTCCGTTAAAAAATGAAACCAAAAAAAAACCTATGTGTGAGTGAATTGTTTATGTGTAAAGGAATAAAAGTGTTGTAAAAAATACTACGTACGTAATCGATATCGATGTATTTTGTGTCATTATTATTGTGTCAAGATTATCTGTATAACGTAAAATTGAGGTTTTTGATTTAAAACTAGGTACTAATTGCAAATTTCATGATGGTAAATTGACAAAAGTGGTAAAACAGTAGTTCTAAATAAAAACTGTAGCTTCTTTTTGCTTAAAACATCGTAAATCAGATCATGAAAATAAGTTATCGTTCCGAATGTTAAAATAACTCAAATCAGCATGCATTTTATACAATAATTAATAAAGGAGCTTTCCTTATGAGATTCTTAGTATTTTTAGATCAACCCTAGAGCCTTAGTATTTTTAGAGTATTACGATTAACTAAATAATATAAACTTGAACTAGAAGTATGCAATATTTCTAAGTAGTTTAAAACCAAAGTATTTGGCGGGTATGTTGGTCTAACATTTCATCATCCTGGCTGGCTACCCAATAGGTCATTGGTTCGATTTCCACAAAGTGTCTGGGTGTTATTTATCTATTTATGTTTGTGTTTACAAATAAAAGTATATGAATATCAGTAATAGTTGTCTCGTTTCCATAGTACAGGCTCTGCCTTATTTGGGATCAGATGAACATGTGTGGATCTTCTCAGGTTATTATTATGAAGTCAAATATATTTTATGTATTTCAGCTGCATAATAACGACAGTAAGTATATAGAACACGTTTTATCTGGTAACATCTTAATGTTATGTATACCACATGAACACGAAATAAATGATTTGTGTGAAGGATCGAATAAGAAATGTTAAATCACCAGAGAATCAAACTTGCCTACGTAGATCAACGGATTACCAGACTGAAATGGCAGTAGGCTGGTCATATTTGCTGTAGAACTGATGATCGTTGCGAAATTATTTAGAAAAATGTGTCTTACATTTATTAGATTGATATTATTAGATTGAAAATAGCCTACAATGTTATAAGTACATTTGCATGCTGAATAAAGTAAGCGAAACATGTCGAACTAAACCTGTAACGTACCACCTGTAATACGATGTTTCTAGCAAATAAATATATTCTTATATTCTTAAAGAGTGGTTTTGGAGTAGACACCACTAACCGGAAAACGCAGTGTAGGAGGCTCTATGTTTCTAGGTTCTGATTTTATTTTCTGACTAACTAAATACCTGGTAATGGCGTATGGGTAAAGTAAGTAAATTTTATTAATCATAATTATAGGTTTACAGGGTATAGCTAGCGGTAAAATATCTTTATTTACGTAATAACAAGTCATCGTCGAGTGGTCGTCTTTGGAATGCTTTACCGCAAAATATAAGAAGAGCTCAAAGTTTAAATGTGTTCAAATCTCAGGTTACTTCTCACTATCTTTCCTTGCAGTAAACTTCTCCTATTTCTGTTTTTTTATCATCATAATACGTTTAGTAGGTATGTATATTTATCATTTCTATATTATGTTATAGATATATATATGTATTGTTATATATATATATATGTACATATGTATGACACACCTACCCTTACATATTCGGTCCTGTACCCCAAGGTTGTCTGGAAGAGATCGCTTTAGCGATAAGACCGCCTTAAATTGTCACACTGCAATTTTACTTTTCCTTTCTAAGTTGTATCTTCTTTTCTGGTGTACAATAAAGAATATTTGTATTGTATTAATAGTAATATTTGTTTGTATTGTATTGTATAATCTCTTTTGTCATTGGAACTGTTAATAAACATAATTTATTTATTGTTATCGTTTCCTAAAGGTATTGGTATTAACATATTTTTTTCAGTGTCATAAATAAGTACAAGTAAAATAAGTTTAGTGTAGTGGTGACAACAGAATCGGCACCATTGTGGCACACTTTGTATAAAACATTTTGCCTCAAAATGTCTATCACAAACAGAAATCAAAAGCTTTATCACAGATTCTTTATCACACAAAATATTGTTGGGATTCTGTCCATCCTCTGATTCGTCTTTAATCCACATCTATTTTTGTCTCAAAAAATTATTTTGATGATCTGAAAGAATATATTTGATTTATTATTATCATATTGATTATTATTATCATATCAATTTACATCAAGAATATAGAGACAGCAAAATATTTTTAGACTAAACTAAAACAAAAAGACGTAGAATTTATATTTATGCCACGATTAGAATCTATTTACTTTAATATCGATATTGATACTCATGACAACAGGTTTTTTTCAAGCCCTATTGTAAACAAATCGTTTTACATTTTACACAAAATATCCCGGAAAAAAGCGCGGGAAACGTTGAAAAGTGCAGGCGCGTTTTTTAAACAGAATTTTTAAAATTAATTTTATTCTTGTAATATAGATCAGTTAGGTATTGTATAATAGTATTTAATCATTTAGTATATATGTTATAATATAATTAGTGTGTATATATCTTCAGTTTAGTGGTAAGTTTTATTTCTTTTATTTATTGTCCCTTTCCATGGAGCCTCCTGACCCGGGGGGCACGGCCCCCCCGGCGTCATGCTTTATCACCATTTCAAATGAATCAGAGATGGATACTGATTGTTCAACTCGTAGCCGTGACATTTCTTCTCGAAAATTAAAACGCAGTCGGTTAAATAAAATCTGCAAGCATTGCAACAAAAAGAAAAGGAAAAGTACCAGTTCTGAAATTACAAATAGTTCTGATTGTATTTGCATTGACCAGGAATTAAATAAAAACACTACTGTTAGTGAACAACCAGTTGTCTATAGCACTACTTTGCCTTCTGAGACTTCACGGGGAACTATTAATACTTCCCTGAAAGCCTCAGAGATACCTACCATTCCGCCACCAGTATCCTCAGAGTCCACGTTCAATGTTGGCAGAAGTTCATATGAAAGTACAGATCTCGCTCCATATGTTGTTCACGTGATTAAGACATTGATGCCCGAAAATACCAGCTTTCACCCGGTTTCATTTGGTAAATTATTAAAAAAATATAATTTTTCAAATATAGTTAATGGGAGTGTTAAAAAAATCGGTAGAAATAAAATAACATTATCTTTTTCACATTTTATTGACGCCAACAGTTTTATTTCTGATTCGCGCCTAGCCTCAGACAATCTTAAAGCTTTCATTCCTACATCAAATGTTACACGCATGGGTCTCGTTCGTGGTGTCCCAACGGACATGTCTGATGATGAAATTGTTTCCAACATTTCTCTTCCAGTCGGTTGTGGTAAAATTGTAAAAACTAGGCGTCTTAACTACAAAGTTCCGGTTACAGGAGACATACCAAAATGGAATCCATCTCAAACTGTTGTGCTCACCTTTGATGGACAGGTCTTACCCAAAAAAGTATACTTGTGCTACACTGCATTGCCTGTAGACTTATATATTTATCCTACTATACAATGCTACAAATGCTGTAGATACGGTCATACACAGTCAAAATGTAGGTCGCGACCTCGGTGTTACAAGTGTGGTCAAGAACACACAGGATCCTCTTGTAACATTGATGACGAGGATGCTGTTTGTTGTATATGTTCAGGCTATCACTCTGCAATAAATAAAATATGTCCCGAATATAATAGACAGTTAAACATTAAGAAATCAATGGCGCACAGTTGCATTTCTTACGTGGAGGCATCGAAACTTCATGCCTCAGTCCAAAGACCATATTCGGATACTTTAAAAACTAGGTCAGACGTTAATAATTCTAATTCTTCTCCAAGTCAGCTACCATCTAGTAGTGTGTCATATAAAAAAAACAGTATTTCTTAAACCTCGTCCGCCTCCTAAAGTTTCTAAAGGGTATGATAGGGCTTCACATAACGAGCTAGTGAAAGATTATAGTGATTTACCATCGTCTTCTAATGGCCAAGCTATAAGCAGTAAAGAAAAGGATAATTCGCAAGTGTCAGTTGCAGATATTATTGCAGCTTTGATACAGCTGCTTTCTGGTAATAAACATAATTTGAACATTGATTTACCGTCCAGCGTTGCCCCAATATTAGAAATTTTTCAAAAAATCATATCGCTCAATAATGGACCAGAACGCCAAAATAATTCAATGGAATAGTAGAAGTATTATAAATAAAAAGAATGATTTGATTGATATGATAAATCAATTTCAACCATTTGTGGTCTGTCTCTCTGAGACATGGCTTAGACCGGGTATCTTATTTAAGATTCCTGGCTATACATGTGTCAGAGAGGATAGACCTGATGGGTATGGTGGAGTCGCCATACTTGTAAATAATTCATATACTTTTTCTATTGTTAATGTACCATCACACAGTGACAATTTTTCTATTGTTGCGGTTAATGTAAATAATGTAAATATAGTTTCCATTTATATGCCTCATCCTTCTTCTATTACTTTTTCAGAGCTTGATCAACTTATGCTTTCTTTTCCTCATCCAACATTAGTGCTGGGAGATTTTAACTCACATCACATATCTTGGGGTTGTTCTGCGACAAATTATAATGGGGAACAAATGTTGGAACTAATTGACAAACATAATTTATGTATATTGAATACTGGTCTACCTACCCGTCTTACACATCCCACTGAAGGCCTAAGTGCAATAGATCTCTCTTTGTGCTCGCCTTCTCTTGCCTCCTCTTTGACATGGTACCCATTATCTTCATCTCATGGCAGTGATCATTTCCCGTTAATTATCTCTTTTCCCTTTACATGTCGCCCGGTTCCTCAACATAGCCCACGGTTAAAATATAATCTATGTAATGCAGATTGGGATACATTCAAACAGTTAGTTGAACAGAAGGTCGCTTCACTACCAGAAATCACTCAAGGAAATGAGATAGATTGCTCTAATGCTCTTGTTCATGCCATAGTAGAGATTGCAAATTCCGTATTTCCGATTAGAAATGGTGCATCTGGTAAAATACCATCTCCGCCTTGGTGGGACCATGAATGTACACTAGCTGTCAAAGAGAGAAGGGAGGCAGAAAAACGTTATCGAAGCTGTATGACATCTGAAAATTTTGAGTTATATTCTCAAGTTGCCCGTAAGACTCGAAAATTATTACGAAAAAAAAAATTTAACGGTTGGAGACAATTTTGCGCTTCAATTTCTCCCAACATAAAGGTTTCGCTTGTATGGAAGCATATTAAAAGATTTAGATCTGCCTTTAAAGAACCATTTAAATCTTTACCGCGTGAGTTAGCTGTAAGCTTTATGGACCACTTAGCGCCTCCATCAGTTCCTGATGCTAATGCTATCTGCCCTCTTGTTTTTCCTACTTCCATTTCTAAGACAGCTCTTAATTCGCCATTTACACTACATGAGATGAAGGGTGTATTATTTTCCGTGAAAGATTCTGCTCCAGGTGAAGATGGTGTGCCATATTCTTTCTTGTCGAATTTAAGTGATAATATGCTGTCCTATTTTCTTGACCTCATAAACTCAATTATGTATTCTGGTAACATTCCTGATTCTTGGAAAACACAATCCATTATTCCAATATTAAAGCCTACTAAACCTTCTCACGAAGCTACCTCCTATAGGCCAATTGCATTATCTTCAGTTTTTGCCAAACTATCTGAACATTTAGTGAAAAATCGTCTTGAGTGGTTCATAGAAAGTAACCAATTGTTAGCTAAGACTCAATATGGATTTAGAAAGGGTAAAAGTACTTATGATAGTCTAGGTATCTTTATAACCGATATTCGTATTTCCTTTTCTAATAATGAATCTGTGCTTGCTGCCTTCCTTGATATAAGCTCTGCATATGATAATGTGTTACTTTCAGTCCTGAAAAAGAAATTAATAACATTAGGGGTACCCATATTACTAACAAATTTTATTGTTAATATGTTATCTGAAAGGATTATTAGTTTATCTCTGGATGATAACACTAAGCTAACACGTTTAGTCTGGAAGGGCTTGCCACAAGGATCTGTACTTAGTCCAATATTGTATAACATCTACACTTATGATCTAGAGGCTACCCTTGGTAGTTCAGTAAAGGTATTGCAGTATGCAGATGATTTATTAATATATACTCAAGACAAATCATATAAGAAAGCTAGCAAAAAATTATCTCTGCATCTTAAATTTCTAAAAGTATGGCTTGATGACAATGGTCTCGAGCTTTCAGTTCCTAAGTGTGCCGTTGTTCCTTTCAGTAGAAAACGGTCCCCTCCCCCTTTTACAGTTATATATGATAATACTCCTATTCCCATAAAATCACAAATTATATTTTTGGGTGTTATCTTAGATTCTGGACTTACTGGTTTGCCACATTGTGATTATGTTGCAGCGAAATGTGAGAAAAGGTTGAATATCCTCAGGTGTGTTTCAGGAGTCTGGTGGGGTGCTCACCCTGCTTCTCTTATATTATTATATAATGCTTTAATAAGAAGTGTGTTGGATTATGGCACCTTTTTCTTGGAGCCTAGTAGTGTGTCAGGTTTAAAAAAACTAGATGATGTTCAAATTAAAGCTTTAAGAATTGTTACAGGCACCATGAAATCTAGTCCCAAAAATGCATTACAAGTAGAGTGTCAAGAACCTCCACTAACACTAAGACGTCAACTCCTTTCAAACAGATTTATTTTTAGATGTGCCCAATTCTCCAATCATCCTTTAGTAATGAATTTACAACTTCTGTCAAGTCTTATTGTATCATCTACATACTGGACTAATAAAAAAGTACCTTGTTTAATTAACAGTTTCCATAAATTACAATCCATTTCTGCTCCTCTACATCAGCACCAAACACTTAGTATATTCCATAATAATTACAGTTCTTTAGTTTTCCCTATAGTAATACATCTTAATATAGGTTTAAGTAAAAAAGATCACCAACATGATTCCTCTTTTGATTGCATTATTGATTCTGGATGGTCTGATTGGCATCACATATTTACCGATGCCTCCAAACATTCTCCCACTGGCAGTGTTGGTATCGGAGTTTACCATTCTCAATACAATATTGTCCAAAAAGTAAAACTTCCACCAGAGTCTTCTGTTTTTACCGGTGAATGTCTTGGTGTTCTGAAAGCTGTTGAGTATATATTAATAGCCAAACTTGGTAAAACTATTATTTTTACAGACTGTAAAAGCGCTCTTCAGTCATTAAACAATAATCCATTCAGTAGTCGATTAAATCCTGTAATTTATGAAATTCGCAACCTATTATATCAATGTTCACAAAAAGAGTTGTCTGTAGCCTTTGCATGGATACCTAGCCACTGCGGAATTTCTGGTAACATAAGGGTGGACTCCGTGGCAAATGATGCAGTACAATCTGGAGATATGCTCCCATACAAAAATTACAGTATTGATTTGATCTCAAACTCATCTTATTTAAGAGATACTTGGGAAGACCATTGGGAAAATAACAATACTAGTGTTGGCAGATTTTACCGAGCGATACAGCCAAAAATTGAATTTTCCAGACCATGGTTTGTGAAGATGGGACTTAGCAAGCATGCTACAACAGTTTTAATTAGAATGAGACTTGGTCATACTTGTGCTCCAGCGCATCTTGCTAGGTTCAACATCATAGACTCACCCGCTTGCAGTTGTGGTTTTGATCCTGGTGATCTGAATCACATATTCTTTGCCTGCCCACTTTACGATCGCTCCATCTTATTATCTAATCTTCTCACATTTGGTGTACCTTTCCCTCTTTCCATTCGTAGTTTATTATATGCAAAAGATGTTAATGTATATAAAGCATTGGCATCTTTCATTATTCTTAATGATATTAAATTGTAATTTTATATTTTAATTAGTCGTGTGTAGTTCACGAATGAATCCTTCAATTGGACTACTTCAGTTGGTTTACTTCCTTCATTCTCTAGTTCAGTTACAATTCATCTACTTCATAGTTCAGTTGTTTAGTCCACCGGGCGCGAACGATCCGATCCGAAACACGAACGATACGCAGTGCGGATATATAATGCTGTCTCGCTCTGTTGTAGGTACTGAAGTGATTTTTCTACTTCACTCAAACATTGACTCGGTTATGTAATACAATCGTTCGAGATATTAGGTGTGCTCTTACTTTAGCTGTACATTGCTTGTTATTTAGAAAAGCTGATATTGAACTACCAAGCAAAATGGCAATGTACAGTTTATAAACACATTTGCACGAGCTTGAATATAAAATGTAGCAATCATAAAAGCGCATTGTTTTCATTCGTATTTATGAAAACTGTAAAGTTTTTAAAGTATTTTGAGCTTTATGACATGATGTTACGAGAGTACGGGACACTTTAGTATAATTGTTACAGTTTACTGTTCATCTGAAATGTGTTGTGTGCATTGAGTTATAATGTACCAATTGTGCACGATTACGTTTCCAAATGGCTTAATTATTTACTTTACAAAAACAGAAAATTAACGGAAGTTATATACTCATGTCTCAACTCATGCGATATTCTGGATAAAAAGTGTACTGATAATTAATATATCAAACATTTCAATATCTCTCATTGAACTAAGAACGAAAACCGAGCAACAGACTAAATCATTTCTGTTGAGCTACTGGACTAGACTGAACTATTGAACTAAAAGATAGATATACTTCACAGTAGTGAAAAGATATGTATAAATCTTTTCATTCAAGTGACACATTCTGCGCAAGGCTAATTTTAATTTAACGTCTCTTATGTTTGTACCTATTGTAATTTATTTATTTTACGTCAGCTGTCATTATTATTGACACTGACACTTCACTTCTTCCTACAACATCATTACAACATACTATATATTTTCAAATATCTCTGTAAGCTCTGTACGTAGGTAGATGTATTTTATTTTTATGTGCACATACGTAACTGATTTTTATTTTCTAAATTTCGTATTCCACATACTATTGATACAATTCACGTTTCCTCGTTTTTTTTGGCTGAATGCGCGCACACAGCGCAGTGCCATAAAAAAAAAAAAAAAAAAAAAAAAAAAAAAATCCGCTATTCTTCATATAGCAGTAATAAATTGTGATCAGTATAAAGAAATACATGTATTCTTTAATCTGACTAACTGATCACAATTTATTATTAGGATTTTCAACCACATTTTCAACCAAAACCATAAAAATATAGCAAGTAAAAATGCAGTCAGAAATAGTAATAAATTACCTGTGAAATGTTTATTTATTCGTTTCATTACTATTTGTGACATCACATGCACTTATTGCACAAGCCACCATAATGGAACAATTATATCTTTTATTTTAAATTAGAGATAGTGCTAAAGTCATAGAGTTATATATTAAGAATAGAGTACGCGTTAGTCTATGGTTCCTTTAAACAAAGCGTAGGCAGATTTTCTTCTACGAGGCATGCAAATCGAACTATTTAAAGTTATATTATAAAAGTTATATTGATATGTAAGTGATAAGTAGTGATGAGTTTGATCTGTCATAAGCGCATGTATCGATAAATACAGCTGATGGTATGGTACCTACTGTCGTTTACCTGATATTTATGTATTTTGATGTTCTTACCCGTGCCTACGAGTTCTTACTTGAGTTAAGCATTCTATAGTACTTGTACTGATTTTTGTTCTGTGGCTAAAGTAATTGAAATACAAAATATGAACTGATAAAATAACTGAAAGCTTTGAGTATTAAACCAACCGGAGAGGCCACTGTCAGGCGTTCCCCTCGGTCAAAGTACGAGAGCACCGGTCATACCCGTTATATAAAACTAGTTGACCCGCGTTCCACGCCATTCAATAAATCCCGGTGCGCGCGGAACGACGTAAGCTAAAAATGCCGAATGCCAGCGCGTTTTCGTGTAAAAAAATATAAGACTTATCTAGTGTACCCAAGGATAACGTTACTTTCCATCTGTAAATATTATTTCGTTTATAAATTGTCAAATAATGCACTAAATTTGCAAAAAACTAAAAAATATTATTAATCAATAAGTGTTGCCACTAAATCGTACAAAAGCGTAACGAGCGTAATTTTAAAAGTTGAATGTACTGACATTAGTTTAAGACTTCTATTTCACGTAAATGATTGTTAATACCATTTATTTCTGTAGATGCATAATTAATTAATTAAAGATTACTGTTTGAAATTCAGTATCTTTACTTGAATTTTCTACATATTTTTTTACTAAACACTTTAAAAATTATCGATTCTATGAAACTGTATGTTTATGTTTGGGTGTACTTAATTATTATAAGATATTTACGGTCGTCACTTTTATTCCGAATACTTTTATTTATTTTTAAATACATTGGCCACACCGCAGCAAAGTTAGCGCTGGGACAGCTCATAATCAAATATCGATATCGACTATCAGTATGTTATTCTGAATATTTATTAATCAGATATCCAAAAGAGTTTGTGTAGTGTACCGTATGCCGTGTCACTTTTTAGCCGACTTCAAAAAAGGAGGAGGTTTTCAATTCGACTATATATATATTTACATTTACGTATGTTCGCGCATAACTGGCAATTATAGACCGATATGAAAAAAATTTTTTTGTACGGATAGGCCGATCCCCTGATCGGGTACCATTAAAAATGATTGCGATTTACGAATAAGTAGGTAGTTCCTAAAAAAAACAAGAATGTCGCGTCAGATAAATTTATATTAACGCCTTAAGGATGAGACTCGTCGTTTTTAAGGAAAAAATGGTCATAACTCTGGCAAATGTCTTTCTTTCACACTGAAAGTGCGCTGCCGGCCGCTGCCATCTTGGTGAATTGAGCCTAACTTCAAATATGAACCTATTTCGATTATTCTTTCTTTATTCGAGAAAGTTAACTACTATAATGATTCCATGCAAATTTCGTTACGTCCTGATAAATTGTTCCTGAAGAAACATGAATGATGTAAAAAAAATGCAAATAAGTATACTCCGTAGGTACGCTAACACCAATTTCAATAATATTAAAATTATTTAAGCATTTTAGTGTTATTGAAGTCGGTTCAATCTTTTTATATATTTTATAAAATGATCATAAATTCTTTGGAATACATCTATACTCCTGCTTTTTGTGGTGTATCTATACTGACATCCAATCCTCTAGATTTGTTAGGTCTCAATTTATCCTCCGACCTTAATTTCGGACGATCCATTGAGTCAAAAGTCAAAATCTCTGCTAAAAAACTTGGTATCTTGAATAAGGTGAGGCGGTATTTCACAAGAATCTTTACAAAGCTCAGGTTCGACCCTGCATGGAGTACTGTTCTCACCTGTGGGATGGCTCTGCCAAATATCAACTTGACTCTTTGGATTCGCTAGACAGACGCGCTCGCAGGATAATTGACGATAATGACCTAACAAATGAAAAACTGCAACAATTGGATCATCGTCACCTAGTTGCATGCTTATCGGTTTTTTACAGATTGTTCCACGGTGAATGCGCTCAAGCACTTTTTGACCTTGTACCACCATCCCCATGGGCGCTGGCAGCAGGGTGCAAGGGGGTGCACCCCCCACGAAAGAATATACATAGAAAAAATACATAAGTATGCTTTTGATTAGCGAAACATACTTAATCAAATACCCGCGTGTTTTGAATTTGACATTACATTTATTTACATCAAATACATGTATAATTCTATAGTTTAAGTTAATAGTAAAATGTGTAGATGCCGATGCACCCCCTTGAAAGTAACTCTGGCGGCGCTCATGACCATCCCCTTTCTTTTACCGGACTACCAGGCGGTGGCAGGGTCTCCACCGCTTTAACGTTGACACTCCAACTTGCCGCACTAAGCGTTTCGCATCTTCTTTCCTCATGCGCACGGCCAAGCTGTGGAATACCCTCCCGGACAACGTTTTCCCTGATAAATATAACTTGGGTGTATTCAAGTCTAGATTGAATAGGCATCTTATGGGTAAGCGCGTTCCATTCTAGACCACATCTTCACTTACCATCATGTGAGATTGTGGTCAAGCGCAAGTAAACCTATCGCATCGCTGTCGCATCGACACATGAAAGGGGACACCCGGGCTCTCCAGTGGGATCTGCACCAGCAGCCCGTCAGTACCTTGCCTTTGAGCCCGCCACCGGGGGATGCATTATAGCCCCCCTGGAACCAGACACGGTGCTCACGGGGATAGGGTCTCCGCCGCCGTCCTCCTCGGAGTCACCGCCGTACTCAATGGATGTCCTAGGGCCCACGCCCCGAACGTCCAGCGACTTCGAAGAAAACGACTACTGTCTTCAACAACCGAGACCGAAGCACAGGGAAGCTCAGTTCAAATGTTCAAGAAAATCCAGACGATGGGTTTTTATGTATTGGCCTCACTTGTCATTGCTTAACCAACGCTAGATTATGTCAAATACAACATATTTAGCAAAATATTTTTCCCTTTTTGGCCGTTAAAATTTTATCATAGGAATGAGTAAAGATATTTATTTATTTTTAATGCACAAAGTTGTCTATAGGCAGACTTTTCATAATACACTCCTTTGCAAAGAAACGGGCACCTTACAGTCATTAGCTTTTCTATGGATAATATTAATATTTTTAGTATTTCATTAGCTTAGATGACTAGAAATTTATTATTATCAATGAGAATATAGGTTTTGACCTTAGAGGAAGGATCTATATAGAGTACGCGTTTGTCTATAGCCCCATTAAACAAAGCGTAGGCAGATTTTCCTCTACGAGGCCGGTAAATTGAACTATTAGTATGTATTTTATTAGTATGTATTTACAAAAAAAAAGTATATAAGTATTAGTATCAGTTGTCTGGTTTCCATAGTACAGGCTCTGCCTAGTTTGGGATTGGATGACCGTGTGTGGAATGTCCCAAGATATTATTATTACATTATTATTATTTAAAGTTATATTACAAGAGTTATATTGATATTTATGTGATAAGTAGTAATAGGTTTGATCTGTCACAAGCGCAAATGTCGATAAATACAGCTGACGGTATAGTACCTTTTGTCGTGTACCTGATATGTATGTATTTGTATGTTCTTACCTGTGCCTACGGTTCTTACTTGCATTTAAGCATTCTATAGTACTTGTACTGATTTTTGTTCTGTGGTTTTGACACTTAAATCATGAAATCAGTGTTTCAGTAAATGAAAACAGTGAGCCGTATTAAAATGAAATTTTTTATGGGTATAGTGAAATTAAGACTAAGAGATTTTTATGGAATTTTAATAAAAAAAGATTAAATACTAAAATTTAATAATGAGTGTGACCTCCTCTTGCAGCAATTATGGCATGTAATCTTCTTGGCATGCTTTCCACTAGACTTTTGATGGTGTCCTGTGAAATGTGTTCCCACTCAGCCGAGATCACACGTTTCAGCTCCCTGATGTTTTGTGGAGGTGGTTAGACAGATCGTACTCGCCTTTTTAGGAGGTCCCAGACGTTCTCAATGGGGTTAAGATCGGGACGCCCCGCTGGCCAATCCAAACGACGAATACCGACCTCTTGCATTTAAGTATCTACAGCGCCAGAACGGTGGGCCCTAGCATTATCGTCCAGGTAAATGGCATCTTCACCAATTACAGCCAGTGCGCGTTGTGCATGTTGACAAATGATTTCTGTTATGTACCTTTGCGCATTTAGTGACCCATTTTCAATGAATATTATCTCAGTACGATAGCTAGAACTTACGCCCGCCCATAACATAACAGACCCCCCACCATAAGGTGTGATTTCTTCAAAACAGACGTCGGCATAGCGTTCTCCTGGTCTTCGTAACACTCGCCGACGTCGTTCCTCACCATGCAGACAAATTCGAGCCTCATCCGAGAAGAGAACGTTACTCCAGTTACGTAGTGTCCAAGATAGGCAATTTCTAGCGAACCCCAATCGAGCAATGCGGTGCTCACGGAGTAACTTAGGGGCCCGCGCTGGTCGTCGACTGCGTAAATCAGCTGCTAAAAGCCTCCTCCTCACAGTCCATAGGCTAACTTGCGTTCCTCGCACCTCTTCAAGGTTTCTTTTGAGGTCTATGTAACTCCATTTGCGGTTCCTCAGCGCCTGAGTCACTAAAAAGCGGTCGTCTCGTGGTTGTGTGCAACGTTTTCTCCCAGAACCTTGCCTTCTCTGAACGGAACCTGTCTCTTGGTATCGAGTCCAGGTTCTTTGGACGGTTGAACGACTCACGCTTAACCGCTGTGAGACGTAACACTGGCTACACCCCTCTTCCAGCAGCGCTATAATTTTACTAGCTCTTATTGCTTTTTCTGCCATTGCAATAGACACAAAGATATTTGTTTTAAATCACAAAAAGGCAGGATTATGCGCCAAACATAAATTATTCTACTAAAAAAAAACAAGAAGTTAATTTTAGTTACCTTATAACCTTTTACCCGAAAACCCGCGAAAAGTAAGTAAAAAGTCACAAACTGAAAACGGGATTATTTTTTTTTTAACAAAGGCTTCGAATTTGGAATGAACTTTTTTTCATACGCAGACTGTTTATTAAGTGCCAGTAACATATTTTGGCTATTAAAACCTCCTTAGAACTTAATTATTACCAATAATGTAGAAAAATCAAAACCGCCCGTTTTTTTGCAAAGGAGTGTATAAGAGTAAGAATGCAGCTTAGGTATTTCTTGAAATTTCAGACTTAACCATGCTGACTTATCCTAATTAATCGGATTTTGACGACAACCCAAGGTTCTTTTCCTATGATCCTAAATTTAAAAATACCTTATACCTATTTAACTTTCACCAAAAATATTATCGGAACTCATCGACAATAAAATATCGATAGTGTCATGCACTATCCTCGTTTACTTAAAATTGACGTCATCTCTTGTACAGACAGTGTTGTCACTGTGTGTGAATTTACTTGTGTGCGTATAGATTATGTTAGTGTTTGATAATATTGTGGTGTGCCTGCGTAGCGACGTGGCGAAAAATGCATTAGTAGTAGATAGTATTAGTGTGAGTTACCTCGTCCCCCGCGCAGAAAGTGACAGACTTTTTCTCATAGCGAATACTGCGCGTGTCGTCTCCTTTTGGATTAATACTCTAAGACTGAAAGGCATAAAAGGGCTAGCACTCAGAGTCGTAAAAATAAATATTAAAAAAACTGACAGTGAGTGACAGGTGACTGTGACAGCAAGCTTCGAATAACAATGTTTCTGAAAATTTTGCGTTGATTGATTTCTGTTTGCTGTCGGTTGCCTTTAAATTTTCAAAAATTCTACCTATTCGTTGTAATAGGGCCTAATTTAATCCAAGTTTCATATTGAATTGTCCCAGTATAGTTCAGGACTAGTGTAAACAATATTTAAATAACATCGGCATCTTCACCCTTTGTATCGTATTTTGTCACAGGATTTTGCGCGGGAACCATTTACTTATTTGATTTGTCGCAGTGGCTTCATTTAGCTAAAAACTACAGATAATGACCGATGCGTTGTGCCATTTAGTTGTAGATGGAAATGAAGTATTGGAGTTCAAACTGGGTAAGTATTTTTGTGTTTTTTTTTTTCACTAGACATGCCTTTTAGCCTTGCATAACTTGAACACGCAGTTCGTAGGTACCTAATATTGTAATATGCATATGTAGGTAGACTAAAATCGGATTACCTCCTCTTAAGTGATCCTGTGTACAAGATTGTACATGATAGTACAAGCTTACTTGTATTTTTAAATACATTTCTATTTTTAGTTCGGACGGTGGACGATCTTGAGAATGAGGATACCAGCTTTGGGCCAGAAATGTGTCACCAGGTGTTCGGAGAGAATGAAAACATATTTGGTTACACAGATCTGCATATAAAATTATACTATAGTGCAGGAAGTCTGAAGACATATCTTGGAATCGAATACACAGAGAAGGTTGGTTTAACAAGCTGATAATTTAAAAAATAGGTCATAGAATTATACTTAAATGTAATGTAATAATTTATGTATTTTATTTTTACTTAACCAGTTAGAGGACTCATAAATGCTTGCAGATTGAGCCTAATAAATCTGAAGGAATGAAAGCGGATGATGTGGAGGGAGCTCTAAAAAAGGTGTTGGCACCTGGCTATGTCACTAACATAGACCACTTTGTGTCTATTCTAGAGAAAGAAGAGTCATTTATGCCACATGGACGGCTGCTTCATGCCTTCACAATATCTCCTGGTAATAACATTTACAATAATTTTACCAAATAAATAACAGATTATAGCTAACTAAACTTTACTACTTTGTATACCCTGTAACAACTATGTATGTGAATATGTCATATTACACCCTACCAATTGTCTTTAGCTGGCCATCAGTCAGCCATCACTCCAGTGTTTATACATTTACTGTTCCATTTTTGATCTTGTAAATAAAAAACAGGGTTTAGTTTGTGAATATTAATTGTCAATGAGAGCTGCTATTTTTTAACAGATGATGGTGGTGCTAAGCGTACATTTGAAGTGTACTACAGTGAAACCTCCACACCTGGCTTCTTGTCATATCATGAGAGGCTGCAGACATTCCTCTTGTGGTATGTAGATGCTGCATCTTTCATAGATGTGGATGACGATCAATGGACATTCTTTACTGTGTAAGTAAACTGTGTCTGTGTGTATACTGTGTCTTAACAAGTGAGAATTATTTCAAATTAGGTCTTATTATGAGTACAACAGTTTTTTAGGGGCTATCATTGGGGGTAACATATTCTGTTGAGCAATTATTTATAGGTTTTAAAAAGTATATTGTGTGATCAAAGCATGCTTTTATGAAGCATGCAAAATCAGGCATGTATAGATAAGTACACAGTTCTATTCTTCAAATTAAAGAAAAGGAAAATGAAGTGATGAAAAGGATTTTTTGAAGTGAAACTTCTTATGCGACTTCCAAAAATTTTATCATTTAACGCGTTAGACGTTATGCATTAGATGTTAAGCATTAAATGATAGGTGTTAAACAATAGGCGATAGGCGTTAAATTTGTTAAGGTTATGAAAGCGCTCATGTGACGCCGTCACTGAGTGAGTGGGTGAGTGAGTGGGTGAGTGAGTGGGTGAGTGAGTGGGTGAGTGATTGGTGAGTGATTGGTGAGTGAGTGGGTGAGTGAGTGAGTGACTTCGTTGACTTCGTTGACTCCGCTGACTCCGTGGACTCCGTTGACTCCGCTGACTCCGTGGACTCCGTTGACTCCGTTGACTTCGTAGACTTCGTTGCGCGGTGAGGTGGAATAGAAAGAGACAGAGCGAGAATGAAGTTTCACTTCTTCCGCGCGGAGGGACTCGACGCACGCACATTTTTTATTTAAAAAAACAATTGACTTGGGCCTGTACCTTACTTTCTTGATAGAATGTGACAGAGCTATAAACTATGTATATTGAGGTCTCTATCTCATGTCAAGTAAGATGATAATAATACTGCTAATAGAGGTGGTGGTAAGGCCCCTGGGCTATAAACTATGTATATTGAGGTCTCTATCTCATGTCAAGTAAGATGATAATAATACTGCTAATAGAGGTGGTGGTAAGGCCCCTGGTCTTACTGTAGGTATCTAATGTTTCTATGTTATATACTTGCTTGCAGAATTATATGAGGCTCATTTGTATTCCACAGATTTGAGAAGTACCATGGTAGTGAGGGCTCTCCCAGGTACGCGACGGCCGCGTACGCCACAGTGTACCGATACTACGCTTATCCGCGCCATTTGCGTCCACGAATATCGCAGGTCCTCACTCTACCGCCATTCAGGAAACTCGGCATTTGTGCTCAATTACTACAGGTACATTCTTTCACAATATGTCATACATACATACAAACTCTAGTTTGTTACTCCAAAGTCGAAGCACCGTGGCAATATGCAAAACCTAGTTTGTTACACTTTATTACAGAATAAGTGTAACATTATGTTACTAGACTGCTTTACAGTTTGTTATGCATGACTCGAAGTCTAATTTAGCCTTTGAACCCTATTTATTAAAAAAAAATGTGTACACCGAAATAATCATGGTAGGAACAAACAAAGGCACTGATTATTTCTTATGAAATTACTTCACGGGGGAAGAAAGAAATGAGACTTGGCTTTTATAAAGTTTATGTAACATTTGATGCCTGTCTGTCTATGTCACATTAGAGCCTTCAAACAAATGGACAGATTGGAACACATTTTTTTATTTAATTGAAAACTAGTTGAGTGAGGATAGTTCTTTCTTTAGTTTGATGAAAATCTGTCCAAGCAGTGATCACCGTGCCTTAACTTTTGTACATTTTTAATTTTCCTAATTGACAGTTGGTGTATTGAAAGTTGCTCTACATGGAATTTACGAAGGGATTTCGTGAACTTGATTATGTTTAGTTATAAACACAAATACTATTAGATGAGTATATGAAATATCTTGGTAATTTCAGGCCATATACTCTGATTTTATGATAATGCCAGAAGTAATAGATATCACTGTAGAAGACCCATCACAAGAGTTCCAGAGGATCAGAGACTATGTTGATGCTAAAAACTGTGAATCACTGCCAGCGTTTTATCCTGAGAAACTTCATCAAGGGTAACTATTGTTTGTACAATATAGATAACATTTATATGTATGTAAAACATAACGTTTTGAACATAGATTTTATCCTATACCTATTTCTCATATTGAACATTTATATCATGGGTTTATTCATGTGGTCTAGGGTCTAGGCCATTCATTTATTGCCATTTGAGGAGGCCCTCCTTAGGCACTCCATAAAATGATAATATGTAGCTCCTTTTTAAAGGAGCATAGTAAACAATCATAGGAGCATAGTAATACCGCAGTGCCTAAAGACGGTTTTTAACCAGTGTGTGTTGCCAGTGATGACATATGGTACTGAGACGTGGTCTCTAACTGTTGGCCTTTTGGATAAGCTCAGAGTCACACAACGAGCTATGGAGAGAGCTATGCTCGGAGTTTCTTTGCGCGACAGAATCCGAAATGAGGAGATTCGCCGAAGAACCAAGGTCACCGACATAGCTCTTAAAATCTGCAAGTTGAAGTGGCAATGGGCAGGCCACATCGCTCGGCGAACCGATAACCGCTGGGGAAGAAAGGTTCTCGAGTGGCGACCACGAACCGGAAGACGCAGCGTAGGCAGGCCTCCCACTAGGTGGACCGACGACATTGTTCGCGTCGCAGGAAACCGGTGGATGCAAATAGCAAATTGTCGTTCATTGTGGCGGTCTAAGGGGGAGGCCTATGTTCAGCAGTGGACGTCTTCCGGCTGGTGATGATGATGATGATGATGATGATAGTAAACAACTTACAGAATAATTTATTTCAGTTTCTCCCAAGAAATGATCACACAAGCATGCAACAAATTTAAAATTAATAAGAAACAGTCACGACGGGTGTATGAGATTCTTCGTTTAAAAAACACCAATACATCAGACAAGACTGCCTATTTGAACTACAGGCTTGATGTTAAAAATAGACTCAATGCTCCCTTCCAGGTATATATTATTATACTCATATTTATTCATGTATATACTCGCAACGAAAAAGTGTATTATGTTATGTGTTCTCAATCAATTTTCTCGAGAACTACTGAGTGGAGTATATAATTTAACAACTAGTATTTTAGCTGTATTTTTATGAAATTTATAATAGTTTATAATGTTGTAACATACTTTGTTATCATGTACAGTTGTTCCTTACTGGATAGGAGAATGCAGGCCGATCACCAGATTGGAAATGATCCATGTGTGGGATGGCGTGTAAGAAGTTGGTCCTGCGTCTGACCTTTCCCCAATCATCTTCTATCCCATCGCATTGTCAGAGTAAAGGAAGAGAGTGCACTTGCGTCTACGTCAGCACTTGTACACTATGACATGTCACATGTAGATGGCTGATCTTGTGATAGTTTGGCTGCTGTGGTCGCATCGGCCAGGTGGACATTATTATGTGTTATATTAACAGAAAAAGAAGTTGGAAATGAAGAAGCTACAGAAGGTGTTGAAGCCCGAGGAGTACGCGGCGACCATCAGTGCGAGCGGCCTCAGCGAGACGCAGGGCCGCCTCGCCAGCCAGTACCTCGCGCTAGAACACGAGTACCGTCGCGTCTTACACAGAATGGAGAAAGACTAACGGCCCCCTTTATTTATCTTATACTATCGTAGTTTTAACACGGTATAAATTATACAAAGTGGATATTAGGGGTCGTCCATTAATCACGTGATGTTTGGTGGTTCCTGGTGATATTTGGTGAGGATTTAAACTAAGCCCCTACCCAAAATCACGTGTTTATTTTTGTACAAACTATACCTATTGAGATTTTCGGAATATTATCTTTAAATACAGGTAACTGATTAAATGTTGAAGGGGAAGTCGGTGTGGTCGGCAACGCCACGCCACGGCCACGTGCCGCTGTTTGATTTAGAAATCGTGCATTCAACGAAAAATAAATACATGATGTCTCATTATACCCCTCCTCCTGGTGATAGTTTGTGATTTTTTTGGAACACTTCCCCTTCCAAGCCTCACGTGATTAATGGACGCTCCCTTACATAACGACATTAAATTAAACATGTATGTGGTACATGTTATTCCAAGGCATGTATTAATAAAGTACGTACAGTTTTTAAGCCACATTAAACATTTTTATTTTAAGTTACTTTGAGCCGTAAGTCAATACAGCAATAAAAAAAATATTTGAAGCTGTCGTTAAACGTTTTCAAGTAAGATTAACATAATTGAAATTGCGAATGTTAAAAGGAAAAAGAAAAGAATACTATGCTCCGAGCGCCAAAATTTAGGGCCTCCATTTTGGTTTGATGTTTATAAAAATGTATAATTACCAGTGGCGTAGCTTACCTTGGATGGGCCCCGTATCAAAATTTGTTGGTGGGGCCAAATGATGGTACGGCCCAAGAGATTCTGTGAGAACATGAATTTTACGAATTGTTGCTTACACATGTTCGGGGCCCCAGTAGCCCGGGGGCCCCGTATCATTGATACGGCTGATACGGCGGTAGCTACGGCCCTGATAATTACATATTGATAGGGGGCGGAAGTTGTCTTTTAGTCTGGGGCGACATAATCACCAGAGCAGGCGCTGGCTACTGTTCCTTGAGTATAAACTAACTGCATAATGCTTGTCTGTGTGTGTGATGATTATGGCTGTTTCTTCGTAGTTCTTCTACTGTATCATTTATACTGTGGAATTAACGTCGCCACACAATACCTGCATAGTGCGGCTGGATTTCAAACCAACGTTGATTGTGTATAGGATTGCTGTGCATTTACTCACAGAACTTTTAAAATGTCTCCAGCAAAGATGCACAGCCGTGCTGTGTAGTGAATGATACCTGTTAATTTTTTTTTTATAAGTATATTGCGCTACAACACGAACTTTGTGGGAAAGAAATACCGATGTTAATATTTTTTTAACTCTGGCATATGTTTTGTGAAAATGTGTAAATGAACAATAATAACTCAATAGAAATCCTTACTTTTTTTTAAACGATTAATGTTAAATATTTTGCTGTTTATGTATGATTGTTAAAAAAATTAATAGGAATAATGTATGGTTGATCTCAAATTCCAATGTTATACTTTTTTGATGAAAACTATCATGAACCAACAAATGTCTTGTTTTGTTTAAAACAGCAGTTTTTTAAATTGCATTTCTAGTGTGCCTTAAATAAGACAAGAAAAAACATAAATGTATTTACTTGCCCTATGGTGAAATACCTACATGTTGTACCACATTTGCATGTTACTTTGGGTTTGGCTGGTTCATGACTCAGAAATGGTTAATTTGTTCCTGTTTGAGAATGATTGTAATTAAAATAAAACATTTTTGAAAATTTTATTTCTTTATTATTATCATAATAATAAAATATTAAGCGATATCCAGTCATTTGTAATGAATATAATAAAAATAGTGTAAATCATAATGAATTCTCTCCCGGACACAGTTTCCAGACATATTTAACATTTTGTGGGTCATAGTAAACACTTGGAGCAGGTATCTTTACGGCAAGCGCGGCCCATCCTAAAGCGTATAGTCGCTTACCATAAGGTAAAACTCAAAACCATAGAACAAAGACAAACACAACACAGATAACAAGGACAAAGAATAATTAATTTAATTAATGAGAGTTGAAATTTTAAAGTTAGGTATCACCCACACTTGGCAATTATTTAGGCTTTTGTATGTCTTCTGAGCATTTATCTCAATGTCCTTTTTAACTTTACTTGCAAGTCATAAATCTCTAGTAGTTCTTCTATTTGGAAGTATTAACTGTAGTCGAAGAAACACTATTATATTATATTTTTTTCATGTATGCTATTAACTTAAATCAATACTACTCAACGACATCTAAGTTAAAGGCCAATGCTAAGGCCCTAGTGTATTTCTTATACAAACAATACTTATGTTACCGTTTTTCCAAATATTTATATGGAGTGCCACTCACGGTACATCATTAGCTGAAAGACATCTGCCCAACATACGGGAGTTGCCATAATCCTCACGCTTGGCAGGCCTCTTGGGATTATAAGTCAATAATATACCATTTATACCACCGCCCAATATGGCGCCGCGTTTTTCAAGCGATACTGGTCTTTTACGTATTGTAGATAAAGTTTAAAATCCTTTCACACTGAAAGCGCACTTTCATCTTGGTGTGAATTGAGCCTAAGTGGTATTTAGTCCAATAGAAAAACGCTGTTGTCAGTCTCCTTGTTTTGGGGGCTATTCTTATACGGGCTTGGGTTACGGTATATATTTTGTATAAATACTAATTACACTCGGGCCTCAGTGATTTGAAACACAACCTCTACATAATACTGATCTGTATAGTTAAGTTCTAATTAAAATGAATAACGCGAGTCGCTACCTGAGAAATGTAAAATACACTACCTTTTCACTAATTTCAATATTTTCTAACATTGAAAGGCGTTATTATAAGTCACTCGTTTACAATATTGATTTCTTCTTTTTAAATTGTAGCAGGTAGTAATTCCAACTTACTATATTGCGGCCTTATTGTATATATGCAATCAATAATGGACGGTGTTTTAAAACCAAATTATTCGATAATTTTATGACTTGTACAAATTTGTTTGGAATGTTTAACGGTTTTTTCTTATAATTATTAGATAAAATTTTGAGAACGCCTTTTTGTATGATTTTGGATTAATGAGAACGAGAACAGTTGTCGGCGACATAGTACATCTCCCCAAACCATTCGCTGTGCTCATCTAAGTATCTGCAAAGAAAATTTAAACAATTAAATATTAATATAAAGGTGACACTGCATTTAATTTTACTTTGACCGCCACATAACTGATTGTAAGGTCAACAAACCTTATATAGTTTGCAGACAGTCTGCGTAAATATTTATTTGGATTTAGTATTAAGAAAATAGGACTTTTCTCCATTAAAAGATCAAGAACATAAATAAGTACTTACTGAACGAACATGTCTATATGTTTTAAAATCAGTTTTAATTTGAAATCGGGCATCTGTGTCGCGTTTAAAAAGTCTGGCAATTTCACTGAAATATAATAAAACACATGAATTTGGATTCAACCCAAAACAAATAAAAAAAGTGTTTGGTTTTGCATTACCGAAAAGCCTAGCAAGATGAATAGCGCCGTACACTCTGCTTGGCAGGTGCTCCGTGCCTTCACGGGGGATTATTTGCCATTTAGCCACCTGAAAAAGATCGAATATGTATAGTGTTAATGCAACCGACTATGACGTAGTCGCTAGTTTTGGATGACAAAGCGCACTAGCTTATTCATCATCATCATCATCATCAGCCGGAAGACGTCCACTGCTGAACATAGGCTTCCCTCTTAGAACGCCACAATGAACGACAATTGGCTATTTGCATCCACCGGTTACCTGCGACGCGAACAATGTCGTCTGTCCACCTAGTGGGAGGCCTACCTACATTGCGTCTTCCGGTTCGTGGTCGCCACTCGAGAACCTTTCTTCCCCAACGGTTATCGGTTCTTCGAGCGATGTGGCCTACCCATTGCCACTTCAACTTGCAGATTCTGAGAGCTATGTCGGTGACCTTGGTTCTTCGGCGAATCTCCACATTTCGGATTCTGTCGCGCAAAGAAACTCCGAGCATAGCTCTCTCCATGGCTCGTTGTGTGACTCTGAACTTCTCTAAAAGGCCAGCCGTTAGAGACCACGTCTCAGTACCATATGTCATCACTGGCAACACACACTGGTTAAAAACCTTCGTCTTCAGGCACTGCGGTATTTACTAGCTTATTAAGAACACAGAAACCGTGACCCCTGGAATAAGACGACTAGCTAACGGCGAACCCCATTACCCCACTAAAGGCGGTTCAACGACGCCCCTCTCCCACTTCCTCACCGCTGTGAGAGCAGCGTGAGGAAGCGGGAGAGGAGACACGTCATAGGCGCTCACTGTACTTCTAGGAGGCGTAACTTTACCCAAAACAAGGATACAAATAAGAGACATTATTTCAAATATGATCACTACGAGAGTGCAGGTACTCCATTCACAAGCATTACACAGTCCAGCGACGACTTGGCGTAGTGCGGATGGTGCACTTACGAAGGATGTAAATAAGGGATACCTTTTCCAGTAGCAGGGAGAGGGGTGTGCGGGTGGGGGGCGGCGCCGCCGCCTGCGAGGGCCGCGCCCAGCACTCGCTCAGCGACGAGCCGCTGCTACCCACACTGGAACAAAATAAATAAGCTGTTAGGCAATAGTCTCTATACAGGTCAGCCCCGGATCTACGATTTTTTTGAACCGAGGAATAACTCGACAGTGGCGCCCCTCTCTCCAGCGTTTGAGATAAATTATTTAAAAAAAATAATAACCGACTTCAAAGTAAATTATCTAAAAAGCATAAAATAATGAAAATAATATTGAAGTCGGTGCTAGCACATCATGTTAACTAAGACTAGCTCGAGTTGACACCGACTTCAATATATTTTCGTTATTTTATGCTTTTTAGATAATTTACTTTGAAGTCGTTTTTTTTTTAAATAGTATAACACTTTTTAGTGATTTTTATTTTAGCAAAATAGGTATCAGCACTATCACGCAACTCGAACGTCTACGTTACAGTAACTTACTGAAAACATAAAGAGTTTATATCTCTTAAACTACTGGACCGATTTTGATGAAACTTGTACTCTACCCTAAGTTGAAAAATACTCTAACCATTGCAAAAAGAGTTTTCGAAATCAGACCTGTAGTTTCTGAGTAATCCGCGGACATACCTACATACAAACATACATACATACACTCATAAAATTTGGTAAATTTGTTTAGAAGCCCACATAGACTAACATATATTAATATTACGCATTTTTATTAATATTACATACATACGCGTCGAACAGAGAACCTTATTTTTGAAGCCGGTTAATAAAGAACTGCGTTCTAAAAACTCACAAATCTCAAATCGGCAGCTCGAGTCCACGAGTTCACTTGTGGTGTGGGCCTGTGCGGATGTGTGCGGGCGCCTTTTTTAACCGGCTTCAAAAAGAAGGTTCTCTATTCGACGCGTATGTATGTAATATTAATAAAAATGCGTAATATTAATATATGTTAGTCTATGTGGGCTTCTAAGCAAATTTACCATATTTTATGGATGTATGTATGTAAGTAAGTATGTATGTAAGTTTGTCCGCGGATTTCTCAGAAACTACAGGTCCGATTTCGAAAATTCTTTTTGCAATAGTTTGAGTATTTTTCAACTTAGGGTAGAGTACAAGTTTCATCAAAATCGGTCCAGTAGTTTAAGAGATATAAACTTTTTATGTTTTCAGTAAGTTACTGTAACGTAGACGTTCGAGTTGCGTGATAGTGCTGATACCTATTCTGCTAAAATAAAAGTCACTAAAAAGTGTTCAATAAACTATTTTTCAAAAAATAAAAACCGACTTCAAAGTAAATTATCTAAAAAGCATAAAATAACGAAAATATATTGAAGTCGGTGTCACCTGGTGCTAGTGTTAGTAACATGATGTGCTAGCACCGACTTCTATATATTTTCGTTATTTTATGCTTTTTAGATAATTTACTTTGAAGTCGGTTTTTATTTTTTGAAAAATAGTTTTTCATATAATTTAACGGTGTACCAACCAGGCTTCCCGTATGCTACGCGCTTTGTGGAGCAAGTTTTATTTTTATTTTAAATCACATTATTATGATTTTGGCGCTCTCTAAAACTCCGTCCGGGGCGCGTGCCCCATCAACTTTAATTAGCGTTTTGTATATACATAAATATTTGGTTGAAATATAATCAATTGCATACCTAGAAGACAATGTTTCAAATGTTCTTGGCTCGCCCGTCGACGTTGACGGTGCAGGCTCTTCATTTTCTGACTGAGACACAACGGACTTGTGTGATCGAAGTCTGAAAATGTTAACGAAACATGTATTGGACGCAACTACATATTGTATAAAATATAGAAAATCAACAAATTACCTTCTGGCAACATTACCGCTTCGTGTGGCAGAGCGTTCTTCCCGCGTCTTGTCCGATGTCCCGGTATGATTCTCGTCGGTAGTAGAGTCGCTCTTTACTGCTGCTTTCTCGTTACAATCGTTCTTGTTAGCCTCGTCGTCATTATTATATTGTGATGCTAAAATGATCACAATTTGTTTTAAACACGGTTACCTGGGGATTTTTTCTATTGAGGTCAATATACAACGTGTTAACGAATAAACTTAACACTAGAAAGCAATTCGTTCAGTATCGACGACCTGTTCCACCAAGTTCAACTGTTAAGTTCAACCAGTTGAACTTATTGGACAAAAGAGTCCCCATGCTTGGCAGGCGTCTCGCGGGTCGCAGTAGTTGTAAGGATAGATAAGAAGAAACAAATTGCTGCTTGTTTTCTTTTGGTCGCCTCTTACGACACCCAAATGGAGGAGATGAGTGACTGCTATTCTTACCCGGACACCCTTCAGGCCTAAAGTGTATAACTATTTGACGGGCCCGTTGGTCTAGTGGTTAGACACCCTGTCCGCTAACCGATGGGTCGTGGGTTCGATTCCCACCAAGTGTCTGGGTGTTATTTATCTATTTAAGTATGTATTTACAAAAAAAAAATGTATATACGTATTAGTTTCAGTTGTGTGGTTTCCATAGTACAGGCTCTGCCTAGTTTGGGATCAGATGACCATGTGTGGATTGTCCCAAGATATTATTATTATTTATTATTATTCGTTTTTCTGTTTCGTGCTCAGAGAAAGTACCAAAGGAGTTAGTATCGCGTCGATTCCCCGAACAAATTTTTCGTGGCACTTTTGCGGGGTGCGGGAGGTGAAGTAAACACACACACAGATACACTTTCACGCATACCCACACTATAGTAAACTCGCAACACATTCAAAAATACACGCACACAAATAAAGAATGACCTGACCATATGACCAAAAATTTGGCAGAGGGGGTTAGCGCATCATGCTCTCTCCAGTGGTATCTCTTCTAAGGTTTCGTGAGAGTTAAATTTTTATGACATTAATTTTTTTCATTTTTATGACATTAAATATTACCGTCATCACTGTGTGTTTCATTCTTATCCTTATCCAAATCTACGGGATCAGGCGGCAAATGTGAGTATTCTGGTATTTTAGGGCTTTTCAAATCTTCCTCTATAGATGCAAGGGTCGCGTCGTCCTGGCACGGTCCGTCTTCTTCTTCTAACTCAGTCTTTTTCTCTTCTTCTTGCCTATGATAAGTGTTTATATAATTTCTATTAGTACATCCCTATTAACGAGTCACATTGTATAATGTTCAAATACTTACTCGTCGATGAACTTGCCACATATTTCATGGTACTGGTTCAGTTCTTGTTTGTACAGTAAATGACCGCGTAATATAAAGTCGAAGTACACGCGCAGTCCGTCCGCTACCTCTCTGACCAGGTTCAATCTGTATACACGCAATTTTAACTATTTACAAAATTAGTATGTGAGAATTAGATTACGTTACGTTACGTAAAAAGTTAAGATAGACTCTCCTCTCATCGAGGGGTTGTAGGTACATATTAAAAACAATTTTATTTTTCAATTTACTGTTAGGCGATGGCCTAACTAAACGCGATCACTCCAAAGTCGCTCTCCTCATTCGAAAAACAACCAGTAAAAACGAGCTATTATTTGAATAAATTTTAGCATGAGCGAGTGTCCTAACGAGGTTAGGACACTCGTTCTAAAATTAGGACACTCCCTATGCTAAAAATTATTCAAATAATAGCTCGTTATTACTGGTTGTTTTTGGACTGAGGAGAGCAACTTCGGAGTGTCACCGCCAGTTAAGTTCCATTTGGCCAACCCACGAGGTCTCTAATCGCCTTAGGTAGTGTGTCTCTACACTTAAAAATCAGTTTGTTTGACCATCGTTCCAAGTGTCTGAGTCGCCCTATACTGTACGCACCGGATTGGTAATTGACTTCATCGGAGAAGCGACGGCGATCTATCGACATGGCGTTAACGATCCATAAAGCGGCAAACCACTTCACGAACGACTCCAGGATCTGCGCAAGTGTGGTAGTGGGAGGGCAGTGCGGCACCTGCAGGACACGTCGAGCATGTCGGGGCGGTGCGGCGGGTCGTGGCGCGGGCGCGGCGTGTGCCAGGCGCCGGCGCGCGCGAACCACTTCACGAACGACTCCAGGATCTGCGCAAGTGTGGTAGTGGGAGGGCAGTGCGGCACCTGCAGGACACGTCGAGCATGTCGGGGCGGTGCGGCGGGTCGTGGCGCGGGCGCGGCGTGTGCCAGGCGCCGGCGCGCGCGAACCACTTCACGAACGACTCCAGGATCTGCGCCGCGCTGGGCGCCGCCGGCAGCCGCGACAGGCGCCCGCGCTTCACCACCAGGTGGTAGTCGAACGTTAGCCGGTCCCTGCAACCGTATTCTGTACTATACGCACGCAAGCTCAATGCCGTGGTCAGCCGCGAGAAGTCAGTCATTTCAGAACAAGACCATATCAAAACTTAAATAATTCCAGAGAGCTTAACCGAAATCACATTCTTTACTTAGCTATGTGTGATAAGGAATTAATTCAAAATTTTAACATCGCTAAAACAGTATTGCTAAGTTGTAATATTTTTAAACTGTTACGGCCCTAAAATAATATAATATCTTGGGACAATCCACACACGGTCATCCGATCCCAAACTAGGCAGAGCCTGTACTATGGAAACCAGACAACTGATACTAATATACTTTTATTTTTGTAAATAAATACTTAAATAGATAAACAACACCCAGACACTTGGCGGGAATCGAACCCACGACCCATCGGTTAGCAGGCAGGGTGTCTGATCACTAGACCAACGGGCCCGTCAATACCATCATATTCTTATCTGTTCACTACAAAAGCTATTGTTGAGAATTAAGCATTTAATTTTTATTAATCAAAATAATTTTGGTGTCTTCACAATCATTCAGCTCTTTGTTTCTGTCTTTCCATACTGACACTTAAAGCACAGAGTGAATTTGCTTACATAGTTGCGGATCGTCGCAACAGGGTTACTTAATATTATACTAATATGTTCCTTGTATGTTACACTATGTGTTATTATAGGCCGACCGTTTAACTCGCGTATCGCCTGCGCGGTAAGAAGGGAGCGGGGGCGGGTAACGCTACACACGGAGTCAATAATCCAAAGATTTATCTCGAGATAGACATTGTTGGTAAAGAATAAAATAATAAGTATCTTTTTTTAAGTATTTATTTTTAAGTTTTACAAATATTTTATAATAGCTTCATAGGTACAAAATCATAAAACAATAATTAACTCCGTTTAAGAAATATTTAACCACAGATAAAAATTTTATAGGACTATTCGTCACTAATATTCATATCGCTTGAATCATCATCACTGTCTGTGTAGCTTGAGGAGTCAGAATCTTGCAAATTAATAATAAATCGGTCCATCTCTTCATCAACGATGCGATCGTGCAGACAATATTCATCTTCAATAGTTTGTACATGTTTATCGCAGTTAACCCATTTTTCTACAGAGAATTCGGCAAATAACTGTTCCAGTGTATTTTTCTTTTTGTCTAAATTAGAATCAATTTCAATTTTTGCGAGCTGTCCTTTGATATCCCCCCAAACCAATTCGATTGGGTTCAGGTCTGGGTGATATGGAGGCAGTCGTAAGACTTCATGACCTGCCGCCTTTAAAATTTCATCTATTTTGTAAATATTTTCTGTCGCGTGTTGTTTGATTAAATTCAATAAATCACATTTTCTTAGAGACGTATCAAATTCAACATTGTGTCTTTGCAGCCAGGTTTGCATGGTGGCTTTTGTGGATGTCATTGTAGGCTTTTTGTCCTCTTGTACCGAGTGGTATGCGGCATTATCCATAACAATAACTGAGCTTGGCGGTAAATTTGGCAATAGCTTTTCTTTAGTCCATTTGCTGAAGTTTACAAAATTCATATCGCTATGATAATCTCCGGTTTTGCTTTTGGATTTAAAAATTAAAAGAGCTCCATCGATAAATCCGGCTTGTCCACCAGCATGTACAATAATTAAACGTGGCCCTTTGCCAATATGCGACAGCACCCCTCGTTCTTCATTGGATTGCCAACACGCCGGTACATTTAATGACGAATTGACATATGTTTCATCGAGGTAAACAATGTTTCTTTGATCTCTTCTGTGCTTCTTTATCGCATTAAGATAACGCCACCGCCACGATACGATGTTTGGTTGTTCAATCAGTAATTTTCTTTTTGATTGACATTTCTTAAATCGAAAGCCAAGTTTATGAATCATTGTTCTCAAATATTCTCGGCCACAATTTAAAATTCCTTCTTCTCTGAGTTTCGCATTCAAAATTTTTAATGTAGGAACCTTCTTATAAACCGTATAAAATTGAGTTATTTTTCTTCTAACAACGCCCTCTGTAAAACTGTCAACTTCAATTTTTTTCTTTCGGATTTGTTTAATTTTTTTTGGTGATTTAAAATTTACATTATTTTGTTCATCTTTCACTTCATTTCCTTCTTTTATTATTTTACATATGGTAGTCACCGAAAGTCCTGTAGCTTTAGCAACAAGTTTGTTTAGGTTTACGTCTTAAAGATACTCTGTAGAATTATGATCTTGTTTTCTGGCTTTAAAAAAGGAATATACATTGTATGCTATTTGTTTAGCTTGCATGTTAATTTTGTTCGCAAAACTGGAAGAGCGATTCATCTTGGCAGTCGTATACCTTGTGCGTTTATCTTCAAGCGTCCGTAACAAAAACACCAACCGCGCGCTGCGAGCACAGCCAGCGCACTGCCGCACTTGACGTAAGCTCTCTGCTCCGCGCACCCCTTTCACCCATCCGCTAACATCTCCCCTCGCTCCCTTCTACCCCCTCAGGCGATACGCGTATTAAATGGTCGGCCTATAATAGTTTAATAGCTAATTTTCCAAACACCCTGTATATTAGTTAAGGGAAAGTTATTTTAGCCACCAGTATTAATAGATTGCTTTATGAAAACAATATCCAGGAGGCTATAGGTAACATGATTTATTTTTACGAATAAGGTAATTCCCGTTGTATACAAATAATCTTCAAACCTGAGTGCAGAAGGCAGTGCGATATGTGCCCGGCCGACATGAGCATTTGGCGGTGGGGACCGCGGTTGTGAACTGGAACCAGACCCTGACGACGAATCAGTGTCGCCGGTTTCCCCCTCTAGAACAAAAATATGGTATGAAATAACATCCTCAGAAATGTTTCAGAAAACCCATAGACCAGCATCTGCATCAATTGAATGTTTATTATTTATATACTTTTAGACTTTCGCGTTCCATTATCAAACTTTATTCTAATCGGGAATTAACGCGATTTACCTTATATTTTGGCTTGACATTTCGGCCGGGTTGCACCAGCCGTGGTTACAAGCAGACTAACTTTTATAAAGAATTTATTATATAATATTTTTTTTTTTTTATAAGAAATTAGAATAAAGTTTATTATTTAATTATTAAAAGAATTTCTTGAGACACTGTAATCGTTTTACATCTCTGACATCAACTGTGCATTATTTTACATGGCAGTATGACATAAATTGGTTTATAATAGATGATCAATAAAATAAGATAGTGATAAGTCAACAATACCATCAGGTTGTGTACTGCTAGAGGAGCCGTCATCACTGAAGCCGTGTCGCGCGCGCTTGGCGGGGCCAGCCCCTGTGTTGCTGCTGCTGCCCTTCTTGCGTTCCCGCCGATATAGGTATGCACCCCTATACATAATAACATATAGTGCCAGAGGCGTAGATTGCCTTGTACAGGCCATAACAATGGGGTATACAAAATTTGTTGGGCCAGTTGTAGGTATACAATATTTGGGCCCCCCAAATGAAGGGTAAACGGGGCCTTTGTAGCCCAGGCCACCCGACTAATTGATACAGCTGGTACAGTGGTAGCTACACCCCTGATATGGACATTTCAATATTCATTTGAGAATATGTTTACTGCAAGTAGAGACTTAGCTTAGCCAGCTTATGGTTGAGTTTGCGGTAATGTACAGGTGATATTAACCTTTAGCTCTTATAAAATATAAATGTAATAATATATTACATTTTTAGATGCCATTAACTAATGCTCGTGATAAATGTTAATAAATGGAGATATGGATGTATTAATTCCCATCAGGACTTAATATCTAAAGCTTTATAATTGGTATGATATGATATTATTATTTATATATTTATTTCTGAGTGCAAATATCTAACCACTTAGCCCCGCCCATAGCAACAGGATATACAATTAAACACATAGCTAAACATAACTTTCTTTCTAAATATGACACTGATGTTGTTTAAAAACATATATTTTGCACATTAATAAACACATCAACTATACATATAATAATTATGTGCATGAACTTACAACTGCAGCTGTGACTTCTCGGCAAGATCCCTTTGTAGTTGCCTATTTTCTTCTGTGTCTTTAAGCACAAAATCCTCACTGACACACCGGTCCCATGAGGAATTCCATCCTTGGAAGTGGATTAAATACTCTACAGTACGACGGCCACGCTTGTCCTTGTTCTCAATCACTTCCAAAACCTATATTCAGTTTCTTAAGTAGTGTAATTTTTAAACATAATTTATATGAATTGCCCTAAGTCAAAGAGAAATAAGCAGCACCTACATACTTTCTTTCCTACAAATTTTATGTATTCTTTTCTTCTGTGTAAATAAATTGTAAAATTAATAAATAAATACCGAACCACATCTATGCCTTAGTACTTTGTACAATATGATCAATAATTTAGTCTTTAAATAGTAGGTACATTTTCAGTTTCTAGAGTAAGTTATATTATTATTTTATTATTATTATTCAGTGACCTAGAATTGTAGGAGTAAGTAGTGCAAAGTCACTGTAGGTTGCGCCGCAGGGCGTGGTTAGTGTCATTGTTTCAAACTTACCTTGGAGTCATACAATACTTTAGCTTTTGTAGGATCCGGTTCATAGCACAACACTCGTTCTCCCTCACTAAATTTATAGCGGACACCCCTCGTAGATACCATTACTTGTTCTTCTATGCACGGCGGTAGAGAATAATCAATATTTCATTAAATATTAACTATGTTATGTAATTAAAACATTACGAAAATATTGTAAACAATCAAGAAATATCTACACTGAATTAAACATGAAGGTCTGGGCAGCGTTTGAGAAATTAATGCTACACCTTATTATTTGATCTTAACCTAGTTTTAATTTATGAAATAGCTGTACAACTAGACCGTATGGGACACGCCTATTTTATAAAAATATTGTTTTGTTTGGGCGTCGGCCGCTGTTTATTTTGATTTCAATCTGTCTCTTACTGTCATGTCATATCACACGGGGTCTGTCAACTGTCAACAATGTCAAAAAGCTACATCTAGGAATTTTAGGCTAGCACCATGGAAGTGGGCTTTTTTTTCTATTTTTTTTCAGGAAGATTATTTGTCTTTGTGTGACCACATTAAATTTTACGAAAATACCGAGTCCTCGAATACTGAAATGTACAATGAACTTGCGCACTGAGGGTTCCATCATAAATTAGATAGTTGTATGTTTACAAGGTTCCATCCTATCTTTCACGAAGAAAAGTTAGTTTCCTATTCATCAAACACCTCAGGCATTAATTAGGTAGTATTGATTCATGCTCTTATATTTTATTTTTATTTTTTTTTATTTTAAAATTCAACACTTCTGTTTTTACAGGGTAACCTAATGCAACAGTGTGCTACCTTAACTTAATACACATAATGTCACTATTGAATTCATTCAAAGTACAGGAAAATAGGTCAATCTTTTCCGCCACTTGATTGAGTGTCCGCAGCGCGCGCGTAAGAGGCGCCTTGTTAATTAAGTTCGTGCGGCCGCGCGGCACCGCCAGCAGTGGCGGCCGACGTCGCCGCCCTACATAATTGTCCGGTACACATATACTTACGAGGCTCAATACTCCCGGATTGCACGATTTACCCCGCAATAAATTGAACACCTACAGCATTAGCTTCATATCCCTTCATATGTAACTAGCAATTCCCTGCGGCTACGCCCGCTATTTTTTTCCACCCCCATTTACCCCCTTTAGGAGTGGAATTTTCAAAAACCCTTTCTTAGTGGATGCTTACGTTATTAGAAGAACCTACTGTCCAAATTTCAGCTTTCTAGGTCCAGCGGTTTGGCCTGTGCGTTGATGAATTAGTCAATCAGTCAGTCAGAACAAGTAATTTTATATGTATAGATTAATAATATGTTTGGGAAAGTCCCCGAACATGAATATTCGCGAGGACAGTGGCTTACAGTGTTACCATATTTTTTTGTCCAAAATATACTGAAAAATACTGACATCCAGCAAAATACCGATAAAAATACTGAACTTCAAAAACGACGTTAAAAAATACTGAAAAAGTATTAAAATACTGAATCTGGTCACACTGTAAATAATGTAACAGATTGTTAGTATAATTTTAGATTCTAATATATTTTTTTGTTTCGCGGGAGAAACCTTCAATAGGCCCCTGGGAGCGCTGTGGGGCTCGGCCGGGGTACTCGTAGTTATGTGCATTTTTACTCACTAAACCTCCGCGGCTATCGTATCAGCATATGAGAGGTGACCCCCAGTTTCTCCGGTGGGATCCCACCCACCTTGAGCAGATCCCACTGGAGAAACCTTAGCGGCGGGAAACCGGCGGCGCAGTGTTGCCAATTCAGTGTTTTTATAGCTAGATTTAGCTATAAATCAACTTCATCAGCTACAAAAAAATCGATCTAGCTATTAAGCTATTTTTAACTACACTTTTTAGCTTTTTTGGTTAACATGTCCTCTAAAAGGGAAAAGCGACACTACAGTGACCCTGACCAGACAACAAGAAGTTTACCACACGACCTCCAAGCACACGACTATCTAATGTTAAGTCTCGTTCAATTTTCTTAAGCTCCTTTGTTTCTCTAACTCATAATTTATAAATATTGACCTTATATACTGAATGTATGTAAGGTCGATATTCATTCAGATGGGTTAATTATATTTAAATATTTTTGTGATGCCATCATCGATATACTATACCAACTAGATTAGCTGTCACGACCCGAAAAGTGGTCACGAAAATAGAGAGGCTGTCGCTCTATTTCAAATTAGTACGAGCCGACAACAGGATGTATCGAAATTCCTTATTGCGCGTTTCTAAACTGTTCAAATAATATAATACTTATCGTAATACTAAAATTGCAGATGGAGAATTTTTTTTTCGTTTCGTTTTCTTATTACTACTAGTGTAAATAATAAATATAAGTAAGATATCATTATAATACGAAATAAAAATTATTTATTTGATATTTTCTCCGCTAGAGACTGACAAAATTAATGTTGCCGATAGGCGTGTCGCCACTGTCTATACGAAACTGTTAAACTACACGTCATTACCATAATAAAAAAGTTAGTTCTCATTTTTGCCACCAGCATGGATAAGTTTGTAAGTCAGTACACACACAATGGACACACCTGTTTTGAACCTTATTTTATAGTGGTTAAGATTTTCTTTTAAATGAGTACATTTTTGTTTAAGTCAAAACAACTACTTTTTTTCGTATAATTTTGGCGGTTTTATTGATTTTTCTTTGTCTCCGATGTAAAGGTTTTATGTGCCAACATTACTGCATACAGAATTAGACTTTATTACTGTGATGTGAAGTCTGCTATTAGTCCGACACGTTCCGAATTATTTAAAACTATTTTCTACAATTACTAGCTACGTGTATAGTTGTGTAAGTAAATGTAACCGCGACCACATTTTCGATGTCATTTATTTATTATTTATACTCTTTATTGTACACACATAAAAAATAAAATAAAAAGGACTTGAAGAAATTTGTACAAAGGGCGGCCTTATCGCTATCCGCAATTTCTTACAGGCAACCTTGGGATGGAAAAAAGATTGCATGGAATACGAAAAGTTGGTCATTTTGTTCGTGACAGCTAATCTAGTTGGTATAGTATATCGATGGATGTCATATACAGTCTGTATCCTGTAAAATATAGACAGACAACTAACGTAACATCGTGTTATAACAAAATAACCCGTAAAAAATAAATAAAAAAAATATTATTTTCACTGATGTGCAAACCCTATTTCAGTAAAATTAAAGAGTAAACTATGCAGAATGTACCTACATTTCTACCTAATTCGCGGAACGACAAAAATTTTAAAAGACCTACGTTAATAGGGTTGACAACATTTTTGGCTTTGATAATTAATTATTTTTTTACGGGGTATTTTATAACACGTTGTATTTTTTATATAAAAAATAAAAGAATCTTTTAAGTAGTAAAGATTTTTTGTAATCCTAAAAAAGCTTCCACAAACAAACTTAATTTTGTGGTTTTTTTTTTGCTATCTGAGGTGTTAGACGAGTAGTAAAATAACTTTACTATGTCCAAAGATGGTATGGAACCCTCGGTACGCGAGTCCGACTCGCACTTGACCGGTTTTTTATGTTTACTGATAAAAAGCCTTTGGCTATTTTTTTTTAATATACAGCTATTTTTTAGCTTTTTTTTATTGCTGATCTGGCTATCTTTTAAAAATAGAGTTGGCAACACTGCGGCGGCGGGCGCATTATAGTCCTCCGGGAACCTGTCACGGTGCAACACCTTCGCCGTCCTCCTCGGAGTGGCCGTCGTACTCAATGGACTTCCTTGGTCCACACCCCGAACGTCCAGCGACTCCGAATAATAGAGACTCTACCCCAACCAAATGAAAAATTTTAAATCTATGACCCCAACTCTATCAAGTATATTCTTCTTGCTAAGTTTTATCATTTTAAACTTTAATTAGTGTACTAGTTAATGACTAGTTAGCAAGAACCCGTACAATGTTAATAGATTGCAATAGTAAATATTGATTATTTCTAGTCCAATCTATTAACATTGTACGATTTGTACGGGTTCTACTCTACTACTGAGTACCTATCAGAGTACCTATAAAGTTTTATTTGGCTTCAAGGGTCGAATTAATCCGAATTTTTTAACTGGTCTTGTCTTTGTCTTAATTATTATCAATTAAGACAAAGACAAGACTTAAGACTACTTGTTTTAATTAAATTTAATTCAATATTTTGGATAATATATGCTGTTTTATACTGTTATGTGATATTTTCATACATAAAGATTAAACCATCAAAAAATGGTCTAGGTACTTAGGTTATGATCACATTATCGTCTACACTACATAGTTTTACATCATTCATGTTTCTTTAGGAACTATCTATCCAGTCGTAATTTTTGCATGGATCAGTTCACTCTCTCGTAAAGAATCATCGAAATATATTCAAACTTGTCAGATTCATGCCCACTACATTATCGATTACACTAAGTACACACTAGGATCTCCATTTTTATGGTATTTACATGTTCCTCCAGGAAGTCCTGTCCTGCATCCTGTTGTGATAAAATTCATACAGATTTAATGTAGTGGTTCTTTGAAAAAAATATTGAAATTTGTAAATACAGAGTTATGACCATTTTTGGCTACTAAGTCCTTATCTTTAGACATTTTAGCAAATCATGACGACGCGTCATTCCTGTTCTTTTAGGAACTACCTTTTCCTTCGTAATATTTTTTATGGGATCCTTTCAGTGAATCGGACTATTGGTACAAGAAAAAATGATTCACCTCGGTTTATAATTGCTAGAGTTGCGCGAACATCGAACATTAATGTATACATGTATATAATAAATAAAGGAGTTGTTCCAGAAATGTATGGAGCCTGGGCCAACACCATGTACACTATATGTATATATAACTATTTAATATAGTAACTGTTTTATAATGTTATCTTTTTTTAATATTGCTTCGTTTTATTGTACATTTAAGATATCTTGGTCAAGGAGAGCAACACCAAAGAGAATATAATACTACTGTAGCAACACCCCACAATAATATGATGGATCGAAAATACGTAACTAAAATGTCATTTTGACAGCTGACTATACCTGCGATTGAACTTATTGCGGATTCCAATCCAAATCACAGGCGATAATCAATACAATAAAGCCCCGGGTCAAGAAAGAAACAGTCAATGAATGTCCGCAAACATAAATATTAAATAATCACTAAAAACTCCGAAATACATTATGTACTCTACGCGTAAACAATCTATTACGAAACGTCAACTATAGCATTAACTGTCAAGTAGTAAACCAACGTCAAACGCAACTGACATGGCTGCCCTAAAAACTGGGTGGACATACTAAATAACTGCAGAAGTAATCATTTTTGTACAATTGTACTCTGCTTCTAATTAATTTATAAGTATTTTTATGAAACTCTCCTATATTTTTCCTATTTTTCCATGTAGTGTACATAGTGTTGGCCCAAAATGGAACATCTCCTTTTGGATGGGCGTTTCCAATGTGACCTAGCTTTTGGAATAATAAAATCACAGGTAAAAAACAAAATAAATAAAAATTCAGTAAAAAAAATAATTTACTTATTGTACATAATTGCTATATCCTAATGAATTTTCGTAATTGATAATACTATTAACGTATTGAAAATAATATGCTAATAGTACATTATATAAGATTCCTAGCTTTTGGCATCTATTTAGTGGTGATAGTAGGGGGCGGAGTAGGCAACGGGGGCAGCGAACTTGGCGATGGGGGCGGCGTGGACAACGGGGCTGGCGGCGTACGCAACGGGGGCAGCGTATCTGGCTATGGGGGCCGCGTGGACTACGGGGGCAGCGGCGTAAGATAAGGGAGCAGCAATTTTAGCTACTGGGGCGGCGATCTTTACACCGATGGGCTCCTTGTGCACGACAGCGTTGAAACCGTTGTGAGGGTCGGCAGTGTAGTCCACGGTGCGCTTGGTACCATCAGGGTCGACCACGGAGTACGAGCCCTGCACGACGTCACCGTCGCGAGACTCGTGCTGTGACTTGGAGTCACCGGTCAGACTGTCCTGCACGTCGTACGCGAAGCTGTACTGTGGGTGAGCGTCGTACTCTTCAACTTTAGCGACGGGGGCGGCGTATGCTACGGGAGCGTGAGCGTATGCTACGGGAGCGTGAGCGTACGCCGGGACTGAGGAGTACGCGACGGGAGCTGCCGGTAGAAGACCAGCGCTGGCGGCGGCCACCATGCAAGCGAAGACTGCGAACTGTAACAGAGAGATAAGTTAGAACGTTGTCTTCACAGGTTACATCAGCTGAGCTCATTTGGTCACTAGGTACCTTGAATGCCATTGTGTGTGGTGAGTTGATCGAGGATACTGAATGATGCCTGGCTATAAGCGCATGGAGCTTTTATACAAGTGGCGGGGGTGCACCCTTTCACTATTCACAGCCGTGCGTACGCAGCGCGACCATGAATTAGAGCCCCGAAGCGATATCGAAGCTCCCTGATTTACGGAAGCCACGCATATTAATTGACTGTCAAAACAACATTACGACCACTAAAACAGAATTGTAAAGCGAAAAGAGAGAGAACGCTCATGTCAATACTACTAATAGGTACACTCTACCAATTCTTTTCATCACAGTCAAAATTTATGAATGGTGTGCATATCTAGCGTAATTCACTGATTAAGTCAGCTTACCAGGTATGGACCTAATTTCATGCGTTAATCTCAGGATTATAGTATTAAGATTATCAGTCATCTTATAGGAATTAAGAAAGCTTCTTTAAAAGAGGTACCTGATCATGGACAGTAGCATTGCACTAATGCTCGTCCTCCGAGATAGAAATTTTCCAGTTACAGAATTGTACATACTGGAACAGCCAAATTTACACACTGCTATTTGCGGCAGAGCATCTGGCTCTACGAACTTACGTCACATTAATACGGTGGTACCTATGTGGAATATCTTACACAAGATACATTGTCGCTGATGCTGATCTAATTCTCACAAGACAAACACTGTTTAAAAAAAGATAAAATAAAAATAACAAGCCCGCTGAGTTTCTTGCCAGATCTCCTCAGTTGAGGCCGCGTCGTGATCCGGTGGTAGCTTTTAAAAAAATTGGCCGTTTATAGTGCTAGCGTTAAGCCTATTTGAAATAAATAATTTAAATTTGACAAGAAATCTAACACCTTATAAATGCCTAATAAATCCCATAATACTAATTCATATTCATTCCTATGTATAACCAATAACTCTACTAGTTCAGTAGGCAACTGACAGTAGCTCAATGTTTAAAATTGCCATTGCCACGACAGTGAGTTCTCGGGATAAATTCCTACTTAGGTCCTTTTGATTCGCTCGATTCACTGGACCAACACCCCACTGGTGAATGCCCCACGAATTCCAGAACATGAATTCATATTAATTACCCGACTACGACACGGAGGGAGGGTTATGATTTTAACAAGAATGTATGTATGTATGTTCATCTGTTCCCGCATATCTTCTAATCTACTTAACATAATTTGACAAGTAGGGTGTCGTTAGAAGCGTCTTGATTGTCCGCTGGTTATAGGCTATATAATATCACATTATTAGACTGCGATTTTATCCGTAGTCTGGTTTTAGTTTATAAAACTTATTACTTGTTTTGTTCCCATGTGGCAATACCATATAAATTACAATCTATCTTATTGACTAATCAGCTATTTTACTTTAACCTAAACGAATAAATTATATTAGATCAAGAATGTGTCCAATGGCACTTTTCTTATTGTCTCTATTAAGGCGAAGACACTTTGTCATTACCGTTACCGGAGACATTAGTTGTAAACTCTTCTGTGTTCGATAATTTCACGAGCAACACCGGAACACGTCAATGTTTAGAATATCTGGCACTACGGTGTACCTACCCTTGCAAAAGTTGCCTAGAACCTACTAAAAAATAATTAATTTGTAGGTTGGACTAAGTGTCCTATCATACAATGCGCCCCCCGGCGGCGGGCTCAAAGGCAAGGCACTGAGGGGCCCCTGGTGCAGATCCCACCGGAGAGCCCTGGGGTCCCCCCTCTCATGTGCCGATGCGACAGCCGCGGGGGTTTTAGTGGGTAAGAATCCCACATACCCCGGTCGAGCCCCACAGCTCCCGGGGATCTTTCGAAGATTTCCCCCGCGTCAAAAAAAAAAAAAAAAAGAAGTGTCCTATCATAATTGCAACTTAGGAGTAACAATAAACTAGACTAGGGTCACTATTCTTATCTATGACTAGGGTCTAGGACAAAACCCAGTAGGTAAGATGAAAGTGGCTCGCCTGTTTTATTACTCTTGCGATTTAGGTAACTGGATCTGGATCTTGTCAGTTCTTGTGGGATTAAGGCATGATATGAATTTTAAATATAGAGTTATGGTTACGTCCATTGCTGAACAAAGGCCTCTCCTTTAGAAGGGAGGGGTTGCCATAATTCCCACACTTAGCAGGCGTATTTAGATATTGGGGTCATGGGGTATACTGTAGTGTGTGTATTTAATAATCGAGAAAACTGTTTTACTCATTCAGAATACAGTAGTGGGTTTACTATACAGAGTGTAAGGGACATCGTACCGAAAACCGATACCAGGGATCCAGTACATGATTCTGAACACTCTGTTGAAATTTTTCATCGGCTTTTTCATGAATTCCCAAAAAAAAACCACTTTAAAAAAATAAAATTAGTATAATATCATTATTGGTATAATAATAAAGCATAATTTTAATTTAAAAACAATAAATTACTTATTTGTGGAAAATTTATTCTTTATTTATTTATTTATTCTTTATCCACTAAAACAGTACATAGACAATTAATTAATAGGCAATTAATTATTATTATTTTAGAAAAATAGCAATGTAATTTGAGAAATAAATATTATTCCACATATATTCATTACATGCTCGAAAATTAATAAGTCATTCTTATGTTATTTTCCATTTAAATGGTTTCTGGCATCGATATAATATATAAACTAGATAAACATTCACGAACAAAATGACATCTAAAATGTGGTCGCGATGGTTTCTGTAATGTTGTAACGGACATTATTTGACATCTAATAATATTTTTTTCGGTACGATGTGGGATTACACCCGTTATACATATTATGAATATTTAAAAATTCTGCCTATGATTCATACAATTTAAGCAATTTTTAATGTTTCAAATTTTTTTGAACATAACAATAATGAGACAGATTTGTACGAAGTTGACATAAATAATTGCTATTGATATGTATCTGAGGTTTAGGTAACCGCTACGGAAGGGTTCAAGCAAACTAAAGTAAGAAACCGTAAAAGTTGGAATGTCATTTTACGAGTGTACCTACGTGTGCTCTTGTTACAGTATACTAGATACATTATATTGTGTGCTTGCGCAAGCCGGCACACCCGGTGGCAACCGTCTCAAGGATGGCCTACTCGAGATTATTACATTTTAATCATACAGTGTAAAAACATAATAAATATAACATGTGACAAGGATTTGTTGTTGATTACTTTGCTAGCTATAAAACCTTTGATTATATAATCAAAGTATAAAAAACATGAAGCTATAGCGGTAAGTAGGTATAACGTAAAAACACGGTAACTGCTGGCCTTTTAGAGAAATTCAGTCACAGAACGAGCTATGGCGAGCAATGCTCGAAGTATTTTTTGCGCGACAGCATCGAAAATGAGGAAATTCGCCTAGAAACTAAAGTCAGAATTGACAAGTTGCAGCGGAAATGGAGAGGGAAGATTCTCGAGTAGCGATCACGTACCAGGAGACGCAGCGTAGACAGGCCTCCCATTAGGTGGGCTGACGACATTGTGCGAGTCGCAGGCGACCGGTGGATGTAAACAGCCAATTGTTGTTCATTGTGGCGTTCCAAGGGGAGGCCTATGTTCAGCAGTGGACATCTTCCGGCTGGTAATGAGATCTCATCTTTGCGCGAGTCTTGTGATCTCATCTCAGTAAATTACGTAAGGTTGATTATTATTATAAATTTTTATTAGAATCTAATACATATTTAGATCTTCTAAAGATACATACTAAAAGACGCCTCAAGTCTGCCAAGCGATGGGCAACCCCTCCCTTTTAAGGGGAAGCCTTTGTCCAGCAGTTCACCTCTTTCGGCTGCTGATGACTTACTTAAATAATTGATGTATCTGTTAAAGTAAAAGCTAGGAAGACTAATGTACTGGTTACGTTGTTAAAATTTTACTACTTACCTACTTACACTACTAGATTTTAATTGTCTGCTCGTTGGGCATTGGAAATAAAGTTGATATGTATATGTTTATAAAGTAGGTGTATATAATAAGTAGAATTACAATAGATTAACTCACTACGGAAATCAACCTGATTTGACTGAAAATGTTGCCGGATTGCAATCCCTAGTCTCAGGATAAAATATTTAATAGCGTCAGCGTTAGTTATTTATTATTTAAAATTAATTTGAATTTCATCTTACTATTTTCATAACACTAAAACGAATAATCCATTGTGTGACGTATTAATTAAATACGTAATATATATAGCATATCAATATTATATACTTACTTATGTAAAAAAGTCTTCCTCAACAATTTTTTTTGTAGTAGTTTGCGGTTAACGTTGTTGGTTACTTACTAATAAAATAGAAATAATTTTTGTATGTCTTTTGTATGCCTAGTGTGTAACTACTTGTTGACCCTAATAAATAAAATAAAAAATAAAATAAATAGATAATACTTAACTTACTACTTTACTTTACTTTTATAAGTGTTACAAAAGTTTCGTAGATATAGCTTTATGTTATTCACCTACAGTGATAGCTGGCATTAAGTAACTCCCAAATAGAACGCAAAGATAAGTTTCTTTTATTTTACCTACTAATTAGCAAAGCTCTAATCTAAGCGGCCATGATCCCCGCATGCTATGGAGGCCTCTGAGTGATGAAAACAAAAGTAGCCGGACGGGTGGCTAGATTATAAGTGACTCAGAGGTCTTACTTAATGTTTTGATGATTACCTTTGCTATTAGACTATTGTTTGCAACTTTCAAAGAACATATGATTACATAGATAAAGTAAATTAATTATTAATATAGTTAAAAAACATTATAACTGAATCATAATAAACAGATTTTCATTAAACATAGCCGAAAACCATCCAGAATAAACCAATTGTCAAATAAAAGAAAGTCCGTCTATTTTTTGGTGGCTACGGCTCTATCGAGGCTTTATATAAATGTAGTTAATTTAATCCTCGTGTTATGTATATACCTGAACAATATATGTATGTATTACCACATCATTATTTTATGCTACAAATTGTAATAAACGCATATATTACATACTAGCTGACCCACGCAGCTCCGCCTGCGCTATTTTTACGTTAGCTAAACTTTGAATAACAGACATTTGCATCGAATACATAACCTCATTTTTTATAGTCGGTTAAAAACTGGGACTCACTTTTTACTTGCTCTCCGAAGCACAGACCCGTTTAGTTCAAATGGCCTTAAACGGTCACCCATCTATTTAATGACCTTACCTAACGTTGCTTAACCCGATTGATTACAAAACCTTGATAACAACTCTCTATGAGTGTCCCTTACTAATATTTATTATATTATAAAGAAAATTTGATAAAATCGGACCAAGCGTATAACCAACTACCCGTTTTGACTTTAATCCCTTCTCCCAAAAGAACCGTGCTAGATTACGGGATAAAAAGTATCCTATGTCCTACCTCGTAGTAAGATCTCAAATCAAACCAAGTTTCAATTGAATCCATTCAGTAGTTTCGGCGTGATGCTCAGCCGTGATACAGACAGACAGACAGACAGACAGACAGACAGACAGACAGACAGACAGACAGACAAAAATTAAAAAAATTACATTTTCGGCCTCAGTATCGGTTATAGAATGCCCTCCAAATATAATTTTCAAAATATCTTCAATGTACAGAATTGGACCTGTTACAGTTTTATTATAAGTATAGATACTTATAAGTATTTATTTGTATATTTGATATGTTTAGTAAGTTAGGTACTTAATCGTATTTTTTTGTTTAGTGATTACATAAGAATAATTAATTTACAACTATTATGTAAATTTTTATTACACCTCTAATTTAATGACAAGAACGCTCTGAATTAATTTTTCGTGTGACTAGAGGGGAGTTTAAAAGTAACCACATCAATACTTGTCGTTAAACGAACTCGAATTGTGTTAATGAACCCACTCTAATCGCATCTATACATATTATAAAACAAAGTCGCTCCCGCTGTCTGTCTGTCCCTATGTATGCTTATATCTTTAAAACTACGCAACGGATTTTGATGCGGTTTTTCTTAATAGATAGAGTGATTCAAGAGGAAGGTTTTTATGTATATATTATAGTAAAGAAACACTGATAATTTTAGAGGTTTCTAATATGATGTCGTAAATAAACAATTTTTTTTGCGTTACATTGCAAACGCTGGCTGAACCCTACGAGATAGATCAAAATAATGTAGGTCAGTATTGTACACACACACACACACTTAACAAGGTCTACAAAAAAGTCCTCGATATCTATTTTTCATACCGCTAGGTTAAGGTTAAGCAACGTTAGGTAAGGTTATTAAATAGATGGGTAAACTGATTTGTATGAAATTTTGTGTGCCTATCGGATAGGTCTGAGAAAAGGTCATAAAGTATATTTCATGCCACTGATACCTTGATTGACGAGGATATAGTATAGAACGAGAGGAGGGTGCAAGAGAGGAGTGAGAGTGGGAGAGGGGATTTGAGGAGGGGGTGTTGAGGTGAGGGATAGCGGGAGTTAGGTGGAGCAAGGGGGGAGTGAAGGGGAGCAAGGTGGGAGAAGAGGCAGGGTGGTTTAGGGAAAGGACAACGGGGAGAAGAAGAGGGGGAGTGTGACGTGGACCAAAGCGGGAGGGGAAAGATAGAGGAGAGATAGAGCATACAATTAGATTTTTCTTATAAGAGAGAGAGATGGAGAAAGAAATAAATCAAGGGAGGAAGGAGAAAAGGGGAGCAAAATGTAATAAAAGCGCGGGTGGAGCTGCGCTGGTCAGCTAGTTATTAATATGTAGAATAAGTCAGTAATACGTACTAACTATACGCACAAGGTACGTACCACCTAGCGACACCTTTATTATAACTATAAAGGTGTCACTAGGTGGTACGTACCTTGTGCAAGGAACCTTACATGGTACACCACCGCAGTCTTAGATATTTTTTGTCTAGCAAGAATGTGCAAACCTTGTTGGTTTTTGCAGTTTGAAGGATATTGGCTGGTGAAATGATTAATAACTAATACCTCTGCCACAGGATATCCGAGATCTTCCAATAAAGAAATTTAAACCTTTGATAAAAAGCCGATTGTCAAAAAAAGCTTATTATAAAATCTCGGATTACCTGGAGGATAAAGCTGCGTGGGCCTGAACTGCTCAACTCATGCAAGCTTAGAAGTTTAAGGCTGACTTATGTATAATTTGTGTATAAGCCCGCTGAGTTTCTTGCCGGATCTTCTCAGTAGCGGCCGCGTTACGATCCGGTGGTAGTTTATAAAAATAATTTTTGTGTAAGTGCCTCCGTGGGGCCTATACATAATAAAGATATTTTGACTTTGACTTATCTCATCACCACGTTGAGTATAAAAAGGTGCACGTAAAACTTGATATTTAACATACATTAATAAGCTCAAGTTATTTTTAGTCTAACAGCTATTTTAGTCATATAGCGGCTAACAGTCACAAGATTGTTTAATATAGTGCTGTTTGCAAGCAGACATGTGCACATTGTCTTTCTTAAAATCTCATAATCTGATAGGCGACGGATCGATTTTTACCTGCATATCCGACGAATGGATCTTACTTTTCAGACAATTGAGTGATAGGACTGTATTGTTTTAATCAGCGAGAAACAGCTGCCCAAAGTTGTAGCTGCCCGCAGTTCCCAGTTTATAACGCAAACGGCTTTCTGCTACTCCACTAAGGTTGCAGCATTGTATCTAGTCCTAAATTAATCACCTTCTAAAAGTTCACTGGCATTTTACCGCGTGCGCACGTAGAGCCTTCGGGTACAGCCCGCGCGCTCGCCACATCATCCGGTAGACATTTACTTGACTAAATGCCTCGATACATCCTTGTCCCAGTTCTTAATTTTAAATACTAATTGATATTTTCATTTGGCGGGATAGGACCAAATACCGGCTTAAAGTTCACCTGCTCGCGAACATAAAAACCTAATGCTATGAATCCAATGTGTGTATTTTGACACATAATTGCCTGTAGTTTGCCATACATAATACCTAAGTGTCAACTTGTTTTCTTCTTAATTCAGTCCAAGGTTAAAGTTATATGATTTTGTTACTGCTTTACGATATCATACATGTAGGTAACATCGCCATCTCATGCGAATATACGTATTAAGCATAGGGTCTATTTGTTAAGATAAGAATATGTCCTTTATAAATGCACTAGTAGTTCTTCAGTTAAAATCTTATAAAAATCTATTAAAGCTTCTGTTATTTACTTGTAACTGTGTTTCATTGTGGTGTCCAAATACAATTTTCTTATTCTTATTTCTTATTCTTTATCTGTTCATTTTTGCATCTGCATTTGCTCCTTTAGGATGGAAGAGAAATCAGGAAAGACCAAGAAAGAGATGGCGGGACGTGTTTGTTCAGCAATGTGGACCGGACTGGATGAGAAAAGCAAGAGACAGAGATCTGTGGGTAAAGTTAGGGGAGGCCTACGCCGTTAAAGCGACTACTGAGTGAAGCATTGTAATTATACATATTTAGAACCAAAAGTAATGTAGAGTAGAAATAAAGGCTTTTTTATTTTATTTTATTTATCTGTTCATTTTTGCATAATCCGTGCTATTATAATATAGCATGTGAGACATTGTCGCGCCCGCTGCCAGGATAAAACTCATTATTTTCAATCTCTATGTCTTAAGGTTTGTTATAAAAAAAACCTCTCAGTTGTACTTCTAACTTGTTCTTTTTTTATTGTATTTTGTATGCAAAATAGAATAATAATAGGTTTATTATTATTGCCGATGCAATGGTCAATAATTTTAATACTTTTTAGTAAAAAACTAAATGTTATAGGATCCAATATCATATACTATTAAACACACTAAAAAGAATGTCTACATATTAAAGTATCGCCGCCCATACCATGACTCTATCTGTCGATGTTATCGACAACCACAATGAACAGATATTCATTATTTATTGCTTACGATTCTACAGCTGTTTGAAACAATAGCACTGGTTTCACCTTGACATTATACCTACATACATGTGTAATGGTTTTTTATCCATCTAAACTTAGTACTATCTATTTCGTGCTGTCCAATGAGAAAGCGTAATATAAAAGACAAAATGATTTTCATAGGTCAGTCTTATATGACCTACATATATTTGCGGCACACTGCGATTTGGTTTGTCTTTATCGCGATCATCAGTTGATCTTTTCTCATTGTTGTTTCGTGGAAGTTAGCAAATGGAAGAAAATAATGTCCGTTTTGGCGATCTAGCGAAGAGAAAGGTACAGCGATGGAATGGTACAGCGATATATGACAATAAATTTCATGAAATTTATTTGTTTAGATTTGACGAACATTTTTCTTTTAAAAGAGAGAAATTATGCCAAGAGTTGAGCTTTCGTTCGTTTGCGTACAATCGAAATGTATGTAATTGTATCTTATCAATCTAGAGAATAGGATATACTTATATAATGACCTTAGGTAAAAGTCATTTACCGATAAATATTTACGCCATTTCCCCGCAAAAAAACTTAAAATTACCATCGAAAATACATTCTTTCTTAAAATGATTTCTTGAACATTCTTGGAGAAACTAATACGTAAATCGGCGTTTAAAAGACAATGATAATTAGACTGATAACGTTGTAGCAGTGATAGTAACGAACGTCCGCAATAGCGTGGTCTGCTCGTATAACGATGCTATTGCCAGAAGTCACTTATATAATAAAACTTCGTTGAGCACGTGACGACAAACTGTAAAACGTCCGAACCATGACCCTATAGTGGAAGATACGACATAATGTCCGAGAAGATTTACTGAATTAGGTACTTTGAACTAAACCTTAAAAACTTATTGAAACAGCTAAATTTTAAGTATTTCTGGCTGAAAAAAAAGCATCAGATAGTAAATTATTCAATGTTCTATGATCGTGCGTAAGGTGGATTTGGTTAGTTTTTCCGCTTAAGTAAAATTCAATTAAGTTTTTATGTAAGGAAATTTGAAGGTGCAGCCGGAAATCAATACATTGTCTAGTTAATGGCAGTAAGTTTACTAATGCCTTATTACATGTGACCTACCTAACACTTCGGTGTAATGGTAATGCTGTATGTAATTGAACTTTAATTGCTTATACGAGAAAAAAAAACCACGAGCGCCCGGCAAGCGAGTTCAAAGTGAAATTTGTCATGTTCAAGACTATAATGCTCATTCGCCGGCCGTGGGGTGTCCAATTAAGAATAGTACCCATATTATCCGTGTCGGAAATAGCGACTCAGAAGTCGGGTAGCAGCGTCTTCTTTAATTCTTTATTCTACACACAAAATAATCGTAGCTTAAGTCATAAATGACTTTTCTGTTTCATTCTTATCTTACAAATACTACGATCCCCAAGACGCCGTTCAAGGTTGGGGTTTATGGCAAATCCTCTTTTAAAGGAGAGGCCTATGTTCAACATTGGACGTGCTTCGGCTGATGATAATATCTGATAAGGAGAGGACTATCTCCATGCATGTTTGAATTTTTATCACAAAACACTGTGGCGACTCGACACAAGATGACGCCACATGTGGTACAGCGACGCGAGGAAGAAGCGAATTACTACATACAACACGACAGATGGCGCCACCGATTTCTGAATCGTGCAAGCGAAGTTTCTCCAACTCGGAGAATATATACAACATCCCGACAACATCTGTTGGGGGCTACGGCCCTGGCCGAGCATCACACCTCGCTCGGTCGGAGGATCCTCCCTTTAGCACCGCCGCCGTCGCATCACTAAACTTGTGACCCCGCACAGAACATCGACACAGCGTTCGGATCCGGACAACAGCGCAGCTTTGCCATTGCTCTCTCCCCACAACAGCAACTCTCCAGCAACAACGAGCGAGTCACAAGCCAGCCAGTACCCGGCCTCATCGGACGACCACCGCATTGCAGCTGCAGATGCAAGCCTGGTCTGCCTTCGGCCACAACGTGGCACAGCACCCCTGCACTACGGCCGATTCATGTAAGAAGAGCGCATTTCTCTCACCGGCACGTCTAGCAGCCGCCAGCCATACCCTCTGCACACTTCGACTCACGGAGGACGACGCAGTAGCAGCCGCGACTCACTGGGACTGCATCCACTGGCACTGGCATAGCGACTGGAGCGCAAGGACAAGCTGGCACATTCATCGACTTCCAGTCTTCGGGGGGGGGGGGGGGGGGAGTGATGTGGCGACTCGACACAAGATGACGCCACATGTGGTACAGCGACGCGAGGAAGAAGCGAAAAGTACTGCAAACAACAAGACAGATGGCCCCACCGATTTCTGAATCATGCAAGCGAAGTTTCTCCAACTCGGAGAATATATACAACATCCCGACAACATCTGTTGGGGGCTACGGCCCTGGCCGAGCATCACACCTCACTCGGTCGGAGGATCCTACCTTTAGCACCGCCGCCGTCACGTCACTAAAACACCATCTGGATTACTTCTGCCATATCCTAACTGTAGCTATTAAAACTGTAACAATAACGATATACCGCATATTAATCGTTCAATTAACGTTCAATTACTTCATTTGAACGACTTGATTAAGTAGTTAGGCCTTATTAAGCCCTTGATTCATTATCGTATGAGTAACAGACTATGACACAACACGGGCCATGGTCCTTTATTGTTTGTAATGCTTCAACTATCTTTGTGTATTGTGTCCACGCGTTAAATGGTGCAATTGTTATTACAACTCTTACATACAAAAAACACTAGCTGTGTGGCTGTTGAAAAATGTATGTCCATCCATAGCTCAATCTATTTATAGTTAATTAGTCGATTTAATTTAAAATGTTAGACTTGTGAAACGAATAGTTTTGTTGCTTGCGCTTTCTTCTTTGCAGTTTTCTTCCGTCATTGCTTCGCACACAAGTGGTTTATTACTGTACCTGTTATTATATTAAATTTCATTTATACATATTATATCATCGTTATCAGCCCACATCAGTCAAGTGCTGGACATAGGCTTCTCCCAAGGCGAGCCACTGAGCCCGATCTTCGGCTCTCTTCATCCAGTGTTTGCCAACCGCTATGCGAATATCGTCGCTCCACCTGGTCACAGGGCATCCTACACTACGCTTCCCGATTCGCGGTCTCCACTCCGAAACCAGTTTACCCCAACGGTCATCGGTTCTGCAGCAATTATGACCAGCCCACTGCGACTTCAGCTGGCTCATACTTTGAGCTATGTCGGTCACATCGGTTCTCTGACGAATCACTTCATTCCGTATCTGGTCCCTTAGAGAAACTCCTAGCATATATCTCTCCACACATATTATATGTGTACATATACGTACAAAATTTACCTGAATCCACATACAATTAATTACGTTAGAATAACGTAACGTTTCAAAAATACATTAGTACCTAAGTAACCTTTAAAACTATAGCTAGTAAAGCACAATATATTTTATAAGTACGAGTATACAACTGAGATGAAGTTATTAAATGTGCAACAATGACCAACATTTTGTGCACGTGTTAGTGCGTAAGAAGAGAAACATTGCAGTTTCAGTTGCAATGAACAAATACATATAAGGTGGACATTTGTACTAGTTAATTGTCTTGAAAAATTGTGAGTAGATTCTAATAATATAAGACTAACGCGAACTATTTAGCCATATAAAGCTATCAATCTACATCGAACACGAAAATAAAACCCCAAAGTGGGCATTTACTTTCTTTATCACGTACCGGGCAGGCGGCGATGTTATGCGTGACCTTAGATATATGCTAATGCTTACCGGTATCCTTGTACACCTATCACAATATGTTCTAGTTCTTGCACTAGTTTCGAAGAAATATTGACATGCAGTACCTATACAGCCACTAGAGAAATGGCTTTTATGTTTCGAATTTAATTGCTTCACGCAGAATTTTGGCAATGTTTTGGTAGTTAGGTAGGTGATACATAAATGTACACTCAAAAACAACTTTTTGTTTTTATTTTATGTAGCCGTGTATATGTATGTGACTTCGGTTCCAAATAAATATTATATCTATCTATTTCTCACTATATTTTACCATTGCGATCTCAATAACCTCATCCAAGATACTTTGAACCGAAAACGATCGAACTTTTTAAAACTGCGCTAGTGATTATTATCAAATTTTCGGGGATCAATCATCTGAGGGAATTCATTTTGTCGGAATTTTTACCAGCCTAGCGAAGCTCAGCCGCCCACAATAGACTGTAAAAGTATATGTACTTATTATGACATATAATAGTCTATTGGTTTCGGAGCAGAATATAAAGCGGGCGGTTGTAGCCAGTGCCAGCTGTCGCCTCACTGACGCAAGTGCGTGTAAGGACAGGCATTCCTGAATACCAGTGAGGTCAATAATTTGAGCCAAGGCGATTATGTAGATCGTGATGTGTCTGCACTGAACAATTATAGACGGACATGCGCAAATATCAAGCGGATATGTGCACAGAAATCTCTCTATAATAAGTATAATGTCAAAGTCAAAAATATTTATTTCAAATAGGCTTAACACTTTTGAATGGTCAATTTTTTAAAAGCTACCATCACAACGCGGCCTCAACACAACGGAAGATCCGTAAATAAACTTTTTTCAAACATTGTTTGTCTTGTTACAATTGGATCAACATTAGCGATAGTGTGCCTTGCCGTTCAAAACATAAAACAAGGGAGAAAAGAAGAAAAAAAAAATTACGACAAAATTACAACAAACTAAAAGGCCAAAGGGATACTAAGTCGGACCAGGGGGGCTTGGGGGGACCCAAGCAGCACCCGCGCACGGTTGACTCGAGCAGCAGCCATCACTACCTGTATATTTTATTTATTCAACATAAACTAGTGCTTGACTGCAGTCCCATCTGCTGGAAAGCGGCTACGTAATCGAGGATGGTAAAGGACAGTAGTTTACACACACTAAATTACTGTCGAATCATTGACTAGGTTTAAGGGAGGCCAATTTACGAAGCCTAGAGCTCAGACGCAAGGTAGCCAGCCTATCGGTACTCTACACCTTTTGGAGGCTGTGCACAAGAATAAATCTTGTACCTAAAATACGTTTTGTCTTGAAGGGCTTCATATGTATTATTTTAAATTACCTCGTAATTAGTCAATCGAGGTCGATTACCAAAGCCATAAAAAATAAATAAAAATATTAATTATCTAGTAAAGTAACTTTAATCTTTGTAGATCAATGCCTGTCGGTATGCTTAGATTAAGGTTGCATGTTTTTTTATTCTCAAATTATTCGGTAATATGTATACATCTGTATTAATTAAAATCATTTACAAAGCTAAAGTTTCTATTTAAAATTTGTATGAAAGGAAACATAAATTCATGTAATGAATAAAATTTGTTTTGAGATGTACAAATGAAGCTCTTTTTTATGATACTCGATATAGTACTCACTTTGAAATTTTGGGGACACATTTCGACTCCCATTAAAAAAAAACTAAAAGGAAAAAAATATTTTTTTCATTTGCGATGAGGTTGGGAAGTAAGATCTAAAACTATTCCAAGTTTCAAATCGATGGCGTCAGTGGTTCCTGAAATATATAGGCGAGACAGACAGATCTGTCTGTCTACTAGCAATGCGAATATTTCTGGTATATATCGGATTTTTTTTCATGACATATTCAACATAATTGTAATTGTTTTGCTACACCGAATAATACCTCAGTGATTGGACAGTATTTTTAACATTATAGATTTATAGACGTTAAATCAAATTATAGACCACGCATATTCTACGCATATTATTCATAGAAAAGACATCAACGAGTGCGATCACTATGAGAGTAAAGTTGTGTAAAGACTGCACTAATACGAATCATGTTTTTTTTAAAGAAAAACGTAGTAGACGTACAGATACCTACTTATCCATATCCATGGGCGAATCACATTTTTAAACAATTAGGATAATAATATTACCAAAATTGAGGATGTTTTAACTATTATATGTATGTATAAGAGTACATACTTACTTTAAAAAAATGTTTTACTATAGTATTAACATTATTATTCTTAATTTCACACAATAATATTACACATTATTATAAAATAAAGAAAATTATTATTACGTGCGAAGTGATATGCGAAAATGTATAATTTATGATGCCCTAAGATTTTAGCTATTGTTATGACAAAAATATTCGCAACTCCGATAAGTAATAGATATTGATTTCAACGACTTTTTTCTTATTCGCGGGATCGCATGTCTGAAAAGGTCCAAAAAAAATTAATCAGTGATAGGTCCTTCGTTGGAGAGATTCTGGAAAATCTTGAGTGACAAGTGTAGACAATATCAAGTTATTAAATATTTGAAACTAAAAGGTACAAAATAAAAAATATAATCTTCTTCGTTATTAATTATTTATTTAATAAAATAACTTAAAATTGATTAATAGAAAAGTCACCACTTAAGTTACATTTTGAAAATGGGGGTAAGGTGCGTAGAAAGAGCCTCCTCAAATAGAGAAATACCATGCTGATTGACCAATCTTTCCGACCAAGGTGTGAATGACCCCGTAGTATTCTTGTCGACACGAAAAAAGAAAATTTAGAAATTAAATATTATAGTTGATAAGCACAGTATGTTCACTAAAACCCTTAGCCCCATCAGCTAATAGTTTAAAATGTGTTTTTTACTCAAAATAAGCCAGTGCTTGACTGCATCAGAAGAATGCAATCAGATGAAACTATCTGATGGAAAGCGGCGATGCAATCGAGGATGGTAAAGCACACTAGCTTATTAAAAGCCTATTTATTCAAATCTTGATGACACCACTCTGAGTTTCTGGCCGGATCTTAACAGAAGAGGTCGCGTTGTGATCCGGTAGTTGTAAAATAGTTGACAATATATAAGTGCCCTCGTGAGGCCTATGCATGATAAAGATATTTTGAATTTTACTTATAATCAGACGGGAAAACTGACGCGGGCAAACTTCAAACTTTTCTAATCCTTAGCTGTCTGTTATTAAGTAGTTTTTTTTTATATTTTATTATTATTATTGGTTTCTTTCAGTTCTCTACTTAATCCAATAGGATGAGATTTGAAATCTTTTCAACCTTACCCTCAGTCATGGCACAATCTTAACTGGTACGAGTACTTTATATACCTATGACAAAAGTAAAAGGTCACCTGTCTTGAATGCATGAGTTGAAAAGGTCGATGCAGGGAGCCGGTACATTGCGAACATACAAATCGATTTAATTGGAATAAATGATTTCGTATTCACAATAATTACTAGTGACGATATCATTGTGTGAATAATAATGTACTTTCGCTCAGTGTGTGGTTATTTCATATATAATTGACCCCAGTGATATACTCAAAAAATATTTTTGATACATACGAAAGTCGTATTTGTCTAATTGAAACTATAATGTAGACACTCGTTTTTTATTGAAATCCAAAGTACGCTCCTCGTAGTATTACAGAAACTTAAAATTTTGATTTTACCAAGAATAAATGTTACTTCCGATGACACACTAACTAGGTACATACATATTAAACTAACCAAACAGCGCAACCCTTTTCTTGGTGACGCGGGGAATCCTTCATAAGATCCCCAAGACCCTGTAGGCTCATAGGTTATAGTCAATCTGGGACTGTAGGATTCTTATTCAATAAAGCCCCCGCGGTTATCGCCTGGGCATATGATTTCCAGGTCCTATCCACCCACTACCCAGGTAACTATCCCCATTGAAATCTGCACCACCTACCCTTCAGTGCCTTGGATTTGCGCCCGCCGCGCTGCTGGGGAGCGCATAGTAGCGACCCAGGAATCTGTTACGGCACAGAAGTTACTAGATTACGGTGCTCATAGGGATAGCCTACCCCACCACTGTCCTCCTTGGAGTCACCGCTGTACTCAATGGATATCTGAGGTCCCACCGCAAAAGTCTAGCGACTCCACTCAACTCAATATTGTCGCATCTTTTTATTATACGATGCATGTTATATAATAATCTTCGGATTGTATTATTATACGAATACATACCAGCCCGTGAGGAGTCTGGGTACCTAAGTATAGTCCCCACCAATCTCCTCCCGTTAGGTGTCGTAGGGGAAAACAAGAAGACGGGCAGCAGCGTCATTGGATTACTTTATCACCTATACTGCGATCCCCAAGACGCCTGCCAAGCGTGGGGATTTTGGCAACCCTCCCTTCTAAGGGGAGGCCTTTGATCAGCAAAGGACATATTTCGGCTGGCGGTGGTGATGAATACATATACTGCTAGATACTTATACCTATCATAGTGAAAAATTCTAAATCGATGGTAGGTACGCGCTTGCCGCGTCGTATCGCACGCGACCATTGCATAACATTTGGCAACCTTGTGAAGGACGCGCGTGCGCACAGCGGGAAAATGCCGCCATGTCGATCTGTGCGCGCGCGCATTTTCATGAGCATCGCACGCGCCGCATTGTGGGCCGAGGGTAGTTCAAGGGTGGTTCCGCGAAGGTCGCCCTTAATGAGCTACAGATGTTATCGCACTTTGACATCGAGTGCAGACGTTTAATCCATCAGTATGTTAGTCCATTAAAATAATTTGAATTACCGAATTACTTGAAATGATCTCAAAATACTCAGTTTTATTTTATTTTATACTTTTTGCACGTAAAAAGGCGGACCTAATCCCTTAGCCAGCTATTAGGATTCAATTATAAACTTCAAGGTTTGCTACGTGGTAAGGCTCTTATTCACGGGACCGTCTAAGCAGGTTCTTTTCTATTGTTGGTGGCTATGACTAGGGCTCGACAACCATCGGAACGCACGTCGACCCAGTGCCAGTATCCATTGTGTCTAATCTAGCCCTTACCTACTCTGCTGCTGACGCATCAAAGAGAGTTACACCACGAATGGAGCTGTATAATCAACCACACAGTGTTAGATATTCTACCGCCAAAAAGAAAATGTTCGACACATTTGCTTTTTGGCATTGCTGTGTGAACGGCACTGATGCCAGTAAAATTATCGCAAGACTTAAAAGTAATGTCTCTCACATTACGTAAGAGATTTAATAAGTAACTATGTGTACCAGTGGAGTTTAGATGTCCATGGGCAAGCGCGTTGCTTATCATCAGGCACGCACCGAGCTCCTCTTATCACTAAGTTGTTTAAAACACTATTATAGTTCAAAATTATAGTTTTAGTAATATAGGCAACCTGTTTAATGAAAATAGTCGAAATAGGCTGAGGGAATGGGTTTTTGGGTAAATCAGAGATAAACGGATTGGTTATAAAACTTACTTTTTATGTAAGTTATTTAAAAAGTGTCAGTTATATTAGGCTGTTTGTTTGCTAAATATTCTTCGACCTTCCTTCGTTGCCAATACGTTCACCCGCGGCCACCATCTATTATGATGCTAATTCTAACTTGAGACGGACTGCGAAAGAAAATTCCAGCCGCCCCGCCAACACATGCCATAAGTTTAAGTATTCACAGGTTTTGTATTGGTTATTGTTATTGCGGTCAAGGTAAACAACTTTAGGGGAGCGGTTTAAGTGTTTTTAAAAAGTTTATTTTAAATAAAACACTGTAATAGAGCAGAATTGCATGCTCTTTATTACTGAAAAGTGATACAGACACTTTGAATTACAAAAATATAATGCGTCTCTAATAACTAAGCAATTAGTTTTTATAAAGACTCATTCGTCATCAGACGTATTCTAGATCATTCGGTAATATGATCTCTAATAAACAAGGATTGTTATGACTAAAATTAGTACTTGATACATGATATAAAGTAAACACATGTACTTTATATTGTTATTAATAAAACTTCTAGAGCTTTCCATATATTTATAATATTATTGCAACGTTTGCAATTAATTCCTAACAAGTACTATGTTAGGGGTTTGGTGGTGTATAACTCCTCCCCCCTCAAGTGCGAAATTATCCGAAGATTGTGGATTCGGATTATTTCGCAAAAAATCTATGAAATAAGTTTTATACTTATATAATATTAAAGATACAATAATAATGCTTATAATTACGTATAACAATATTGTGGCTAAACTAACACTTTTAATTTTCACTGCACTTTCACTGATATTATTCTTGTTGTTCATTAATTTTAACACATATGATAAACTGTTTAAATCGTCCAAGTTTATTTCTTTAATGTTCACTGTTTGATTTCCAATTGAGTTTTCACTGAAAGTGTTCATATCTGGTAACTCTGGTATCAATGTCCAGTTCGTATATAAAGTTTTTCCGTATATTTGACGATGTTTGATATGGAAACGTCCAAGCGTAATTTCACAATTTTCTTCCATGTGGATGATGTAGGAGCCATGTAGAGCGGCATACGAAGTGTCATCTCCGCATTTCTCCGTCAATACAGAATTTTCCTTAGTAAAAATTATCCAACTATTATATTTAATTCGTTGAACTCGAACATCCTCAATTGCTACGGGAACTGGTGTGCAATTAGATAATTTTTTCTCCATTTTAATAAGTTGCTCAACACATGTTTCTTCTGAATACTGAGCAATGTTGTTTTCGGAGCATATAAAATGATTTTCTTCAATTTCATCACACGGGTGTGTAATTGGTATAAATTTCAAGCCTTTCACCAAAAGGTAAGGATGTTTAGGAAATATAACAAGAGTCTTATTTAAGGATTTATGAAAAATTGGAAACAAATAGAGTTTAAAATAATTGTATGAGATATTATCTGTTAAAGGAATCTCTAAAATAAATGTTATCTGGTCCCCTTTTGTGTACGCTTTAACAATCATAGTTCTTTCTAATTTAATAAATTACTTAAAGTTGCTGGATACATAAGATTATCTGTCTTATCTATGGATTGCAAAATAGTTAACAATTCAGTTGAATTAATAATTGACTGATGTAATACAGAAATTTTACTTAAAGCTAATGCTGTTTCAATTTCACTTAAAGACATAAAGATTGATCTAAAATTATTTTCAAAAATTTCAAACATCATAAGAATATGTGTTGAATATATTGGTATAACCTCATTCCTTTCTATTTTCTTTACAACTTCTTGAATTACTCTTAATTTAGTATCTAATATTTCAATATTTTCTTGTAATGTCCCAGTACCATTTATAAGTTTATCCAACATTTGGGAGATTACTGTTATTTTTTTATCGGTTAAGATTTGATCATCTTTAATTTGTGTAATTAGGTTATCATATCGATTAGCATCTTCATGATCCAAATTTCCAGTTATTAATTTTATTAGGGAACCAAGAGGGTTCAAAATAACTCTTTTGACTCTTCTTTCATAATTCATTTAATAATTTGTTAATATAGACAAAACTTATTAAAAAAAATCTTTTGTAATAAATAGAATATCTTGTTTGTTTCCATCGTTTAAACTCATGATTAAATTAATTATTTGTTATAAGTAACTTCTTAAAAATTCTATATATATTTTTTTATATTAAGATTAAAAATTATTTTTAAATATGTATACTTAAACGGCTCAATTATTATTCATTTATCTTGCATATTAAATATTTGTTATCTAATATTCGATATAGTTTTAAGATTGGCTTTATTTTATTTTATATAAAAAATTAGTTTCAAGAATCAGTGATGCAGTGCAGTTTGTATGATCAAGAATTATCTGGAGGTCGTTTAACATTTTTAAGAGGATCTTTAATTTTCTTTTTACGTACTTTATTCAATATTAAATTTTGCTTAAGTCTATCTTTCACAGTTTTCTTATATAAAAATGTATCTTTTCTTTTTATTTTATCATTTCTACTTTTATATTTAATTTTTACTTTATCTTTATTTCCCTTAAATTTATTTTTCTCTTTTAATATATTATTATTTGATTTTATGTTTATAACCTTACATACTACTTTAGCAGGTATATTTCTAGATTTTAAATCTACCACGTTTTGTTTAATCTTCTTTATCATTTTCTTATTTAAAAATTTATCATTTATTTTTCTTTTATTAGTTATCCTTGTACAGTTCTTATTTCCTATTTCTTTATAGTCAATAACTTTATTCATTTCTTTTAACATTTTATTCCGTTTAATATTTATTACTTCACTTCTTACATCTACAGGAATCTTTTTACGTTTTAGATCTATTACATTTTGATTAATCTTACTTTTATTTGATACAATCGCGGAGGAATCAGTTTTAATAATAGTATCAGAATTATTAAATTGTTTCTTTTCTTTAATTTCATTATTATTACGACTGTTAACTTTCTTTTCATTAAAATTTGATAAACTCTTTTTTGTTTTAGACTTAACACCTATAATACTATTTTCTTTTACAGGCAGATCCGGTTTATCATTTTGTGAAATATTTTTTGCTTTTTTATTCAACTTTATTTTTTTTAGAGATATAGCACTGTTTTCATCATTTATATTAATTTCTTTTTTAATATATTTGAAAGGTTTATTAATTCTTTGTGTGTCACTGTATATGTCTGAAGAACTTTCTTCATTTTTAGTAGGCAACTGTAGATTAGTATCGCAAAAATTCACTTTTACTACTTCCGATTTATGTTCTTTGATATCATTACTATCTATCTTTATATATTTATTATTAATGTTTAAATTTGGATCATCGATTTTACAATCATAATTAAACATCTTTATTTCATAATTATGCTGATCATTACAACATGAGTTATCAATATCATAATTTAAAGAATCGTAATCCGGTTGATCATAAAAAATATGTATGCAGTTCTCTTCTACTTTAATGTTACCATTATTTTTAGTATTTAAAGAAACTTTGTTAATACTCCTACTTGTAGTTTTATTTTGTGAAATTATATCCATAGTATTGAATTCATTTGTTGTTGATAATTGTTTTTCATTATCAATGTTATGTCTAATAGGGATGTGAGTATAATCCGTTGTTAAAATGTTATTATTTAGATCAATAATGGCACCGATTTGACGAAGAATGTCGTCACCTAACAAACCATCGTATCGCGGGTTTATTTCATATAAATAAAATGTATGATTTTCATTACTTTTAAAAATTGGTAAAGAAGGAATCTCGATGACTTCGTTATGATTACTTGAAGCATGTGTGCTTATGACCTTAAATGGTCTATGTCTTATATCATTAGTAAAATACTGATAAGCTTTATTTGGATTTATAAAAGATTTCATACTTCCAGTATCAATCATGAATTTAGAATCTATTTCTGGTATATATATAAAGGGTAAATTAAGATTACTGTCACAGCTATTTACTCGTATTACGTCTGGTTCTTCATCGAGGCGACGCACGGTAAAATTTGCATTGTTGTTTTCTACTTTAATTAATGCAGGCAACTCCCTATTTTCATTATCCAATTCACAAGGATAATTAATAACAGGATCCTCGTTAGGATCAGATGTTGGACAAGAAGAAATCTCTTCTTGTGGAAGATTATAATAAAAATTTTCATAATAATTGTCAATAGGTTCGTAATATAATTCAAAATTAGTAAAATCTGATTGATTTTGGTTAAATTTCATTTTATTTAATTTAAAACCTTGCTCAGGTTGATTTGTAAAATTCGGAAAATTATTTGGAATACCAAAATTAATTTTATGTGGCAAATTAGAATTATTAAAATTATATCCTGTATTTGGATTCAGCATTTGATTTGATTTAGAAAAAGTATTAGGCATAATTTTATTTCGCGCTGTATATCGTTCATGAAAATTTACTTCTTCCATAACAATACTTAAGGCATCTTCTAACGTGCTGGGAGATTTTAAGCGTACTAAGCGTACTAAGTGCTCTGGTAAATTATAAAGAAACACATTTAATGATGTATGGTTATAAATTGTAATTTTGCTTTGTTTTAATGCAGAGTCCATTATTTGGTTCACTTTTGATATGAGAACCGAACGCACTGACTGAATTCTGTTACATAAATCTAGGTAATTTTCATATGGTTTTATTTTAATAGATTCTAATTCAATTAAAATTGTCTCCTCACTACGCGGATCTCCAAAGTGTTGGATTAATAATTCTTTAAATTCATCCCACGTCTCTATATCTTCGCGCTCACTGATAAGAGCGGCGGCGTTATCCGTTAACCTACTGGTAATAGAGTGCATGACATATAAATTTTGAGACGGACTGCCTTTATATTTTTCGATCACGTATTCACATTTGCGTAAAAATAAATTTAATTGTCTTTTGTCTCCGTTAAATACCGGTATTAATTTTAACATTTCATTGGGAATTATAATTATTTGTTCAATATTTGATCGCTCCATTTTTATTTAGTTGTTAAACGATATTATATAAAAAAAAATCACAATATCACAATACAAAAAAAAATTAACACAATAACCTATATAAAAAAAAGACACACAATAAAAACACAATCCTATAAAAAAAAATACAATTAAAAACACAATCCTAAAAAAAGACACACAATAAAACAAATCACAATTAAAATAATAAAATAGAATTAAAATTCAAAGAAAATAAAAGTATTTAAAACAATTATTAATATTCAAATATTTCTTATTATATTAAAAATTTTAATTAACTCTTTTCTTTTCAAATTTACTTTTATAAAATCTTATTTACCATAAAAATAAATCCTTAAAATATAGTTTTCACAGAAATTCATATGAAAACCAGATAACAGTTATAATGAGAGACGGCCAATCCCAATATAACCACAAGGAATGACAAGGAAGGTGAAAAGGCTTACTCACCAACCCGTCTGCAGCATAGCTCCAGTTGTTAAATTTTTTGGTTCGACGAACGCCTTCCGCGGAATCACGAAGCGAAGATTTTGATTCGCGAATTCGCGACGCGGTTGCTTATCAGCACGGGACGCTAGCTTTGGCTACGCCAAATAACGTGACGACCCGAGGCGCTCGATCCGGCTGCGCCAAACAACTTTACGGCCCGAGGCGTTCGATCCGGCTGCGCCAAACAACTTTAGGGGAGCGGTTTAAGTGTTTTTAAAAAGTTTATTTTAAATTAAAACACTGTAATAGAGCAGAATTGCATGCTCTTTATTACTGAAAAGTGATACAGACACTTTGAATTACAAAAATATAATGCGTCTCTAATAACTAAGCAATTAGTTTTTATAAAGACTCATTCGTCATCAGACGTATTCTAGATCATTCGGTAATATGATCTCTAATAAACAAGGATTGTTATGACTAAAATTAGTACTTGATACATGATATAAAGTAAACACATGTACTTTATATTGTTATTAATAAAACTTCTAGAGCTTTCCATATATTTATAATATTATTGCAACGTTTGCAATTAATTCCTAACAAGTACTATGTTAGGGGTTTGGTGGTGTATAACTAGGTTCTGAAAACGTTTATCATGATGAGCTTTTGTAGAATCAGTTAAGAGTAAAAATAAACAAAAATACTAGTAGTACCGTCTAGTATGTTCATTACTTTGGATAAGCTGTAAGAAATCTATACTTATAATAAAACTGTAACAGGTCCAATTCTGTACATTGAAGATATTTTGAAAATTATGTTTGGAGGGCATTCTATAACCGATACTAAAGCCAAAAATGTATTATTTTTTTTGTCTGTCTGTCTGTCTGTATCTCTGCTGAGCATCACGCCGAAACTACTGGATGGATTGAAACGAAACTTGGCATGATTTGAGTTAATACTCCGAGGTAGGACATAGGATACTTTTTATCCCGACATTCGGCACGGTTCCCTTGGGAGAGGGGACTAAAGTCAAAATGTGTACTTGGTTACGCTTGCTCTGATTTTTACAATTTTTAACAGTTTTTAACCGACTTTAAAAAAGGAGGTTTTGTATTCTATGCGAATGTATATTATTGAAAGTTTAGTTAACGTAAACACAGCGCGGGCGGAGCTGCGTGGGTCAGCTAGTAAATCTATATCATTTCTATACGTGTCGTATCAGGAGGTCAAAATAAAGGCATATAATATTCATATTCATTCACCGACAGGAGCATAGCTCTTAAATTGGATAGAGAGATTTCTATACATCATACGTATGGTTTATGGAAACTAGTTTTTTTAACCATAAAGTATCTATCTAATATCGTATTATCGTATCGTATAAGCTTATAGCTTATTATATAGGGTAGTGGAAGCTTTTAGCTAGGATAGACGTGTTAATTTTGCTCCGTTTGAAATAAGTTTATTATTTGTCAATACTGCGCATTGTGAAGTGTAAACAACGTAAACACGGTGCGTAAACAAACAGTCTCAATGTGTGATAATAAAATAATCATTAAGTGGAGTGAATCAGTGATAATCACTAAACAATTCGTTTTGTGTTGCAAAATTTTATATTTCTGTGGTAGCTTACTTAATTACCCACAGTTGTTTTTAATAAATAGCAACTGTAAGGAACCAAAGCCAAATTTCACTACTAAGGGAACTGCTAATTTGGCGCATTCGTTTAGTTGGCTCGCTACGTAAAACTGCACTAATTGAGAACGCCGGATCGAATCCGTGAATGTAATTTTTTTTTTCTTTTCCTCTCTTTTAATTTTTTTTTTCCGACGTTTTGTTTAATGGTAACAGCATAATGCCGAATCAGTGTGGAGCATGCAGGAAATTTGCATCGGTAAAGGATACTGCGAAATGTTGCAAATGCTCTATGTTTTTTCATCGTGCTTGTGTAGCTATACCAAATACTTCCAGTGTGTCATCGAATTGGATGTGTCCAGGATGTAAGATTAAAATACCCAGGGAGGATAATACATGCACACCAGTAAAGGGCACTATCTCCGAGGAAAATTCTCTGCCAAGTCAAGAGCTGGCCGCTGCTATCGAGAATGACAACAATTCAATATCGCCAAATGATATTAATGTATTATCGGAATTACGACGTCTTCGTTGTGAGCTAGGTGCAATGCGGACCGAATTTCGTGAATTTCGAGAAGAAATGTTGGACCTCAAAGAATGCCTAAAATCATCTAACAGCCGTATCGATGCTCTAGAAGTGCGGATGAATGCAATGGAAGAGTCTTTGAATAAAAACAGCACGCCCAACGTGATGCACTTGGAAAACACTATCGCTGAGTTGAAGCAACAGCTCAATGATAAGGATCAAGATGTTCTTCTTAATGACTTGGAGATTACGGGGCTGCCTGAAGAGAATACGGAAAGTACACAACACGTCCTTAATTTAATTTCTACTAAGCTCGGGATACAACTTGATGAGTGTGATGTAGTCTTCGCCGAAAGAGTCGGTAAAGTGCACCGTAACTATGTCGATAATGCCGAGATTACCCAGCGCCCACGGCCGCTGGTGGTACGCTTGACAAGACGGAGCACGCGCAATGAACTCTTACGCGCTGCGCGTGTGCGTCGTGGGCTAACAAGTTCTGATATTGACATTCGAGGTACTCCAAGACGCATATACATTAACGAGCGATTAACCCAACCCAACCGTCAGTTGTTTTACAAAGCACGCGAGGCAGCGCGTCGACTACAATGGAAATATGCGTGGACAAGAGATGGCCGCATTTATGTCCGTAAGGGGGATGGAGACCATGTGGATCGCATCAGATCCGAGGTCGACATAACAAGAATTTTTGGTTAATCATAAGTTTGTTTTTCCTTTTATTATTAATATATCTTGTATCACGAACACTACGAATATTAAGTCTGGTTTATGGTAATATTGAGTATACTTTTTCGATTACTTTTAGAGGTATGTTTATTTTTTGGGCTGCCGCGTTTTTTGGCTATTATCGCTGTAGCTATCTTAAAATTAAATATGTTTCCATGTCTTATGTTAATCCGAGGTATCTATCTTCGTGTAGGTTTTGCATATGTCATAATATTAGAATTGTAACTAAATACTACGAATTATGTTTTCATTTTTGTATACTTCAAAATATAAATACAATGAATACTAAATTAACTATTTTCATATATGCTATAATAAATTTATCAAATATCATTGTTAATTGCAGTTCAATCAGTACTTTGTTTTTACTCCACATTTTCTGTGACAGATTTTTTGAACATAGCTACATTTACATAATGATTTAAATGACTCCAAAATGCATCAAAATTGGTCTCTTTAATGCTGGTTCTCTGGGTACTCAGCATGATGAGCTAGTCGCTACAATGACACGACACGATGTGGATATATTAGCGATAAATGAAACATGGCTGCGACCAGGGGAAGAAGGGCGTGCGCCCTGTGTGCATGGATATCGACTAATTCACATACCACGTCCGGTAACTGTTAAAAAGGGTAGAGGTGGGGGTGTTGGTTTCTATATTAAACGCGGACTAAATGTTCGTACTCATCCATTTCCCGTCGATCCTATGCATAGTTCTGTGGAGCAAATGTGGGTAATTCTTAGTAATTGTGGCTTTAAAGTTGCAATTGGTACAGCCTATCGTCCACCCTGGTTAGATGATGAACTTTTCTTTGATGCTATTACATATTCCATAAATTCCGTTGGACACTGTGACTACGTTATGCTATTGGGTGATTTTAATATCAATATGTTAAATGATTCAGATAACAAGACAAAGAGATTGCTTACTCTCTTAGAATGTTTAAATTTAAAGCAAGTTATTACCTCCCCAACGCACTATTCTCTTAATGCTAGCACATTGATAGACTTGATTTGCACTAATTTGAAAATTGAATCTGTCAATGTGGAACCTAATCCCGATTTAGGTGCACACTCATTTGTGACGTGTGTCACTAAAATGAAAAAAGAAAAAAATCAGCCAAAAGTTATTACCTTTAGACCTCTAAAAGAGATCGCCAGTGAAAAATTTAATGATGATTTAAATTCTATAAATTGGAGTGATATGATTGCGTTATATGATGTAAATAATATAGTTTCCCAACTTAATACAGCAATAATTGATCTATTTAATAACCATGCGCCAAAGAAAACATGTATCTTTAGAGAACACAAATATCCTTGGATCACAAGTAATATCAAGTTAATGATGCATCTTAGGAATCAAGCACATTTACAGTATATTAATACTAAAAGTGAGAGCAAGAAGCAATACTATAAAGATTTAAAGGCTCTAGTAATCAAATCATTATTTTTGGAAAAAGAAGCGTATTTCAAATCAAATATTAATAGTAAAATCAAAGAGCCTACAGCTCTTTGGAAAAACTTAAAGTCTACTCTAGTACCTCCAAAAAATAACGCACATTTGCCACCTCACTTTAACAATCCCGACTTACTCTGTGATCACTTTATAAATGTGCCAGGAGTTGCTGAAGTTAGTATTTCTACTCTTACCTATTTTGAGTTTAGAAGATTTGGAGGAAACAAATTTGTTTTAAAGCCTGTGCCGCAAGCTGTTGTTGCAAAGCTCATCGGCAGCCTTAAGTCCAATGCTGAAGGTTGTGACGGTATAAGTCTTAATATGTTTTTAAATACACTTCCAGCGTCATTAGACGTTCTGACCCATATTGTAAATACCTCAATCCTTACATCATCGTTCCCAGATATATGGAAGATAGCCCTAATTCGACCTATACCAAAAACAAATACCCCGCTCGAAATCAAAGACCTACGACCAATCAGCATACTTCCGTTGATGTCTAAAGTCCTAGAAAAAGTAGTGTGCTTACAATTAACGGAGTTTTTAGAAACTAGTAACATTTTACCTGATGCCCAATCTGGATTTCGTAAATCTCGTAGTACTTCAACAGCATTATTGGATGTAACAGACAATATTTTATCAGCCCAGGATAACGGCATGTGTACGCTTCTGGTGCTCCTTGATTTTTCGCGAGCTTTTGACTCTATCAATATACCTCTACTCCTATCTAAGATGGCATTTTACGGTTTTGACACAGCTTCATTAAAATGGTTTGATAGCTATTTGAGCAACCGTGCGCAAATGGTGGAGTTACGTCGCGCGGATGGTTCCACATCAACATCTAGCTTGCGTTCCGTCACTAGGGGAGTCCCTCAAGGATCAATCTTAGGACCATTATTATTTATTCTTTATTGTGCTGATATAGTTACAACTATACGCAACTGCAAATATCACATTTATGCGGATGACATCCAAATATATATATCTTTTAAGCCCCAAGATTATGAACAAGCTGTAAGGCTTCTGAACGAAGATCTTCATAGAATAGTGCACTGGTCTGATAACAACTCTCTTGTACTCAACCCTGTTAAAACTAAGTTAATGGTTTTTGGCGCAAAGCACCAATTGAGCGCAATGAACTCCTCTGTGTTCGACGTCATGGTGAAAGGGCAACCCATTGAACGTGTGTACGAGGCCCGTAATCTGGGTCTTATTATGGATTCAAATCTTCGTTTTGAAAAGCATATATCAGATGCTATTCGCAATGGATTTTACAGGCTGAAGGTTCTCTATAAAATGCGGCAATTTATTAGCGAAGATTTGCGAATTTTGCTAGTGGAATCGATTGTGTTATCCAAGCTCAATTACGCAGATACTGTATACGGGCCAAGACTCTTATCTGGAACCGAACGTCAAATACAAAGGCTTCAAAATGCCTGCGCGCGTTTTTGTTTTGATATACCGCCAAGAGCACACGTAACGCCATTTTTTAATAAACGTAATTTATTGAAAATGCAGGCTCGTCGCAAGTTACACTTAGCTAGTCTGATGTTTGGGATAATTAAAACACGTGCTCCTTTGTATCTGTACAACAAACTGATTTGGACATCTAGACATAAAATTGGGAAAGGCAGACGTTGTGCTCCGCCACTTTCTTATATACCACATAGAACGCAGGCGTTCAAGGGTAGTTTCCGTTACGCAGCAACAAAGTGTTGGAACAACATTCCTCCCCCAATTAAGGACTGTAATAATATTGTAACCTTTAAAAAACAAGTTAAAATTTTCTTACTATCTCATCAAAAAGAATATGAAAATATACGAGGTAACTTTGCTATTATATAATCTTAATATTTCGTAGTGTTCGCAGCTAGCAGTTTCTTATTAGATGTTTAATAGCTCTTATTAGTTGGTTAATAGCTCTATATCATTATCTTCAGCTTGTGCTGTTGTAAGTTTGTTTGGTCTTGGACTGTATCTGCCTTCTGTTGCATGCCTGCAGTATTTATAACCTGTTAAGTATTTTTTTTTTTTCCTTCTGTATATTAATTTATATATTTAGCTGTAGTCTTTAATTGTGAGTTAATTCTGCCCACAGGTGTACCTACTTTTAAACTTATATATTTTACTGTCCATAGGTAGGTATTAATTAATTTGTGTAATATAATCTATAAGCTTCCGTTACTCCCGGGCTGCAGCTGAAAATCAGCGTTAGGTGTAATATCACCTAACATAAGCTGAGCTGTTGGCCATTTGGCATGTCCCGTGGAAGTATTATGTTACATTTTAAGTATATTTTACCTATTGCTTGTTCTTTTTTGTATTTCCATGGTGTATACCAATAAATGATTTTTCTTCTTCTTCTTCTTCTTTCTTCATATATTTAATTAGCTAGTGTGCTTTACTGCTAGTTTAGTTAGTTTCTGGACGCTTCTTTTCAGTCGGGGTGCGTGGTGATTTAGCGGAAGACTCATTTTTCTTAGAGCGGTAGCCTGCATTTGTCATTAAAAATAACTAGTCGTATCAAGTTAGCAATAAATTAAAAGCAATTTCACCTACCTAGTGTTGATATTAAGTATTTTCAAGATTGGTTTTTAACGCCTAGAATTTTTTCAAAAGGAGATCCCTACAAATAGCAAATCCTTGCGGTTACCTCTACCATAGCTATTGCAATTGAGAGTATAATGTGGTTGCGCACGAACTATAGACGAACTGTGAGTGTTTGGTTTTGTAATTTGCGTCGTTACCTATAAACAAAATGTTCATGTTCGATGTTTATGATAGTTCCTAAGGAACGAAAAGTGCGGCTTTTACATTTGTTATCTCGTGACGCAGCGATGATGATGAGCGGTTGTCTGTCTGCAATCACGCCCGCAAATCTCCAGTATGCGCATGCATTCTCTAAAATACTACTTCAAGAACAGCATGGTTCGAGGAACAAAAAACAAGACTGTATTCACTGCGCCAATTGACAGCTTGAAAATTAATGAGAAAATAATTTGATTTATTTTAAGAGAGGTGTGCCACAGTGGAAACCCCTGCTCAAAATTGCCCCCCACCCCCACCATATCAGCGTTGCCAGCGGCATTCGGCCGATATCAGATTTTCCTGCCTAAAAACGTTCCACCTCATATTTTGACCAATGTTTCATACATCTGCTGATTACACTGCACCTTTTAGACGTAAACTCTGAAGGCTTCAATCTCGACGTGCCTGTATCAAATCGCTGATTCAGCCTCACCAAGCCCTTTCTAAAATGACCAGAAAAAACACAATTGGAAAATGCTCCTAAAATCGTAAAAAAACTTTGTAGTTTCCCCTTATAAAAGATTCCAGACGAATCATAAAAGAAATTTAGAATGGCGTTGTATTCCTGCAGAAGTTGAAGTTTCTTAGCTAGCGACTGATTGATAAATGTAGTTCGTACAATTTGGTGCCGCTGCAGCTACTTCATACCTCTGATCACAGATTCTTGCATTTTCAGAACCCTCTGACACCGGGTCTCTTTCCTTGTATTTGTAATAAGCTAGTGCTCTTATATCCATGGTTGCATCACCACTTTACCATCAGGTGGCCGCGTAATAATGTTTCATTTTTATTCTTGTGTTGATTTCATACCATTATCCCAACCCTACTTTTTATCAAAGATGTAAGAACAATGGGAAAACGATAAATAGATCTCCCTCGTGGTCCCATTAATGGGCCAAAGTCCTAGGACTACCAAAAACACAGTAATCAAGCACTAGTTTATATTGACTAAGTAAAAGATTCATAGTCTTGTACGTTTACCACACATCGGTTTCAATCGACGTAACCTTCATACCGTGTCCAGTCCAAGCAATTAGAAATGGATTTAAAACATAAAACTGTTCTGGTTTTTAGTTGCAAAGGATGTAAGCGGTGTGTATAAAGCATTTCACAATCGCGACAAGTCGTATGTATGTCCGAGGAGCCTGTTTCAAATGTCGGCTAAACTAAACTGGTCCAGTGCCATTCGACGTGATTTGTGGCTGTATCGTAATGATTATTGGTTAATTCAAGAAATCGTTTTGTAAACAATATTCCTATTGATTAAATAAAGGACCAAATAAAGTAATTTTAGTTGCTAAGTAAGATTATGGGCGCTCTATTTATTTAATTTTGGTTTGAGTAAACTAGCAAATTATACTAAAAGATTCAAACGATTTGCTTATAATTTCTTTACCTTGTCTGTAGCATATTGATTCCTCATAATATATCAACCTCCATTGTCATACCTATTCATTTTTATAAATATTTGTATTTATTCTTAAATTGATTTTTAAATTTGTAAATTGTCTAGACAAGAAGCTGTCAAGTGGGAGTTGAAAAATAAATAAACGTCAGTCTAGAGACTGGGCTGGAGCTAAAAAAAAGTCTGGAGAGGCTGTACTGGAGAGTCGAGGATCGAGTCTGAAATCGTGGGACTGGAGGCTAAGTTGAGCCTGGTCCTGTGCTGGATCGGAGAACATCTACGCGAAAGGCCCGAGACTACGGGCGCTGCTGTTGTGGCGTGCTGACGCCCGCAACCTATCGCATCGGTCGGCCTGCTGGCTGACTACTGAGGCCGGTACTGAACCTGACGGCGTCTAACGGCCTGGCTGCGGCTATGCCATCTAGGCACGCCGCCTCGCTTCTGCAGGCGCTAGGGCAGGCTTCCCTGCGCCCAGGAACCTTTACGTGCAAGCAAGTTACGTGATCTTTACGTTAATAAGTGTCCGCGTTCCCGACTCCGTCAAACGAACTGTCGTCGTACCTATTAGAGAACTGTAAATATATTATAGTGTTATTGTAAGTCCTGTGTTCTCATTCCTTTAATTGCTACTTCCCCCTTAGGTACCTACCTGTCATCGTAGAGGTCTCCGGGTTTTCTCTACCTGACCTCTACGCCTATCCTCACACTTACATCGTAACGTGACGACTCACTCCACTCTATACTAAACTATACGTTACGTGACATGTCATAAACAATGTTGTGTGTAAAACTTAGTCAAGAAGCACACAACTCTATTAATCTTAAAACGTTAGAATGTAATATGAGAATGCCAATACCCACCCTTAGTAATTAAATTAGTAAGTAGTAACTTATCGTAATCTTTGTATGTGTATCTGATGCTCGATATTATATACTCCACCTTTCAGAGGAAATAATTCCTATTTAAGGGTAAAATGGCATCACAATCTGATCTGTAGTTCACAAAAAGTAAGGGAATATTCAGACAAACTGTTTAAAGATGAAACTTCACTAGGCGAAACTGCATTGAAGCGGGGCGGTGCTGCACGATTCTGCAAAACCATTCAAATTAAAACTCTTTGGACGCCGACTAAGTGACATAAAAAAATTGGCGCGTACTTTTATGTCGTGGGTGGTACAATGAAGTGTTATTGTTTATTATTATTTATGTTTTCTTTACTCACGGGCTTAACCTAGTCTTTTAGAAGCTTGCGTGGGGACGGATCCAACACGTAGAAGCCCGTTTTAGAAGAAGTAAATGCTGTGTATACCTCCCGGGATCAACTGCCACAATGATGAAATTACCGCAGTTGACCTCGGCAGGTGGTAGGGACTATTGCAAGTATGTGAAAAGACTTCCAGGTCTGAGGATTTGGTGGTCAGGTTGAGCATTTGGTGGTCTGGCGACTGGGCTATTTTAAAAGGCCGGGATCACTTGCCATAATTTTATTTCAAAACATTTTGCGGCATGTGGTGTTTGCCACCCACTAGATAGGCACCCTAAATGATCGTCAGCGGACGTCCCTGTCGTCCGCTGACGATCTCGGCAACTCCGGTGTGAGTGACTCAGGGGTATCGAGAGGTGTGCTGCGCTTTCTCCGAAGTTACTCGCGGCGTTATGCCCTTTAACACTTCCACCCCTGGAGCATATAGCTCTAACAGCTCCTCTCTAGACGGCCAATTAAGGCAAGCCCGCTGGCTGGCCCCTGAGTCCCTCTGGATAGAGGGATAGAGGCGTAGAGGGATCGCAGTGGAGGGGGAGGTGAGGTCGTGGAACGATTGACGGTTTCGAAAGAAAAATCCATAGTCGGTCACTAAATGCAAAAAATCGTAAGTTGTGTACACAGTGAAAGGTGCGTGAAAATGTCAGCTATGGTCCAGGGGGTGCGTGATGTAAAAAAATTTGGGAACCCCCGCACTAGATAGTAAGTTGTGATACAGCAGTGGAGGGAAACGAACTAGGTTATTAAAAACACAATTAAATGGACTCTGTGTGAGGCATGTAAAAATAATCTAATACTATGGTGTCAGCTAAGGTGTTGCGGAACATTGGTGCAGATGCAGGAATGCAGAAACCCAACGTCATTCGAAGATAGCGTTATTCGCCTGCGATTCGACGAGTCCTTTCGTCTATTGGCTAGAGGGTTCAATTCCCATCATCTTGCGTCTGGGTGTTGTTTACCTAACTTCAGTATTAGTATCAATTGTCTGGTTAAGGCTTTACTTAGTTTGGGATCAGGTGACTTTGTGTGGATTTGCGTAAGATATTAATAAGTATATGTATTACTGACGCGCGCAGCTCTGCTTGCACTTTTTTTATATCACATAGCGGTATGAAAATACTTTACGACGACCTAACATACATAAAAAAAATCGTAAAAATCGGTAGAGCCGTTTCGGAGGAGTGCGACCACAAACACTGTGACACGAGATTTTTATACTTATATAAGAGGAAGATCTTGTGCAAGGAGGTACATAGGTAATTTCTCATACGGGTTGAATCAATTTTGAGTAGGCGTTCTCTCTGCCCTATCTCTTTTTAACCGACTTCAAAAAAGGAGGTTCTGTATTCGACGCGTATGTATGTAATATTAATAAAAATGCGTAATTTTCATATATGTTAGTCTATGTGGGCTTCTAAACGAATTTACCAAATTTCATGAGTGTATGTATGTATGTATGTATGTATGTATGTATGTAGGTTTGTCCGCGGATTTCTCAGAAACTACAAGTCCAATTTCAAAAATTCTTTTTGCAATAGTTAGAGTATCTTTCAACTTAGGGTAGAGTACAAATTTCATCAAAATCGGTCCAGTAGTTTAAGAGATATAAACTTTTTATGTTTTCAGTAAGTTACTGTAATGTAGACGTTCGAGTTGCGTGATAGTGCTGATACCTATCTTGGTAAAATAAGTCACTAAAAAGTGTTAAATAAACTATTTAAAAAAAAAAAAAACCGACTTCAAAGTAAATTATCTAAAAAGCATAAAATAACGAAAATATTATTGAAGTTGGTGTTAGCGTACCTGCTGTGTATATTCTGCACCAACTTCAATAATATTTTCGTTATTTTATGCTTTTTAGATAATTTACTTTGAAGTCGGTTTTTTTTTTTTTTTAAATAGTTTTTAAATAATTAGGTATCCGTCTATACTGTAAGTGGTTTCCATAATATAGGTCAAATTAAGGGGGCCAACCATCTCGTATTCTGCGGTACTGTCCTAATCGCGTTGTAGCTCCTATCCCACTTGATAATAAATCAAATCAAAAGAATATTCCTGCTAAACTACTAATGCATCCCACATGTCTAGTCTATTTGTTTGTAGTCGTGATTTTGGCTTTTTTAATTATTACCCTAAGCTACTCGGACATTGAGTATAGTATCGATTTTTTTATGTTTTGAGAACCACGAACCCGTGACCTAGCACTCATATTCACTGTAGAATTATAGGTGGCTAAATTTGTTTGCGTTCGTCTGTAAGCAACCAACCCAAGGCGATTCTCGAGCACAACAGAATTCATTCGTTGTTTATTGTAAAGTACTTATACTAGAATAGCACAATAATTCATATTCAAATCATTTATTAATTATGCCGTATTTACTACACTAAAATGATTTCTTTTAAGTATTCCATGACCGTGAAGATTGTCGAACACAAATCCTGAAAAATGCGTTATTTAACGAATTGAGCGAAGAATTGGTGTGACCGCGATGTTTCATAGGCCAAGTATTGCACAAGTAGCTGCTTTGTTTACGTGGCATTGTCCAGCCGTCCCGTCGGGCCAGCTAGTACGTGCGTACTTGAATATATTTAAATTTGGAGATGCCACCAGGATGAGGCAAGCGCACCACAAGTTGCTATAAATACAGTTAGTGTCAAACTGAGGGTACAGTTCGCAGATCTAAGCACCCCCGAACACATCAAACAAACAGAAATGGCATTCAAGGTACGGAAACAAATGGATTTTGTGAAGTGTAAAACAGTGTCTGTGAAAAAGTGTAAAAAAGTGTAAAAATCATCAAAACAATAAAAATTTAGAGTATTAAGAATAATCGCAATATATTTTTTCGGACTTCACTTTTTTTCTGAAGATAACAGATTACATTAGCCTACATATAAAGTTCAACAAATTCATTGAAGTTTTGTCATATGTAATAACTGATATTTCTGTTACAGTTGGTGGTATTCTCGTGCCTTCTGGCTCTTGCTCGAGGAAGCGGTGTGCCAGCGGCTATTGCAGCGGCACCCGTCGCCTACACCGCGCCAGCCGGCGTCGCGGCCAGGCTAGAAGAGTTCGACCCTCTGCCGCAATATAGTTTCGGTTACGATGTCGCCGACGCGCTTACCGGAGACTACAAGAGCCAGACTGAGCAGCGCAACGGCGACCTCGTGCTGGGACAGTACTCACTGGTAGACTCTGACGGCACTCGCCGCATCGTCGATTACTCTGCCGACTCAGTCAATGGCTTCAACGCCGTGGTCCGCAAGGAGCCACTGATAGCCGCCGCACCGGCTGTAGTCGCTGAGCCTGCCGTCGTCCCAGCACGGATAGCTGCACAGCCCGTGGTTCCTGCACGTTATGCCGCAGCTCCTGCCATAGCAGCTCCTGCACCAGTAGTAGCTGCTAGATACGCCGCCGCGCCTGTTGTCGCCCGCTACGCTGCCGCTCCGGTCGCTACTGCGGCTTACACTTCACCGGTTGCTGCGCGCTACGTGGCTGCCCCAGTGGCTGCCGCTCCCGTCGCCCCAGCACAGTACTATGCTCGTTACGCCGCCGCTCCCGTCGTAGCTGCGCGTTACGCCGCGCCCGTAGCGGCAGCTTACAGAGCTGCCTACTCTGCTCCACTCGCCGCCGCCTACGCCGCTCCAGTTGCTGCAGCGTACTCCGCCCCAGTCGCCGCAGCGTACTCCGCCCCAGTCGCCGCAGCGTACTCCACCCCAGTCGCCGCAGCGTACTCCACCCCAGTCGCCGCAGCGTACTCTGCGCCTGTTGCAGCAACGTATGCCGCGTACTCAGCCCCATTTACGGCGGCATACACCGCTCCCGCAGCTGCAGCTTACACGGGGCCTAGGGCAGTGGCGGCTCCCACTGTAGCACCAGCTGCTTTCACCACGGTCCGCGCCGCCCCTGCCAAACTCGTGCAACCCGCCCCCACCGGTTACCGCTACCCTTGAAAAACTACTTTAGTTGTTCTGTGTTTCAATACCTCTAAAGACTTGATTTGTACATACCATTAGCTAATAGTTATTTTGTTTATTTTTTATTTAAAGAAAATATATGGATAAATTTTCTTAGTACTCTGTTATATTTATTTCTTTTCTATTACTCTTTAAGAAGATAAAAGACAGAAAGACGGACGTAAAACTCTAGATTGATAAATACATTGACTGGAGTACAAACAGATGATTCTGAACGCTGCCGCGCTGTAGCGATCCACCACTGGTCAAAGAGCTTACTTGCACTCTCTATGTTTGTTAAAATTCAGAATTCAATATTTTTTTATAATATTAATGTGGCAATCTACCACAATCAGGCGGGCACCATTTCTTCAATCAACCATCAGGCGAGCACCGTCTATAGACACAAGCAACACGATAAGAATCATTAGGGCGTTACCGACCCTTAAGATATGGGATATTAATTATTTTGTGTCCGGTAATTACTCCAGCTACAATGCCCTTCACACAGCAATGCTTACACACTGCTGCTTGGCGGCAGAATATCTGACACTGCGGTGGTCCCTGGGCCCTAAATCTCAATGATCACTTACATTCTGCGCATAAGCCTTGCCCTGCTAAAACCACATCAATATCTATACTTATAATAAAACTGTAACAGGTCCAATTCTGTACATTGAAGATATTTTGAAAATTATATTTGGAGGGCATTCTATAACCGATACTGAGGCCGAAAATGTAATTTTTTTAATTTTTGTCTGTCTGTCTGTCTGTCTGTATCACGGCTGAGCATCACGCCGAAACTACTGAATGGATTCAAATGAATCTTGGCATGATTTGAGATCTTACTACGAGGTAGGACATAGGATACTTTTTATCCCGTAATCTAGCACGGTTCTTTTGGGAGAAGGGATTAAAGTCAAAACGGGTACATGGTTATACCATGGATAAATGGTTATACGCTTGGTCCGATTTTATCAATTTTTTTTTATAATATAATAAATATTAGTAAGGGAACACTCATAGAGAGTTGTTATCAAGGTTTTTTAATCGATCGGGTTAAGCAACGTTAGGTAAGGTCATTAAATAGATGACCGTTTAACGCCATTTGAACTAAACGGGTCCGTGCTTCAGAGAGCAAGTAAAAAGTGGGTCCCAGTTTTTAACCGACTATAAAAAATGAGGTTATGTATTCGATGCGAATGTCTGTTATTCAAAGTTTAGTTAACGTAAAAATAGCGCAGGCGGAGCTGCGTGGGTCAGCTAGTCGCCTAATAAATCAAAACTTAATGTTGTTTTACCCTAGTTATAAACTCATAACAATCACCTAGTTTACAAATTCATAACAAAGAAATTTTATTACATCGATTTAAACGCAGTTTCGTAGGCGAGATTTGAACCTACCCCTTATTTTAGGTTATGTGCAATTGTTACCTTTACCATTTCAAATACTTCTCAAAATACAAATCCACAAAGAAAGGTATAGATGATATAATAATTTAAGTCTTAAAACCATTACCAGACATGTATATAAACGTAATTCAAGCGTTTGGTACAATACAAACCCGGAAGTAAAAGTAGCGTGATAGTAAATCAGAGTTGTATCGCGTTCTGTTGAGCCCATACGTTAATCAGTCAATTTGGATGGCTTCGCACAAATGAGTCATTGACCAAAGGCATCTCCTTTAGTATAACGTAAACGAAGGTTGATCGCGCCGAATACTTTTGCTGCATTTTTTTTTACTTTCTCTTATGTTGGTACTCTTAATTTTATATCAATCATTCACCGCGAACTTTAATAGTGGACCACGATCGGTCGCGTCTAGTGGCGTGTTTCCTTGCCCTTAGTCTCGAGTAGTTGCCACGCCACCACCGCTTTTCTGAAGACAGTGCATTGCCTACACAGCTTAAGTAAGAATCAAACCACTCATACGAAAGAAGAATGCACAAGGTCGGCGACGGGGGGCCGACCTTGTGCATTCTTTTGGGTTTCTTCTTCTTTGGGGCCGACCTTGTGCATTCCTCTGGGTTTTCTGTATCGCCAGGCTGGAGCCTGGCGATGCAGAAAACCGAACTTATGTTATGTGCTGGTCAAATATTATTTGCAGGGGAAATCTTGGGTTAAGGTCCCTATATAGATGTGTATGTGGGATACCACACACGGCTGTAACATCGGCATCCTATGCACTCCAGTGAAATCAACACCAGGCACCTCTCCGTGGCTTGCATCCGAGCCAACGAGGACGTATTATAGCCCCCCGAAAACCTGTCGCAGTGCTGATCGGAAGAGGGTAATGCCGCATGTGTCCTGGATGTGTGTATCCACTAAACTCGAAAAGTAGGTAGGTTTAGGTAGGTAGGTAGAGTAGCCTCCATGGCGTAGTGGGAAACCGCTTGCTTTGCATACCGGCCGCGGTTCGAATGCTGCAGGGGGCAACAAGTTTGTGTAGTTATTCCTTACTGACTACGACAATACAGGCCGATCACCTGATTGTATGTAAAGTAAGATGATCCATGTGTCGGATGGGCATGTAAAAAGTCGGTTCTTCACCTAATCTCTCCCCCGGTCGTGTCAGTCTTCCGTCTCATGGGATTGTGAGAGGTATAAAGGAAGAGAGAGTTCACTTGTGTCTACGCAAGCGTTTGTGCTCTATAATATCGCCTGCGTAGATGGCTGATCTTGTGAAAGATTGGCCGCTGTGGTCATATCGGTCAGGAGTATATAACCACAATGACACACTCACAAATTTTTATGGAGCTTATTATGGATCATGTACATCATCATTATCATCATGATCATGCAGAATAACAGCAGAGGAATAGGATTTTAATAGTCTAACCCCGACCAAAAACGAGGGATGTTATAAGTTTGACGCCTATGGCCTCGTTTACGGAAACGCGGGGCGTCGCGCGTCGCGTGTGGCGTGGCGTCTCGCGGCGCGTCGGACGTTTTTACTGTTTACGTAGCGGCGGCGCGTGTAGCGGCGCGTATCATCGCACGCGTAAACACAAACTTATAGCAATATATGATGCTGTTTATAGAGACGCGGGGCGGGAAGAGTGGCGGTGCCCGCCGCTGCGCCCGCGGCGGGCACCGCCGCGTGCAACGGCGGTGCAACTCACTTTTTAACATACAATTTTCTTCTAAAAAAAAAATCGATCATATCATACTCCATTGCGATGGTGACTACGTCTGTGTTGCACGATTACCAAATAGACTGGCAGAAGGTTCCGCCACAGGCATCGCTTCATCGAGAATCACCGCTGCGTGCGCCGCCGCGATGAACGCCGCGTGAGACGCGGCGATGCCATCCGCGGGCGCCGCCGTAAAACACGCGCAAACGCGTGTAAAATCGCTTCTCCGTAAACACACTCATACAACGCCCTACATTTGAATTTAGTGCGGGCCGCGCCGCCACACGCGACGCGCGACGCCCCGCGTCTCCGTAAATGAGGCCTAAGTCTGTCTGTCGTAGCGCTCCAACGTGTGGAAGTCAAGGATACCAGTGTAATATGAATGTGTTTTTAGGGTTCCATACCTAAAAGGTCAAAAAGGAACCCTTATGGTGCGACTCCGTCTGTCTGTCTGTCCGTCATATGTCTGTATATATTTCAGGAACCACTGATGCTATCGATTTGAAAGTTAGAATAGTTTTAGATGTTACTTACCCAACTTACTTGCGATAAGCAAATTAATACGAGGTACGAGTTAGTTTTTGCCATCGACACGGTAAAAAGAAGAAGAAGATCGCAAATATAAAAAACTTTTTTTTTCCTTTAATGGAGGTCGAAATGGGTCATAAAAATATTCAAAGCGGGACTACCATATCGAGTGGGGTTTCATATGAAAGGGCTTCATTTGCATAATCCAAAAAATTAATGTCAAAAAAATTACGTACCCCGCTAAGGAGTTCCGAAGTTTGTGGAGGAAAAAAATCTGAAATAATTAAAGATAACACTTTTTTATTTATTTATTAGGTACACCAACGATATACATACAATTGCATAACCTCATACATGCTATAATTAATTAATCTAGTATGTTTATCAATGACAGGTATACTCAACTTGCGTATGAAATACATATGGTATGGGGGTGAGTTGTAAAAATTAGAGTCAGTTACATAATTGCTATGTGATTAGATTTGAACAAAGAATTTAGAGTACAATTTAGAATTATAAATTAATTTGATAGTCGTAAAACTTTTTGTTTAAAAACGGGAAGACTATCATGAAAAATCTGAATGATTTAATATTAGGATAATTCTCAAGTATGTTATTGTAACTAGAGTCTAAACGATTGATAGGGGAATTCTTTCTTACGTTGGTAATACTATTATAGTCTATCAATAATATAGTCTATTCATATTTAACAGGAAAATAAAATGATATATCTACGTAGTAGATTTTTTAGTAATGCTTAAAAAACCTCGACAAACCAACTTAGTTTTGCGGTTTTTTTTTTGCTATCGAAGTTAGTGTTAGACGAATAGTAAAATAACTTTAATAGGTCCAAAGAAGGTATAGAACCCTCGGTGCGCGAGTCCGGCTCGCACTTGATCGGTTTTTTTATTTGTAAGCTAGTTTAAGAAAGAAGGTTCTTAGTTATTTTTTATGAAAATCGGTTAATAATTTCTTAATTATCTAGCAATATGGGCCCATAGATAAATATCTTATAAACTAACATATGTACATAAGTATAAAAATATAACTAAACATTAAATGATACTCAAAACAGCTGAAGTGTCGCACTCGGAGTTGGATATCCGGCCTCGGAATCTTTGGAACACGACAACCCACTACCAAAACTCTTCATTAGTGAAGGCCGACAGTTGTTCGGTCGGCACCCTCACCATAAAGGAATTATAATTCACGCAAGGAATTAAAATTGTCTTTAATCGATCGATGTATGTCTTTTCTATTACTTCCTTTGGTCCGAAAGACATGAAATTTAGCACATGAGTACCTTCACCAGGAGTTATGGTCACAAGATCTCTGCACCCGTAAACGCACCAAATGTGGACTCGTTGGATAGGTCGCGGCTCTTCGTTGGTAGAAAAATGGTGTTCAGGGTTCTGATCCATCTTCAGGGTCTGATGATAGTGCAGTAGGGCCACCCTCCTGCTCCATGAACAGGAGCTCTGGTTCATTAAACGTAGGCTCTTTATCCAATTTCAGGAGGTTAAAAAAGTATTTTTAACCACAGCAATGCGTGGCTGGTTTTAGCTAGTGAATATTAAAATGCGATACTATTAAAAAGTCAAATTAAAATAAAGTTATAGTGTACTTGCTGCTTTACTGATCTGGTTAGCTATACGTACAATTGTTTCGGTAGCGTGGCATTGTTTACGCACCCGCTCGCGTCCACCGTTCAGGCAGTTCGTACGTGCGTACTTGAATATATTTAAATTTGGAGATGGACCAGGATGAAGCAATACCACCACAAACTGCTATAAATGCAGTTAGTATCAAACTGAGGGTACAGTTTGCAGATCTAAGCACCCTCGAACACATCAAACAAACAGAAATGGCATTCAAGGTACGGAAACAATGGATTTCGTGAAGTGAAAGTGTGTGAAAAAATGTGATTTTTAAAAGGCGAAAAAATATATCTATTAAATCTGAGAAAGGCATGCCATGCCAAAAAAAATCTATTAAATTTCTAAAAAAAAGAAAAATACATGTAAAGTAATCAAATATGTAAGCATATCTACGATACGGATATCAGAAATTATTGTCATAATGTCTCCTGGCCTACGACGCCAAATTAGCCAATCTTTGACTATTATAGAAATCTATACAAGTGCTTGCTCTCTCTCTCTCTCTCTAGTTTTACTCTTATAATTCGATAGGACGGTAGACCGACACGACCGGGGAAAGGTCGAGACGCAGCACCGACGGATGGATCATTATACTTTCAGACAATAAGGACTGCATTGAAAATCATCAGAAATTATTCTTATACTGTTGATCTACTTAGTCATATTACCTAATCAATTGTGTAACTAAAATAAATGTTTATTACAGTTGGTGGTATTTTCCTGCCTTCTTGCTCTGGCCCGTGGAAGCGGTGTGCCAGCGGCCATAGCAGCTGCTCCCGTCGCTTACACCGCGCCCGCCGTCGGTGTCGCGGCCAGACTCGAAGAGTTTGACCCTCTGCCACAATACAACTTCGGCTACGATGTCGCCGACTCCCTCACCGGGGATTACAAGAGTCAGACCGAACAACGGAACGGTGACCTGGTACAAGGACAATATTCATTCATAGAGTCTGACGGCACTCGTCGTGTGGTTGACTATTCCGCCGACTCCGTGAACGGTTTCAATGCTGTAGTACGCAAAGAGCCGCTTGTGGCCGCCGCACCTGCCGTCGTCGCCGCACCTGCAGTCGTGCCGGCACGCATCGCGGCTGCACCTGCCGTGGCTGCCCCGGTTGCTGCACCGGTAGTGGCCGCCAGGTACGCCACTGCGCCTGTGGTTGCGCGGTACGCGGCCGCACCGGTCGCTGCAGCTGCTGTCGCTGCACCCGTCGCAGCGCGCTACGCCTTCGTAGCCGCTCCGGCTCCCGTTTTCAACCGCTACGCAGCTGCCCCCATCGTATCCGCTCGCTACGCTGCCCCCGTTGCTGCCGCGTACACTTCTGCGTACACCTCTCCACTCGCATACACTGCCGCCTACGCTGCTCCTGTTGCCGCGGCATACACAGCCTATGCAGCACCAGTGCCAGCTGCGTATACGGCTCCCGTGGCAGCGCCAGCCCCCGTCGCGGCTGCGTACTCGGCGCCAGCAGTGGCGGCGGCCCCCACCGCAGGCCCAGCCGCAATCACCACAGCTCGCGGCGCTCCTGCGAAACTTGTTGAGCCCACTCCCACTGGATATCGTTACCCTTGAACAACCACGCCACCGAAAAACTCTAAACGGCCTAAAACGCGTTCCTTTATACATACCATTAGGTTTTATTTTTTTTACTTAGAAAATACAAATGAAAGATAATAATTATTTTTTGTTTTACTTAATTTACCTTGATAAGTATATTTTGTATTAAAATTAATTATTCGAGGTATCTTCCTGATTAGCCTAAATTACACCAATTTGCCGTAATTAGCAATGCTGTCAGGCTCCAATTCTCAGGATTCAGAATCAGATTATAGACTAGTGTCGGTGTTTGTTTGTAGATCCTTCATTTGTAAAGAATAATCAAACTCAAACTAGTGCAAATGGGCTCTAATCTGAGTCTCTTAGTTATTACCTATACGAGAATCATTTTAGGGGTATTTTTAAATTGATAAGTAATAGAGAATATTTCTAATTTAAACTAAGAAGATAATACATACCACCATACAATATTAAAGAGTGACTAAAAAAAGGAAACAAAAAAAAACCGTGTTGTGTCGTGGGACACCGGATAGGAACGAAGTTCCTTATTATAAAAATATTAATTTTTAAGTTCTATCCGAGGTATAAAGAAAATAATTATTCGGGTATACATTTTTTGAAGTGAAACTTCATAGGCGACTTCCAAAAATGTTAACACTTAACGCGTTAAACATATTAACCTTATGAAAGCGCTCACGTGACGCAGTCATTCCGTCAATAAAAAAAAAATTAAAAAATTGAAAATAAAGAATTAAAAAAAAAAACAAGCCGGCACACCACACACACACACACACACACCACACACACCACACACACCACCACACCACTACACCACACCACAATATTAATTATGTTCAATCATAAAAATTTAAGTTTTATGGTAACTAAAATAAGATATATATTTGTGAATAATGATCGGATAGTTACGTTCCGGACGTTTTTTCCCGGCTAGGGTACCTCTCCGCATGGTCCCATAAGGAACTTCGTTCTAAAAATAGAATAAGAAACATAATACTCATAGTCTTGCTAAGAAATAATACCTTCCAGATATATTTACTAGGTGATAAAAAAATTCAGAATATTCTATAGTAACAGAATGTATTCAGATTTGTTCCAGGCAGAATTACAGAAATTTATGTAATGTATGTAAGTAAGTGATGCGGCGTTGAAATGTCAATGAGGTTGACACTGAAACACAGCGCTGCGCCGGGTATCTGGATTTCCGGTGCAGCATATCGCTGAGTTGCCAACCTCGTTTGGCGGAAGCGCGACGCACAGTTGCCTCATGTATCTCATAAGTTTAATTTTAAGTTTAAGTTTTTTTGTTTTTAAGTAGTAAGTTTGTAAGTTTTTATTTTTGTATATTTTTGTGTGTGTCGTTATCCGCCAAATAAATGTAGTTCTTCTTCTTCTTCTTCTGATAGTCCCCTTGTTTGTGCAGGGAATTTTCCAGGTAATCACCGTAGTGTTAGATATTCAGCTGCCAAGTAGCAGGGTGCAAGCATTTCCGTGTTGCGAAGTGATGGGTACCTACTGTAGCTGGTGAAATTATCGAACTGAAGAGACTGAATAGCTAATGTTTGGGGGACGATTGGCAATACATTACAGCTGTCTATAGGTAGGCGTGTCACTTATCATCAGGCAAACGTCTTAATCGTCTTTTAAAAAGCACTAGCTGCCCCACGCAGCTCCACCTGCGCTGTTTTTACGTAAACTATACTTTTAATAACAGACATTCGCATCGAATACATAACCTCCTTTTTTATAGTCGGTTAAAAACTGGGACACTTTTTACTTGCTCTCCGAAGCACGGACCCGTTTAGTTCAAATGGCGTTAAACGGTCACCCATCTATTTAATGACCTTACCTAACGTTACTTAACCCGATCGATTACAAAACCTTGATAACAACTCTCTATGAGTGTTCCCTTACTAGTATCTTATTATATTATAAAGAAAAATTGATAAAATCGGACCAAGCGTATAACCAAGTACCCATTTTGACTTTAATCCCCTCTCCCAAAAGAACCGTGCTAGATTACGGGATAAAAAGTATCCTATGTCTTACCTCGTAGTAAGATCTCAAATCATGCCAAGTTTCATTTGAATCCATTCGGTATTTTCGGCGTGATGCACAGCCGTGATACAGATAGACAGACAGACAAAAATTAAAAAAATTACATTTTCAGCCTCAGTATCGGCTATAGAATGCCCTCCAAATATAATTTTCAAAATATCTTCAATGTACAGAATTGGACCTGTTACAGTTTTATTATAAGTATAGATTTCTCCATTTTTTTTTGCGCCATTGGGTGAATTTTAATTCCTTTGTGGTGAGAATACCGACCGCCCATCTATTGACCTTCACGAAGGAGGAATTTTGGCCGAAGGGTGTCGTGAAGCGGCGAAGCTTCAGAGGTCGGCTACATGACACCGTAAGCGAAACAATTTTTATATATGCACACATAATATGTTTATGACCTATATGCCCGGAGTCAATATAGTCGATGAAGACTACCGGGGGGAGGTTTTAAAGAATAAAGATTCCAGCACGCATACTCTTCAATAACAATAATAACACAGGTATTTCTTATTTTCTAAAAATTCATCACTTAAGGGTGTAAAATACGATTTGAAACTTTGTATGATGAATTCTTTTCCCGCTTACACTTTGATGATAATTATTATTTTGATATTTATTAAGCACATGGCCAAACGTACTCTTGAATTAAGCATTCAGCACTTTGACCTTAAGGGATGAAATTGTTGTACCAGCTGACAATAGAGACTATTTTTAACCGTCTTCAAAAAAAGGTGAAGGTTATCAATTCGGTTGTATGTTTTTTTTATGTTTTTTTTTTATGTTTGTTACCTCAGAACTCTGTCGTTTACGAACCGATTTGGAAAATTATTTTTTTAATTGAAAGGATATGCTTCCAGATTGGTCCCATTTTTTTCAAAATCAAGTTTTGATGATGGGAACCATGAGTAACTGAGGGAACTCCTTAAATATTATAGGCATACATATAGCGTTTTTGGTATTTTTAGAAACTAGTCAAGCATTTTTATTCAGAAAGTATCATTTGGTGAAGTGGATCTTATGAAGAAGGCCATAGATGGCCACTGTGTTTATGTCATAGATTTAGAATTTTTCCACTTTGGTTTATGTAGCGATTTTCTCTTGAAAGTTGATTGGCATGGCGGACTCACGAAATTATGACGTCTCTCGTACTTGATGGTGTTTTAAATTACGTTTCATTTTACGTAACTTATATAGTTTAAATATATCGTAAACAATAATAATCTATCTTAATAAAAAAACAGGGTGTTTTCTAGGAATCACGGTACATCCAAAACCATTTAACGTACAGTCTTGAAATTTGGAATTTATGTATTTTTTTTATACTACCTTGGTGGCAAGCAAGCGTGCGGCCCGCCTGATGGTAAGCAGTCACTACAGTTTGTTTATTATTTTTACTTTTTGTAGTCGCTGTAATAAGTTGCATTGATTCTTAGAGAATGTTAGTATACCTATTAGTGGCATATACTTATATAAGAACTACTTATAGTGAATTTGTAAGAAAATGTTTTTGAACTACTTATTGTGAATTTGTAAGAAAATGTTTTTTCACACCACCTGCTCGATAATAGATGATCAAACGAACTTCTTGAAGTGAAGTTCTATCATTATTATATGAGTTGATTTATACGAAGATATAATTTAACAAGTAGTAGTACTTCCAATCTACTAGCGAGTTACGCACATTTACTGTATGTAAAACTGTGTTTTTTTTTTTTTTACCACCATTTACGTCACGGACGGTCCAGACAGCTCATTCTTTAGAGATTATGTTTATGCCTATGGATCAACAAAACCTTATTTTAGGGTTAAATTAACTGAACATGTGTTATGTGATTTAATCATGGGTGGGCGGGTCTTTATATCTTCGTATAAATCAACTCATATAATAATGATAGAACTTCACTTCAAGAAGTTCGTTTGATCATCTATTATATTTCATTGATTTATACTTCAGATATAATTTAACAAGTAGATGTTTAGAGAGTAAGGTTTTGTTTCGATAGTATAGATCGTTTTTTATTTCTAAGCAAAATATTAGTTATACTGATAACCATAAACTCCCGTAGATTTTTAAACGGCGTTATAATAGGTAATAATTATATGTATATCATTTGTGTTCTTAGTACTTTAGTCATTCAGTCACAACATAGGAATGGTAAATAATAAAAAGAAGAAGAATGGTCAAAAATCACGGATGAGTTCTATTCTATTCTATTCTAATTACGACATTAGGAGTGGGTACCTGTTAAGACCCGCAAATCGTGCGGGTGAGGTGACTTTTGTTATGCACGCAAGGCGATTTTAGAAACAATCTAATCTATGTTTTTTAGAAATCCCTTGTTTAATTTATTGACTGATTGGTTAAGCTGTGGGTGATCCACGTTAGTTACCTTAGACAAAATGTATATTTCGCTTGTTAGAGAAGAACTAAAATAGAGCTAAAATATCAAAAGGCCGATGTTCTAACACTTTCGTTATAACAATGTCAACTTCTTATTGCGTGCTTAGGATATTAGGTATTTACATATATTTATTAGTTATCCGTATATAAGTATTTGAACTTGCAGTTAATTGTCAGACAACTTGTCTAAACTTATTTAATTCGAAATTCGGGACCCCGTTCGGGATCACGTAGCTAACGTGATTAAATATCGTTTGCAGGTCACGAGTATTAGTGCATATATGTATACTTGTGTCCGAAACAAGCATGTTTTGGTTTATACTCATGAACTCTATATAGCTCTAATTCTGGGAGCAGAATATACGATAAAATTTTCATAATAGAAATAATGATCCAATATCACTGTCTTCGTCATGTCACAAATCTGTATTTTATGTAGAGGGCGATATCATATTATGTACATACGATAGTTTTGACGGAACACTATGAAAGGCAAATGAATGCATGTTGTCTACAGGTTAGTTTGGTGTAGAAGTGGCCCATGGCCAATATTATAAATTTGGGAAAAGAACTATGATTTCCCGTAATATAGTCATCGATTACCTCGACGTGACATTGACATTATTGTCGAAGATATGAAAATAAATTAACTTACCCTGGATTGTATGTTAGTGGATGTATGCTGCATATGCATTTACCTGCATGCATGTTTTTGATGGGCAAGCAAGTTGAATTTGGTGTAATGAAACTAAAGGTGCTATGGGCGGCTTAAGTTTTCTGTAACATAAATTTAAAGACCAAAATGATGTTTCCAATCAGAATAATCGTTCGAGGAATATTTGAAACGCTACGGATACACTTCTCATGCCAGCCTGGCAAGCCCCCGTCAATTAAATTTACCTTTACACTTTTTTTTTTGTAAGTGTATATTCTAAATTTGTATTTTTATATTTTTTTTATTTAATTCTAATAATTTTATTTATTTTTAGTTTTTGATTTTATAAACTTAAATTGTTATCGCTATGCATATATGTCAAGATAATCAAGATAATCATCATCATAGGAATATGGCCGAACCTGTATAGTCTGAGTTAGATGATAATTTTTCTACAACAACCGAATTGCACGGTGTTTATTACCATCGGCAAAAAAGTATGCCATTATGAGTTCGATGTATCTTATTTTATTTATTGCAATAATAAAACTGTTACAATAAATTTATTTACAAAATTCTAATAAAAATCTAGTACCGTTAAGGCCAAACGTACGAGAGTATGTGTGTGTGTGTGTGTGTTTACACTGTAATTTAAAACAATATGTGATTATGCCACAAAACTTTCAAAAATATGTTTTATGATAAGATTGATAGGTTATTTAACCTATATTCTCATCTTGGATATTATTCTCGGTACCGTAGAAGGTAGATTTATATACATTGTATTTATATACAAAGTATAATAGAATATATTTTTACATTATAATATTGTTGTTACTAGTACCGGTAATTTCAGACTGGGAATCTTATGGTCGGTATGACACACTGGTGTTAAATAACGTAAGTATATAGTCCATTTCTATCAGTAAACTGTTAGAAAGTTCTGAAATCTGTGGTAATGATTTTAAATCTGTTCTATAAATATTTTAAAATAATTTCAGATCTTAAATGAATCCCTTGCCGAACTTAAGGTTTGGCCTCGAATATATTTTATAATTTTAATATATACCTATGATCTAACAATGCAACTGCAAAGGTTTAGACTTCCGGTTTGAGTATATTATTTTCTTGTTGCAATGTAAAGAACTGAATTCATTTCATTCATTTCTGTTTTCCATAAAATACATTAAATACATTATAAATCATCTGCTTTGAACTTTACTAAAGATATAATATTTTTTTCTCATTAAAGGTGTCCTATGGAATAACGATACTAAGTTTATGTATATGTAGCAATATACGCATCCACATCTTAGCTTAGAATGTAAGTAAAGTTTGGATGTGGTGCTATTTAGTTTTAGTTAATTACCTACTTCTTTCAACAAAGATAGCATGAAAAGACTTTTTCACAATATCCACGTTAACGTGGCTGAGAAATTTGTTACTTATATAATTATACAAGTAATACACATATGTATGTGGCCAACATTTAGAATCTAATTCAGAATGCTTGTTGTACCTTACATGATGAGGCGTACGTGTTAGTCCAGCAGGTATCCTTTAGCGCTGCTGCTGTTGGCCTTCCCCTTATCTCACCCCCCCCCCCCTTTTCCAGGGCGGCGAGAAGGTCCCGCCCAGTTCTTCTACAAGGTGTGGCAGGGGCTGATGATTCAGGAGTTTTGATTTGTATTCCTTATCTGTGAACTTGTTTATCAATTATCATGCTGTTGGGGTGAAAGCAAAAGCCACCTCGACTAGAGTATAATAAATAACAACAATACATATGCACACTGGGCGCAACTTAGGCTACTAGACCCAGAAGATGTTACTGACTGACCAATAAGACATGAATACCTGTGATTTTCACACTGACACGGAAAGAGTCATGCCTCCTTTTCCTGTCGTAGTCTTGGCGTATAGGGTGTAGTGCTTTTGTCACAACCCAGATTGCCATGTATTTATTAATACTTTTTTTTTTTTTTACACAGCAAAAGTTCAACGTCGGCATTATATGCAACTTAATTGTTTTGCATTAGGTTCGGTTTGGTACTTACCTTTATGTTATATACTTTTATATAGAAACGTACGTTATGTGTCCCGTATTACAACACGGGACCAGTAGAAGAGTACAATATATTTGTATTCTGCCGATAATATTACAAAGTATGTTTTTTTTTTTGTGGCGATAGGATAGGCTTGCCTTGTAGGCATTTCACGCTTCTCAACCAAGATCCACCAGAGGGTTGCCTTTTGGATACCCAGCAGGGGATTTCCTTATGAAACCCCCGTGAAAAAAGTCCTAATAACACTGCTCAACCTAGGATGTAGCGATACACAATCACACTTTGTGATAGTTGAACCGCTTAGGCAGAGCCGCTTTCGTGTTGATGATCCGTTGGTAGTTCAAACAGACTCGGGGCTCATCATATTATGAGTGTAAATGCACGGAATGAAAATAAAAATAAAAAGTGGTGGGTAGTTGAGCAGAAAAAATATTAATCGCATCTTGTGTAACCTATATTTAGTAGGTATTATTTTAGACAAAATGAATTGTGGGTAGGTGTGTGAATATCTTTTTGTGATTGCGCGCATTTCCTACCTCATTTGTTATAAGCCTTGGCTCAAAATGATTAGCTCGCAGCCAATCATTTCACCGTGATGACTAGCATCAATAGGTTTTCCGTATTTCCTATGGATATTACCAGTATTTATGTCTTACTTACCAGAAATCTACGGACCTTGTAACTTGTCTTGCATCCTATAGATAATCAATTAGATGCATCAACTGAAATAATTTATCATGAATGACTCATAATTAGCTCGCAGCTAATTATGCTATTGTAATTGACTCTCGGTCAATCACGACTTTGTTAACTTTTAAACATTTTGTTTTGATTATATATAATCTTATATATAAGACATTTTATTGTCAGTTGTCATTTTTTCCTCGACTGTAGATATATTTGACTCGAAGATAATTCAAATAATAATTCAAATAATATGTGGGTAACTTGGATAATACCAAGTATTTTTAGACACACAGTTGCTAATTTATTCATCGATAATCACAAGTGGCTCGCAGCTACTTATGTTATCGCGATAGGCTCGCAGCCGATCACGATTTTGCCCACATTTATTAATATTCTTTATATTTTTATATCACTAAACTGTTTTTGCTTAGGCACGTGCGCTCGTCGCTGCGCAAAAAGAAAGAATGAGCTGTCTGGACCGTCCGTGACGTAAATGGTGGTAAAAAAAAAAAAAAAACACAGTTTTACGTCTCTAAATGTGCGTAACTCGCTAGTAGATTGGAAGTACTACTACTTGTTAAATTATATCTGAAGTATAAATCAATGAAATATAATGTTACATTATGTGTCATATAAACTTGATATAAAGTAGGCAATTATATCCCTATAGTCAAGCCGGGCAATAATGTTGTACTAAACTCCCTTGGGTAATAATGTGATTTGTTTTTTTTGTCCTTTAGTTCTCCCTAATTGGGGAGGCAAAAGGTTCTAGCTCATACAGCCTCGTCATAAGTAATCTCGTAATCAATCAATTTGTAGCTAGGCCTAAGCCAATTCTGCATTAAATTGCTGTCATTTTCGGATACTCTTTACAGTAGGTATACCACTCTCTCTAAGCAGAGACTTGCACGAAAAAATACATTTGAAAATCGAACCGAGCGCCAGAAGCCGAATTGGAGCCGAACCTTGTAGAAAAGAAAAAAATTATAAAAACAAGGCGCTAACGCTGTTGATATTATTTTAATTCTAGCAGTTTTGCATTTTATTGTCTCGCCTCGCAGTAGGTGTGGGCGCGAACGCTGGTAATCGGTGTGTTGATTTTATTTTATTTCTAGCAGTAAGTAGGTGTTTAATAATAAAAAAATGTGCGTGCGTGGAGTCCCTCCGCGCGGAAGAAGTGAAACTTCATTCTCGCTCAGTCGATCGGTCGGTCGGTCGGTCGGTCCCTCACTCACTCACTTACTCACACACACACACACACATACACCCACATACACACACTAACTCAACTCAACTCAACTCAACTGAAACTCAACTGAAACTCAACTGAAACTCACTGAAACCCACTGAAACCCACTGAAACCCACTGAAACCCACTGAAACCCACTGAAACCAACTGAAACCCACTGGAACCCACTGGAACCCACTGAAACCCACTGAAACCCACTGGAACCCACTGAAACCCACTGAAACCCACTGCTCGATAATGTTACATTACTGGAACCCACTGGAACCCACTGAAACCCACTGAAACCCACTGAAACCCACTGAAACCCACTGAAACCCACTGAAACCCACTGGAACCCACTGGAACCCACTGGAACCCACTGAAACCCACTGAAACCCACTGAAACCCACTGAAACCCACTGGAACCCACTGGAACCCACTGAAACCCACTGAAACCCACTGAAACCCACTGAAACCCACTGGAACCCACTGGAACCCACTGGAACCCACTGGAACCCACTGAAACCCACTGAAACCCACTGAAACCCACTGGAACCCACTGAAGCCCACTGAAACCCACTGAAACCCACTGGAACCCACTGAAACCCACTGGAACCCACTGGAACCCACTGAAACCCACTGAAGCCCACTGAAACCCACTGAAACCCACTGGAACCCACTGAAACCCACTGAAACCCACTCACCCACTCACTCAGTGACGGCGTCACATGAGCGCTTTCATAACCTTAAAATTTACGCCTATCGCCTATCGTTTAACACCTATCACTTAACGCCTATCACTTAACGCCTATCACTTAACGCCTATCACCTTCATTTAACGCTTAACGCGTTATGTGATAACATTTTTGGAAGTCGCATAAGAAGTTTCACTTCAATAATAAATACACGTCATTGTAGGTACCATTGAGATTTTACACCAAAAAATACATGTAAATTTAACAATACGTTGATGATGTAAAAAGGTGGCCTTATCGCTAAAAAGCAATCTCTTCCAGATAACCTAAGCAATGTCTTCCTAGTATTTGTATTTCATTACCTCGCAGTAGGTGTGAAAAGTAGTATATTCTCCTCGGGGATAAAGGTGTCTTTGTCTTGGGCGAGCTTGAATCTCTCGCTGTACTCAGGATTCTAGTATTAACTCCCTCGCTTTGCTCGGGAGTTAACTCTATACTCCCTCGCTACGCTCGGGAGTTGCTAGAAACCTTCGTTTTGCTCGCGATTCAATTTCACGCCCGTGACATAAGACACTGCTTTATCCCCTTGGTGCATAAACTACTATTAATGTACTTTGGTACACCTTTTTAAATAAATAAAACAAAATAAGAATCTAAGACTAATGATGCAAAGCGACGCAAGTATGCAGCTCTAGGTTCGAGCTATATATTTGCGCCCTGTGCGGTGGAGACCATGGGGCCTTGGTCTCATGAGACGCACGGTTTGGTGAAAGAAATTTCATCCAAACTTATCGGTCGACGGTCTCCTGCAAAGTCTCCTGAGACCGTCGGGCTGGTAGCTTTTTCTGCCAACGTATAAGCTTGGCTATACAAAGGGGTAATGCCGCCAGTCTTTTAGGTACCCTACCCTCCCAGTGAATCAGCGACAACTTGGAGGAAGTTTTTTACCTAGTTCAAGTATACATAATATTTGTAAATAAACTGTAAATATTTAGTTTCAATAAACGTTTTTTCCCATTAAAAAAAAAAGAATCTAAGTAACCTAAATCCGACATTTTTCGAAAAATAACCCCTAAGGTCATTTAATGGGATTGTAAAGTTTGCATAAAGAAGTATTTCCATTTAATGCTATAATGCAGCTAGAGTGACGAAACTCTGTTAACACCTTGGTTTGGCTGCGACAAGTAAAATCATACACCTTTATCTGGTGCGGCGGCAGGTCGAAATGCGCCCCCAACGATATTCCCGCCAGTGCGTGGCAGGTCTTTTTCGACCCACCGGCACTAGGGTAGATTAAAATGCTATAACTTTGCGAAAACATGATGTATACATTTTTTTTTGTACTGTTAGAATAACCTTGAATCCAACTTCCTTAGGTTTGATTCGCCCCGGGATCTACCGGGTTTAGTTGAATATATATTTGTTCCTGTCGTACTGTTACAAACACCTGATTATAATCGTTTCGCGTAGGCGAGAGGGACATAGTTTTTTTCGACCGTACCAGCTGAAGTACCGCAGGCCAATATGGGCCTGCTCCGCACTGAAGGTGTTAATAAACTCAACACAACAATTGAACAAATTCATTTTCTGCATTCTTCTAAAATCAACCCCTAAGTGGGTCAATTGGGCTATAAGATTTTGTATAAATAATCGCATGGACCCGTGGGGTGTCCGGGTAAGATTAGCACCCTCCCATCTCCTCCAGTTGAGTGTCCGTAAGAGGCGACTAAGGGAGAACAAGAACGGGCAGCAGCGTATTTCTATTGGATTACCTAGCACCTATACTGCGATCCCCAAGACGCCCGCCAAGCGTGGGGATTATGGCAACCCCTCTCTTCTAAGGGGGAGGCCTTTGTTCCGCATTCGACTTTTTTCTTCTGCTGTTGATGATGCTGATGACGATGACGCAAAACTTCAGTATAATGAGCAAAAGAAATTGTGAAATACGTATACTTACCACAATTTTTTTGAAAATCGACCCTTTTTTTCCATTAGTGAAAGGACTTTGTCGCTGAGCGACGATGCCGTCCCGTAAAAACAATCAACATCATACAAACGTAAATTAAAAATGTACAACACATTAGCGTCCGCCTAAACCTAAAGCTGCTAACTTAATCAGAAAATCGACCCATAAAAGGGTTTTAGCATAGATCTTGAGTATGATTCTGCACTGGTGAAAATTTGTGAATACATTCATGCTTTAATTGAGCAACCCATGTATAAGTTAATCACTTTTTGAAAAAAAAACACCCCTTCACAAGGTCCAATTGGGGTCCGGAGAAGGTTTTTTACCTAAAGTTACAAAACTTATTTTTAACCGACTTCAAAAAAGGAGGAAGTTCTCATTTCAACTGTACATTTTTTTGTATCTATGTTCGCGCATAACTCTAGCAATTATGAACCGATTTCAATAAATCTTTCTTGTAGGTACACATTCTGTTTGCAACTCTAAACCATTTTTTAAAATAATTTAACCGTTTTAGATGCTTTTTTTTTACTTTTATTAATAATGAACTTTGTATTCAATCTCGTATACAGTTGTTTAAAACATCAGATTTTAAAAGATTCAGTAAAATAAAATAAGATCGCCATTTGTACAACATTATTTCAAAGTAACATTTATTTTTAATGTATTTCTGGTGAAGAATAAACTGAATTATTTTATCTTTAACTAAGTATGTATAATTGTAAAAATTGTTACTTATGAATAAAATCAAGAAAAATATAAACATGAAAACTGAGCCTTTAAGCATCGTCTGTTCAGTCTTTCCACAGTACGGTCTCACTCGTACGTGCGTACTTGAATATATTTAAATTTGGAGATGCCACCAGGATGAGGCAAGCGCACCACTAACTGCTATATATGCCGTTAGTGACAAACTACGGGTACAGTTTGCAGAACTAAGCAATCCCGAACACATCAAACAACAGAAATGGCATTTAAGGTACGGAAACAAATGGACTTTATGACGTATAATAAGGAAAAGTTTTTTAAATTAACTCAATTAAGAGTTAAAGTAATTGGTTCATAAGTCGCCCTTTTATAGGCCAATTATATTTTATTGATGTACATAATAATCTCATTTTGAATACGAATGAAGCTAGTTATAAACTGTTACAATTAAAGTTATGTAACATAAGTTTACGGTTATTATACTTTATAATTATAAAATATTTGGATTACAGTTGGTGATATTTTCGTGCGTTCTGGCTCTGGCTCGTGGAAGTGGTGTGCCAGCGGCCATAGCTGCTCCCGTCGCTTACACCGCTCCTGCCGTCGGCGTCGCGGCCAGAATCGAAGAATTTGACCCTCTGCCACAATACAGCTTCGGATACAATGTCGCCGACTCCCTTACTGGGGATTACAAGAGTCAGACTGAACAACGAAACGGTGACCTAGTACAAGGACAATATTCGCTGATAGAGTCTGACGGCACCCGCCGCGTCGTTGACTACTCAGCCGACTCCGTGAACGGCTTCAATGCTGTAGTCCGCAACGAACCGCTGGTGGCCGCCGCACCCGCTGTCGTTCCTGCGCGCCTAGCGGCTGCGCCTGCCGTCACTGCACCGGTAGTGTCCGCCAGGTACGCCGCCGCGCCTGTGGTCGCGCGGTACGCAGCCGCACCGGTCGCTGCACCCGTGGCAGCGCGCTACGCCGTCGCACCCGCTGCCGTAGCCGCTCCAGTTTTCACCCGCTACGCCGCTGCTCCCGTCGTAGGTGCTCGCTACGCAGCACCAGTTGCTGCCGCGTACACCGCTGCGTACACCTCCCCACTGGCATACACTGCTGCCTACGCTGCTCCTGTTGCCGCGGCATACACAGCCTATGCAGCACCAGCTGCGTATACGGCTCCCGTGGCAGCGCCAGCCCCGGTCGCGGCTGCGTACTCGGTGCCAGCAGCGGCTCCCACCGCAGGCCCAGCTCGCGCCGCTCCCGCCAAACTCGTAGGGCCCGCTCCTACTGGATACCGCTATCTTTAATGGATTATTTAAATTCTTTATCAACTTTTTATAATAATGCTCAGTATTTTTGTTTTACAAATTGTTAAGTTCTTGTGATATTTTTGATAAGAAATTATATGGAGAATATTTAGAACAAATTGTTTTTATAGCGTTTTGTGCCCAAATAAGCCCTTAGAGAAACTCTCTGTGTGGTCTATATCAATGACACTAAAGATTACATACTAGAACAAGTCAGCAACAATGCTTCTGATATAATTATATCTAGGGACTCAGGGTCTTCTGGTCTTTAATAGGAGTCTCTACTGTGTAAAGCTATAAGACAGTTATACACAGACACCTGCATAATATACCGTTAATATATGTTCAGGCAGATAATGTAATACCTACATAATAATAAAATAGGTAAGGATTCCAATTTTGTGTAGAAGTCAGATTATTACAGGCACCAACCATTTCACGAACTGGTTCTATAAACATTTATATTTCATCTGTTGCATGTTTTTTTTTCATAAATCTCTACGCCATGAATGTAATGAATTACAATAAAATCATAGTAGATAATAATTAGGTAAATATTAATGTGACAGGCGATAGGAATTTAACATTTACTTTACACATACATACAAAACATTACGTCTGGTATGCGTTGTAATGTGGACAAAGCATCCAATAGTCCAACGTCCAACTGTATATAACTTATTTTAATGGTTTAACACTGGTATCTCAATATTTCAGTTTTTGCTATGAGTGGTGATTCATATTCACAATCTAATATTATATTAGTTTAATTATTGATATAACGAAGTACTTAGTTTATTGATAATTATTAAATGTACGTACAAGCCATTTCATAAATTTAACATCATGAATCAATGTGCCTATATTATTGGTATTTTTTTAACGACTGACATTGTTCAGTGCTCTGTAAGCATTAGTTTACTGGCGAAGGTCACGGGTTCAATGACTAAAGGGAACACGGTAGTTTCCGATCTAATGTTTGACGGGCCTGTTGGTCTAGTGGTTAGTGACCCTGTCTGCTACCCAACAGGTCGTGGGTTCGATTCCCACCAGGTGTCTGGGTGTTTTAACTATATAAGTATGTATTTAAAAAAAAAGTATATATGTATTAGTATCAGTTGTCTGGTTTCCATAGTACAGGCTCTGCCTAGTTTGGGATCAGATGACCGTGTGTGAATTGTCCCAGGATATTATTATTATATACCTTATGCCATCCCTTTAACATTGTTTAATAGGTGTGATGTATTATTTTTGCTGGGTGATATTTTTTACTAAGTAAGCTGGACGTTCGGGGTGTGAGCCCCAGGATGACGGCGACTCCGAGAAGGACGGCGGCGGCGTTGCGACCCCCATCCCCGTGAGCACCGTGTCAGGTTCCCGGGGGGCTACAATGCGGGTTCAGAGGCAAGGACCTTAGAGGCCCTTGGTGCAGATCCCACCGGAGAGCCCTGGGGTCCCCTCTCATGTGCCGATGCGACAGGCGCGGAGGTTTTAGTGGGTAAGAATTCCACATACCCCGATCTAGCCCCACAGCTCCCGGGGACCTTTTGAAGGTATCCCCGTGTCAAAAAAAAACCTATCTGTCTGTATTACTCTAACCAGTAAGGAAAACGCTGAAAAAATAAGCGGAGAAACATCGATTTGGTATCACATATTCATCTGTGTGGAACGGTGTCATTATGCGTGAAATTACTGTAGGTTAATAAGAACATGTAAAAGTTACTCCTGCATCTGATCGGTCCGGAGTCTTCCAAATAAACAGATTGTAAAGTTTAAAAAAGAGAGTACGCCTGGATCTGCGCAAGTTGACAACTTTGATGAATAAAGAGCATTTTACTGCAATATAATAATAGTATATTGTTCCTTACTGGAGCCAGAGTCAAAAAATGAATAATCTATATAGAATTTAAAAAAAAAAAATAGAATTTCACAAGATATAGTGCTTAGTTCACACTTAGAAGACAATGAAGTTCCAAGATTCACAGACTTAGCTGCAGTTTTACATTCTGATAAGTTACCTTTGCTAAAGTGTTATTCTTAAATTCCTTCAAGTGTCTTGGCTACATTATCCGTTAAGGAAAAACCGTTGGGCAAATAATTTTGGGGATGAGTCAACCTCAAATTGGGTCAGGCACAGTCACTATCATGACCAACGAAAGCATATGAACCATGAAACGTAACATGTATCGCAAGAATAATTGGCGACGCGTAATTCGTAGCACTTTCTTCAATAAGCCGTCCAGTATTGTGCTCACGTCCCGAGTTACGCAGTGGAAGGTATATAACGTGCTGTCGCCCGAGGGGACGTACACTCCACATCGAGGACTGTGACCATCCTATCCCACACACATAGACATGGACTCCAAGGTAAGAATGAGAATTTATCTAAATCATAGTTTGACAGAGCATAGCTTACTCTTTATAAAGGAGGTGTAATTAATTATTATTTTAGTAATTATCAGAATAATTTATTAACTTATCCAGACTTATCCAGATCTTTTCATGCAGTATACTTTCTAATGTATTGCAATACAAAAGAGCGAGTGTCTCTACTTATTTGAACGTGAAAGAAGCCGGAATTATACCACCATTTCCACCTGTGTGTCATCAGCTTAGGCTAGCTATAAATATTTGCTAAAAATTTAAACATTACAAAATTCTAATAAGAATTAGTCTTTCGCAATCTGCTTTGGTGCCATACAAAGGGTCTAAAATCCTACAAATAATAGCCAGATTAAATTGATTACCATGGCAATTTATTGTAATATGCAATCTTTTATGTCATTCGTCTGCATCGGACACAGTGCCCCGCATCGATAGCATCTATGTCGAGCAGGCGGGGTCGTGCGCGTGCGTTGATTGACCAACGCGATCCATATCAGGACGTTTTGCGACACTGCCTTCTTTCTAACTTACGCTTTCGATTTGGGCTGCTCCTATACATAACAATAAATACAATTTAAATAATTGACTTTTTGCAGAATTCACTTTATTTTTGCTAATTTTTATTTTGCTGATATTTGGCATTGAGGAATGAGGAACCACTTATTGTGTAAAAAAAAAAAACCGCAGCACTGTAGTTCGATCAATCATTGTATGTTAATTAAAGCTCACGTTAGTAGCATATGTAAACAGGCCTTGAGTAAGAGATAATTACTATAGCTATAAACGTTAACCAAGTAGTAGAGATTTCTGTTAACAAATTCTGCATAGAAAAGACTTCAACGAGTGGTTTTGCACATGTTTTTTAATTTTTCCGATCTTAGTAAGCATATCTACCGTGATTAATTGTAATAATAGGTATTATGGTAATTTCTATTTTCTTTTCTATAAAAAAAGCAATAATTTCTAGCCCTTGCAATAAGTAATTGTAACAAAAAAATATATTATGCAGGTGGCCTACGTATTACTTCTACATATAATATATATACATATTTATATTCTCTGCACGTCTTGTTGTGAGGAAAGGGTTAATAGCATGTCGTAACAATCGACATGGTGTAATGGACCATTTAATTGTTACATTTTTTTTAATTGGCTTGTCGCAACATTGTCGCGAAATATATATTTATGTACATCCTAAGCCAAAAAATTGCCATTAAATTCATAACTAAAAGATATTTGATGGACTAATTGGTGTAGTAGTTAGACTCCCTGACTGCTCCCCAAAAGTTGTGGTTTCGATTCTCACCTACGTCAAATATTTTATAAATTAATAAATATGACAGTTTTTGTTGTGTCTGGCTATTCAACTCATCCGAGTGGCGTTATGCTTTAAGTTAAGTAGACTGTCCCGGCAACTCAGAGATAGACCATCCACCACCAGTGATATAACGATTCTTCTGACCTAAATCCCTATGTTAAACTAACTACGGCATCATCACCATTTACTATTAGAAGAGTCGTGAACTAATTCGTATTGAGAAAAAAGTAACATAATTGTTCACCAAACCAGATTAAGACATCTAGAAAACAAATATAAATATAATTTTCTCCTTTCACAGATTGTAGTATTCATCTGCGTCATGGGCGTGGCATCAGCCAGCGTCTTCGCACCCGCTCCACTTGCGCGCGTCGACCCCCTCCCGCAATACTCATACGGATACGACGTCCAGGACGCGCTCACAGGCGACTACAAAGGCCACCAGGAGAATAGGAACGGTGACCTCGTCACCGGCTCCTACACTGTAGTAGACCCTGACGGCACGAGGAGGATCGTCGACTATACGGCTGACCCACTCAACGGCTTTAACGCGGTTGTACGCCGCGAGCCATTGTTTGCCGCCGCGCCACCTAGAGTGCTTGCCCCCGCGCCTCTTGTTGCCCCCGCTCCCGCCCCCATCCTTGCGAGGGCTCCAGTCCTGGCCCCGGCACCCGCGCCCTTACTAGCGCCCAGACCCTACTATTTTTAGATGAATTATTACAATTTTGTTGTTGATATGTTGTATTTTTAGGATTTTTTATACTGTTATTTATGTAAATAAAGATTTTTGATACTTATGGTTTTTGTTTGAGATTCCTTTTGATTAAAATAATGTCTACAAGAAATAAAGATAGTCAACATAGGTTTAAAAATGAATTTAGATAGTTACGGTACCAAACCGATACAATTTTTTCATTGGAATTAAAATTATTTGCGTGGTAATCACGTACCTACACAATTGTTCATGATTTAGAGCAGTTCATAGCTGGGTTGTACCTATGAAAATTTAATTTAATTTTTGTTTATATAGGTACTGAGAGCTATGTCGGTGACGTTGGTTCTTCGGCGAATCTCCGCATTGCGGATTCTGTCACGCAAAGAAACTCCGATCATAGCTCTCTCCATAGCTCGTTGTGTGACTCTGAGCTTCTCTAAAAGGTCAGCTGTTAAAGACCACGTCTCAGTACCATATGTCATCACTGGCAACACACACTGGTTAAAAACCCTTGTCTTCAGGCACTGCGGAATTTCAGATGAGAAGATGTAACGTAGTTTTCCGAACGCTGCCCATCCGAGTTGGATTCTTCGGGCGACTTCTTTGTCGAAGTTGGACCGACCTAACTGGAGAGTTTGTCCTAGGTATACGTAGTGGTCAACAACTTCGAGTGTATTGTTCCGTCGTTATATCGTTAACTACCGGTACGGGTGCAACATGGACATTAGACATGATCTTAGTCTTGTCCATGTTCATTTTAAGACCCACCTGTTGGGAAACGCTACTGAGGTCGCTGAGCATCGTATTGAGGTCCTTCAGCGACTCTGCCATAATGACTATATCATCGGCAAAACGAAGGTGAGACATAGCTCTCAGAATCTGCAAGTTGAAATGGCAATGGGCAGGCCACATCGCTCGAAGAACCGATAACCGTTGGAGAAGAAAGGTTCTCGAGTGGCGACCACGAACTCCTCCCACTAGGTGGACAGACGACATTGTGCGCGTCGCAGGTAACCAGTGGATGCAAGTCGCCAATTGTCGTTCATTGTGGCGTTCCAAGGGGAAGGCCTATGTTCAGCAGTGGACGTCTTCCAGTTGGTGATGATGATGATGAGGTACTGAGTATTGTCCATAATAGATTAGCCAACACACTTGCCATAGCAAATGTTACAAAGTGCATTTGCAAAACCACCTACGAGTTAGTAGGTCCCTTTTGAATTCGCATATTGATCCGTTGATAAGAACCGGTTAGAATACGTGTACATTTCATTGATCTTTTGCGTGAGTGGAAACCTTGACAAACAATAATGTACTCCCAAAACCCGAAACATGATCATAATTACAATACGCATTTTTTAAACAAATCATCTTTACTCTCACATAGTTATCATTATTAACTACAATGATTAATTTGGCATTGCCAAAACTTGGTAGAGAATAGAAGGACGCGTAATGACTGCGCTCTGCTAATGTACACTGGAAAGGTCAATGATCGCTTCATGATTAGGCTATACTTAAATTGCAATTACCTGGAAGCTGATTATGGCCTTAATGTCAATGAAGCAAGGTCCATGTGTACGTCTCAAACGTATGAAATTGATAATTGTTTTTGATACACACGCACATAATAATAATATCTTGGGACAATCCACACACGGTCATCTAATCCCAAACTAGGCAGAGCCTGTACTATGGAAACCAGACAACTGATACTAATAATTATATACATTTTATTTTTTTGTAAATACATACTTAAATAGATAAATAACACCCAGACACTTGGTGGGAATCGAACCCACGACCCATCGGTTAGCGGACAGGGTAGAGACCCTGTCCGCTAACCCTTTTTCAAATAGTATTATTACAAAGGCAAAATAATGATCTGCTGGCAGTATTTAATAGGTATGTATCTACTACAACAAAAGGGCACATATAGTTTTTATTAGATAGATCTCTGGAAAATATCTTAAGTCATCAAAATCGAAACAAAAAGTTGCCACACGAAATTGAGTAATTACGTTAGACTTACTAAAAGAGCCACAGGCGAGCGTTTGACTTCCGCTGAAGACCGCGACCTTGCCTTAGTTACCCACCTCAATTAAAAGCGAAAGTTTCAATAAGCTCATTGGTGCAGGGTTCGATTACCGGATCAAGTCGTGACGTCAAAAGCCGAATGTCATGAATGGACATGCGATGAATATAAAATGGGAGCGTGTCCATAATGCGGCAGTTCTATCTCACTATTGGACATTAAAACATCCAAAATGGCATTCAAGGTATAACAAAATAAAGTGAATTTATTTATTAACGATTAGTTACTAAATTAAAATTTACTGATATTTAGGTCTTGTTGAGAAAAATGATAATTATGGAGCATATAATCCTTAATGCCTTATTTAATACGATGTTAACCACTGGAAGTAAGACTTGGAAAAAATAATCAAGACTGGCATTTCTAAAACTCGACTATTATCGTATTTTCTCATTTTGATATTTAATTACTATAGTCATTTCCTCCTCGCTTTCACTGCGTAGGTACCATGTGAATGGGATTATAATGGATTAGGTGTTATTTTAAAATTTGCTGAAACTGAAGAGTTGGACTATTTGCCCGGGTGTGAAAATAGATACATCATAATAGAAATAAATATATAATATTCATATAAATAAAAATATCCATCCATAACCATCAAATATCATCATCATGAGCCGGAAGACGTCCACTGCTGACCAAAGGCCTCTCCCTTAGAAGGAAGGGGTTGCCATAATCCCCATAATTTGTCTATATTTAATTGTTTCATTTTCAGTTTGTCGTCTTCACCTGCCTGGTAGCCGCAGCCAGCGCTGGCCTGCTCCCAGCAGCTCAATTGGCATATTCCGCCCCCCTCAGCTACGCCACACACGCCGTGCACGCCGCTCCCCTCGCATACGCCGCTCCTGTGGCCAAGTACGCAGCCCCGGTCGCATACGCCGCTCCCGTCGCCAAAGTTGAGGAATACGACGCACACCCACAGTACAGCTTCGCCTACGACGTACAAGACGGACACTCCGGCGACTCCAAATCCCAGCACGAGACCCGCGACGGTGATGTCGTACAGGGCTCTTACTCTCTGGTCGACCCCGATGGCACCAGGCGCACCGTGGACTACACCGCCGACCCACACAACGGTTTCAATGCTGTAGTGCGTAAGGAAGCTTTGGGCGTAAAGGTCGCTCCCGTCGCTAAAATCGCCGCTCCTGTTGCGTACGCCGCTGCCCCTGTCCTGCACTCTGCCCCACTTGTACACTCTGCCCCCCTCGTACACTCTGCCCCCGTCGCATACTCTGCGCCTCTCTCTTACTCCGCTCCTCTGTACCATCACTAAGTGATTGAAGTCGACTTTCTTGAATACCATAATGCAAATAAAATAAATATTTATTACACATAAAATAGTTTATTTTTATTGTTTAGGCATAGGATAACCTAAATATAGCAACATTTTAGGTGTATAAAACTTTCATAATCTTTAAAGGTACGTAGCTATAACTTCCAAAAAATCACATAATTAAATTTTACTGAACATTGAAATATCTAATTTATCAGTGCTGTAATAAAAGTTAGATATCGAATATTTGGAAGCCCAGTGTGCCGGATGTGGGTGGGCGTACCAGTTCCTTTTCTGGTCCTGGGATAACAGAGAGGCCGCGTTGGCGACGGGCGCGGCGTTCGGCATGCGCCTCCCCGGGCTCAGGCTTGCGTGGCAGCACGGAAAATCTTCTGCCTGCTGGGACCGTTGACATGCGCTTAAACAAAACTTGCGTCTCCACCTTCTGGTCATTGTCCATCACAGACACAATCTGCCGCTCTCTCTGGACGATAGCCTTGCGCTCATCTGACGTTACCGTTTCTGATGCCATCTCTGAACACTTGTACAGGAAAGCTTGCACACGTTCTGGATCCGGTAATTTCTTTGAATACTCAAAGGCTTCTTCAACTTGTATGCGCACCTCGTTAGCATTTCCCTGCTGCATATCCCCACTCATTAATACAAATAAGCCGTTTAGCCACCACGTAGCGTTTCCCAATTCGTGAGCTTCCCTTTGGCAACGTTTAGCATAAAACTTAGCCAAGGCATAATTTTTTTGTGTACATAGCAAGCGAGCTAACTCGTACATTAACCAGCATTTCATAGTCGAGTTTTCACACATTTCGAGAGTAGAGATAACTTTCTGTGTGGCTTGTTTTATGTCGATAAACTTGTAAGGATAATTAGCCATAACCGAGTCGAAAGAAGTAGGTCGACCGACTGGCAAACCCATGAGAAAAGCGATACGGCGCCGATTACCTCTTTCACTTAGAGTATATGATAAGCGATGTTGTGCTAAATATCCCTCGCCAACGTTTCTATAAAGTCTATCCGTGTAGAGCTCTTTATCAGGCAGTGTTCTCGGTGTTTTCGAATCAAGGAACATTTGCATTCGTTCAGCCTGCGCTATTAGATCCATTATACGGTTAGCACGCATACTCTTTTCAAGCTGTTTCAAAAGACGCTCAGCCGTTCTAGCTCCAATTTCACGTTCTTTAACTAATACTGCTTCCTTATATTTGTTTTGGTGTTTTGAATCAGCTTTTTCAGCTAATTTGATCGTGTAGTAAGGACGCTGAGAACGCAACATTTCTTGTCTCTCACTCAATGAACGTAATGCTTCTGTAACAAGAGCTTTTAGTTGGAGGCTACCCCCCGAATTCGCAGATTTTAGTCTTGGATCTTCGGTGAGGTGTTGCAGAAAAAACTTATCGTAGGCCATTGGACCAAGATATTTCATGGCAAGTACGCGAGCCAACGTTTGATGTTTACGGGCTTCCATTTGGGTAAGTTTTCTTTTACGTTCCAGTTTAGGTATACGGGAAACATGAAGAACTTTCTGTGGTTCATCCTCTTCTGGTCGCGTCGCTTCGATTTGTTTTATCAGCGGTAAAAAATCGATCATGACGTTTCCCGCGTTAATACCTATGCAGTCTTGAATAGTCTCTAGACCCTGATTAATACCTTCCATAAAGTAGGGCGGCTGTCTACGACTCCTAAGGCCACGGTAGTTCATAACCACAGATCGTTCAAAGTCGGACATAGTATACATGGCTCTCGCTTGCATATTTCGAGCATTCATGTTCCCAGGTTCCAGTTTAAGAGCCAGTTCGGCGTCAGCATACGCTTGTATAGGCTGGACTGCGTCGGCACATACCTGACTCCGACCTGTGAGCGTTCTCACATCTTCGGGATTGCTTTTAAAAGCTTCATCATACGAAGCTTTCGCTTTTTCGAACTGTTCTAGTCTACGAAGGTAAGCACCCCGTTCGCGGTACACTGTGAGCGCACCGTACAGTTGTTTCTCTTCCATTTTGTATTAATAAACCTCTATAAAGTTAAAATTAATAAAAGTTAAATGACTAAAAAAGTAATTCCACCTGTATCAACTCATATATAAGTTTCTTGATTTTATCAATTCATTTTGACAATTAAAAATCAAGGTGTCATGTTTAATTTTTTTAAATAATAATTTTCGGGTTTTGGGCCATGAGCAAATGGGAAATAGGGAGCGTTACGCAGAATCTTCTGCTTTGTGTCATATTGGAAGGTTTGATCATTAAGATAAATCTCTATGTCTAATCGTTTAAGGCAGGCCAAAATATTGCTACATTAAATAATGAAAGCCGTAGAAATAGAGGAAGTCTTATAGAAACATATAAAATACTCAATGGCTACTACAGTGTTCCAAGATTAGAAAACTTATACAAAATGAATAAAAATAAACATTTGCGAGGGCACTCATTAAAACTATGGAGAACATCATCAAATAAAAACCCTCTGATAAACTTTCTTGCAAATCGTGTGGTTACAGAGTGGAATAAGCTCCCTGAAAGTGTGGTAAAGGCACCCACATTGAACTCTTTCAAGAACAGACTCGACAACATCTCCAGATCTTAATGATACACACGCATCAGCTAGTAGCTGCTAGTGTGTTTATAATATAATAATAATAATCGAGGGAATGAGGGCATTCAGTTAGTTTTTTCATTGAAAACCCTTTTTCTAACCCACATCATAGTAGCAGCTGAAAGTTTATAGTAAAAATAACATCGTTCCTCATATCTCGTAAAAAATTTAATCAGCCATTTAAATACATAAGTCCATATTATCGAAAATCTAATTTGTTCATCCTACTATAGCAGCGGCGGGATAGGCGAATGGTGCCGCGGTTAGCCGGGCAAAGGGCGAGCTGTAGGCGGCAACTGGGGCAGGGTAGGCGGGGGCAACGGGAGCGGTGTACGCAGCAACTCTCGCGACGGGGGCAGTATACGCAGCGTATCTAGCAGCGACGACTGGCGCGGCGGCAACGGGGGCAGCAGCGATGCGGGCCGGAACGACCGCTGGCTCAGCGACCACCGCCGGAGCGGCCGCCACTAACGGCTCCTTGCGCACCACAGCATTGAACCCATTCACAGAGTCAGCGGCGTAGTCGACAACGCGGCGGGTGCCATCAGGCTCCACGAGCGAATACTGTCCCTGTACGAGATCACCATTTCGCTGTTCTGTTTGGCTCTTAAAGTCACCAGTGATTGTATCCGCCACGCTGTACCCATAGTTGTACTGAGGTAGGGGGTCGAATTCTTCAAGTTTCGCCGCAGCCACGACGGGCTGGGCTACTAGAGGAGCGGCAACAGCTGCAGGGACGACACTGGCCCTCGCTAGAGCGATAAGACACGCTAAGATGGTGAGCTGAAACAATATCGACTGGTTAGAACTCAGTAATCAACAGGCATCGCTCTTGTTTAAAGTGCGTCACAACGCTTGTACTTGAAACAGTGACACGGTTTAACGAGGGCGAGACTAGTGCAGTTGCGTAAGCGTATGCGCGGAGAAATTACTAACAAGCCGCGGATGCCTCGTTCGTCAAGGACACATATAGACGCCTCTTGAATGCAAATGAGCTGTGGTCTCAGGTTTACTATCTCAGTCGTACTGTGCAAGGAAATCTTCGTCAAAACTTAAATTGTATTCAATTAATTAAACACTATTACATTTCACTTGAAGCAGTATTGAACGATAGATTTATTACAACATACAACAACTTAGGTTAGGTAGGTCTATTCTATCTTCTTCGGAGTCGCTGGACTGGCCATAGGACATCCATTGAGTACGGCGGAGACTACGAGGAGGACGGACCCCCGTCCCCGTTAGCACCGTGACAGGTTTCCGGGGAGCTACAATGCGCCCCCCGCGGCGGGCTCAGGGGCAAGGCTGTGAGGGGTCAGATCTTACCGGAGAGCCCGGGGGTCCCCCTCATGTGCCGGTGCGACAGCCGCGGGGGTTATTGTGGGTATGAATCTCACATACCCCAGTCGAGCCCCATTTGCTGCGCTGTATTGTGGTTAAGCTTCAATACAGCATTAACGCTGAGTGGTAGCCCGGTTTCACACAAACAACGTGCATCAATTTGTAAGTTATTATTCTGCTACGGTGTTATTTGTGTGAAATAAAAACATATTCTATTCTATTCTATTCTATTTGATAGTTTCCCTCGCGAAAAAAAGAAGGTAGTTTGCTAGTGACCACCGGGGAGCTCAGGTTTGCCCTTTCATTCATGTGCCGATGCGATAGCGGCAAGTGTTTTAGTAGACAAGTAAGAATCCCACATAATCCAGTATACCCCCATAGGGGGACCCTGTGGGGGTATACTGGAGACCACTACTTAGCGGTAAACCACAGATTGTTATTTAGATTTTAATATTGTCAGGTAGGTACAAACAAATATAGCAGGTACAAACAAATTGTAAGATTTCATGGTCTTCTTTAATTCTAAGATACAATGTTTATTTGAGAGATCTTATTCCTATCATTTACTACCTATCGATTAGTTCAATAAAATAGTGGTTATTTTATGCATTTTTAGTTGGTTCGATTTCCGGCTCAGGCATGTTTTTTGCCTACGTGTCCCGTTCGTTTGTTTCACCATGTATATACTTAGGTACTTATTATTTAGTATTATTTACCTTAATAAGTAAACATTCATACTACGTTCAATACCCTAGAAAGATTAACATATGTAAATCATTGAAAAAATAAGGCTATAAGTATATTGTATGCATTGCAATTAATATAATGGTGCGTGTGAGTGCAATAAATTCTTTTTTGTCCTAAAGTATTAGGACAAAAAATAATTAAAGCACTAGTAAGTGCTTGACCGGGATCCCACCTAGTGGTAAGCGGCCATTCAGCCGTTGATGAAAGAGCACCGGCTAATTAAAGATACAAGGAGACAGAGATATCGCTTTATGGTAGTTATACGACGATCCCTCAGACTCGACTTCGCATAGAGCACTAATAGCTAATATTCTCTAAAGAATGCCGACCGTATTAAAGCTTCGGAAATGTGGTGCTGGATGAGAATGCATAAGAGCACATTATAACCATGTCCTCAAACAGATGATAGTTACTGCAAATTATCTTATCCCTGAGAGGAAAATGTAAAATTGTCAGACAGGAAGTTACTCCATAGTCACTACCCCCTGTAATGAAGAAACCTATGTATTTATTATAAACTACCGCAACAACCTAAGTTTGGTGATTAATATAACACAAACACTTTCTTAAACAAGAAAAAGGTTAATCTATACTATGCGTTTCAACTAAGAAAGTGGCCGCCATCTTGCCATGTCAAATATAAAATTAATAAAAATGATGTTTTAACAAAAATAGATAGCAAAATAAGACATTATATAAGACATTTATGTGTGTACAATAAAGAGTATAAATAAATAAATAAAAAACATTATACAATAAATAACCAAAACCGGAGCGAATCTTTCATTTTGTGTTACTCTGCTGCCGGTACAAAAATCGTAAAAGACGAGTGAAGTTCCGCAGTCGCGATCATCATGGCGGCACATTCTTAGTTGAAACGCATAGTACTTATAATTACCATAGAAAATTAATAATCTTCTCTATCTATCTTTAGTAATCTGTTTATGTGTTCGCCTACATCTTCATCTTCATGATGGGAGTTCCACAACCATCATTTATAGAATTGCCTCCAGAAGGTTTATGTATACATACATATATGTATATTATTATTAGTAACTATGAAAAAGGCCTAATTTAAAAGATAATAATAGGTCGCTGATATGGGATATAAGAATATTTACAACTACATATTGATATAAATCAAGCAGTTTTTTATTTCAATGCCATAAATTATGTATTTCAGTTAAAATATTACCTTAAGGGCCATTTTCGTTCCCGAGAAGGATCGGTAGAGTGAAGTGATGTGTGACTATGCTCCCGTGGTGACCGGTGGGGTATATATAGTAGCCCCGGGTTGTGACATCGGCTCAAGTTCGCGCTTTGTATTATGTCTGCGCATCACTATGGATGTGAACGCAATTGGAAATGAGCTACAATTTGTCAATGGCGGAAAATACGAACGCGTTCTTGACTTTCGTCCAACTATTATGAAATTGTATATAATATTTATTACACTTAGAAGAACAATAATTAACGTTTTACTTACTGTCTATAATAGACGAATTTAAACCATTTCAGTCTATTTAAATAAAATTCATGTAATTCAACAGCGATCAACAATCATGTCTTCACACTTGGCCCGCGTAGTACTTTTCTGTGTTTCAGCTGTCAGATGTTTACGGGTTATTAGGGGTTCCATAACTAAAAGGTAAAAAAGGAAACGACTTCGTCTGCTTGTCTGTAATGTCACACCTATATATTTCAGTAACCACTGATGCATCGATTTAAAACTTAAAATAGTTTTAGATCTTACTTACTTACCCAACCTCATCGCTAATGAAAATAACTATTTTTTATATTTTTTCACCGGGGGTCGAAATGGGTTTTCAAAATTTCAAAGTGAGACTACTATTGAGTGGAAAGGGATTCATTTGCACACTTTCCAACCGATTTTTTTATTTGGGCTTATGTCACGTAGTTTTCGGCTTATGATCAAAAATGTCAAAAAAATACCCTAAATCCTTTTCTACGAAGTTTGTGGTGGCAAATATCTGAAATATTAATAGGTAATACATGTCTATCTATATTTTATAGGAAAAATTATACGTTGTTTCTAAATAGTACAGTTTTTTAGTACCTAGTCTAATCCTAAAAAAACTCAACAAACTAAGTTTCGCGCTTTGGTTTTTCGCTAACTTTTATACGTGTAAAGAAGGTATGGAACCCTCGATGCGCAAGGCCGACTTGCACTTGACCGGTATTTTATATTATATATGTAGCCTCCGTAGCAAAGTGGAAAATCGTTTGCTTTCGTATCCGTATCATCGGATTATGAGAATTACGGAAGACAGAGAGTCTCTCTCTCTCTCTCTCTCTCTCTCTCTCACTCCCTATCTCGCTAGTCTATCTGTCTCTACCTTTATCTTTCTTGTCTCCATCTCCTACATTCGCTTTGTCTATCTTTCACTCTCTCTTCCTCAATATTTTACTCTGTCTCTTGCATTGAATATTTCGACACTCGAAGCCATTAGTGAGTAGATATATCCAAGATCTTTGAGTATGAGGCAATAATGAAACATGAGCATCCAAAGATCAAGAGAAGAGCATCCATGAGATTTAATAGAATGGTTTATGGTTAGGAATAAAGTTAATGGACGTTTGTGAGTGCAGCAGTTAGTATAACAATAATAATCTCTGACAATCCACACACGGTCATCTGATACCAAACTAGGCAGACCCTGTACTATGGAAACCAGATGACTGATATTTTTTTTCTAAATACATACTTAAATATATAAATAATACCCAAACACTTGGCGGGAATCGAACCCACGACCTATTGGGTAGCAGCCAGGGTCTAACCATTAGACCAACAGGACCGTCAAAATAAAAAAAAATATAAATCAAATATCAACTTCAACATTTCAACGTGTATTTTCAATTAAATAAACAAAATAAATAATAACTAGCCATAGTTATATGTATATGCATTTCCTACTTAACAGTGTCATATACTCGTAATGTACCTAGTGATGGTAGATAGGTGCACTGTAGGCGAGTGGAGCAGAATGAACCACGGGGGAAGCAGAGTAAGTCAAAGGCGCGCCAATCTTAGCCACGGGAGCAACGACCTTTACGGAGGCAGGCTCTCTGTGTACGACAGCGTTGAAGCCGTTATGAGGGTCGGCAGTGTAGTCTACGGTGCGCTTGGTACCATCGGGGTCGACCACGGAGTACGAGCCCTGCACGACGTCACCGTCGCGAGTCTCGTGCTGGGCTTTAGAGTCGCCAGTTAGACCGTCCTGCACGTCATACGCAAAACTGTACTGCGGGTGAGGGTCGTACTCTTCAATCTTCGTGACGGGGGCGGCGTATGCACCGGGAGAGGGGTGGAGGTAGGCTGGGCCGGCGGAGTAGGTGACAGGAGCGGCAGGGAGTAGACCGGCGCTCGCGGTGGCCACCAAGCAAGCGAGGACTACGAACTGTAAAGTAAAGAAGTATAGTAAAACTAACTGTGTATGATCAGAAAGTAAAAATTTCTGTTCTCAATGACTGCTTAATTTAGAGCGATATAAAGTAAATAAAAAACAGATACGTGGTCACCTCGCGCATTGCAATTTTCATTTTTTTTTTGTCCTATGGTTAGTGGGCAATCTGTTGTCAGAGTTTTCAATCTGCCCTTAGGCATCTGACTTAGCTTAACGACTGCTGTCTAGATGACACTAGCCGGGACCGACTTTTAACGTGCCCTCCGAAGCACGGAGACAGTTCAAATGCCACTAAACGGTCACCCATCTAAGGGCTGACCTTGCCTGACGTTGCTTACCCAACTGATCGTTTACCGAACAGAGGTTACAACTAGCTATGAGCGCCTCAATTTGCATTAAAAATGGTTTTTCATGCAGCTTAGTGACTAGACGAGCCAGATTTACGCTTGATGGTTGATGTTTTGCTCTGCCCCTTGACACTTAAGACAATAGTTATCTATCGTAATTTATAGTAAAATAATTAAAAACATATATACGAGTATACAGGGTGTCCCACGGCGATGCCACACGGAGGGAAAGTACCTTAAATATTAAAGATAGGATATTTTACTGAAAGAAGACATCGTTTTATTTTTAATAATAAGTAGAACTGCATTCACAGATTTTTTTTTTTTTTTTATTAAAAGAGTGAGAATTTGTATACAACAGAACGGATCACACTTTGAGCATTTGATAAATTAATTTTTTTTTTAAATAAAATGTAAAATTTTATGATCTTAGTTTCATTTAATATGCTAGGTTATTTAGGAAAAAATAATGCTTATGAGTAGCCCTTTCAAACGCTATTATAAAATACATGTAATTTTTCAATCACATTTGGCGGGTTCGATTCCCGGTTGAGGTAGGCGATTTTTAAAAAATCTGTGAATGCAGTTCTACTTATTATTAAAAATAAAACGATGTCTTCTTTCAGTAAAATATCCTATCTTTAATATTTAAGGTACTTTCCCTCCGTGTGGCATCGCCGTGGGACACCCTGTATACAGTTGAATTGAGAATCTCCTCCTGTTTTGGAGACGGTTAAAAAAATACTCTGCATTAAAATATTAACCTTGTACGCCATTTGTGTGGTTGTGTTTCAAACGTGCTTCAAGAAATATGTGATTAAACAAAAGAGTATAGGTGATTATATACTGAGAGATAATAGCCTGAGGCGAAAGCTGCGGGGCATGAGGCACCAACCCGAACAGCCGATGATATATACCGATCAGTAGATACAATTGAATCTTATAGTACAAGGAGAACTAGGTGGATTGATTTTGCTATCGACATTTTCTAGATATGAGGCACTTACTGGATCTTTAGAATACAAATTAACACCTACGATGAACTTAAATTTATTGTGTGTTTACTAATCTGATCGATTACATAGAGCTTTAGGCGTAGCTTTCACGTCCAAATAAACCAAAAGGTCGTCGGCTGTATTAGATCATTCTAAAACTAATGTTTGCGTTACTAAAAACTTCTTGCACCTTGTAAGTTGAATGAATTTAAATTGTTTATTCATGAAGCTATGGACGGTACTACATGTTGCACCTCACCCCAGCACAATAATCATTGGCCCGATCTTCGGCTCTCCTCCAGTTTCTTCCAACCGCTCTACGAATATCTTCGCTTCACCTGGCCATAAGGCGTCCTATACTACGCTTCCCAATTCGCGGTTTCCACTTCAGAACCAGTTTACCCCAACGGTCACCGTTTTTGCGGGAAAAATGACCAGCCCACTGCCACTTCAGTTGGCTAATCCTTTCGTTAGACTTTAAGCATTGCGGTATCAGCGACGAGATGACTCTACGAAGTTTTCCGAATACTGCCCAACCTAGCTGTATTCTCATTTACTCTTCCTTCTCAAAGTTTTCTTTACCTAATTGTAGCGTCTGCCCTAGGTATATTTACTGAACAACTTCGAGAGGAACAGAATAGCAAATTAATGTTAATTGCTAATTTAAATTGTTGTGTGAATTCATTGTAATTATTTATTTTTAATAGTTTTTTATTTAATTTTGGGTTAAAGTTATTATTTCAAATTTTATCATAATAATTTCCTCCCGACCAATGCGACCACGGCGGCAAATCTTTCTCAAGATCAGCCATCTACGCGAGATATATTACTTGCGTAGACACAGGTGCACTCTCTCTTCCTTTACTCTCACAGTCCGTTGGGATAGAAGACCGACAAAACCGGGGAGAGGTCAGGCACAGGACCGACTTTTTACATGCCCAGCCGACGCATGGATCATCTTAGCTTTCAGACAATCAGGTAAACGGCCTGCATTGTTCTAGCCAGTATGCAACAACTACATAAAGTTGATGCAGCCTCCGGATTTAAAAGCAACGATTTCCCGCTGCACCACGGAGGCTATAGTTATTTAATGTTTTTTTTTATACCACCAAGGTGGCAAACAAGCATGCGGCCCGCCTGATGGTAAGCAGTCACCGCAGCCTATGGACGCCAGCAACACCAGTAGGATCACTAGCGCGTTGCCGACCCCGTAAAAATTTGATAATGTTGTAAAGTGTTGATTAAGGTTATGGATATTTTGATGTCTGAGATATATACATTCATCATCATCATCAGCAGCCAAAAGACGTCCACTGCTGAACAAAGGCCTCCCCTTAGAAGGGAGGGGTTGCCATAATCCCCACGCTTGGCAGGCGGCTTGGGGATCGCAGTATAGGTGGTAAGTAAGCCAATAGAAAGACGCTGCTGCCAGTCTTCTTGTTTTCCCTTAGTCGCCTCTTACGAACACCCGACGGGAAGAGATGGGTGGGTGCTATTCTTAGCCGGACTCACCACAGGTATATTAATTAATTAAATTTAAATAAAATACCCGCTTATTCTTTGCGTTTACGTCTACACGTGTACCATATCATATCGATGCGTGTACAATTAAGATATAGTAATAGTATTTAAAACCAGATTATATTCTTAGAATAAGTATATGAAATAGGCGATATAAGTACCTAAGGAGAAAGCAGGAGATTTATTAGTTGATCTAATAGACGTAAGCCGCACAATAGCTACGAGTTTTCCAAAGCCTACATCATTATGATGGGAGCAGCGTTTTTGTAATGAGTATTCATTTTATTTTGTGCATCCTTAACTGTCTTTTACGAATACCTTAGTTGAAAAGACTTGAGAAGGAGATGATGGAAATACACCTATCTTTGTCAACTAGATATACTTGACAGAAAAATCTGAATTCAATCCAACAATCCAATCCTATTTTTGCTCAGATGATAGCGCCGATGATAGGCCGATAGAGATTCGATTCATCATCAGCCGGAAGATGTCCACTGCTGAACAAAGGCCTCCCCCTTAGACCGCCACAATGAACGACAATTTGCATCCACCGGTTGCCTGCGACGCGAACAATGTCGTCGGTCCACCTAGTGGGAGGCCTGCCTACGCTGCGTCTTCCGGTTCGTGGTCGCCACTCGAGAACCTTTCTTCCCCAACGGTTATCTGTTCTTCGAGCGATGTGGCCTGCCCACTGCCACTTCAACTTGCATTTTCTACGAGCTATGTCGGTGACCTTGGTTCTTCGGCCACAAACGCTAGACATAATGGCCGATTATACTCCTCGGTCTTCTGTATAATCTGGCGGAGCGTATGTATGTGGTCTACGGTGCTAAAGCCTTTTCGTAACCCGGCTTGTTCGGGAGGCTGGAAGTCATCAAACCTGCGTTCGAGACGGTTCGTAATGACTCTCGAAAACAGCTTGTATACATGGCTCAGAAGTGAGATGGGTCTATAATTCTTCAACAAGGTATTATCACCTTTTTTGAATAAAAGAACCACCACACTCCCGTGCCATGCTTCTGGCGTAGTACCCTCGAGTAAGACGGAATTAAATAACTTCTGGAGGACTAAAAGTACCGGTTTTCCACCCGCTCTCAGAAGTTCTGTTGTGATTCCGTCTTCACCCGGCGCCTTGTTGTTCTTAAGCTGTTTGAGAGCCATTCAAATCTCATACAGGCTGATGTCTGGGATGTCCTCAGTGTAGGTTCGGGTTAGTTTGGCTCTGGTGTCCTGAGCTGTTCTGGCGATAGGTTCCTGTGTTGAGGTGTATAACTGTCCGTAAAACCTCTCGAGCTCTCTCAATATGTCCGGTTTTGATGACATGACACTGTCGTCGTCCTTAATACATGCTGTATTATAGGAACGGAAGTCGTGACGCATAGATTTCGAGATTCGTCTATTGAGTTCAGCATATTCCGACATATCAGCTGAAGATTGCAGTCTCATCTCAGTTCGGGCTTCCACTAACTTAATGGTTTGATTAGAGAGCTTCTGAGGTTTATTACGGCGTGGGGTCTTAAAGAACTTGGACCCCACTGCATGGACAGTTTGCACCAACCCATTGTTTAACTCGTCCGCAGTTTCATATTCGGCTAGGCACTGAAAGCGATTGTGTAGTTCGAGTTGAAAGTCTTCGGGGTTTCGGATTTGGGCGGTTCCTGGACGGAGCGTGGACTTCATCAGACGAGACCTCTCGAGCTTGACATTGATATTCAATGTGCCTCTAACAATGCGGTGATCGCTACCGGTTTTCACCCTGCCGATCACGGAAACATCATCGAATATATGCTTCTTGGTCGTCATGATGAAGTCGATCTCATTTTTGCTTGAACCATCGGGGCTTATTCACGTCCACTTCCTGGATGGTCGCTTCTTGAAGAAGGAGTTCATCCCTCCTTCTCCATGAAGTCGACTAGCCACTGGCCCCTTTGGTTCCGCTGCCCGTGCGATTCGGTTGGTAGAATGAAATTAGATTGGATTAAAATTTACACTTATTTCCGGAGAAGAACTCGAACCAAGTAAGAAACGATAAGCAGTCTCTTACTTCTCAGCTTTATACGCCGCTGAGTCTGCTTTCCCACACTACTGACGTCATTCGAGGTTCAAATAGAAACACATTATGTACTTATTATGTACTAAGTATTAGGACTCCAGATTCGAGCAATGTCCTTGGATTCAGACCCATTATGTTATTAGTATTGTTCCTCTTGCAGTATTTTTAGCATTCGTATCTAAAAAGGAACCCTTTATGGTATTATTACTACGTTAGTCTGTCTGTCTGTCTTACTCACGGAATAATATTACTATTCCGTGGTCTCGCTCATATATCTCAGCAACCACGACCATTTTCATTCTTTTACCTTAATTTCAATGGGGTCTGAAATGGGGCATCAAAATTTCAAAGACTACTATATCAAGTGAGCATTGTATGAAACGACTTCATTAGCACATTTCAAAACAGATTTTTATTTATGTCACGTTGTTGTCGTTTTATAATTCATTAGCGGCCGACAGACGTCCACTGCTGAACAAGGGTCTCCCCCTTAGAAGGGAGGGGTTGCCACGCTTGGCAAGCGTCTTGAGGATCGCGATGTAGGTGGTAGGTAATAAAATAGGAAGACGCTGCTGCCCATCTTCTTGTTTTCCCTTAGTCGCCTCTGATGGACACCCCAACGCAACTTTGACTTATAACTATAAAGGTCAAAAAACACCGTCCACTTTTTTTCTATGCTGTTGGGGTGCACGCGAATATGGAGTGCATTCATGTCCATATTATGTTACGGCCCCTAAAACGCCCCACACGCGCAGTTCACGGGGCTTCGCGGGTGAGAGCGGACTTTATTTAAAGTCATAATCATATTAATTACTAGCTGACCCACGCAGCTCCGCCTGCGCTATTTTTACGTTAACTAAACTTTAAATAACAGACATTCGCATCGAATACATAACCTCATTTTTTATAGTCGGTTAAAAACTGGGACCCACTTTTTACTTGCTCTCCGAAGCACGGACCCGTTTAGTTCAAATGGCGTTAAGCGGTCACCCATCTATTTAATGACCTTACCTAACGTTGCTTAACCAGATCGATTACAAAACCTTGATAACAACTATCTATGAGTGTTCTCTTACTAATATTTATTATATTATAAAGAAAAATTTATAAAATCGGACCAAGCGTATAACCAAGTACCCGTTTTGACTTTAATCCCCTCTCCCAAAAGAACCGTGCTAGATTACGGGATAAAAAGTATCCTATGTCCTACCTCGTAGTAAGATCTCAAATCATGCCAAGTTTCATTTGAATCCATTCAGTAGTTTCGGCGTGATGCTCAGCCGTGATACAGACAGACAGACAGACAGACAGACAGACAGACAGACAGACAGACAAAAATTAAAAAAATTACATTTTCGGCCTCAGTATCGGTTATAGAATGCCCTCCAAATATAATTTTCAAAATATCTTCAATGTACAGAATTGGACCTGTTACAGTTTTATTATAAGTATAGATTGCAATGTAAATGTCCTGTCTTGAAAATCATGTCATCCTCCAATATATCTTCTAAGAATACAAAGCTTATTTACGTTAATTCTATTATTTTCTTGAATATTGTTTTTGTTTGTTGCTATAAATTGTATCCTAATTTAATGAGACTGTACCATTTTTATTTATGTTCGCATGATAAATCATTTGCACGTCATTTATATGACAAACATGTTGACTCAATAAATTACTGTTGTAACATCTTGCATGCAGATTGTATGTATACACATGTTTACGCAAAATAAAGAATCTTATCTTATCTTATCTTATCTTATCTTGTCTGCTGTCCAGATTTTTTTAGGATATAACGGTATAGTATTCAATTGCGTCATGTTAACTAACACCAGCACCAGCTGGCACCGACTTCAATATATTTTCGTTATTTAATGCTTTTAGATCATTTTCTTTGAAGACGGTTTTTATTTTTTTCCAAAAATTGTTTATTATCTAAACATTTTTTATTGACTTTAATTTTAGTAACACTATTACGCAACTCGAACGTCTACGTTAGAGGAAGTTACTAAAAAGTCTTTATCTTTTAAAATACTGAACCGATTTTAATGAAACTTGTACTTTCCCTAAGTTGAAAAATATTACTTTACGTTATTTTTTTAAAGAGAGAATGTAGAGAGAAAGAAGCTAGAATAAATTTCACATAGAGAAGAATGAAAAAAAAAAACATTTTTTTATAAAAGTTGTATAAAAACTTTATTGCTCATGTCCGTAAAACTAAAATAAATTATTACTTTATCCATTTATAATATGACTAGTGCGGCTTTCAGTGGTGGTAAAGAGGAGCGGCGTAACCGAGGGGTGCGGCGTGGACCACGGGGGCGGCGGCGGCCACCTTCACAGCACCAGCCAGAGGCTCCTTGTGCACGACGGCGTTGAAACCATTGTGAGGGTCGGCGGTGTATTCCACAGTGCGCTTGGTGCCATCGGGGTCGACCACGGAGTACGAGCCCTGAACGACGTCACCGTCGCGAGTCTCGTGCTGTGACTTGGAGTCACCAGTCAGACCGTCCTGTACGTCGTAAGCGAAGCTGTACTGTGGGTGAGCGTCGTACTCCTCGACCTTAGCGACGGGGGCGGCGTACGCTACTGGGGCAGCGTGTAGGACGTGCGGGGCCGGCGCCGCAGCGTACGCAATAGGGGCTGGGTGGGCGGTGTACGCCGCAGGTGCGAGTAAGCCAGCCTGAGCAACGGCGAAGGCACAGGCCAGGACCACCAGCTGAAAATAAAATAAATACTACTTACAGTTCCTGGGTAAAAATAGCACCCTCCCATCTCCTCCCGTTGGGTGTACGTGGCGACTGAAGGAAAATAAGAAGACGGGCAGCAGCGTCTTTCTTTCGGATTACCTACCAACTATACTGCGATCCCCAAGACGCCTAGCGTGGGGATTATGGCCATCCCTTCCTTTTAAGGGGGAGGCCTTTGGTTCAGCGGTGGACGTGTTTTGGCTGCTGATGATGACTACTTACAAAGTAATACTTAAAAATACTTAAAAAGTAAGTTATGTAAATATCTTGTCACAGAGAAATTATATTATGCACAATAGATTATTTTCTACTGATCCCTCACCTTGAAAGCCATTTTTTTAAAGATAGAACTGACTTCACTATGAGAAGACCTCAAGTTGAATGTGCCGCAATTGAATCTCTCTAGCTTTTTATATCCCTCCCGGCTTGCTCAGCTTTATGTCATTACGCTGGCGTTCATGGTGAGATAGTATAAACCGGTTAATTTTGAGAGTTGCACAATTAAATTATAATATTGAGAGTACAGAACATACTGAATTAGTTTGTTTAATATCTTAATAAGAACAAGTGGGCTATGATTAAAAGCAAAATTAAGAAGCTTGCTTTGATTGATCGCAGTCAGAAAGATCACTTGTTATGTTTGTATACTTTTTAGGTCGTGTGTCCTTGCTACAATATGACGCATATTTTATTGATGTAACTTTATTTTCTTTAGTAAACTGGGTCATTTCATGAGTGCACTTTAAATCTAGAGACTTCTTGTATTGGTAAAGAGCATTAAGGCAGTCTGAAAGTCAGTCATCTTTGTATAAAAGTCGTGAGCTAACTAAATTACTTAATAATATTTTTTAAAGAAAAGAACAGTTATTTGCTAGGCAAAAGATACGATTTTTTTATACTACCAAGGTGGCAAGCAAGCGTACGGCCCGCTTGATGGTAAGCAGTCACTGCAGCCTAGAGACGCTAGCAACACCAGAAGAATCACTAGCGCGTCGCCGACCCTTAAGACACTAGATATTATGTCTTTGTGTGTCTTTAAATACATTTACATGATATTTTCGTACATATAAAGATTGATGCATCGAAGTCAGTAAAATGATCTCGGTAGGTTATGATCACATTATCATCTACATAGTTTTACATCATTCATGTTACCTCATTCGTCTATCCGATCGTGATGAAATTTGCATGGAATCATTGTGGTAGTTCACTTTATCGGATAAAAAAAGAATAATTGAAATTGGCATATATTTTACAGAGTTATGACCATTTTTTTTTAGCAAGAAATATATCTTTATTTCGGTCCGGTCAGCCATCACTCCTATTTATTGTTGCATATATGTATGTATTTTTGATCTTGTAAAGAAAAACAGGGTATATCTATATATATTGTATGTACACATGAACAAACACAATACATAAAGAAATCTGGAATACAAGCTTTTACCTATAAGCTTGTTGAATACAAGTGTACAATAGGTTATATTATCTTAAGAAAAACTAAGACCTTTTTACAGTGAATTCATTCCAATCATATTCAAATAGACATTTTATTATAAAAAAAAAGATTTCATGTGTTTAATAACGTCAAATAAATACGTTACATTGTGACAACAAAATTGCGAAATACTGAGTACCTGACTAATTAAATTGCGTAAGAGATTAGATTATAATTTATAGAACTTATTTTTTAAATAATTGATCAAATATCTCGTGTGAGAAAACGATTGACGCTAGATCTTCCTTTACAAAAACTGGTAAGAAATTCATAAAATGTACAGTGTTATATTATGTATCTACAGAACATATAGTAAGTAACTTTATTAGTTCACTTCGTTTGAACTTCACTTCGTGGGAACCTTCAAAAGGTCCTCGGAACCCTGAGGAGGTCTAACCATCTAACGGGGTATGAATAGCGTGACCATGCGTCCCGTTTTGAACGGTACAGTTCAGTTTTCTGATACTCAGTCCAGGTGTCCTCGCGGCATGCTTCGGGATTTCGGGTCCCGTTTTCAGAAAATGTATCATTCACAAGTATGGCGTTAAAATTAATAAATGGCATTAAAATACCTAATTACGTTCGATCATCTATATCTATCTATCTATCTATCTTTACTTATAATAAAACTGTAACAGGTCCAATTCTGTACATTGAAGATATTTTGAAAATTATATTTGGAGGGCATTCTATAACCGATACTGAGGCCAAAAATATTTTTTTTTTAATTTTTGTCTGTCTGTCTGTCTGTCTGTCTGTCTGTCTGTATGTCTGTATCACGGCTGCGCATCACGCCGAAACTACTGAATGGATTCAAATGAAACTTGGCATGATTTGAGATTTTACTACGAGGTAGGACATAGGATACTTTTTATCCCGTAATCTAGCACGGTTCTTTTGGGAGAGGGGATTAAAGTCAAAATGGGTACCTACTTGGTTATACGCTTGGTCCGATTTTATCATTTTTTCTTTATATAATAAATATTAGTAAGGGAACACTCATAGAGAGTTGTTATCAAGGTTTTGTAATCGATCGGGTTAAGCGACGTTAGGTAAGGTCATTAATTAGATGGGTGACCGTTTAACGCCATTTGAACTAAACGGGTCCGTGCTTCGGAGAGCAAGTAAAAAGTGGGTCCCAGTTTTTAACCGACTATAAAAAAGGAGGTTATGCATTCGATGTGAATGTCTGTTATTAAAAGTTTAGTTAACGTAAAAATAGCGCAGGCGGAGCTGCGTGTGTCAGCTAGTATTAAAATAAAATTGTTACACAAACTACAAATAGATACAAAAATAAATGAGAGGGGTTTAGACATCGAATCACTGTGATGCACAGTTGGTGAACTTCTATATTTTCTCTGTATGAATGATGTTAATTAAGTTACTATTTATATTTTAAGTGCACCATGTGGTGGTTGCGGCCAATCCGTCAATTGAGTCGGGTTTCAGTGCGCCACATGCATGACCCACTGGACCTTGTCACCGGTATCGAGAAGAGGGAGCTGCTCGCGTATCTAGCTGGCGACTGCGACCCCTTTCGCATCATGGCCATTAAGAGAGGTTAAAACTATTTACAATTTCATACGACTGTGTGTAAACATTCCTATGTTCTGGTGTAAAAAGCTCTAAATACTATCGTTTTATTGTAATTTCAGGGTGTTGAAATTACAATAAAATGAAACTGTAACTGGTAACGCCATCTGTATTATGTCCTATAAACGACGTTGTCTGATGCTATTGCTATTGTTAGTACTCGTTACTGTTCTCTATGAACCCAGAGCCATAAGAGCCACTTGTTAGTTTTTAAGTTAGTTTTTAAAAGGTGTGTGCTCCACTCCAGTATATTATGTTTTATTAAAAAGTCATTTTTTCCAGACAGCCTGTGTAACGAATGTTATAGTTTTCTAGTCACACACTAATACACTATTATATCATCGACACACGATAGAAAAAAAAAATCTTAAAAATGAACCCATTCCTTTAATTCATCGTTTCATATTACTTCCCATTTTATGTCTACTTACAAAAGAGACATTGTCGTCTGGTGCATTGCAATAATACAAGGTGTTTTTCTTTAATCAACGATTTGTATTTCGTCATCATCATCATCATCAGCCGAAAGACGGCCACTAAGGCCTCTCCCTTAGAATAGAGTGGTAGTCATAATCCCCGTGATTGGCAGGCGTCTTAGAGATCGCAGTACAGGTGGTAGTAACTCAATAGAAAGACGATGCTGCCCGTCTTCTTGTTTTTCTTATGAATTACGACGGGCGGATTGACGGGCTCGTTGGTCTAGTGGTCGACAACCTGGCTGCTACCCGATGGGTCGTGGGTTCGATTCCCACCAAGTGTCTTGGTGTTATTTATCTATTTAAGTATGTATTTACAAAAAAAAATGTATATAAGTATTAGTATCAGTTGTCTGGTTTCCATAGTACAGGCTCTGCCTAGTTTGGGATCGGATGACCGTGTGTGGATTGTCCCAAAATATTATTATTATTGATATTACGATACTCTACGATTTCTATTTATCGGCTAGAAATGTAGATTTTATGATGCAGTTTAGTCTTCAAGATTTTTTGCTATTTCTCGTAGTTACAGATTTGACCATCCATGTTCACTTGAACTCACAATTTATTCTTACTAGGGTTTCTATACTTTTATAATATTTTGTACAACCTGTCGGCAGGTCCAGGCACTTGTGAACGCCCAAATTTGATCCCAAGCGTGAACGCGGCGCGCCTTATTGCTTGCCATTGCAATGAGCACGACAACCATCTGGAGTTCATGTGGCTGCACATCGGCTGCCCGAAACGTTGCGGTTGCGGCTACTGGTTCGAACTGTGTCCTGTTGCACCCTTGTAGTTTATGATCATACTAAAGATAATTAAACTATTCTTCTCATATATTTTTTGTTTTTACTCATACGCTATGGTTATTTTTTTTTCTATTATAAATATTTTTGCATCTTACGCATGGTCTCCACGATGACTTGAAAAACATTATCCATACTAATAAACATTACCTAAAGTCGCTTATGAAAGCGAAGTGAAGCCTACCGTTTGTTTTTAATAACTACATCATCATTCACGACATAGAAAATATAAAATCGCGCTCGCTTCCGCTCGTCTTCATTTTTGGTAGTCGCTGATGTCGGAGCCCGCTGCGTAGCGCTAAGGCCACGCGCCACCGCCATGCGCCAGCGCCGTTCGATCGTCGACCCACTTCCCGCGCTTCGACCTTGAACCAGCTCTACAGGCTGCGCAGGCGACTAATTATCTTCACGCTTATCCCGGAACTTTATCGATTTCATGCCGATAAATTCGTTTAAAGCCTATCAGTTAATATTCGAATTGTATATTTCCTGTTAGAATGTTCTGAACAATTAGGTACCTAAGTACTATGTTTTCGCTTCGAAAATAAATAAGTACGTAGATAAAATAAAAAATTGAGATGGGGATAATATATAAATAGTGAATACTCTACACAACCACATAATCCTGCGTTATATACTCGCTTAACATAATTTTACACAATTATTTAAAAAAAAACACAAACATACAGAATTTTCTGTTAACATGATGGTTATACATCTATATACTTGTAATAAAACTGTAACAGGTCCAATTCTGTACATTGAAGACATTTTGAAAATTATTTTTGGAGGGCATTCTATAACCGATACTGAGGCCGAAAATGTATCTTTTTTAATTTTTGTCTGTCTGTCTGTCTGTATCACGGCTGAGCATCACGCCTAAACTATTGAGTGGATTCAAATGAAACTTGGCATGATTTGAGACCTTACTACGAGGTAGGACATAGGATACTTTTTATCCCGTAATCTAGCACGGTTCTTTTGGGAGAGGGGATTAAAGTCAAAATGGGTACTTGGTTATACGCTTGGTCAGATTTTATCAATTTTTCTTTATAATATAATAAATATTTGTAAGGGAACACTCATAGAGAGTTGTTATCAAGGTTTTGTACTCGATCGGGTTAAGAAATGTTAGGTAAGGTCATTAAATAGATGGGTGACCGTTTAACGCCATTTGAACTAAACGGGTCCGTGCTTCGGAGAGCAAGTAAAAAGTGGGTCCCCGTTATTGACCGACTTTAAAAAAGGAGGTTATGTATTCGATGCGAATGTCTGTTATTAAAAGTTTAGTTAACGTAAAAATAGCGCAGGTGGAGCTGCGTGGGTCAGCTAGTTATATATAAATACATAATAATATAAATACCATAGTTTATATTATTTTTATAATTTAATCAAATTTATTTTATTATCACACCGTGAGATCTCATATTTTATTAAGTACCTACATATAAACAAGCTACAATTTACTCTTAAATATATAAGACTAATCGATTAAGATTACGAAATAATAAGTTTGTCTATCTGAGAGTACACTGTAACAACATAATTATGATTAAGACAAATTATAATTATCTACAAAATACTTATCATTCACAGCATGTTGCTCAACTTAATATTATATCACATTTTAAAAGCGACAAGTAAGGGCACCAGTTAATTAATCTAATATTTGCTATTTGCTGGTATAAAATATTGTCCATTAAATGACAACTTGGATTTTAATTCGTTGTCTGGGGTAAAATATATAGCTGGTTTTGTATCTAAGTTTTCATTTGCATCTACTGTAGTATAAGAAGGTCTCACTGGGGTCTGGTTATTGTATGATTTGGGGTTTGAGGCCGTCTGCTGGCTATTCAGTATAGGTCCGCTCCCAGGGTCCTCTCGCACTACAGCTTTGAATCCGTGCTTCGCATCAGCGGTATACTCAACGGTTCTCTTCGTCCCGTCTGGTCCCAGCACGGTGTAAGCTCCGGTGACAATATCGCCGATCCTCACCTCGTGTTGGCTCTTGCTGTCCCCGGTGGTGGGGTCGTCTATGGTGTACGAGTACTTGTAGTCTGTGGGCGATGGCAGTGGATCCCTCACTATGATTCCAAATACTACTGGCACAACACAAATGAGCACCGGTACCTGTAAATTGAACAGTAGGAGACAATTATTCTATGGTAAGTTAATTTTGTTATTAAATTATCTAAATATTATTCTAAGACAATTTATATGTTTCATGTATATATAAACCTTGGTGTCTTCACTATTAAAGTATATTCTGAGAATAAACTTAGTTGACTGGACTCACAGTGGCAAATATGAGTGGTGGTCCCAAAGAAAGAAAGGTATGGTTCTGCCAGACGGTATAGATATATGCATGAGTGATATTTGCTTACGTTTAGTCACATTAGCACCCATATAAAAAAACTGACACTAGAAGTTGACGATAGATTGCTAAATATAAAGTTTGATTCTTAAGAAATAAAATATAATGTCAATAGATAAAATTATATTTACCTTAAACATTTTGCAAACGCGCTCGACAATAGGGTTTGAAGTAAATAGTACTCACGCGCGGCATTCGTGAGTCGTATTTATAGAAACGGCAAGCATTCACCAGAAAGTTCCTCATTACTGCGCCCGCGCCACCGCGCTCGAAGTAGCAGCTAACTTTAACCTCTATAATTAAAGCGATAGCACCTAATTAAAAAAATCACAGAGTTGACAGCCGTTGGAGGTGCTCACGCGATCGTATCCGATTCTTGATGCTTCTTCACTAGGTTACTTTTTAAAGGAGGAACATAACGCCACTTTTTACTTTGCCAGTGGTCATCTATAGTTAGAGGTGCTTCGGCCAAGTAATATATATTGTACGTATCCGTATATTTGGACTATAACATGCCATATATATAAGGTAGAGACGCTTTAGCGCTGCTTTTATTTCGTTTAAAGCTTCCAGTTTGTTAACGGGCGTCCCCAGTCCCCATCTTATACGCACAAAAAGCCTCCCAAATTCTTATTCTACATACGAACTAGAATATAGTGAAAGTCCCGAGTTATCCCAATAAGCGTAGCAACTGTACTGTCACTATTTCATATGTTTGCTCATGTAAAGTGAATCCAGAAAGTGAATGCAAGCCTACTATTTATTGGTTGAAGAATGCGTTCAGCTGAGAAACAAGCGCTTGGATCCAGCTTTGAAGTTACTTTGTGCGACCATTGTGCGACGTTTTAAAAGGTTTTAACGAGCCATGAACTCGATTACAGATTGTATTACACAATAATAGGTACTAGCATTATTAATCATAGCATCGAAGTTTTGTAGTGGTGTAAGCAATGCCTGGAAGTTGAATATTAATGTTTCATTAAAGCATTGTACAAAAGCAGTCCAGCATTATTTACTACTAGCTGACCCACGCAGCTACGCCTGCGCTATTTTTACGTTAACTAAACTTTTAATAACAGACATTCGCATCGAATACATAACCTCCTTTTTTATAGTCGGTTAAAAACTGGGACCCACTTTTTACTTGCTCTCCGAAGCACGGACCCGTTTAGTTCAAATGGCGTTAAACGGTCACCCATCTATTTAATGACCTTACCTAACATTGCTTAACCCGATCGATTACAAAACCTTGATAACAACTCTCTATGAGTGTTCCCTTACTAATATTTATTATATTGTAAAGAAAAATTGATAAAATCGGACCAAGCGTATAACCAAGTACCCATTTTGACTTTAATCCCCTCTCCCAAAAGAACCGTGCTAGATTACGAGATAAAAAGTATCCTATGTCCTACCTCGTAGTAAGATCTCAAATCATGCCAAGTTTCATTTGAATCCATTCAGTAGTTTCGGCGTGGTGCGCAGCCGTGATACAGACAGACAGACAGACAGACAAAAATTAAATAAATTACATTTTCGGCCTCAGTATCGGTTATAGAATGCCCTCCAAATATAATTTTCAAAATATCTTCAATGTACAGAATTGGACCTGTTACAGTTTTATTATAAGTACTAGCTGACCCACGCAGCTCCGCCCGCGCTGTGTTTACGTTACCTAAGCTTTCAATAATACACATTCGCAAAGAATACAAAACCTCCTATTTTAAAGTCGGTTAAAAACCTGGACCCACTTTGTACTTGCCCTCCGAAGCACGGAGACGTTTAGTTCAAATGGCGTTAAACGGTCACCCATCTGTTTAATGACCTTACCTAACGTTGCTTAACCCGATCGATTACAAAACCTTGATAACAACTCTCTATGAGTGTTACCTTACTGATATTTATTATATTATAAAGAAAAATTGATAAAATCGGACCAAGCGTATAACCAACTACCCATTTTGACTTTAATACCCTCTCCCAAAAGAACCGTGCTAGATTACGGAATAAAAAGTATCCTATGTCCTACCTCGTAGTAAGATCTCAAATCATGCCAAGTTTCATTTGAATCCATTCAGTAGTTTCGGCGTGATGCTCAGCCGTGATACAGACAGACAGACAGACAGACAGACAGACAGACAAAATTTAAAAAAATTACATTTTCGGCCTCAGTATCGGTTATAGAATGCCCTCCAAATATAATTTTCAAAATATCTTCAATGTACAGAATTGGACCTGTTACAGTTTTATTATAAGTATAGATAGATTGCAGCATTTTACATGCTATGTAAGTACATTTAGATATATGGGTATATTTTGCATAAAAAGATAAAACGAAGAGACTTTTCTCCCCAATGCTCCAGGAGGAGGGTTATATTTTTCGAGAGTGTATGTATGTATGTCTATTTCTTTGGCACTGTCAACAGCCTAAACGTCTTGATGGACAGTGATTTATAATATATTGTTAGATTCGTCTTAGTTGTGGGAGTGCCATAGGCTATATATTAAAAAAAAAATGTGACGGCGGCCAGTCGCCATTTAGTATTTTTTTTTACTTCCAAAACATCAATATGGGTATCAAATGAAATGAAAGATGTTAACGAGACGACTTGAAATATATCTGTATACATGTGTATACGTTTCATGTATGTATCATCATCATCATCATCAGCCCACATCAGTCTACTGCTGGACATAGGCCTCCCCCAAGGCACGCCACTGAGCCCGATCTTCGGCTCTCCTCATCCATTGTCTGCCAACTGCTCTGCGGATATCGTCGCTCCACCTAGTCACAGGACGTCCAACATTACGCTTCCCGATTCGCGGTCTCCACTCAAGAACCAGTTTACCCCAACGGTCTTCGGTTCTTCGGCAAATATGACCAGCCTACTGACACTTCAGCTGGCTAATCCTTTGAGCTATGTCGGTCACATTGGTTCTCTGGCGAACTACTTCATTCCGTATTCGGTCCCTCAGAGAAACACCCAGCATAGCTCTCTCCATAGCCCGCTGAGCGACCTTGAATCGGTGGACTAGTCGTACCGTGAGTGGCCACGTCTCGGCTCCGTATGTCATCACGGGTAGGACGCACTGATTAAAGACTTTTGTCTTTAAACATTGCGGTATCGGCGACGAGAAGACTCGACGAAGTTTTCCGAATGCTGTATTGATGTATGTATAATGTAATTTAAACCCATTTTCTATATTCGCATTCGGGCTTTTTAGGCTTTTATAATTTCTACTTGTAAGATAATTTGTGCATCCTCTAGTGCACGAATCTTCAGCATATTAGTCCTTTTAGTTTCTAGTTGCTATAATAACCACTAGCACTGAGTAAGTAATGCCCACCAGTTAATTATCTTAGGTACCTACTGACTATAATCTTAGACTAATCCTACAAGCACACTTGCTACTTAGTTTACACTTGCAAGCTACTGTCTGACAGACTGCCGGAGTGACTTCTTGCAGAAGTTTTCTTGCAGGTGGAAACGTTCAAGAACACTTTTGGAAGAAGTACTCAGCAGTCTGTCAGACAGAAACTACGTAGTAAGTGCACTCGCGACAGTTTTTCATCAAAGGGATGACAATTAGTTGAGCGAAAAATAGCGAGTGCGAGATGACGGAAACCAGTGCGATAAGGTGATCGCGAGTCGATGTCAATGTGTTTACGAAATGACTTGTAATCTATGTTTTCACTCGCAACTACTCGCAAGAAGCGCATGGCAAACTGGACGCTATAATTTAAATTCAATACGTGCCAAAAACATTAAATATTATGGTATCATCTCGCACGTTTCCTATAATAATACTTAGCAATCTCACACTGCAAGAGTGATAGTTTTCCGCGTCTGCCATTACCCGTTAAATCCCCCTAAATTACGAAACGGATTTTTAAGCAGTTTTCGGATACTAAAAAACCTAATTAAGTTTTATAAAAAGTATAATAAATGATATTTTGTAACAGAGTCTTCTAAACTACATCCTTTCGAAGCTGGGCGGGTCGCTAGTGTTAGATAAGTATTTCTTTATTTTTGTTGTTGTATATTTTATTAAGTACTTTAATTAATTAATTATTATTCAATTACCTTGATACCTTCGAATAATCAATGTAACAAATACGAGTATTACATTAGATACAAGAACTATAAATGTTATTGCTCGTCCAATAAGTAGTGACAAATTCAATACGATGATGTTAGAGCGTTTTGTTATTCTCCTATCTATAGCGAGCGATATCTCGCTCTATTTCTACTGACTATAGATCTATATCACCTGTCTATCTGATCAAGCTATATTGCAGCTAACTATGCTGCTCGAGTCAACTTGTGCGCGGGTGCTGCTTGGGGGGACTGGACCAGACTACTATCCCTTTGGCCTTTTAGTTTGTTGCATTTTCATCGTATTTTTTCTCTCTCTTGTTTTACTTTTCGTACAGTAGGACACACTGTTGCTGATGCTGATCAAATTGTAACAAGGCTGAAGCTGAAGCTGAAGAACTGTTTAAAAAAAGTGAAAAAATTACAAACCCACTGAGTTTCTGGCCGGATCTTCTCAGTTGAGGCCGCGTTGTGATCCGGTGTTAGCTTTACTATTTAAAATAAATATATTTGAATTTTGTATGTAATTGATATTAGAAGAAATAAAAAAAAAACATTTTATCACATTACCACTTAATTGATTTTACAATAACGATGCTTAGGTACCTGCAGCTTGCTGTGAAGACAAGATTCATTTCTTGACGGGCCCGTTGGTTGGTTAGACGACCTGGCTGCTGCCCGATGGGTCGTGGGTTCGATTCCCACCAAGAGTCTGGGTGTTATCTATCTATATCAGTACGTTTTTACAAAAAAAAATGTATGTAGGTATTAGTATCAGTTGTCCGGTTTCCATAGTACAAGCTCTGCCTAGTTTGAGATCGGATGACCATGTGTGGATTGTCGCAAGATATTATTATTATTTGAAAGCCGAGCCTTAACCATATTGCCATCTGTATCATACTCTCGAGGTAACGACTTTACGATTGACAATAGGTTCCGGGCGTGGTTTTTGCATTGTCATTTAATTCTATCACGGCCGAATGGTTGACATTTTATACTATAACGTTTAGTATTTGAAAGTCCTGTTTAATGCACTAATCAGTCGTTGCTAAATGCGTGGAGACACTTGCAGAAGGTCAGCGACATGAACAACTTGTGAGGAAATGTAATAACTGACTTTTATCTATGCTTGCTACAACTTTTAGCCATATTTTTAGTAATATAAATAATTTAGTATTTCATCATTCATCATCATTAGCAGCCGATAGACGTCCACTGCTGAACAAAGGCCTCCCCCTTAGAAGGGAGGGCTTGCCATAATCCCTACGCTTGGCAGGCGGCTTGGGGATAGCAGTATACGTGGAAGATAAATCCAAAAGGAAGACGCTACTGCCCGTCTTCCTGTTCTCGCTTAGTCGCCTTTTACGACACCCAACGAGAGGAGATGGGTGCAATTCTAACCCGGCATCCCACGGGCAAACCCTACCTAGATTATATATTTATGTAGAATTATACTATGGTAAATTTAGTATTTACCATAGTATAATTCTACATACATATATAAGCTAGGTAGGGGAAGCCGATTGTAGTCCAGCCTGATCCATTGTTGTCTAAACTAGTAAAATTAAAATTTACTGTCATAAATATATCTATAGTTTCATATCATGTAGTACATATAATACAAATTTCTTACATATATGAGCTGATATGCTACTATCTAAGTAGTATCTCTAGCTTAGCGGAATTTACACGTGTTAGTTACAGCTTTAGGAAATTGCTCAACTCGAGGCGTCCGCATCAAGGGAGCATGGTAACATTGAGATACTTGGAAATTATTTATAAAACTTTGTATGCTGCGCTTAAAACACTTGTGATATGATGTCTGTCCTAAATGAGTCATGAAAGAGATTAATTAAAAATATTTTTTTCAACGCAATATATATACAGAGTATGTGCATTCCTTTGTTTCCTAGTTTCTGTTATTAATATTTTGTTATAATTGAACTAAGAAGTTCATGTCCAAATAATAGGTATTATATTTATATCACAATAGTGTTATATGTAAATAAAATATCAAGCAAATATAATCAAGATACTATTCGAAGTTTCAGAATTTCGCGCTAATCAGACCGCAATAAAGATTTCATGCAAAAGACATCAACGCGTGTATTATGTTGTAACTATAGCGGCAAACTAAACATTATCCGTAAAAAAATACATATTATTGCGTCCTGTGAAATGTAATTTTGAAGTTAGGTTCAATAATAACACAAATTATTAATTCAAAGCCTCATTTACATACTTTCATATTTGCTACTTAGGTATTATATATGTATTTAGATAGTTAATATAAATGGTACTTAATTATACTTTTTACAAATATTTTTATAATTAAAATTAAATTACGGCTTATAAAACCACACCGAAACGAAATCAGATTAATAACGTTTAGTATGGTTCGTGCGAATATAATTGGGAGCGACAATAGAATTCAACAGAAGAAAGGTCGTTTACTAAAACCTTGAATACCGATTCTCTTATTAGGTACCAACCTACGTATATTAATGTGACATTAGAACCAGTTCATAACAGGCCCAGGTCAAAGATAATTTCTGTTAAGCTATCTAGATTTAAGTATCATATGTTGCGTCGCCTAGGTAGCCAGGTAAACAAAATAATTTATGTTGATATACTTACATGATTTTTTATTATACGTAATTGATGTAAAATTTACTCATTATAATAATATTTTTCAGCCGTTACTTGAAGAAAATACTTCACACCTAGCCAACTAGGCAGGAGATATTATAGTACCTACACAAATGCTTGAGCAGGCATAGCACAGGTGCAGAGTGCACCTGTGCTATTACTCGCACAAGTCGATGATGGGAAGGAAGACCGACACGATCGGGGAGAGACCAGGTGCAGGACTAGCTTTTTAAATGCTCATCCGACGCATGAATCATTTACTTTTCAGTCAATCAGGTGATCGGCCTGTATTGTCCTAACCAGTGAAAAAGTTTCCATCAGATGAACGTATGTGGGTACTCCCAGGATATTATTATTATTATTCTTAATAATGTCATGTATTTAAAGAAAAATACTCGCAATGCTTGCCACCCCAGCTGTCTCATGCACTCGCGCATGGTCCTCGCTCTAAAAGCCCTGCGCTTGCGCACATAATAGCCGGGCGCGGCTGACATACATTCTCGTATGCCATTATTTTACTCATAAAGAACCGGTTCACTCACAATAAACACACAATACTCAAAACCATATGTGGATAGATATCTGTTAAACCTCCGATGTTTGATCTAGTTTACTATAAGTATATGAAAGCATATCAAAATAATACATGAAAAAGATGTGAAGTACCTTCAGTTATTACATAAATTACACACATACGTTATTAATTAATCTTGGATAATATCTTCGACTTACTGCTGAACTCGCAAACGTCTGATGAATTCTGATTCCGCCATTATTTAATCTGGTTCTACTCTCGGAGCAGTTTGTGCTTGTTCTATTATTGTGTACGAGATAATCGATCTCTACCCATAAGAAAATATTAATTAGCTTCAAGTGACTAAGTAATCCAATTTCAAGAACAGGATTAATGATAATTAACGGTATATTACTTTTGTGAGTGCGGCAGCTAAAGTCTTAAGGTAGGTGCTTTGAAACTTTAACCACCGCACAGTCTTGTATGTGTAGGTGTATAAATACCTTCGTTCACACAGAAAGATAATTGAAAGTAAAAATAAAACTGTAATTAGATTCCTCTTATTTATTACCTCAGTTTTAACACGTAATTAACAATACACTACAATAAGTATAAAAATAACATTAACACAATACGGATCAGGTCCCATGGACGGTCGGTTGCTCGTTTAGACGTATCTAGGTTATCTAGTATCAAAAGCTATCTACATCCTGTTGTCCTACTACATCTATATAGATTAATCAAGCATGACGTGGTACATACATGACACAATATATAAAACATAAAATATTACGAACCAACCTAATATGGCAGATTTAATACGCTAGATCAGTTGCAATTGCACAGTGATGCAATAAAGCTGCACAATTAAGGATGCGTTCTCAATTTTAAAAAAATATAAAGAATGTGATTAACTGCCGCACTCACAATCGTCAATTAGCATTAATACTCATTAAGCCATTTTTTTTGATCTGGTTATTTCCACATTCGGAGCCGTTTTTGCTTGTTCCGTTATTGAATTCGAGAAAATCTATATCTCTACTCACTAACAGAGTATAAAGTAGTAATTGGCTTTATGTATCCAAATAATCCGATTTCAAAATCTGGATATGTGATACTAAACTTTAATTGACGTTTGTGAGTGTGGCTGTCAGTCTACGTCACAAGTTTAGAATACCAGAAACCCGTGCAGATTTAAACGAGCGATATGGTGTATTTAAGACTAGTGGTAGTAGCCATGCGCGACTGGGGCGACTGCCTTGACAACGGCGGCGCCCGCGGCCTCCTTGTGGACCACTGCGTTGAAGCCATTATGGGGGTCGGCAGTGTATTCCACAATCCGACGCGAGCCGTCGGGCTCTACGAGAGAGTATGAGCCTTGGACTACATCTCCGGAGCGGGTTTCTTGTTGGTTCTTTGAGTCACCTGGAGGGTTATAAATTAAGGTTACTTTCATGTCATTATTACTATAGTAAGAGAGCTCAATATAGATAAAGTCAAAGTCAAGATATCTTTATTATTATAGGCCCCACGGAGGCACTTACACAAAAATCATTTTTACAAACTACCACCGGATCGTAACGCGGCCGCTACTGAGAAGATCCGGTAAGAAACTCAGCGGGCTTGTCTTTTTTGTCATATTTTTTTTTAAATAATAATATAAACAGTTTTACAAATTATACATAAGCCTAAAACCTTTATAAATTTTCTAATTCATATTTTTTTCGTTAAAATATTATTTATCGGAAATTATTAATGAAACACGCCAAAGACAATGTAACAGTCACATTTAAAGAACCGAGCGTTATCTGATGCATGCCTGAAAGTATCATATCTGTCTATTTGTGCTAAAATACTCGTATTATATTCTAGGGCACGGACACGGTCATCTGAACCCAAACAAGGTAGAGCCTATACTATGGTAACTAGACAACCGATACAACTACTTATACCCTGCTTTTCTTTGCAAGATCGAAATCGTAGCAATAAATGTATGAACACAGGAGTTATGGCTGACCTGTAGCCAGCCAAAGACATTCAAACACAATCTTGTAAAGGAAAACGGGGTAAGTAAATATATTTTTTTTTTTATAGAATAGAATAGAATAGAATATACTTTATTGTACACCAAACAAATGAACAAGAAAATGGTACGACTTAATACAAACAAAAACAACAAATAACAACATATATATATAGATAAATAACACCCAGAAACGAGGTGGGACTCGAACCCGCGATCTGTTAAAACAAATGTATGTTGTAAATGTAACTACTATGATTCTTTTAAAATGTTTATATATTAATTACTTGACGGCAGAATGTCTAACACTGCGGTGGTAGGTACCCACCTGGACGGCCCCTTGTATACCCACTATCAAGTAAAACTCCACATAATATGTATATTTATCAATCACAAACTTTCTTATACTGAATATTTTAAACCCACAGTCTGATATACTCACCAGTAAGAGCATCCTGAATGTCATATGCGTAAGAATACTGTGGGTTGGGGTCGTAGTCTTCTACCGGCGCCGCCACCTTAGCCACGGCCAGCGGGGCAGCGAACGCGGGGCGAGCCACTAGCGGCGCAGGGTACCCTAGACGGGGCCCGTACGCGTACGGCGAAGCCACCGGCAACAGACCCCCGACCGCCCCTCTGCACACCGCCAGGATAGCAGCCAAGATTAAGACCTAAAGTGACAAAATAAAATACATTTTTGAAATATACTCCATGAGGATTGTAGCCTCCGTGGCGCAGTGGGAAGTTGCTTGAGGAAGCTTGAATCCTGCGGAGAGCAACAAGTTTGGAACTGTGGAACTCACAATGTACCCTAACTCTCTAAAAATATTTTATTTTTCTTGATAATTTAACATTTTCTTGCAAGAGTTGACTCTACATAACCTCCGAACTTTGTCGTAAGTTAAAAGTGCAAGACTGGATAAGTATGGTTAGAAAAAAATATGATAGCTGTGTATAAATAATGATGATGATTTCTTTGGCTGTTTTATATTAATTAGCTAAACAATGTAAATCCGTTCTTGGCTTTTTGTATAGGAAATATGTTGGCTGTGTTATTTTATGAGCTGTGGATTTTGTTTCAAAATAAAATAGTATTCTGAAACCTTACCAACTCACAGCTATACAAATACATAATAATATCATCATCATAAGCCGAAAGGTGTTCCCCTGCTGGACAAAGGGCTCCCCCTTTTAGAAGGGAGGGACAAATAAATATTTACTTTTTAAATATATCATAATATAAATTAATGATAATTAACGCCCAGACATGAGACAGAGATTTGACTTTAGGGTGTACAACCTCTACATTAATGGGCCCGTCAAACCTAACATACATAATAATACAAACGAATATACACATATGTATATAGTTCTACATAATTTCCAATAACTTTCGATCAATAACTACGACGACGTCATCATTTACAGACACGTTATGTCCAACAAATATCGCCTTCTGTTCCTAAAAATTATTACTTAAACGGTATAGAGTTTCCAAAATTAGTTAAATTCTTAACATAACTGATTGTTATTTTTAGTGAACAAAAATATTCTTCTAGTATTAGCAAATGTTCCCATACCTTCATGATGCGTGAGTACCTTCAGTGGCTATGACTCGCTGTGAATGTAGAGGGTTGCGCATACGACGCTTTTATACGCACGTCGACTTGTAGTGCTTATGCACCCGCCTAGAAAAACGCCTGATTTGTCACGGTCGGCCCTATACCCTACTACACCGGTTATATTGATACAATTATAACACATTTGAAGCCGATCAAACCACTAAGCCGAAAATACAAACATATTTGGAGCTTCCAAATTTTAATAATAACACAAAAAATAGATAGATATCATCATCAGCAGCCTAAAAACGTCCACTGCTGAACAAAGGCCTCTCCCTTAGAAGGGAGGGGTTGCCATAATCCCCACGCTTGGCAGGCGGCTTGGGGATCGCATATAGGTGGTAGGTAATCTAATAGAAAGACACTGCTGCCCGTCTTCTTGGTTTCCCTTAGTCGCCTCTTACGAACACCCAACGGGAGGAGATGGGAGGGTGCTATTCTTACCCGGACACCGTATGGGTAGATAGATATAGGTACCTTCTTTTTGTAATTTTTGGTGCTCCAGTAACTGCTCCACGTCCTTTGTTCCTGCACTTCTTCTGCGTTGTGGCCTTATCACTGAGAGTCGTGACTTCTGCAGCATTTGTGGCACCTCATTCTCCAGGCAACTTGATCTTGATCTTGAGCTGAATGTAAGCTCGCCTGCAGGATCAACGGTTGTGATAGTAGACACTATTACTATTACTATGTACTATGCGTTAGATAGACATCTAACGCATCATTACGCGTTCTCTACCGCAGAAAGAGATAGAAGGCTCTTGCCTTGATAAGCAAGTCTCACCAGGTTATCTGCTCTTACTTGAACGTGTGCCCAAAGAAATAAAGAATTCGCTAAACGCAGACAATGGAAAAGTCTTTCCTTGGTGTTAAATTCTTCAAAAATAAATGCATCAGCACGTCTCTTTGTCAAGATCTACACCAAAATCGCATTTTAAATAAAATACATCATTCTTAGACTAGTAGCGAGCCTTCAATGTTCAGGTTTCTGGAGAAATATAAAAAGACTGAGGAAAGTATTCATTAATTTGATTTATAACCGGCGTTTTTACCTCTGCTTCTCAAGACCCCTTATAGATGTTTTTACTATCTGGTCTTGAGTTCGTACTACTACCTACCTACTTATTTATAAAATGATATTTAACGATTTATCTATAAGTACCTTATCCGTATATAGAATGGAATGTTTCGTGAATCGAGTATGTTATATGCATAATATATATCAGGGAGGTGGTACAACAAGACTAACTTTTTGGGTCACAGCTGCACGTTATCAAACGTGCATGTGTGATAGTAGTCACACAAGCGACTTGCGTGATAATTCATAATGGTCACTCCATATACGGACAATCGAACTTCGTTAGACGCGGTGTTAGATATAGACTGAATTTATAAATAATTAAAGATTTTAATTATTATATCAAACAGAGCAAAAAAAGTATTCCTTTTAAATTTTAACTAGCAAATCAATGAACTTACTCAATAATGCTTACTTACGAGTATTAATAAAATTGACAATTTTTATTTGTCTCTATCCCTGTCATATCCCATAACGAAGCGGAGAGAAGACCAACCGTTAGGCGTGATGTTTTTAGCAACTTTTTAACCCCTCCCCCCTCCTGGTGATATGTGGTGAGGTTTTAAACTAGAAAAAATCACGTGTTTTTTTTTTTTGTATAAACTATATTGAAATTTGCGGAATAATTATCTTTAAATACAGGTAACTGATTACATGTTGAAGGGGAACTCTTTGCCGGCAACGGTGTGTCAAGACCACGTGCCGCTGTTTGGTTTAGAAATCGTGCATTTAACGAAAAATAAATACATGTGATGTCTCATTATACCCCTCCCCCCCTCCTGGTGATATTTCGTGATTTTTATCGGAACCCCTCGGCGGAGGCTCGAAAGGTGGGGGGGCCTTTCGAGCCTCACGTGATTAATGGATGCCCCCTTACCGGTATTACGGGCATGAAAGTCTTAGTAGATAACATGTAGGTAGATATTAATAAAAAAATACTAGCTATCTGGGTCTACCCGTCTCTTGATTCACATAGGTACTTTCCTTAAATTCCACAATGGATAATGGATCTTGATGCAATTTTTATCATCATCATCATCATCAGCCGGAAGACGTCCACTGCTGAACATAGGCCTCCTCCTTAGAACGCCATAATGAACGACAATTGGCTATTTGCATCCATCGGTTACCTGCGACGCGCACAATGTCGTCTGTCCACCTAATGGGAGGCCTGCCAACGCTGTGTCTTCCGGTTCGTGGTCGCCACTCGAGAACCTTTCTTCCCCAGCGGTTTTCGGTTCTTCGAGCGATGTGGCCTGCCCATTGCAACTTCAACTTGCAGATTCTGAGAGCTATGTCGGTGACCTTAGTTCTTCGGCGGATCTCCACATTTCGGATTCTGTCGCGCAAAGAAACTCCGAGCATAACTCTCTCCATGACTCGTTGTGTGACTCTGAACTTTTCTAAAAGGCCAGCCGTTAGAGATCACGTCTCAGTACAATATGTCATCACTGGCAACACACACTGGTTAAAAACCTTCGTCTTCAGGCACTGCGGTATTTTGGACGAGAACGTCGTCTTGTCCATGTTCATTTTAAGACCCACCTGTTGGGAAACGCTACTGAGGTCGCTGAGCATCGTATTGAGGTCCTCCAGCGACTCTGCCATAATGACTATATCATCGGCAAAACGAAGGTGAGTGATGTATTCGCCATTGATGTTGATGCCGAATCCGTACCAGTCCAAGACCTTGAAAACGTCCTCCAATGCGTTTGAGAACAGTTTCGGAGAAATAACGTCTCCCTGTCTCACACCTCGCTGCAATGGGATTGGTTTCGTGCTCCCGTCCTGTAGTCGGATCGACATGGTGGCGTTGCTGTACAAACACTTCAACACTTGGATGTACCTATAGTCAATGTGGCACCGCTGGAGGTACTGCAATACCGCCCAGGTCTCGATTGAATCGAAGGCTTTTTCGTAGTCCGCAAACGCTAGACATAATGGCCGATTATACTCCTCGGTCTTCTGTATAATCTGGCGGAGCGTATGTATGTGGTCTACGGTGCTAAAGCCTTTTCGGAACCCGGCTTGTTCGGGTCAATTTTTATCATAGTATAACATTATGCGGTAACAGCTCAGTGGGCGAGCGTTTGCCTTGGAAACGACGTGCACAGGTTCGAACCCTGGCTAGCACCTCTGATTTCTTTCAGTAATCATGTCCGAATCGTCTTTGTGCGATTGTTACTAGCTTTCGGTGAAGGAACGCATCGTGAAACCTGTATGTCTGAGAAAGCCTAACTTTCGAATGACGTTTGAAGTCATAAAACAAGGGCTGGTATTATTATTATAATACTAGGACTTCCAGTCAGGCTTAGAACCTGGATTGGCTATTTAAGCAAAAGCGCAGCTGATCGTTACCTAGTCAATGAATAGGCATTAGGTATAGGAGCCTTCGCTATTGTTCATTAAGGAACGATCAATTAATAAATTCATCCTAAGCTCTCTGCATATCGCTGAATAGAAGATTCAACGTTGGAATTTTAATAATTCTGGTTCACCCCAAGGTTCGCATTTAAGCCTTTCCTTAGCGATATAAAATATTGTAGTGTTTCAATTTTCTAGCTTCACACGTATTTGCCAATGTCAGAATTTTGTTGCTTGTGTTCAAGAAGCTTATATTTAAGTTTCTTGCTTGTGTTACTACTTAATCAATTCAAGAGTTACGAGTTAGGTATACAGGGTGTAAGGGACCACGTACCGGATTTTTTTATAAGATTTCAAATAATGTCCGTTACAACATTACATAAACAATTTAGGAAAAAATGACTAACTTGTTAATTTTCGAGTATGTAATGAATATATGCGAAATAATATTTATTTTTCAAATTACATAGCTAATTTTCTAAAATAATAATAGTTAATTGCCTATTGATTAATTGAATATGTACCTACTGTTTTTGTGTAGGTATAAAGAATAAATAAATAAATAAATTTTCCACAAATAATTAATTTATTGTTTTTAAATTAAAATTAGGCTTTATTATTATACCAATAATGATGTTATACTAATTTTATTTAAAAAGTGTTTTTTTTTTTAATTCATGAAAAAGCCGATGAAAAATTACAACACTAGGATGTTCAGAATCATGTACTGGAACCCTGGTATGGGTTTCAGTACGATGACCCTTACACCCGTTATATGTAGTTGATAGACTCAAATTTCCTGACAGTAAAAACTAAAAACTGTATCCGATTGAAAAATCAGACCCAGAATATTCTCTGTATCAGCAACCGCAGCGCACTTATGAACCAGTATCTAGTACGAGGTTTAATCGTAATCGGAAACGTTTATATTTTCAGTGGGTATTTTCAGTAAAAAAAATGTAGTAGGTACATTTTACTAGTTTTTGTTACGAGACATGCGTAGCATCCCTAATACGTCTGTGTACGAGACGGTGTGAAATGTATGGAGCTTGCGGGCTCAACCAGCCGCGTCCCGCCACGCAAACAGTTTAATCCGCGCCGCCGCCGATTACGCCCCTAGTTCTTCTGACTCGCGCCGACGCGACGGTCCTATTGGACCGGGATGCGCCGAACCCGCCCCGACAACCGTATGCTACACTAGCTATCAGACCGGTCTCGCCGGCGAGGCCGAAGGGTCGTACGCATGCGACCTCAACGACGTGCATCACCCCACTGAGTTTCTTGCCGGTTCTTCTCAGTGGGGGCGCGTTGTGAACCGGTGGTAAATTCAGCCCTCTCTTAACCGACAGCCCAAGCCGAGGTCGTGCCTCCCTGAGGTGCCCTTGAGCTCGTCGCTTCTTCAGCCGTTAAGGCTAGAGTGCTATAAGCGCTCGCCTCCTATTGTCCGGTGAAGCTGTTATGGCCATCTGCGGCCAACAGCGTCTAATTCACAAAAAAAAAAGAAAGTATGGAGCTTGGCGGAAAGACTAAAGAATTATGGAGTCTCAGTATGGAGTATGATTATGGAGAAAATTACGGTTTCATCGAGTTCGATACCAAAACCCTAGATCTTCAGTTTTGTCTCGTTTAAGTTATTCGTTTCCGATAGTGGCCGCTAGAGGCACTGGTGTGAAATATATGAACAATAAAATCTTTTTAAAAAAAAATTGAACCGACTTCAATATCACTGAAAAGTATAAAATAATTTAAATATTATTGAAGTTGGTGTTAGCCTGTGTATATTATATATTTATTATACTTTTCAGTGATATTGAAGTCGGTTCAATTTTTTTTTAAAAAGATTTTATTTTAAACTTTTTAGTGATATTTTCATATATAAAGATTGAACCATCGAAAACCGTAAAATTATCTAGGTAGGTTATGATCACATTATCGTGTACATAGTTTTACATAATTCATGTTTCTTCAGAAAAAAATATCCGGTCGTAATGAAATTTGCATGAAAACATCATAGTAGTTTACTCTCTCGAATAAAAAAAGAATCTTCGAAATAGGTTCATAATTGTCAGAGCAATGTAATGGAGAACATCAGTTTTATGGTTTTTACCAGATAAATTCTTCCACATCGTTCATGGTCCTCCAGGAAGTTCTTATCCGGTTGCAATAAAATTCATACAGATTCAATACAGTGGTTTCTTCTTTCGAATAAAAAAAGAATCATTGAAATTGGTAAATATTTGCCAGAGTTATGACTATTTTTGTCCGACCGAGCGAGTCCGAGCGACTAAAACGTCATCTATATAGGCTTTCTTGCAAGTCTCAGTGCGCAGTCACCATTCTTGTTTTTTCAGGAACTACTTATTACTAAGCAATAATTTTTTTATGGGACCCAATTAACGGATTAAAGAATGGATGGAAGAAAGATTTTTTCAAATCGGTTCATAATTGCCAGAGTTATGCGCGAACATACATAGAAAAAAAAAAAAATATATATATACAGACGAATTGAGAACCTCCTCCTTTTTTTGAAGTCGGTTAAAAACTAAAAGTTGGATCGCTTTCGTTAACTATTGAACTCTTATTATAGTTGAACAGGACTTGACTCCCAAACAACAAGGCTGACTTTCAGTTGTAGATAAAAATGTCCTACGGTCATCTAGTCAAGTTCTAGTCGTTTTACCCAGTTTTACCTATATGCTTCTTGTTCTAGTCTAGCTCACAGATTAGATGCTAGTAGGTCTAGCTCCAGCTCCAGTAGATAAAAATATTTAAGAGCCATCTACTGGAAGTCACGTAAATCTGGCTAAGTTTTAATGTGTGTTGTAATGTGAAAAAATAAAGAATAATGAGTATTCTGGTATTCTCTGTTCAAACCATCGCCATCTATTTTATTTACTCCATTTAAAGTTAGCTTAGGTACTATCTAAAATATAATCAAATAAAAAACAAGATTTTTTACCAATGAAATGAAATGTTTCACAAAAACAAATGTGATGGCAACACTCAATATTTGTATTTTGTGTTGGACTTTTTGGCGGGAAGTCAAATAAGGCGGCAACTTAAATTTTCACTCCCGAGTTTAAAATTATTTTTTTGCACTTATTCGACTGATACCTACTTGTTTTATATCGCAAAATATTCTGGGCATAGCGTCCCTCAATATGAGTCCCCACAGCGACGGTGAAGATCCTGGAGATGGTAAAAAGAAAAGAAAATTTCAAGCGATTTCTGGCGGCGAAAAAGAGAAGTATAACATTTTTACTAAACCAAACTATAAAAGATTATTTATTGAAAATGGCAGCAATGAGTTTGTCGTTTTCGTAGAGTCAAGCGAACAGGAAAAACTAGGTAACAAAAACCCGATTACCCTTACAAAGATACTTACTGACAGTGTTATAGGCATTGTGGGCGTTCACCGAGTAAACGCCAATAAAATAGGAATAACATTTAAAAAGGCTGCTGCAGCCAACAATTTTCTTAAAATGGAAGAATTTTTGAACAAAAATAAAATGAGAGCATTTATCCCATCTTATTTAACTGAGAGAGTTGGTGTGATAAGATATGTACCTAAGGACCTATCCAATGAAACAATTTATAAGAATATTGTTTGTGATACCGAAGTCATATCAGTAAAACGTTTTATGAAAAAGGTCGATGGAAAACTTGTACCATTAAACACAGTTGCAGTTACCTTTGCCTCAACCAATTTGCCCCAATATGCTTATATTAAACTTTATAGATATGAAGTACACACTTACATTGCTTCACTTCTGCAATGCTATAAATGTTTAAAATTTAACCACTCCGCTAAAGTGTGCAGGGGTGAACAAAATTGTTCTTCATGTGCTGGACGTCACTCATACAAAGAATGTGATGTTGAAGAGATAGTTTGTATAAACTGCAGCGGCAATCACTTGGCTGTGTCAAGAGATTGCCCTGTGAAGCAAAAGAAAATGGAGGAAAAAAAGAAGAAGTCGCTTCAACAATCATATGCCACTGTTGTGAGTACACCCACACCGCCACCAGTTAGTGAAACTTCCTTCCCACCATTGCCTAGCAAACCCTTAAAAAATAGCGATAATTTTAATATAAAGCAACTTGCCGAAAACGATATTATAATAAATGCAATAGTAAAATCTCTCGTAGCCCTTGGCAATATGTCCAGTACCCCTCTTACTACTAAGAAAATAAAAGAAATATTTTTATCTAATTTAATTTAATGGATAGTTACTTAAATATATTACAATTCAATATACAAAGTTTACAGAGCAAAAAAGCCTTATTACAAAACTTATTAATAGAAAAAAATATTGATATAATATGTCTTATAAATGAAACTTGGCTTAAGTCTACTTCTATTATTCCTCATTTTCCTCAATATAATTTTATTTACAAAAATTCTAATAACCCCCATAATGGTGTTGGTATTTTAATCAAACAAAACTTAAGATACTCTATAATTTCTACAGTTTTTTATGAATCCGTTCAAAACATATGCATCTCAGTAGAAACAGTTTCTGGTCCTTTAGCTATAGTTTGTGTATATTGTCCTCCTAATAATAGACTGGATACAACAAAGTTGAAAACCCTTATAAATACTATACCTAAACCATGCGTTATAATGGGAGATTTTAATGCACATCATATTGCATTTGGATGTAATAGTGATAACAACAAAGGAAGAAACTTATATAACATAATAGACCAATATGATTTGTGCATTTTAAATGATGGTTCATCCACAACTGTCCCATATCCTAATAGACAGGCCTCAGCTATAGATCTGGCTTTAGTTAGTCCTTCCATTGCTCACTTATGTAACTGGTATGTACATGATGATCCTATGGGTAGTTATCATCTTCCAACATTGCTAGAAATTAATATTCTTCCATCCACATATGAGTCGTCTCCTGTAAATAAAGATAAATATATTTATAATAAAGCAGACTGGAATGCATATTATACCTTGTCTGAGACTTGCTTTTCTGAGTTACATTTAAATAGTAATGATAGTGCTATAAACTTGTATGATAACTTTGTAAATACATTAAATGTTTTAAGAGACAAAACTATACCTAAGCAACATACAAAACCCAGAACTTGTATATCTAGAAAACCAGTTCCATGGTGGAATCAGGAGTGTACTGACGCTGTGACTAAATCAAAAGATGCATTAAAAGACTACTTCTCCGAACCCACCATAGAAAATTGGATAAAATACAAGAAGTTAGATGCCAATAAAAAAAGATTATTAAAACAAGAATGCACTACCTCTTGGCATAACTTATGTGGTAGTTTTAATAGATTAACACCTATTTCACGAATATGGCAATATATTAAAAAATTTAAAAGAATAGGTGAGAGTGCTCAGAACAAAAATATGAATGAGGAGTGGATTCCAAGATTCTTAGATAAGTTAACAGATTCAACTCGTACTGATCAAGAAAAACTTGCTAATTTCTTTGAAAATGCTATAGAAACAGACAATAATCACTTTCTTAACAATAATTTCACCTTAGATGAGTTACGAGTATCATTAAAAAGTAGAAAAGATACTACACCAGGATTGGACAACATACCTTACATATTAATTAAAAAATTACATTTGAATGCACAAATCATATTACTCAATATATATAATAGTTTATGGCAAGAGTTAATAATTCCTGAATCGTGGAAAACCCAATGTGTAATACCAATTTTAAAACCAGACAAGCCCATTAATGATGCCAATTCATATAGACCTATTTCATTATCATCTTGTTTAGGTAAAATTTTTGAAAACATGTTAAAGTTGCGATTAGATTATTTTGCTGAATCTAATAAATTAATACCTGATGCACAGTTTGGGTTTAGAAAAGGTAGAAGTTGCTCTGAAAGCTTTGTATCATTGATATCCGATATAAAAAAGGTTAAGCTTAGTCATTCTAATATGATCTGTGTATTTCTTGATGTTAAGGGTGCTTTTGACAATGTCAATATCGAGGGCCTTATTCAAGTATTAAGCAATATTGGTTTACCCAGGCATAATTTAAAATGGATATATACCTTTCTTAGCAATAGAACTATATTTGTTAAATACAATGATCAGTTACATGGGCCTAAAACAGCTAATAAAGGTACCATGCAAGGGGCGACATTATCTCCTCTTCTATACAATTTGTATACTTCCGAAATATTAAAATATGTAGATACAACAAATATTAACATATTGCAGTTTGCCGATGACTTACTTTTGTACAGCATTGATCAAAACATTGAAACAGCAGTAAACAATATGAATACCGCTCTTAACCAATTGTTCTGTTATTATCATAATACTCTCAAATTAGACATTAGTCCAGAAAAAAGTGCAGTTTTAATTATAAGTAGAAATCCAGATCAAACAAACAGTCAAATACTTTATGATAATACTGAGATCCCTATTGTAAAACAACATAAATTTCTTGGAGTGATCATTGATAATAAGCTTAAATTTGATGAACATATTAAGCATATTTGCAAAAAGGCTTTGAAAGGTATAAATATTTTGAGACATCTTGCAGGTACCTTTTGGGGAGCCGATCCTAAAACAATGAGTATGCTGTACAAAAGTATTGTCCGAAGTCACTTTGACTATAGCAGCCTAGCATACATGAATGTCAATAGCACCCTTCTTAAAAAATTAGATGTAATTCAAAACATTGGATTAAGACTTATTTGTGGAGCAATGCGCTCAACTCCTATTAATTCATTAGAAATAGAAACATGCATACCTCCTCTGGCATTGCGTAGACTGCAGTTGGCAGAGAGATTTTATTTAAAAGTTCTTTCCATGGGCAATAGTCCTCTGCATGACAAGCTGACTCTACATCCAGATATCTCTCAGTCAATTTCATCCACCATAGTGTCAGCATCTTCAATTATTGACAGAACATTGCCTGAAATGTCAACAATTTTTACACACATTAAAAACAATGCTGAAAATATAAAAGTATATAATATTTGGCCACTATACAGCTGTACATACAAGGGACTGGTTAACAGTTCATCAAAATTTTATCTTGATAAAGTACATAACAAAACTGATTTTGAACAATTTAAAAATGAAAAAAGTATTTATCACTATATATACACTGATGGTTCTAAAAGTAATTGTGTTACAGCAGCATTCTATGATCCAAAATTTGATTATAAAAAATGTATAAAGTTAAACAATGTATGTAATATCTTCACAGCTGAGAGCTATGCCATTTATTGTGCATTGCACTATGTATATATAAATTTTACTGTAAATAATGTACATAACATTTTGATAGTATCAGATTCTAAGAGTGTCCTTTCTGCAATAGCTAATGTAAATATGTCATTTAAGTTAAATTATATTATTTATAATATTAGAAATTTGTTATGGCAGCTAGTTATAGGAAAAAATATCAATGTAGAGTTTGTATGGGTACCTTCACACAGTGGTATTTATGAAAATGAAGTTGTTGATACAATAACTCGTATGAGTCATGATGAAGATGAGTCGGAGACACTCAAAGTTCCATTTACGGATTATTATACCTGCTATAAGACTACGAACAAGGAATTGTGGAAGCAATGCTGGAATATTACACTTGAAACGAAAGGCAAGTGGTATGCAGAAATACAAAGAGAAATACTTTCAAAGCCATGGTATCATGAGTTCAAGTACACTGATAGAAAGTTTATCACAACGATATCTCGCATGCGAATGGGACATTGCTTAACGCCAGCTCACTTGAACCGATTACATATAGTCAATAATAGCCGATGTACTTACTGCTCACAAGAAGAAAACGCCGATTTGGATCATATAATTTTAAAATGTCCAGCTTTCAAAATCCAACGATTAATTTTAGTGAGTGACATTTGTGACAGTGTCAGTGAACTGAGTGATGAACGTGTACCCCGCCGCGTTCAGGAATTACTATCGAATTCAGACTATTTTGCACCGCTATTTAAGTTTATTTGTAGCACTGTTGAAAAGATTTAATTCATAACTTAACGTGATTTATTTGTTATTTTTACTTTTTATATTTTTTGTTTATTTTTAAAGTTAGAATTGTTTTCCTTTCTTTTTTTGTCACTTCGTTGATCTATGATGTATTACTACTTAGCTGTTTACACATAATTTTATTTTAAAGATGTAAAATGTATGCGACTGAAGGACTCTGTATCCATGGTCATGAATAAATATTATTAAAAAAAAAATTATTATTAAGTATTTTGTGTTTATAAAAGCAAACGTCACTTTTGACTTTCTGTGTTCCTTTTTCGTGAATGTCTAAAATCCAACAAACACTGTGCTTTGTTATGTGTTTATAATATATGGACAAGAATTATTAGTTAGTAGTAAGTACAATGGCAGATTTCGATGCAATATATCCAGATGATCCAGAAATCGAGGAGAATATAGAAGAGACCCATGTGACCTTAGTGCCTGATCCGATCGTTGTTCGTGGGGCTGGGAACATGACAGTGTAAGGTTCCATTTCTTCGTACTATGTGTTTGAAAACATCAGCTGTTTGTAGTTTCCTATATTCCTGGCTCATAGCATATCCTAAATTCATATACAAAAGCTCGCAAATTCAAAGCTATTCTTGATTCTTTGTTAATCAAATTGTGGAATTTAGTACAATTTCTTATACAATATTATTGAGCAGGCGCCAATTTTTATCATTACTTTACAGTGAATCAGTAAAAATATGAAATTAATTTATTTACTTCACTGAATGATTAGGTAATTATTTACTTTCACTCTCATTATGTATGGTGTAATATATCTAAATTCAGAAATTTAATGTGCTCTGCAAATATAAATTATAATACAGTGGGTCCCTATAATGTGATTTAATTAATTAATTCTTAGAAATTGTATCTTTAACTTAAGAGAAAACTGAACCTTGGCAATAAACAACTGTAAAAAAATATAAACCAAATATACTTTAACATAACTGAAAAACCATGACCTGATTTTTTTAAATAATATAAACTATTATGCTGTTTAATTTAGTTTCCTAGTTTAACCCTTAGACTGCCGTCAGGCAACATACCAATAGAAAAATCCATTGTGTGTCAGGCATTTGGCGTTCTATGTGAGATATTTGCAGCATACAGAGACTCCATAAAAGCAACATATGTTTTCTTTATGTTTGAGTTCTGTTTGGCAGGGACGGATGAGTCAGCCAGACAGGACAATGCTTTATATAACCCAAACAGATAAAGAAAACCAACACATACTAAGTGCCCAGACAACAATGTTTGCATTGCAAATTATTTATGCATTATAATTTATCTTTATCTATTAATTTAATGTGAGAACAGTACTACTACAGTACTTAGTTTATTATTAGTATTTATTATTTAAATTGCTTAGGTAATACAAAAAAATATAAAACAGTAAAATAAGGATAACAGTTCTTTGTCATATCTACTGAATCTGTGCCATTCTATATTCATAATCAAACAAAATAAAAATGATGTGTGACCTTTATCTAACCATTAAAATTGCGGCCAACTTTCAATGTACAAACTTTAATTTGGTCTGATTTAGTAACATGATTTAGAAGGAATATGAATAGTTTAGAATAGAATAGTTTATAGAATAGCTTCCTATTCCTGCATATTATAATTGTACTGTGTTCTGAGCTAATTACGAATTTATTAAAGGATGTGATAACATTCAATAATTTAAGTAAACTCTTTATGTTGTTTAAATTAAATTTTAAGGGCCAAGCAGCTAGGCTGTGTATTAATAATGTGAAGACAGTCTGAACAGTTGTTTATATTGTTCCAAACTAATTTGATATAGCAGATTCATATTTTATTATCTCTTAACAGGTTAGGGTCTTCATTATTACTTCATAAATATTGGCTCAGTGCACTGATAATACATTTACATTAAGATAGATAATGGGATATCTGGACTTTATACATAAACAACTTGTGGAAGTGAACTTTAAACACTTTGATTAAAATACAAAAAATGTTTGTAACATTCACTTTACAAGTAGCCTATAAAATATAATGGTATGGTATTATTAAATTCCTACATACAAATATTTTGAAAATTATGTTTGGAGGACATTGTATAACCAATACTAAAGCCAAAAATGTTTTTTTTTAGTCTGTCTGTCTGTATCTCGGCTGAGCATTACGCCGAAACTACTGGGTGGATTGAAACGAAACTTGGCATGATTTGAGTTAATACTCCGAGGTAGGACATAGGATACTTTTTATCCCGACATTCGGCACGGTTCCCTTGGGAGAGGGCAGTAAAGTCAAAATGTGTACTTGGTTTTACGCTTGCTCCGATTTTAACAATTTTTCATTATAATTATAATAAATATTTGTAAGCGAACACTCATAGACAGTTGTTAACAATGTTTGGAAATCGATCAGGTTAAGCAACGTTAGGTAAGGTCATTAAATAGATGGGTGACCGTTTAACGCCATTTGAACTAAACGTCTCCGTGCTTCGGAGGGCAAGTACAAAGTGGGTCCAAGTTTTTAACCGACTTTAAAAAAGGAGGTTTTGTATTCTATGCGAAAGTTTAGTTAACGTAAACACAGCGCGGGCGGAGCTGCGTGGGTCAGCTAGTTTTAATAAATATACAAATTATCACTTATTGCCGAACCTACAAACGTCAATTAAAGTTAATGATCCTTAATCCACTTTTTGAAATCGGATTATTTCGATTTCCCCATTAATACTTAATACTTGAGTTAGATATATCAATAAACTCGTAATGAATACTAAAAGATAAGCATTAGAGACTCGGAGAGGCGAAATACATAGATTACAAAAAATTCCTACTTATGGATCTCATAATAATTATCTCAGGTTTTGTTACCACAGTCTTCAAATTATTTATAGTCCGATGCAGATTGATAAATCCAAGCCACCTTTCCAAACTATGATTAATTATTATCAAATTGTTTTTTTCAGCTTCGGTCTAAGCAATCGTTTCAATGGCGAGTTCCCGTCGGGGCTGCAGTCGCGCGTCGCCCCCGAGGAGTACCAGGCGACGGTGGCTCGCATCAACAGCGTACTCAAGAAGACACTACCGGTCAACGTCAAGTGGCTGTTCTGTGGCTGCGTGTGTTGTTGTTGCACACTCGGGTGCTCTCTGTGGCCAGTCATATGTCTTAGTAAACGGGTAAGCTTTTTAAAGAAACTCACTCAATAAGACGACATTACATACAGATGTTACAGACATAATGCATGGAAGCAATCTGATACCATAATTAATCCTTAAACCGCCGTCACGCAACATACAAACATAATAGAAAAATCCATTGCGTGCCAGGCACTTGGTGCTCTATGTGTTAAGTCTGTACAATTATACACAACTAAGTATTGTAGTATTTATCCTTTTTACTAGGTGTTAAGTAAATGATTCGGTGAAGGCAAACATCGTGAGGAAACCTGCATGTCTGAGAAAGCCTAACTAGCTTTCGAATGACGTGTGAAGTCCGCCAACCCTCACTTGGCCAGCGTGGTCAACTATGGCCTAAGCCTCTTCGTCATAAAGGTGGCCTACCTTCACGTGCCCAACAGTGGGACATAAACAAGGGCTTGTATTATTAAGTAAATGATAAAAGTTCCCTAGAAAAAAAAACAGAATTAGATAGGGAAGAGTTTGGGCCACCTTATATATGACAAAGAATATCTAAGATGGAAAGTTGCATGAGCCATAAAAAAATATAGGAGTCATGTCATGGAGGTAAAGAAGCGGATTGGAATAGGATCCATAGACAATTAGAGTTGTGCTATTAAATTAGAAAAAGATTGTGGTGGTGGTGGTACTCCATTTTCCTAAGAGACTATCTAGATTCTAGATAGATGTTAATGCAGTATGTAATATTAAGACATTGATGTATTAAATAAACTAGATAAACATTCACTAACAACATGACATCTAAAATGTGGTCGCGGCGGTTGCAAACTTATCTGTGCTGGTGGTGGAAACGTGAACTAACGGTATTGTTTTATAATTACTTAGAGTTTGACAGTTTCACATAGACAGTAGCGACACTCCTATCGGCAAAAATAATTTTGTCAGCATCAATATACTATACCTACTAGATTAGCTGTCACGACCCGAAAAGTGGTCACGAAAATAGCGCCACGGAGACGGTTGTGTCGCTATTTCAAATTAGTACGAGCCGACAACAACTAGCGTAAGAACGTATCGAAATTCCTTATTGAGCGTTTATAAACTGTCCAAATACTTATCGTAATACTAAAATTGCAGATGGATAATTTTTTTTTCGTTTCGTATTCTTATTACTTAGTAGTAATAAGAATACGAAATTTCGAAATTCATTAATAAATATAAGTAATATATCATTATAATACGAAATAAAAATTATTTATTTGATATTTTCTCCGCTAGTAGTTCGCAACTGCCACGCCGAGACTGATAAAATTAATGTTGCTGATAGCAGTGTCGCCACTGTCAAACTACACGTCATTACCATAATAAAAAAGTTAGTTCTCATTTTTGCCACCAGCACGGATAAGTTGATAAGTCAAGTACACACACAATGGAAGCACACATTTCTCAGCTCCAAAACTGTGTAAGTGCCAAATTGTCTTCATTTGTTTTGAACCTTATTTTATAGGTAGTTGTTAAGATTTTCTTTTAAATGAATATATTTTTGTTTAAGTCAAAACAACTACTTTTAATCGTACCACGTTGGCGATTTTATTGATTTTTATTTGTCTCCGATGTAAAGGTTTTATGTGCCAACATTACGGCATACAGAATTAGACTTTATTACTACATGTGAAGGCTTCTATTAGTCCGACGTTCCGAATTATTTAAAACTATTTTATAAAATTTCTAGCTACGTGTATAGTTGTGTAAGTATATGTAACCGCGACCACATTTTCGATGTCATTTTGTTCGTGACTGATTATCTTGTTTAGTATATCGATGTTTGTCAGGCTGTGGCTTGTAAAGAAATAGCGTCACAAGGGCGCTATTTCTGTCTACCACTTTTTGGACCGTGACACCTAACCTAGTTTAAATATTATATCGATGTGCAAAGAAGTAGGATGTAAATAAAACTATGGTGCTGTATTAAGGGCACTGTAGCTGGTGAAGTATCCGGGCTCAAAAGACTTAAGAACTCATGTCGCAGATAGCAAGTAGCAGTGCAATGTGTCCGTAGTATAAATTGTCAGACACTTACGATGTTAACACAAATATACCACAATATCATATCGTATAAAACTTTCAGCTCCTAAAATTTGTACTCCCGTTACTGCTACTATTACTTTAATGCATGATCAAATACCATTCAAATGATTTCAGACGCAACATTCTCTGAACAAACTCTTGGAGTGGGAGAACAGTCGACTCTACAATAAGCTTGGACTGCGCTGGCGATTGACGAAACAACACTGCGACTCTTCCTCCATGATGGAATACGTACTTCTTATAGAGTTCATACCCAAAATACCCATATACAGGCCCGACTAAAGCCAATCCAGTGTCATAGAACTAAGAATATTTTGTAAATATAACACGTAGGTAAAATCACAATGTTCTACGTCATTGCTATTCGAAGATAACCACTTATTTGCATGAGCGAGTCGATGAATCCGTGTCAGAATTCATATTTTAACTGTTTAGGACGCGGGCTATATCAAAATCGTATATGAAATTTTGAACTTTGTTATTATGGCGTAAAGACTCTAATGGCATGCACGATTTCGGCATAATTAGAATTGAAAGTATCGGAGACTTAGCGGTGTTGTTTGTAACATTGTGCTGTTAATTGTAAATAAAGAAAACGGAACATATTCGAAACGGACAAATAAATTATAAGTACGGTTAAATGCTTTTTGTGTATAGATGTCGCGTTATGAATTGATGCTTGGACTGCAAATGTTATCGCTATGTGTGTTATATTTTTTAAACTTAGATCGTTAAAGCTTTCGAGAGCTACAAAATTGTTATCGAACTGCTGATATGCTAAACGCTTGGCTATGTGCTATTATATGTATAAAACGCTAAAAAACAATTGATTTGGGTAATGTCTCTATGTATTCAAAATAACAATTGTACTTTTTAATGCGAATCCACTGAACCTAATTGGAACATTACTTCAGATACATTCATATCTGAAAGTTTATGTTGTTATGCATGTTCTGTATTTTATACCCACTGTCTACACATTTGCTGAAAAGAGTTCTCTGCTTATCAATCGAACTTGATGGCTTTTATTTTATTTTATTAGGGTCAACGTTGTTGACTCAGAAAACAACTATACATTATACATATAGCATTGGTTTTAATAAAATTGTCAGCCTTCGTTTATTTTATTTTCTAATAAAAGGTTAAGCGTTTTCGTTAGGTTGACAAATTTTGCTATCAAACCGATTTATCATTGTCCACAAAATGAACACACTTTTCAAGAAACATTTTTCCTAATAAAATAAATTGTCTTACCTATGTACATTTTTTATACTAATACCTTACTTTATAATTGTTACCAGAGCCATGTGGCACTTATAAGTTTTAAGAGTTTACTAACCTAGGTTTCATTTTTAAACTTATATTTAAATAGTATACTCATTGAACTTTGTAATCAATTTATTTCCATGCAGTTCCATCATGTCAGATCTATTTTTATTCACCATTTATTGAGCCAGCTTTATTGATATGGGTCAGTTTGTATTCATAATTCTTTCAATTCATTCTAATCACCACAATTGGTCTGTCACCCAGGCAAAGAGATATATTCATATAATTTTAAGTACCTATGTATTGTTATACTATATATATAATATGTTATGTACCTGAATGTCGACATTAATTTTTGTAGGAACGTTTAGCAGTTTATGCCGTGCCGACAGGACCATGTTGAGGAGATGATACTAAAAAAAATGCTAGGGTAACGTTTGGGACTGCGTTATTAGTCGATTAGCTTATAATGTTACGCTACGTACACTAGGGCAATCCCTGCCCTCTTTTCTCTTTTCAACATGTTGTGAATGGGGATTCTGTAATGGCTCGGTACGTTTGCCGCTACTGAACTTGTCTGTACTCATAAGGTTTTCATTATACTGAATTTGCTCCGAATGTTCTCTTGCCATCTACACTTTTTAGTTATACTTACTTGTTACTGTTTGAACGCAACGGTTGAAAAGTGAACAGGGTATGTTGACAGTAAGTTGTAATATAAGGAATTGTAAATATTTTATGAACTTATAGATTATTTTTGTTCAAATAATAAATCTCACTATACGTGATGAATAATAAGTGTTTTATTATCAAGATTTTGATTTACCATACATTATGTCTGCTTCTTCGTAAAGAAGTTTGACCTTCTTCGTAAAGAAGTTGGAAACTTTGACCCTGTGGGGGTCAACCGGGGGGTTGACCCCCACAGGGTAGTAGTAGCAGTAGTTTTAGCCAATCTCACAGCACGCATTATCTAATTAGCAACCTAATTATAATACATAGCTAATCAAAAGTAGTTACCTATAAGCAAGATCGTGTGGAACTTTCTGGCAGGGCCACGGTGAGGCCTATTCCCAGTAGTTCTACATGTATGACTACTAAGAAAAAAAATCCTACTAGTTCTACAGTCATGTAGAACTAGCAGGAATGCATTAAATATTATTTTTTCATTCCTAGTAGTTCTACACGATGACGTATTAGAAAATTTGAACTTTATTAGTGAGCAGAATATTTTTTGTTTGTTCACGTGGGAGAAACCTTCGATATATAAGTAGGTTCAATAAAGTTTATGTAATATTTTTTGCAGTACGTCATCGTGTAGAACTACTAGGAATGAAAAACTATTTAATGCATTCTTACTAGTTCTACATGACTGTAGAACTAGTAAGAATTTTTTTCCAAGTAGTCATACATGTAGAACTACTGGGAATAGGCCCACGGTGACTGGTCTTAATTCTGATTGAACAAGGATTAAGTCGCTTATTAGTTGTAAAATATGAGAATTAGTCGGTCCGTGGTTTAAAAGCTACAGGGGTACCCCGGTGGCCTTCCAAGAACGGACTGGCAGGGCCACCGCTATATCTCGACAACGAAAGCACGCCACGAACGTCTAACGACGCTCAAATTAAGTCCAAATCAGTCGTAAAATACTGGAATTACTATTTACGGAATTGGAATGAAAATATTAACGACTAAATCTGAGCGTCGTTAGATTTTTATTACTTTTTAAACCACGGAGCGACTAATTCCCATATTTTACGGCTAAGTCCCTGTTCAATCAGTCATTGTGGCCCTGCCAGAAAGTGCCACACAGCAAGATCATAGTTTTACCAAAGTGGTAGGTCATGCGTGCCAGTGATCTTCCAAATTGACGGGCCCGTTGGTCAGACACCCTGCCTGCTAACCGATGGGTCGTGGGTTCGATTCCTGCCAAGTGTCTGGGTGTAGTTTATCTATTTAAGTATGTATTTACAAAAAAAAGTAATTATTAGTATCAGTTGTCTGGTTTCCATAGTACAAGCTCTGCCTAGTTTGGGATCGGATGACCGTGTGTAGATTGTCCCGAGATATTATTATTATTAAATAGGCAGCACTGTAGTGTGACATGACATTCTGACGCCAAGTCGCAAAATGTAAAAATAGTTGGGCACTGTAACTATTGAAAATGCCTGACTCAAGAAACCTTATGTCTCAAGTGACGAGCGGCAGTGCGGTGAAGCTATCTATAGGCGGGCGTAATTGCTTACCATGAGGCGATCGTCCTGCTTGTCTCGTCGTCTCTAAAAAAACTTTCTTCCATCGAATTTGGCTCTATACTTATGCAAGGCAAAAACAAATCGTGCGGGTAGAAGAAAAATATAAATTAGTTATAATTAGATTTATTTTGTTACATAAATATATTCATCATATACACATAAGTAAATACTCAAGGCACTTAACATTATGGTCCCTCCAGATAATACACTTAAAATTATGACACAAACAGAACAATAATAAAAATGTACAAAACTGATACCTCTATATTCATAAACTTCTGATTAACGTTATACTACAATTTCATGGCGGCAACTTACAATACATATTATGACAATTTAATTCACATAAGTAACAATTCAATTCACATAATTAACTAACTCCGAAACCAGTTATAAAATAAAAAAATTGCAATAGTAGAACAAAAGAGATAATCATTTTCAAAATAGCGAAGTACTGAATAATGACCGGACAGTCGATATAATTCTTCAACAAAAAGTCAAAAACCCGTCGTTGATTCGACGCCTGTACCATAGTAAATTTCGGATCGACTCTTAATTTTGTTCTGTAGGGCTATAAAAACCGTCGAATAGTTTTCGAAGACGATCATAAAATATACGGTAATTATCCTATAAATGTTATACATACACACAGTTAAATTCAGAATGAAGATGCCATTTATCGAAATATTTATCGAAAATCAGATGGTTGTGAATTGCTACTGATTTGAGTTACTGGAATTACCCCCAAGCCTTACATGGAGTCCATGCCAACCGTTGTTCAGTTTGGGCCCATACAATTAGTTGGTTTGGGATATTAATTTATTATTTAAAAATTACGACAGTAAAATCACACTTTGTGTCACAAAGCATGACTACCTTAATAATTGACAAATCGCTTTACAAATATTATAATAAACATAAAAACTAAGTCAGATCGAATCAAGACTATACACAACCGTTACAAACATAATTATTTAATTTAGGGACGTTATTTTATACAAGCTACTGTTATTTACAATCAGTCGTTAGAACGCTGCTTACTCAATATTTGGAGCCTTTCTGCAAGAACATTATGTAAAGAAGATCTACTTACTTCTCACAATGCGCCCATTAGTATTTTCTCTAGACATACCTCTTATCATAGGAAAATTAATATTTCAATATCGGTGACGTAAAACTATCATATAATTATGATTGCATATTATTATTATGCGGATTGGTCGTCCAGAGGCTAACAAGTTAAACAACTAAGATCACATTAGCGCGACAGATGTGCGCTTGCGCATATTACTGTAATTAGCATTAACCATGTTCATCCTGGTAAGGTCGTACATATTAATTTTAATTCCGTGTATGCCCCGAAAAATTAATACAGCTAATAGTGGGCACTTACGTTATTATGGCAACATTAGTGCGAAAACGCAAACTAATGAATGTATTGTACAAATCAATGGCTTATCACGTCCTTTTACAAATTACAATTGGAAGATTTTAAATTTGCAAACAATAAATTTGCTCATGGCGAGAATCAAACTTTATTTAAAACTTTTTGTAGTTTGATAATGGAACGCGAATGTCTAAAAGGATACATGGCGAGAATGTTTTCCATTATTTTAAATATCGTATTGCACTACCGGAAAACATTGGTACGCCGTCCTGTAAAAAACTAAATTCTCTATAATATCATAAAAATATAGAAAATAGAGGTTTGTAGACGTCAATCTTCGTGTACCTCGGTGTTTTGAATAAATAATACCTCGCAATTTATAATATTCACCGGGATATAAGCGCGTGACATATATTACGGAAAGGAGTTCTGTTCAACTCATTTGCACATAATTAATCGGGAATTGTCCTTGCACACCACCGCACTCACCGACATACCACTCGTCGTTAACTTTGCTTCTGACTTGTATTGTGTCGCCAGCGACAAAGCGCAGGTCGCCGGGTTGGTCGGACTCGAAATCATATATGGCTATTGCAGTGCCGAGACTTGGTGTCGCGAACGCCTCCTCTTCCGGCAATGGAACTTTGATTTCCACGTAGTTGCTGGGGAATATGCCCTGAGTGCCGTTCTGTAGACTGCCGAACAGCCACTCGTGGTCCAGTCGCCTAATCAACTTTATATGCGAGTTGGCCTGGAAATATGAAAACACAAAGGTTAATTAATAATAACGGCTGCAGCATGGGGGGATTGGCCGACTACTATGCCTCTGAGTTTGTGGTGTTTTTTCCCGTGCTTTATCTTTCGAACTGCAAAACACACTCGCTGACGATTATGAGCGTAATAAGAAATGAAGCCGGTTAAAAACAGTATTTAGGAAAAGGAAATAATGACAAGCCCTCTGTGTTTGTTGCCGGATCTTTTTAGGCTAAGCCGCGTTGTGATCCGGTGGCAGTTTTTAAAAATAATGACCATTCAAAAGTGCTTTTTAAAGTATTTTTTTTATTAGGGTCTAATAAAAAAATATTTAATTACTTGACACTGGCAAACTTGTCGATAAACGACAGAACTCATTATCTTTATATGAAGAGGAAGAAGACACGCTTCAATCCATTGTTTTCACTTTATTTCTTAGGGAAATGTCACGTATTGTCTGAACAGTACTTTTATATGTGCTGCTTTATTCGGGAAATATTCCTTACTGTTCTTAAGTATCTATTTTGACACAGCTATAGTATCATATAAATTAATCTCGCAAAAAATATGTACTTGTGGTTGGAGTTATAGTTAAAATAACTAATAACTTTATTCAAGAGACGGCCCAGGAAGGTATTACCAAAGTGTCAGATATTCTGTCTCCATCAATTAATGTGTTGGTGTAAAGAACAATGTAGCGGAGAAAATTTCGGGGCACAAACACGAGCTCAATAAAGTCCCTTATTTCGATGTGGCACCATTGACGAACTGTAGTAGGTACATATAGTTATAGCGGTTATAGGCAGTATTGACCTTACCACCAAGCAAACGGGCCTATTACTCGTTTCGTTGATAAAACAATATAAAAGGACTAAAAATTGGACACCTAACGTTTTGTTCTCAATTATAGGAAACCTATCAAAGTTTTCCTGTACGTTAGTAGTAATGTGGTTGAATTTGGAGATGATTTCTAATCAATAGTTGCGCAATCAAATTAATTCAATACAATAAGCAGTGTTTGGTGTTTAAAATCCACGCAAATACGATACGACTGCTAAAATAGCTCCTCAGGCTTTTTGAGGCGAGAATAGCTTGCGTTATTATGACTTCCACTCCGCCAGAAAAATAGCTGATAAGTCCGTGTAAAAAACATTACATTCAGACTGATACATATCAAAGCAGATACAATATACTAAGTAAAGCAGAATAAAAAAACCCAGCCTGAGGTCCGGACCTCAAGCCCCCGGGGGTTTTGCAGTGCTTTTGAGGTTAGATAAAACCTAAGTAATCCGTCAATACCATGTGTATGCGTTTTGAACTCCTGACGAAGACTGACTATTCTGAAAGTACTAACATAGATGTAAGCAAAGCCAATTAAAGCGACAGTCAAACCAATCAAGGAAATTGCGAGAATACATGCAATCCAACAGAATTATGCGTAACGTCAGTAGACGTATCAAAGGCTTGCAATATCATTGTTAAATAGTCATTTCACCTGAACGTAGTGTTTGAACAATTGTGTCGACGTAAATAATAGTGCATTCGAAACTTCTTGCGAATTTACGAATACTTATACAAAAGCAAGGCATCAAAAATAATATTAATAACGTAAAAACCAGTTTCGATAAACAGGTATAACGTTGCAAAACAAAATACATATGTATACAAAACAAACCCAAATCTATATCCATATCTAATGTTAAAATATACTAATTATGTTTCTGAGATATCAAAACAAAGATAATTAGTACATAAGGTAGGTATCAAAAGACAGTGATACGATAATTATTTAGCACGAATGTTAAAAGTTAACAACATTGAATCAGTTTTAATGCCATAACAATTGGAAAGTGACTAATTGAATTGATAATAAATAATTTCTATATAATTATCCACTATCCAATTTAAAGATAACTCAAAACGTATGTACGATATTGCATTGAGGATACGGATATATCATCTGTCTTATCTCACTCAATTACTTCATATATATCCAATGTTCGCTGTTCATATTTTAAAACAGAATACAATATATGGAAGTGAATATGATAGCAAGTTCCTGTCGCAGCGATAATGGGGCGTTCAGTGCAAAACATTTTATCGATAAATGCCAACACGCGCTCATCACTGCGGAAGATCGCAAAAAAAAATAAACATCAATGATAGTAGTTATAATAAAAACAGACAACCTACGCCCCAAACAACTGATTCGCAGAACGTCAACGCAATAATATTTATGATAATAAATACCCACTCCGATACAAGTTCTACAGAAAACGCAAATTACTCGTATGCTCTTACGTCACGGCATGTGTTTTGAGTGACGATATTGACGATCATCGGGAACACTGAATTTATGGTTCATTCATATTTTTACACAATAACACATAGTGTAAAGAACTATCTATCTAACTATTTTCAGAGAAGTTCAGAGTCACGCAACGAGCCCATAGAGAGAGAGAGAGCTATACTCGGAGTTTCGTTGCGCGACAGTATCCGAAATGTGGAGATGCCCCGAAGAACTAAGGTCACCGACATAGCTCTCAGAATCTGAAAGTTGAAATAGCAATGGCTCGAAGACCACATCGCTCGAAGAACCGATAGACGGTGGGGAAGAAAGGTTCTCGAGTAGCGGCCACGAACTGGAAGACGCAGCGTCAGCAGGCCTCCCACTAGACGGACAGACGACATTGTGCGCGTCGCAGGCAACCAGTGGACGCAATAGCTAATTATTGTCGTTCATTGTGGCGTTCTAAGGGGGAGGCCTATGTTCAGCGTCTTCCGGCTGATGAAGATGAAAGAACTATCTACTCGCATATAACCACAATTATATATTTCAAATTCATTTTACTGGCAAATACAGGTTTTTAAAAAGTAAAGTAAGTACCTATACAATTTTGTTACACTGTATTTAATCACAATGAATATGAAAATAACATTTCAATCATATTAGTACATAATACATGTTCCTATAATTTTTATCAATAATGACTTGAATGAAATAATAAACATAATCTCATGAAATTATGTCAATAAATGAGTGTATAATGTATACACATCGATATAATATTATCAGTTGTCTCCAGTGTTGACGCGATTGTACCGCCTCTCATTTAGGACTGGAATAGTGCCCAAATCCTGGAAGCTTGCCAACGTGCAGCCCGTGCCCAAAAAAGGCAGTCGTGCTGATCCAACTAACTATCGGCCGATTTCAATAACCTCCATACTCTGCAAGACTATGGAGCGTATATTGAACTCGCGCCTCATGGCATACCTAGAGCAAAATGATCTCCTCAGCAACCGACAGTACGGGTTTCGCCAAAATCGATCGACAGGGGACCTTCTAGTGTATGCCACGCATGTATGGGGCGAGGCCCTCGAGAAAAATGGGGAAGCGCTTGCTGTATCCCTGGATGTCTCGAAGGCCTTCGATAGAGTCTGGCACGCTGGCCTGATAAGCAAGCTTTCAGCGTACGGCTTATCCCCAGGTCTGATCGGCTGGATAAAGGACTTCCTGAGTGAACGGTCTCTCCAAGTTGTTATTGACGGCTGCTCATCGGAGCCGATGATAACTAATGCCGGAGTTCCTCAGGGATCCGTTCTTTCCGCAACCCTCTTCCTGCTGCACATTAATGATCTGTTGATGATACCCGGTATCTATGGGTATGCAGATGACAGCACTGTTGTGGAAAGATATCTGCCGGGTACTCGGGCCGGTAAGGATATTATCCAGTCCGAAAGAGAGGCCATGGTAGAGCGTGCGAATCTCACACTTAAGGCAGTTTCCGAATGGGGCGATGCCAATCTTGTGACCGCCAAAAGGAGTCCGTTTAACTTGGCTCCTACTTTTCAGAATGCATCCTTGGAATACACCGACCGCCTTCAGTTGTTGGGAGTTGAAGTCTCCTCAAACCTAAATTTTGGGCGGTTCATTGAGTCCAAAGCCAAAGTAGCTGCAAGAAAGCTGGGTGTCCTAGCTAAGGTCCGGCGGTACTTCACACCGGGACAGCTTCTGATGTTGTATAAAGCGCACGTCTGGTCGTGTGTGGAGTACGGTAGTCATATATGGGCCGGTGCTGCAAAATGCCATCTAGCTGCTTTGGACTCTGTGGAGAGGCGTGCTAAGAGGCTGATTGGTGATACTGGGTTAGTAGAAGCCAATCTACAAAGCCTAGAGCACAGGCGCAAAGTAGCCAGCCTCTCGGTATTCTACAAGATGCATTTTGGAGAGTGTGCACAGGAACTGCATGACTTGATTCCACCATCCCCCTTCTATCATCGGACGTCGAGACGCACTGCCCATACACACCCTTATGTGGTGAAAGTGCCTTCAGTCCGGACTAAACGATTTGCCTCTTCGTTTATATTGAGGACAGCTAAGGATTGGAACAGTTTGCCTGCGTCGGTTTTCCCGGCCGATTATAATGTGGGTGTCTTCAAGGCTAGAGTGAATAGGCTTTTAATAAGCTAGTGCGCCTTACCATCTTCGATTGCGTCGCCACTTTCCATCAGGTGGGTCTGCAGTCAAGCACTAGCTTATGTTGAATAAAAAAAAAAAACTGAATTATTATGACCCAAAAAATATAGGCAAAAAATAGATACTTAGTGAAAAACTTAGCTTATTAAAGAGTAATTTAATTTCCAATCTTTTGTGTAAATAAGCGGTAAGTAATTGCAATAAGCGATAAAAAAAAGGTAACATTGACCTCAAATTGTATTAATTTAGCGTGTTGTACTATAGCAATCATAACGCGTAGCGTCTGCAAACATGATAAAAACACAACGAAACCGACATTTTAATTTACAATACACAAGACTATTGCGACTTATGGTCACTTATCAATAAACGTCGCGCGTCGTCAAAAAAGATATTGATAAAATAAGTTGTATATATCCTCGATTCTTTAAATTCTTTCTGTAAAACATTACAATCAAGGAACAGCAGAGAAAGTTCTGTCCCTTGTTAATGTTTTAACGATATTTACGTTTTGCTATTTGTGTCTTCCATTCATTGATATAATATTTATAAATATTATCATGGTGATGGTTCATCTCTCTGCAAATGGAACGTTAGATCATCTCTCTGCAAAGTCGACGAACAGAGACAGCGTATATAATGTAAAAGAGTAGCTAATACAGGTGAATCCGTTAGCGCCTAGTGGTCTATTGTTATCCCAAAAACGTATATATAGGTATAAACCTATATACAACGTGTTACAAAATACCCCGTAAAAAATATAATTAATTATCAAAGCCAAAAATTTTGTCAACCCAGGTTAGGTCTTTTAAAATTTTTGTCGTTCCACGAATTAGGTGGAAATGTAGGTGCGTAATCTACTTTTTAATTTTACTGAAATAGGGTCAGCACGTCAGTGAAAATAATAATATTTTTTTATTTATTTTTTACGGGGTATTTTGTAACACGTTGAATACGTTTTCAGCAATACACAAAACCCTTATAGTGTTAAGATGACAACTGGCATCCATCCATACCGGTTACTTTTTGTACCTATGTACTACCTACATATTCATGTACGTTACAGCTACCCTACCTTCTTCTGCTTGTTTGATCCGACAATTATAAAAATCTCAATTATTACTTTATTAGGCTATCGCTTTATTGCTATGCTTTACTTTACTGTTTTTCGGACGTAAGCGGCCAAGACAAGGCCAGAGATCAAGCAGTCAATCAATTTCTTAAAGCAATTCGGTTATTTTTTGTACTCAGTATATCTTTCTTTGGCTAGCGTATTATATTAAGTATACTTACACATATTTTTTAGGATAGACGTTAATCGCTAGATTTAGGACATGAGCCAAATTTTATGTTCAAGCCACTTTGCTTTTATATTGTTGCAAGTTGTAAGTTTTTGTAGTTAAATCACTCATCCCTATGGTAATCCATGATTACCTCTATAATCAAACTTAAAAGTGATTCAAAAATCTAGTAGAAAAAAATATAGATTTTCTTAAATGATATATGAATTCTGAAATGAATATAATTATTGAGTCCAATGAGTCGCCGTCCGCGTTCGAGTAATTTACTTGTTTATGTTTTCCTATCGCAATATTATTTTTACCTACCTATCACAAGTTTTTATTTTTCGCACATCGATTACCACTTTAATGATTATTATCTTATCATCATGACTATCTATAAACAAGATTCTGAACCTGCCGCAATGATCATTAGCAGCCGAAATACGTCCACCGCTGAACAAAGGCCTCCCCTTAGAAGGGAGGGATTTCCATAATCCCCACGCTTGGCAGGCGGCTTGGGGACCGCAGTATAGGTGGAAGATAACTCCAAAAGGAAGACGTTGCTGTCCGTCTACCCGTTCCTGCTTAGTCGGGCTCTTACGGCACCCAACGAGAGGAGATGGCAGCAATTATAACGTAATTTTGTATACATATTTTAAAGTAACATTAAATATTTATATTTTGAATTACTGCAAGCTCCATTGTTGCAAAAGTAAATATTTAGAATAGTTATATAATTATTAAATGTTTATTTAGTCTGTACCACACATCAAACTTCTTAGACGCAGGCCTTCAACTTGGTTTTGAATCATTATACATAAAGGTGGGTCCACATTTGTGTTGTTTGTCAAACCGTAGCGTCACCACCGTGACGTGATCCTAAGTTAACATGTACTATCGAGGACACGAACGGTGTACCAGTTTTCAATCAAAATCGTTTGAACGACGTTACGTGCCCTTACCCCGCCCACACGTATTTTCAGCCGGCACGTGCAAGCGATTTTCGTCCTAAAGGTGATGAACACAGTGTGGACAGGTTATTGTTGCTCGCACAAATTATACGGCCTAACGCTACAGAGCGATCCATCAAGAAGCCATGTTGAGACTATAAACATTTTGCTGTCTTACATTTTATTATGTAACATGTACGCGGACTTTGTCACAAGTGTGAACGGTGTTTTTGCGTTATCGCAACTATATCTGACATCGTCACGACCCGATCTATCGAGAGCCAGATTTATCAAGGGATTTCTGTGTTTGTCCGAGGGAAAACCATGTGTCACGCATCTCGTGACTGGTATGCCTCAAATTCTGAAAATCACAGCTAAATTCAAGACGCCAATATTTCCCGTTCTGCCCTGCGGCTACCGCCCACAAACCATACATAACTGTCCAATAACAATAATGTAAAACTCCTTGATAATGACGGTCTCCTGAAAGACAGGCTCGGTTACAGGTACGCTATAAAGACACAGGATAACAGAGCCCTACATTAAACATAGTAAATACTGAGACTCCGCTACGAGTCTCGGTCTATAGGCTTGTCACAAACCATGGACCCACCCGAAGTTTTCGGAATGTCAGTTTGTGTGGCACAAATGCGTGTGGTTATTGACTTACGGCGGACTGTGTCATTAACACGGGAGATACACCGTACAGAAACTTATACTACCTACATAACGCGTTCTATAAATAGTCGGATGATTTGGCAGGAAGCCACGAAATGTAAACAAAACAAAATCTGCCAATGTTTGTAACTATTTCGCTATTACAAAAATCGCGATCGCGAATAATTTAAAAAAACTTCAAGTTAGAAATCTAATAATAGTAGTTTAGGCACCAAGGGGATAAAGTAGTGTCTTATGTCGCGAGCGTTAAATTGTATCGCGAGCATAACGAATGATTCTAGGTGATCTAGCTGATCACCACCTGCTTAACCGTTAAAAAAATATCAATCCTCCAAACAACAGCGATATTATCCCTTTTGCGATCTCGCAAACCACCACCAACTATGGGTTGGTGACATGAGAGGACACAACATGGAGAGGATACAATTCTAAATGATTCCAAAAAACTTACCGAAAAGCACAAATCATCCGGATGGTCTGTGAAGTAGTCAAATAGAGCTACAGCGTGCGGCTCCTCGTCCCCATCACAACTGCTCATGACGTCCACCGCGAAGTCAGTACTGTCACATGGCCATGCAATGGGCTCGTCCTCGAGGACGATATCGACTGGAGGTGGAGGAGGGGGAATCGTTGGCATGGGAGGTGACGACTCCCTCTCAGGGGAAGCTTCCTCGTCATCCCAACTGAGTGGTTTGGACTCCTGAAACAAAACATCGACATGTAAGCGTTTAAACTAAAACTAGTTAACACATACGTATTATGTATAGTATTTGGTTGAAAATTACTGCTTGCCTGCAGGACAAGTATATAAAGTCTTGTAAGCTTAGTGTAGCTAGTGTAACAGCATTACAGTACTATAATGGGTTTATTTTTTACTAGCAGCTAATTTTGGTGGCAAAGGAAAACATTGTGACGAAACCCAGGCATACCCCAGAAATTATTCGAAAGGTGTTCCGCGTGACGAAGGCACGCGTGGTGGATTATGACCTAAACCGTCTCATCATCAGTAAGACAAATACTTAATATTATTATTATATTATAATTTTGTTTAGTTTTTAGGCGTGTAAAGGTACTTAGCGAACAGGAGGTTTCGCATTTTATAATATCCTGTCTGTGGATATGGATTAGTGTGGATTAATGACCCAACCTACATATTCCCTACGTACCAATATGTATTATATATATATACTGAAGTAGGTCACGGTATTTAGTAATTACATTATAATGTATGGCTTCACTATTGATCAATGTAAAGTATTTCGCATTATAACATGTTGCTATTTTCGGGTAAATTTAATTAGTTTGCTAGGTAAAAAATATGTCTGAATTTTTAATTACAGTCTTCTTTTCGAATCGTCTTATAGTTAGTAGGTGTAACAGTAAGTATATCGTCGTTTTCAAGTGCAAATATTGATACAGCAAATTCCAAGACAATACAGTATAAATACTGGACAAGAGGCTTCATAAGTACAAAATTCCGGCACATTCCCGGATTTCCCAGTCATCTGCAACCCTATACAGGCTAAAGCTATCGCGGCTGCTGTACGCTGCTATAATGCTTGTTCAGCAGCATGCTTAAATTGCGTAATTAAGTCCGCACGGATTGTGGACATGCACACGTATTTTTATGTTTTTATTTATTAAATATGAGTTGCATAGTAACAGCCTTTCATGTAACAGCCTTTCATAATAATATTAAAATATAGCAGTTAGCATTATTACAAGAAGTGTCTAGGAAGCAAAAAAACAGCAAGTATACTATTTTCGCCGCACGATTGCTGTCTATATAGCGGCTTCATTGGACAGCCCACGATAATATCGACAGGTTGTGGTTAAAAGTTTTACGCTTACTATATCTGTCTATAGCAATGTAGCTCCTAAACTAATGGTAGGATTTTAATAATAATAATATCTTGGGACAATCCACACACGGTCATCCGATCCCAAACTAGGCAGAGCCTGTACTATGGAAACCAGACAACTGATACTAATACTTATCTACTTTTTTATTGTAAATATATACTTAAATAGATAAACAACACCCAGACACTTGGCGGGAATCGAACCCACGACCCATCGGTTAGCAGGCAGGGTGTCTGACCACTAATACCCCCCGTACCCCCCGTTACCCCGTTTAATACAGGCCCGTAATAAATATTCATATATTATATTCATTCGTTAATGTATGGCTTATTCGAAAGCTGGTTTACTTGCGAACTAAAAATTTAAACTATGGCAAGGCTTTAAGAGAGAGGGCACAGTAGTAACAATTGAAAACTAGAACAGCACTACTGGGGAAATATCTACATGTATCCGGTGCTTGTAGTTAAATAAATTTAAGTTGCATTGTATTCCTGCAGATAGTAAGGTGGCCATATCTCTGTGAAAAAATAGGTACTGTGTAAAAAGGTTGGCCTACGTTATCACTTATCTATCATATCTTAATGTTCATCATCATCATCATCACCAGCCGGAAGACGTCCACTGCTGAACATAGGCCTCCCTCTTCGAACGCCACAATGACCGACAATTGGCTATTTGCATCCACCGGTTACCTGCGACGCGCACAATGTCGTCTGTCCACCTAGTGGGAGGCCTACCTACGCTGCGTATTACTCTTAATGTTAGCCTTTTCTTATTTTACATCAAGCCAAGGAGGGCCTGGACCATAGCTCAAAATTTCAAGCTTCCTTTCACTTTATAGCCATATAGCTTTGTAACTAACTTAGGAATATTGAAACCGTCAATCGTCCCACGCCCTGCAATATCTCTACGAAAGGGGGCGTGCGCCTAAGGGGTGGTAGAGAGACCATTAGTCACTTTTGTTGCCAGCAATATTTTATCAATACTAAAATATTCATTCAAAGTAAGTACGTTTTATTTATAATACGAATGCCCTAGTACAATTTAACTGTGATCCCAGCACTGCATGCAGTCCTGTGTAGCAAGGATAAAAGTATCTGTTATGTGCATTGTATTATGCTCTTAAGTATTCCAGAAGAAATTTTGTAATTGATAGTGAAATACTTGTCAAAATTCATTGTGTAGCTTAGATGAAGAAAGCAAAGACAGATACAATTTTTATATTAATTGGCAAAGTTTATAGGCATTGGTATGTTTTTTTTTATACTACCAAGGTGGCAAGCATGCGTGCGGCCCACCTGATGGTAAGCAGCCACCGCAGCCTATAGACATTAAATATTAAGTCCAGCTACAGTGCCCTTCACACTGGAACACAGAAATGCTTACACACTGCTGCTTGGTGGCAGAATATATGACACTGCAGTGGTATCTACCTAGACGGTTCCTTGCACAAGGAACCTACCACCTAGTAGTAGTAGTAGTAGTATTTTGTCAAAAACTTTGCATCTATCAATATAACCAATGTGAACATATAAAAATATAAAAGAAACAATATTCAATTAAGTAATTCCAATGCTTGCAATACAGAGAAATCATTAAAATGAATACTTACGAAACTGTCGCCAAAAACGCTGCCGACTTTTTGTATGGGTGTTGTTGTATTCAAATTCATTGTAGTGATAGGCAAACTACTGCCAAAAGTATTCCTTAGCAGTGATGCATTGTCTGGTGGCTTAGGTCTTGCTGGCTTTGCCCGGATTATCGTAGGGCCTTTCAACATGGGAGCCACTGGCTGACTTGTGACATTACTTGATAAATCATACAAATCCCTATTCAATACTGGCTTCTTCACTAGTGTAAGTCTATTGGCATTTGGCTGTGGTGAGAATGGATCCAGCACAGTAAAATCATCAAATGTATCTTCCTTATTCACTGCTTTTCTTGAAGTTAGGAATAGATCAAAATCATCCTCAAAACCACTCTCAGACTGTGAAGCATTGCCCCCATTGTGGACATTATGATGGTTGGTTGAGGTTGTGGCATCAGACCCAAAACTATCGACACTGAGCCCATCACTGCTGGACCTAGTAGTAAATGTTGGAGAGCTAGGAGGTGAAGACAGATCTATCAAAGCCCCCGTTTGTACATTCTTTGGTTCACACTTGGGAAATGTTTTACTACAGTCCACTTCACTTACAAAATTAAGCATTATATTAGGAGTATTGCTGTTTTGATTATTCACTGTTGTTTTAGATTTACGTGTTAAAAGTGATGAGAGCACTGTGGGCTTCCTTATAAAATGTGATGGTTTAGCAGGTACGTCAGGCTGCCTGGAACCCAGTTTGGGTGGTGGTGGCCGCGGTGGAGGTTTCTTCTTCTGTGCACAGTGTGGTGTGGGCTCAAATACATCTGCACCAAATGGATCATCATTCCAATTTGTAACAGGTGAATATCTGTTTACACCAGGCACGGACGGTGCAGGGCGTGAGGGGCCTTTCATACCTGTGAACAATAATTATCCCAAATCCATAAGACAAGTACTTATATACAAGAATAACAACATATTTTTGACCTAACTTAGGATGATAGGTCAAAAAAGGAAGGTTGAATACAAATCTAGCATGATGCTGGGAATATTCCCATTATAAAAACTTATGTATGTAGATTGCTGATTTTTTATAAAATACAAACACACAAAAAGGAAACAAAATTTTCATAAAACATGTTTGATAAATTGCTGACACTACTAAGATCTATGACTCATAATTTGTTGTTACATAGCACATACAGGTAAAATTATGCGAAAATAGATTTTAAATCTGAATACCTAAACTACCAAATTGTATACTTACTTCTTTAATCATCAGCTAATTATCCAGTACGAAAACTACCCACTAATTATCACTTACATTCAAGACAATAACAAACAAAAAGAATGACAGGGGCCTACGTATTGGACGTCAATTATTTTTGTATTATGTACGTTCGGTCGGATTTGTTGCAATCAATTTACTAATTTATGCGCGCTGGGTCACTACTCCCTAGCTGCTGTGAGACTGCTATAAAATATTATTACGATATCGTGATCCACCCACAATACACACTACTCCTGCAATAATTGTCTCTGAACTGCTCTGAACTCAGTCAATAATCATATCGTGTGTGTGGTAGCGTGTACCAGGTACGGGACAACACGGCCTTGATAACGTTCGACGTAATCGGATGGGTTAATTGCTAATCATACGAAGCAATTTCGCACGTTTGGATTGTGTTCGCACTAATATTTCTGATTACTCGTATCCGCGGCAATTCATACCTTTGAATATGTCCATATTACGAGCTGATCTGGCGTACTACTGCCTGCACAGAAAATTTAATAAATAGAGTCTTATTTGACAAAGGAAACAAGTATAATATCTAATTAATCCACTCCACTTTTTATTCGAATAATGCCACACAACATATTTAATAATTAGCCGAATGAATAAATAAATAAATTAAATCTTTCTTAGCTGTCCGTGTCTATTTTAATGATTGATCCACCACAGACCGTCACAGACGTACTAACGTTAGTTCTTACTAAGCAGTCTGTGGTCGTACTAGGGACGGATTGATCAAATAAATCTATGCAAAATATACATAGGTTTTTATAGAAATCATCAAAAAAACTTTTACAAAACCTAAGTGTGTGGTTTGGTAGGTTTTTGTTAGGTTTTATTCAGTATTTTTTCGAGGAGGCCTCGGTATTTTCGTAAAATTTTATCTGGTCACACCAAAGATATTATATATAGAAGATAAACATAGTCCGATAAAAAATGAAACCAAAAAAGAAAAACCTATGGGTGAGTGAATTGTTTATGTGTAAAGGAAAAAAAGTGTTGTTAAAAAGTACTACGTATGTAATCGATATCGATGATATTTTGTGTGAATATATACACAATTATCTGTATAATTTAAAATTGATGTTGATTTAAAACAAGTTACTAATAACCTTTAGTATTGCAAATCTCATAATGAAATTGTCAAAAGTGGTAAAACAGTCATTCTAAACAAAAATTGTAGTTTATTTTTGCTGTAAACATCGTAAATCGGATCATGAAAATAAGCATGCATTATAAATAATAATTATTAAAGTTCAGTATAGGTGAAGGAGCTTCCCCTATGAGATTCTTGAGAAGTATGCAATATTTCTAAATAGTATAAAACAAAAACATTAGGCGGACGTGTTGGTCTAACAGTTCAACATCCTGGCTGGCTACCCAATAGGTCATTGGTTCGATTTCCACCAAGTGACTGGGTTTTATTTATCTATTAAGTATGTATTTACAAATAAAAGTATATGAGTATGTATAAGTAAAAGTTGCCTGGTTTCCATAGTAGAGGCTCTGCCTTGTTTGGGATCAAATCACCATGTGTGGAGATCAAAGTGGAATAGACCTTCGTCCCAGGTTATTATCATAAAGACAAACAATATACTTATATTGTAAAATACATACTTATTGCGAACTGCTAATACGAATACTGCTGCTGCTTTACGAATTGCTAATTCTGTGGAGACGCGTGGAGTGTACAGCTAGATTGTGTTTGTTCCGGGTGTTTACATTATGATGGTCACTATTCTTTGCAAAAGCACTTATGTTTTTCTTTACATACAACAAATTTTCATAAATATATTGTGATACAACCGTTAGAATATCTATTTCTTTAAATTTCTCTTCTTCTTCTTTAAGTTATCACCAGAGAATCAAATTTGCCGACGTAGCTTAACGAATTACCAGACTGGAGTGGCTGCTCATATTTGCTGTAAAACCGATGGTCATTGGGAAACAGTGGTTTTGGAGTAGACACCACTAACCGGAAAACGCAGTGTAGGAGATTCTGTGTTTCTAGGTTCTGATTTTATTTTCTGACTAACGACTTGACATAAATACCTGGTGGCGTATGGGTAAATTAAAGTAAGTAAAGTTTAATCATAATAATAGGTTCACAGGGTATCGATAGCGGTAAAATAACTTTATTTATGTAAGAACAAGATCATCTGTTTTTCAATTGGAACTGCTAACAAACATAATTTATTTAGTGTTATCGTTTCCTAAAGGAACTGGTACTGACTTATATTTTTTTCAGTGTCATACAAAAGTACAAGTAAATTAAATAAGGTACAGCCTCTTATTAGGCAACGTTGATGTTGTGACACACTTTGTATAAAACATTTTGCCTCAAAATGTATATCGCAGACAGAAATCAAAATCTTTATCACAGACACTGGAATATTGTAGGGATTCCATCCATCCTAGTCTTTAATCCGCATCTATTTTTGTCTTATCAAAGAATTATTTTGATAATCTGAAAGAATACATTTGAATTATTATTATTATCATATCAATTTACATAAAGAATATAGAGACTGCAAAATATTTTTAGACCGTATAAATATACACTCCTTGAAACTAAAACAAAAAGACGTAGAATTTATATTTGTGCCACTAATAAAAACTATTTGCTTTAATATCGATATCGATACTCATGACGTCAGGACTTTTTCAAGCCCTATTGTAAACAAATCGATTTACTTTTTACACAAAATATCCCGCTATTCTTCATATAAAAGTAATAAATCATGATCAGTTTGAAGAAAAACATGTATTCTACGATATTATTAGGATTTTCAACCAAATTTTCAACCCAAACCATAAAAATATAGCAAGCAAAAATGCAGTCAGGAATAGTAATCAATTACCTGTGAAATGTTTACTTATTCGTTTTATTACGATTTGTAACATCACATGCACTTATTGCACAAGCCACCCTAATGGAACAATGTTATTTCATATTATAAATTTGAGATCGTGCTAAATTATTATGATTTACTTTGACAGTAAACAGACCGCGAGGCAGCGTTGCAGTGGCTAATGTCAAAAGTGATGCAGAATAAAAAAAAAGAATTTTATCTCTGCCTCTGTTGCACTCGTGCAGTTTGTATTTGATTAGAACTTCTCCTTCCCACGCTATGTTCATCTTTTTGAACGTAGTGAAAAAATCTTAAATCTAATGGTCACACTAATGGTTTAGTTTTAAAGCTTTTAGAGCGCGTTCCACTTGGCGCCCACAACGATCACGCTCACGACCTTTGAGTATCGAAAGACCGCAGTTTTTCCCGTTCCACTTGCTTGTGAGCGTTGCCGTCGTAAACTCAAGTGGAACGATCACTACCACCCATCTTTCAAAGTTTGATATTTACGTACAGGTGTGTTTGTGGGTGCGTCGGCGGCGTTAATATTTGTTATTATTGTGAGATTATTGTTTATTTTGATGCATATTATACATAAAAATGATCGTGAAGAATAATGCTATAATATTTTGATGTAGGTAAGTAGAAATACAATCTCAATGTCTTAACTTTTTTCCCTTTGAAAAAAGCAGGTAGTTTTCGTGTTTTTATGACTGATTTTCACTTCTACCCGTTTTTTAGAATTCTAAATTATAATTAAAACTCTTGATGTTTATTTAAGTAGCTTCGTAATACACTTAGCTTTTTAACGGTAGTTTTATCTTTATTCTAGCCCTTGTTGTTTACGAATGTCAAGTGTTTTTATCGCTCCGGGCTCGAGTGGGTTTCAAATTACATTTTTTTCGCGGAAGCTCGGACGAGTCGGATCACATTAGTCGCGAGAGCTGGGCGTTCCAGAGGGTCGTCGTGAGCGTAAGTCATGACGTCATGAGTGACGTTTTCGCCGCGACCACAACGACCGCGGTCGCTATGTGGAACGATTATAGGAGCGGTTTGATCGTTGTGGGCCCCAAGCAGGGCTGCCAGATTAGGCGATTTATCGCCATTTAGGCTACCTTGGGGGGTCAAATGGCGACCAAAAATTCCAATCGGCTACCAGTAGCCATCTATGCTACCTAGAAATAAAGGAACGGGCGTTTTAAGCTACTTCAGGATTACCCCAAATTTTTTAAATAATTTCTTGATAATTGTATGCTTTGACGAACTGTAATATGCACGTCCAACGTTATTTCGTCACTGAGGAAAGAAGTCTGAAGATTCCTCAGATTCTTTCCATGCTTTCTTCTATGCAATCGCCTTGAGCTGCCGGAATGAGACGTCACAAATCTAAGGTAATTCACAAACTTCGTAAACGTTCCGATCCCGAAAATATCTACTAACCTGACGAGTTAACTTGCACCTTACGGCGACCACGTTATAGACTGGCGAGGAGCTACTGTATCCATTAGCAGGATAAAAACTGGATCAACAGATCCAAAACTAGCGAGGTTCGAGGTTATTCCCGAAAAGTTCGAAAAAGCGAGCGAGGCGGAAAATTTCCGAGGTTTGTGAATACAGGGACTTGTGTTAATTTAGTTAAAACTTCAACTCGCTGTATGACAGCCGGTTACTAGGTTTTTTTTGTGTTCTCTTTTTTTGGGCTAAATATAGGCCACTTAACTCAAAAGGTTAGGCGAATTAGGCTATTTGTCAAAAAAATATATTAGGTGATTCAGGCTACACGGTAGGCGAATTGAGTTAGCTGTTATTTGGCAACCCTGGCCCCAAGTGGAACGCAGCCTTAAACACGGTAGTATTACATACTCTTTGCCTTAAACATTAAAATAGACTCGGCTTGCTGGGTTTCTCTTTTTTTGTTTATTTCTAATTCTATTCTAGTTTAAAATAAATATTAATCTTGTTTTATTATTTTAATTTGTCTGCGATGCACATAATTATATTATTGTATTGTATCCAAGTGCAAGTGAAGGATGTACTATATGGTGGTGATTGTTTAAGTGAACCTGTAAATTATTATGTCTAATATATTGCTATTACCTGTTGATATTTTAGTAAATGTATTTAAGAAATTACGATTGCCAGACCTTCGCAATGCTATTTTAACTTGTAAAGCATTTCGGAACTTGATAATTAACGATAATACTATTTGGAGATCAGTCTGTCGAGAGAAATTGATTATAAACGATCCCTTAAATAACAGGTTCGTATTCTTAATAACACTTTCAATAATTGGTACCTAAGTACTTATCATAGATGATACTAATATACTGAGAAGTTAACTACTTTATTAGTATTTTTTTTTCAGGCAGCCAATACAATGTTCTATGTACAATCGTTGCAAAATTTCACTAAATTGGTGCTATGGATATTACAGGAGTAAGGTAGGTACTATTGAAAAATATAATTACAAACTAAGATTCAACTTGTATAAAGAAAGATTTATCTTTTTACTAATGTGTAGGTACATGGATTTTATGTACCATATTGATGTTTTTGCATTTGCCTGTATCCTAAATATTATTTCAAATTCCAGGTGTTAATACAGCACTATGTAAATTTTATGCCATGGCTGGTATTTCATAATTCTGAAGTTCTTATTGTATCATTTGGATCAGAATTGCACTGCTTTTCGACAGATAAAAGAGGTTTTCCTAATTGTAGAGATTCTCTATGGAAACTGGATGTTCCTAAAATACTAAGGCATGATGTTAGGACGAATGATATATCAAGATTTGTCATACAAGGTGCGATCATTGCCTGTGGAAATAGGTATGTAAATGGTTTAATTATATTCAATTCAGTAAGGATATGATTAAAATAAGGAAATAAAAAGGTTCTTTAGTTGGAGCCAGATAATAATAATAAAATCAGTTCCCAGACTAGACCAGCAAAGTAGTAGTTCTAGTTCTTACTAGATTATACAAGCATTTCAATACATTACATTTGAAGAAATAAGCTAAATTTATGTAAATATTTTAGAGATGGGTGTGTAGCAATATATAAATATCATGACATCAAAAGAAAACCAAAACTACTGTACCACATACAAGACTGCTATGAAAATGGTAAACTTGAAGTGACTGCTGTTGAACTGATTAAACCAATGGATAGAATGATAGTAGCAACCGGTTCCAGCATCAGTCCAGCACTGATGCTTTATTATATGACTGAAGATGATGATAATGGACACCAATTAAAAACAAGAAATAATTATCATAGTAGTAAGTTTTAATTCAATTTATTAGTAACCATTATTTGAATTGCAATTTTATTTTACAATTTTTGGAAGACTATCAACTATGAGTAACTTAAATAGGTAATACAATTTTAATATATATATTTCCAGCAGAGTTTGTTGCAGTGGAGTCACTAGCCACTATCTATTAAATAATAAACTTGATTAAAATTATTACGACATGTATTTTATTTTTACGTCTACAAATCAACAGCAGGTAACTAAGATCGGTAACCAAGGAACTCAATATGTATTAAAAATAAACATCACTACAAAGAGTATTATATACAACACTCCCCCTCACGATGACCTGGGGTCCTAGATACAGGTCTGAGTGACCCCCAGCAGCTTCAGTAGTTTTGATAACCTTGGATGTGGCAAAGCCTTGGTTAAAAGATCTGCCTCCATGTTTTCTGTGTCCTTATATCGAATGGTTACTAACTTCTTCTGGACACAGTCTCTTATAAAGTGTTCCTTTATACTAATATGTTTCGATCTTTTTCCTGTTATCAAATTGTTAGCCAATTTCTGAGCAGCCAAATTATCATTGTAAATTGGAACAATCTGTTGTGCTACTCCTAAATCCTCCAGCAGATGTTTTAAATAAAGAGCTTCCTTTGTCGCCTCTGTCATTGCCATATACTCGGCTTCAGCTGTTGACAGAGCCACAACTCTCTGCTTTTTACTTTCATAACTGATTAAACCTCCACCGTATTTAAAAATGTAACCAGTATATGATCGACGATCAACAGTGCATGCCGCCCAATCCGCATCAGCCATGCCTACAAGCGGCATTCCTGTTTTCTTGTATCTTATACCTAAATTCTTCGTTCCTTTTAGGTAACGTATCACTCTTTTGGCAGCTTGCCAGTGACTCTTATCATAGCAGTTATTATACTGACTCAGGTAACTGACAGCGAACATTATATCTGGCCTTGTCGCCACGGCTAAGTACATCAACGATCCAATTAATTTTTGATATGGATAGCTTTCCTTTTCATCTTGATTAGCACTTTTCTCCAACTTTAGTGCTGGCTCCATCGGCGTAGATACGGGCTTACATTCTCCCATGTTGAACTTTTCTATCAAATTTTCTATATAAGTTTCTTGTGACAACACCATCTCTCCCCCTACGTGGGTGAATTGTATGCCCAAGCAGTGATGAAGAGAACCCATATCTCTTAAGTCAAATGCTTTTTCCAATTTCAACTTTACTTCCTTCAATAATCTTTCTGATTTGTATGCGAGGATCAAATCATCAACATAAATATTAGCAAATAGTTTTTCTCCTCCTTTTTCTAGTATATATAGACAAGGATCCGCTGTAGCGTTTCTAAAACCTATTTCTAATAACTTTGTATGTAATTTTAAAAACCATTGCCGTCCTGCCTGTTTCAACCCATATATTGCCTTGTTTAATTGACATATTCCGTTGTTTTTATATTTATTTATATCTTGTAGCATTTCTCTTGCCCTTCTTATCAACTCTTTGTCTTTTCCTTGTGTCATAATCATTTTTAAATATTTATCAAGGTTTTTCGGCTTCTTCATATAAATCTGTTCATCGATATCTCCATTTAGAAAAGCCGTGCAAACATCTAGTTGACTTAACTTCATATTGTTTTCTATTGCATGTGCAATCAATAGTCTTATTGTACTCATTTTTGCTACCGGTGCAAATGTCTCCGTATAATCAATACCTTCTCTTTGGTTGAAACCGCGGGCTACTAGTCGCGCCTTTCGTCTATCTATTTCTCCGATTGCATTGTATTTATATTTTAGAATCATTTTATTATCGATCAGATTTTTACTTTCGTTCCTGTGTACAATTTTCCAAGTATTGTTTTTAAGATGAGATTCGATTTCGTTCAATATTGCATCTTCCCATTCATCACTATTCTCATCTATCTCACAGAGAAATGATTGCTCAATATCCATCTCATAATCTTTATGCCACTCTGGCGGTTTTCTCTGTCGTTTTTCATTACTTGAAGTAGTCTCTTCAATTTCACGATCTGTACACATTTCTTGTCTATCTTCATTGTCTGTTTCATCAGTTTCTGTAGTTGCATCAACGAATATTTCATCAACATTTATTTCTGGTTCTAATTCAGTAATTTCATTACTATTTAAGTCTTCTTTTTCTTCTTTGGGAAGAAATACAACTTCTATTTCATTTTTATCAACCTTTTCTCGGTTTTGTTCTTCATTTGTCTCATTTTCATAGAACATTTTATTCAGTACTTTCACATCTCTACTAATCAATACTTTTCCTGATATCGGATTGTAAATCCGATACGCCTTATGATTTTCCGAATATCCTATAAATATACCAACAGTTGCTCTGGCTTCAAATTTTCCGTTTCTTTTCCCTTTTCTCAGTACAAACGCTTTAGTACCAAAAATATGAAAATGCCTTACAGATGGTACTCTATTTACCCATTTTTCGAATGGTGTCGCATTATCAATGCTGCTGCAAGGACTACGGTTTGCCAAGTAATTAGCTGTATAAATGGCTTCAGCCCAAAACTCTTCCTTCATATTGGCATCAATTAACATACATCTAGCTTTATCAAGCAACGTTCTGTTCTTTCTTTCTGCCAAACCATTTTGTTCCGGCGTATATGGTGCAGATAATCTTCTCTTGATTCCATTGTCTTTAAGGTATTTTTCAAATTCATAATTTATATATTCCGTACCATTGTCACTTTGAAGATGTACTATCTTTTGTTTTGTATAACGCTCAGCCTCATTTTTAAATTCTTTAAATCTTGATAGGGCTTCATTCTTTTTCTTCAATGTATATACTCGTGTATATCTTGAATAGTCATCAGTAAAAGTGATGAAGTATTTCGAACCTCCTTTTGATACTTGTCTCATAGGACCACATACATCAGTATGTACTATTTGTAGTTTTTCAGTCGTTCTTACTTCATTTTTATTAATATCAAATGGTAGTTTAGTTGCTTTGCTTTTAGCACATACTTCACAGTCTCTAACCGTGTCATTTTTATTGAACTTCAAACCTTCCATCTTTTTCTTATCTTGAGCTATTCGCATTTGTCCCTCATTGAGATGAGCTAATTTTCTATGCCATTCTAGCATTTCATTTGCTTCGCAAAAGTTTGCCTTTTCTTTTATGTCTTCGTTGACATAATACAAACCATCTTCTTTTCTTTCTGCTCTAAACTGTATTTCGCCGTTACGCTTCATAATTGCGACGTTCTGTTTAAATAAAACTGTTGCACCTTTGTCAGTCATTTTACCTACTGACATTAGGTTTGTAGTCAATGATGGTACATACAAAGCTTCGGTTAATTGTAGATCTGGTCTTCCTTTAATATTGAGCTTTGCCGGACCACAACCTTCAATTTGTGCTGTACAGTTCTCGGAAGCTAACTTCAAAAATTTCCTGTCATTCTTTTCGAGATTTTTAAATCTTTCTAATTCATGTGTCATGTGTGACGTGCATCCGCTGTCAAGGCACCACATACTCACTTTTTCTTTATTATTATTTGTATTCAGGCATGTTTCTTCTGAACATAGGTTTACATTATTTTTATTATCTTGATTCTTCCTTTCCACTTTAGACCAGCATTCACTAGCCTTATGTCCTTTTTTCTTACATTTGAAACATTCAACAAAATTATACTTCTTATTAAATTTTCTTCCACGCTGTCTACTATATAATGCCTCTTGCTCAAAATTCTGTTCTGTGCTTGGTACATTCATATTTTTTCTAGCTTCACTTTCCTCGATAATTTTTATCTTTAAATTATCTGGGTTTGGTAGTTCGTCCCTGGATTCAATTGCAATGCGAAAGTTTTCGAATGATTGAGGTAAACTATAAAGAATCATGATGCTAAGTAGATCTTTGTTAATTATTATGTCCATTTCAGCGAGCTTGTCAACTATGTCCATAAATTTGTTTAAATGATCAACTATGTTTTCATCATCTTTCATTTTCCTTAAAATCAATTCTTTTAATAGGCTTGCCTTTCGTGCAGGTCCTTTACTTTCGTAGATGCCTTCCAGTGTTGCCCAGACATCCTTGCTAGTCTTGCAGTTTTTCACTTGTTTTAATTCACTGGGCGCGATTATCAAAAATAATTCCGCTAACGCCAACCCATCTTTTTCTATATATTTATTTAATTCCTCACCATCGCAAGCAGGCTTTTTTATTTCTTCTGTAACATATTTCCATAAGCCTAATTTTATTAGCAATGCTTTCGCTTGAATGCGCCATGTGTCGTAATTTTCTCTTTTTAACGGCTGAATATTTACGTGACTCATTTTTTTATTAAATAACGTTTATAAGGTCCATAACCTTTAATATATATATTTCCAGCAGAGTTTGTTGCAGTGGAGTCACTAGCCACTATCTATTAAATAATAAACTTGATTAAAATTATTACGACATGTATTTTATTTTTACGTCTACAAATCAACAGCAGGTAACTAAGATCGGTAACCAAGGAACTCAATATGTATTAAAAATAAACATCACTACAAAGAGTATTATATACAACAACAATAGAAACAGACAGTTATTAAAAAGTCTCCACAAATAGAATTTATTGGAAAATCCCTCCATTTTTGTGTGTGTGAGTGAGTATTTAACTATATATAAATACTAGCTGACCCGCGCAGCTCCGCCCGCGCTTTGTGAATCTAAACCATTCTCGAGTCCCCTTGAACACACACCAAAAATTTCTTCAACATCGGTCCAGCCGTTTAGGAGGAGTTCAGTGACATACACACGTACAGTAGAATTATATATATAAAGATGTGTCTGTGTCATTCTGATGTCTGTTTTGAGGTGTCTGACCTAATTTAGCTGACTGCCGATCGAAAAGCAATCAAAAGGGAAAAGCCTACACCACACCCCCTCTGATCTGTCGTTGTTGAAGTAAACTTCTTTGGTGGGCTTTGACACTATAGTGACCATATGACCACATCACCAATAATTGTTGTCATCTATGCAGGTGTCTCTTTCTACCAGATGATTAACACCGACAACGACGTCACGAGTCGTACACACACCTACACACAGACACCGGCCTCGCCGGCGAGGCCGAAGGGTCGTACGCATGCGACCTCGACATGCATCCCCTCGCTGAGTTTCTTGCCGGTTCTTCTCAGCGGGGGCGCGTTGTGAACCGGTGGTAAACTCATACTCTCTAAGCGGCAGCCCAAGCCGAGGCCGTGCCTCCCTGAGGTGCCCTTGAGCTAGTCGCTACCTTTCTGGCTGGAGTGCTTAAAGCGCTCGCCCTCTTGTCCGGTGAAGCTGTAATGGCCATCTGCGGCCAACAGTACTACTCCTACACAAAAAAAAAAAAACTACCAGATGATGTCTCTCTCTTAAATAGGAGGTTCTTGTTAAGATTATTCTTTTCTTTAACTCAAAACATTCTAATATGGACCATAAGTTGATAGACATAAAGTGATATTTTTATTTTTAGTAATTATATGACGACAGCATTCTATAAATATGTAGATGTAAGACATCATTATGCAAATTCTTTGGTTTTCTGTCTTTATAATTTGTAGACTTATTGTATTTGGAAGCAAATAATTTTGCTTAATATACTTGTTTACATTTTCAGACTCAATGTGTGTGCCAGTCTATGAGAATGCAGGCATCAGATGTCTGTCTGTTAACCAGGGAATGGATAAATTAGCAATAGGTCTCAATGGAAACAGTAAGCCCCTTTTGCTTGATGTCAATAAGTAGGTGGACTTTACAGTAACCAATAAACAATAATGCTTAGCAAATATAATACTATAAATAGAAATGTCCTCTGCTTAGCTCATCATTACCCAGAAGACATCCACTGCTGAACAAAGGCCTCTGCTTACCTTTATCATACAAATATTAACACTAATATCAAATTGTAATTTTGATATAAGCCAACTCAGCCATCTGATACCAAACTAGGCGGAGCCTGGTAACCAGACAACTGATACATATATCCTTTAGTTATCTAAATACATACTACTCATCAATCGTTAAAAATGTATATCCGTGGATACGGATAGTTGACGTCACTTGACTTGCTGTTTGCAATGTAAAGGTACCAAATATTTGATTTTAAGGAATAATCTTAATGGAATTTAACAGTTTTTCATTGCTAGGTACATAATCACCTATTATATAGAATTTCATCTAATAATACCAGCCCTTGTTTATGTCCAACTGTTGGGCATGGGCCTCCCCTCAAGTTGAGGGGGCTTAGGCCATAGTTCGCCACGCTGGCCAAGTGCGGGTTGGCTGTCTTCACACGTCATTCGAAAGCTAGTTAGGCTTTCTCAGACATGCAGGTTTCCTCACGATGTTTTCCTTCACCGAAAGCTAGTAACAATCGCACAAAGACGATTCGCACATGATTAGTTAAAGTAATCAGAGGTGCGAGGCGGGGTTCGAACCTGCGCACCTTGCTTCCACTGAGCTGTTACCGCATAAAAAATTCATAAGGTAAAAGATCCGTCAAAAAAGTAACGTATAAGGATCTTTTTTCTCCCTTGGATATCCGCTGATACAGATACGGATATCCTGCACATTACTTAGGGTGGATTCGACCATACAAGAGTAAATCTTAATCTTAGAATAAATCGTCAGTTAATCGAGAGTAAATCAATTTTACGTTTTACCATCTACAATTCTAAGAATTGTGGGCCTATTCGGAAATTGTTACTATACCGCCGTTTCGCACGGAATAACGGCGCTATTCCTAGAATAATGTAATGGCGTCAGTCAGTCCAATCATCTGATTTCTGTCCTTCACAAATATTTATTCTGTGTTTTAATTTCAAGTCAGCGCAAGGCACTATAATGCAACGTTTAAACAATTTGATTGATGATAGTGATAGTGATGAGGAAATTATACCTAGACGTCCAAGATGGTGAATAGATGGACGAAAAAAGATAAAACCACACGACCAAACTTGATAATTCCCTCAAACAAAGAACAAATAAAATTAACACGTTTGACAGCTAGCTAGCTTACACTACAGCTACTTTTTCACACTATAATACGGCAAAATCGAGTTGACATGATGTATCTTAGAGAAAGAAACCAACCAACAGTGTGACCAGATTAAAATTGATCATTATGCTAGCTGCCGTGCCAAATTCTGCTAAATTCTGCTAAACATTTTGAAAAAATGCTAAGATCCTGCTAATTCATGTTTATTACCTACATTACCCATCGAAAATCAATAAAAACAGTAAAATGTATAAAAAATATTAAATAATTTTAAAAGAGCAGGCATATTAACTGACTGGTGACTGTCCAGAATGTCCAATAACACTTTTTTTGTGCTATTATAGGAATATATGTATCTTCTAAAACCTTTATAACTAAAAGACATGTCATGCTTGAACCTTATTTGATATCACATGCTTTATAAAAAGCAGTATCTATTACGTGGTTTGTGGAACTATCCAAGTAAAATTCTGCTAAAATTCTGCTAAGCCCCAAAATGAGGCGTCAATTCTGCTAAAATAGCAGAATTCTGCTAAATATGGTCACACTGCCAACCAAGAGCTCGCCGTAGACAGAATATAACAAGACATCTACCTAGCGTGCCGCCGATAAGGACAGAAAATAATCATTCGTACACATAACACACGTTATGGATATTTATTCAAATGCGCCTATTATGTAGTTTAAACGATATTTCATAATGCAATTCAATTTGAAACTCCAAAGCTAGATCGTGAACTAGAAAATTTCATGAGTACTCGAAGAAAACGCACCGTCGGTGCGCCAGATTTTGAACACACGCTGAGGGACAAAAAATCATATAACACAAACAGAGCATGTGTTGCAACCCTGGATATACTAGGAATAAACATATTTGATACTTTCGTATATAATTCTTTTTTTTACATAGCTTAACTGGGGCGCTATTGGAGCGCCGACGGTGTACAACATTTCAGGATCATTAGTACATTCGTCTGCAATAAACAAGACGACATAATGTTAGAAACATGTTAATAAAGTCAAGAAATTTCGCGCGGAGCTTACTCAGAATCCTTATTCTATATTAAAAATTGTTTATTGATACAATTTTACTAAATTAACCTAGTACCTATCAAAACTAAGTCGTTATTAAAACAAAGGGTGACATTCGTCGCAATGTTGCCAGTTTCTACAACCGTAAAACATTCACCCTCAAGTTTCATTAGACAAACTCTTATCATTTTGAATTACGCAAGTGATAAATGTACATAATCATTAATCATATTACGTAACAGCTTTCTAACAATGATCTAGTTATTAATATTGCATGCAGGATATAATATCAACAGAAATATTACAGCACCCAGTTCCTGATGACTCCTGATGCAACTAAAATCACCAAGGAGTCAGTTCGTGACATACGGTGGCATACCGAGAACACTGTTGTATATGTTACACATACTGGAATGCTGGAGGCTATTGATATAAGATCACACAAAGTGGTATGTTAGCCAAACTAGACCTCATTTAACATCCCTTACTGTGCAGCCCCTCTCTTCTAAGGGGGAGGCCTTTGTTCAGCTGTGGACATCTTTCAGCTGCTGATGACTGTACAATAATGTCCTAAACAATATGGTCAGCCAAGTATGCAGGAGATATTATTGTGCACTTGTAAAATACCTGTGTGAACTTGTCACCCGACTTTGGAAAAACGATTTTTTTATAGTTTTTTCGAGAAGCTTTCGATAAGTAGTGGATGGTAGTGAAACTATTTTCGTTTGTAACAATTCCAAAAAAAAATTTATAAAAAAATGCTATCCCCCGGAATTTGAAAAAACACGTTTTTTCAACTGTTTCCTTTAAATAATGGTTAGTAGTGGCACAGTGGATTTTAGTGCATTTTTTATCGTAAGTAGTAAAAAAGAAAAAACTTTTTATTTTAGAGTAGTATTTCAACATGCTTTAGAAGTAAATTCAGTTCCTAAGGTCTGAAAGATTACTACTAACGGTAGAATTTACTAAGGAAGGTTCGTAGAGGTTTAATTAGAAGTAATAAAATCAAGAAAATCTTGTTTGGGCATCATTATCACTGAATAACTCTGGTATAAGATGATTTACGATTACTACAAAAGATGAAATTGACTGAGAAAGATTCGTAGAGGTTTGTAGTGAACGAATTTTCGTTTGAAGTAACTGTAGTAAAAATCTACATTGATTAGAAGTTATAAAATCTTGTTTGGGCGTCAATATCACTGAATAACTCTGGTATAAGAGGATATACAATTTTGAGTGAGAAAGGTTAGTAGAGGTTTGTAGTGAGCAAATTTTCGTTTGTAGTCGACCCACTGTATTAGTTTGTACACTATGCCACTACTAACCATTATTTAAAGGAAACAGTTGAAAAAACGTGGTTTTTCATATTTAGGGGGACAGCATTTTATATATTTTATTTTTAAATTACTACAAACGAAAATAGTTTCACTACTATCCACTACTTACCGAAAGCATCTCGAAAAAACTATAAAAAATCGTTTTTCCAAAGTCAGGTGCCAAGTTCACACAGGTTTGTACAATATCACACTGCTGTGCTGCTGTGCTCAAGCACATAAAAGTTCGCTATCTTTTCCTTTACTCTCATAATCTAACCAAAAACTAACAAGTCCCGGAAAAAGGTAAGGCAGGATTGACTTATTACATGTCCATCCAACGCATGCATCATTCAACAGGCGGAACAAGGAATTACCTAAGTACATACGTCCGTTAAGAAAGATATTTGTATAAACATAAGATTTTAAGAGGAAAGTGTAGCGAGAAAATCTGCTCAATAAAGTTGAGCTCGGCTCCACATAAAGGTTCGGTGGAAATAAAGGTACTGCATACCATACAAGAATATCCCAGATAAATAACGCCACCTTTCGGCTAACGATGTGTTCTTGCGAACTGTCCCATAAGCTGCTGCTCACTATAGGATACTCTGGCAATCAATGTAACCTATTCAATTTTTTTTTGTTGACGTGGGGGAAACCTTCAAAAGGTCCCGGGACCCGGTAGGGTATCGAACGGGGTATGTGGGATTCTTACCTACTAGTTACGCCTTTGAGCCCGCCGCAGGGGGGCGCAATGTATCCCCCGTGAACCAGTCACGGGGTTGGCATATAGACGTCTCTACCTCGTGTCCATAGTAAGATTATAATGACACTCCTTCAGACAAGGTAGTCGGGCCCCTGAAAGTAATAGCGTTTTCGTTTAAACTACATATAAACACAACACCACGAACAAGGGTATTTTTTATACAAATGCGACTTTTTCACCTGTCAAGGTAGCGGAGGTGATGAGCGAATTCTATATTATGTTTCTCACATGAATTTTATAATGTAATTCTAGGTATATAGTGTCAGCGACCCCTTCCAATCCACATTATACTGCGTCAAGTCTGATAACGAGCATGCAATTGTTGTTGGATCTTCTCAATATTCACGTTGCGTGTTATTCGATATCCGCAATCGACTGCATCATACCCAAGTAAGTTAATTAAACAATGTTATCTATACATATAAAATTACTTGTCCTGACTGACTGACTGATTCATCAACGCACAGGCTAAACCGCTGGACCTAGAAAGCTGAAATTTGGACAGTAGGTTCTTCTTATGACGTAGGATCCACTAAGAAAGGATTTTTGAAAATTAGACTCCTAAAGGGGTTAAATGGGGTGTTTTCTTTTGTATGAAACTTTTTATTGTATGGTTCGATTGACTTGAAAGGAGTTGTTCCAGAAATGTATGGAGCCTGGGCCAACACCATGTACACTATCTTATTATATAAAAGAGTAAGCAAAAACCCACTCATCACGAAATCTCAGAAACTACAGGTGCTAGAAGTCTCAAATTTTGCATGGGGGTTCCTTTTAGGACAAAGGTGCTCACTAAGACGGGTTTTTGCGAAATTCAATCTCTAAGGGGGTGAAACAGGGGGGCAAAGTTTGTATGGGAGAACGCGATTCCTTGGTCCTATTGACTTGAAATTTTGCACAGACATTCGTTAAGAAAATTAATTGAATTAGTATATCATATTTTTTTAAATTTATCATTTATCAGGGTAAAAAAGGAGTATTATTACTCAACCGATGGTGGTACAAATATATAACAAGAATCTTATTATATAAAAGAGTAAGCAAAAACCCACTCATCACGAAATCTCAGAAACTACAGGTGCTAGAAGTCTCAAATTTTGCATGGGGGTTCCTTTTAGGACAAAGGTGCTCACTAAGACGGGTTTTTGCGAAATTCAATCTCTAAGGGGGTGAAACAGGGGGGCAAAGTTTGTATGGGAGAACGCGATTCCTTGGTCCTATTGACTTGAAATTTTGCACAGACATTCGTTAAGAAAATTAATTGAATTAGTATATCATATTTTTTTAAATTTATCATTTATCAGGGTAAAAAAGGAGTATTATTACTCAACCGATGGTGGTACAAATATATAACAAGAATAAGATACCGTAATTCGAAAAATAAATTAAAAGTTCCTTGGCCAAGTGGTGACGGAAGCGTCCTCTAAGCACGAACTGTCCGGGTTCGCTACCCGTGAACGGTTTTTCATTTTGTGTTTTTAAACTTTGTTTTTGATTTTTTGTTTATATTAAGATTCGATGTTTTAAATATTTTACTCATATTAACTCCAGCACTTTTTATCTCTAATTTATTTTTTATATTTAATACCTTTTTTTAATTTAAAATCATGCATCCATGGTTAGCTTCTCTCTAATGTTATGATTTAGTTATTAGTGGAAACTTAATTTTTGTACAATTGGATACAAGGTAAAATATCACGCTATATGCATTACGGACTGAGCAGACATACAAGAATAAATGATCAAGTAATTCGAATAATAGAGAGTAGCCGTGGTCTGGAGGTTACGGAAGCGTCTTCTAAGCACAGCAGGGTCCGGGTTCAAATCTCTCTTTGGGATTTTTTTTGTGTACTTTTAAACATTTTATTTTTGATCATTTTGTTTTTTTTTTTTTAATTTTTCACTGAAGGTTTATATATTAACTGAATTTATTTAGAAGTTTTATCTAAGTAAATAAATTTAATTAGCTTACGTTGACTAAACCTAAAGAGGTACCTACATACTTAACAATCAAGTAAGTACTAGACATTCTATATATCATTATCATTCCATATAATATAAGGTAAATCTGGGATATAATATGCTTGCCCCCCGTCGGCGGACTCAAAGGCCAGGCACTGAGGGACACCAGGTGCAGATCCCACCCGAGAACCCAGGTTTCCCTCTCATGTGCCGATGTAACAGCCACGGGAGTTTTAGTGGGTAAGAATCCCAAATACCCAGGTCGACTTCCCCACGGGATCCCGGGGACATATTGGATGTTTCCCCCGTCACCCCTTAACTGTTACAACGGTGACAAATTCCCGGGGGGCTATAATGCGCCCCCGGCAGCGGCTTCAAAGGCCCTTGCCTTGCACTGAGGGGTACACGGTGCAGCCCCCCTCATTTGTGTGGACAGCCGTGAGGGACACATACCGCAGTGGATCGCCCGCAGGATCCTGGGGGATTATTGGAGGTTTCCCCCGCGATCCCCGTATCTTTGAGCACGATGATAGTTTCCCGGGTGGTTTTATTGTGCCCCCTGGTGGCGGGCTCAAAGGCAAGCCTCTGAGGGATCTTGGTGCAGATCCCACCGGATAGCTCAGGTCTCCTTCTTATGTACTGATTTAACGGCCGTTGGGGGTTTTGTGTATAAGAATCCAACATAACCCGGTTGACTGCCAACAGGGTCCCGGGGACCTATTGAAGGCTTCCCCCGTGACCCCTGTAACCGTGAGCACGGTGACAGGTTCCCGGGTGGCTTTATTGTGCCCCCGGGTGGCGGGGTCAAAGGCAAGCCACTGAGCGTATCATGGTCCAAGCGCATAGCCCAAGAAGGGGTTCTTATGTGCTGATTGCACGGCCGTTGGGGGTTTATACACTAAAGAATCCTACATACCTGATTGACCACCAACAGGGCCCGTAAATCTCATTAAAGGCTTCCCCCATGGCCCCTGTAACCGTGAGCACCGTGACAGGTTCCCGGGGAACTATAATGTGCCTCTGTTCAAAGTCAAGGCACTGAGTGGTATCAGCTGGTGCAGATACCGACAGATAGCCCAGGTCCGCCCACTAATGTGCCCACGTGATAGCCGCGGGGGTTTTAGTGGGTAAGAATTCCCCGGTTGATCCCCGTTTACGTCTTAACGATGAAACCGAACAAGGAAGCCCGTATTGTTTCCATAAATTGGTTTTAAAGAAATGGTGTCCTGTTCCTGTCCTTAACCCACCCAAATTGTGCACCGGTACACGTCTGCAGTTTCTAATAAAATTATAAATACAATTAATAAATCACAAGCTCAGAGATTCAACGTTGCAGGCTTAAACCTAAGCGTTGAGTACTTTGCCCATGGAGAGACAGCTATACGTACCTAGCGTTTCACGCGTCACTTCTAAACAAAATTTGTTCATATTGCGTTACGAAAAGTCAGCTACAAGCATTATTTATGAAGAATTTCTGTAATCAAAGGCAGTAACTAAATTATTCACTTCTTTTTCTTCTCAATTACACCCGTGCGAAGCCGGGGCGGGTCGCTAGTGTTCATATAAAAAGATAACTTACATACTATAAAATAAGGTTCAATAATAATTGCAGACAATTGAGCGACAGCCGTCTCCGTAGCTCTTATTTTCGTGACCACTTTTCGGGTCGTGACAGCAAATCTAGTATGTATATATAACTATTCAATATAGTAACTGTTTTGTAATGTTATCTTTTTTTAATATTACTTCGTTTTATTGTACATTTAGGATATCTTTGTCAAGGAGAGCAACACCAAAGAGAATATAATACTACTATAGCAACACCCCACAATAATATGATGGATCGGAAATACGTAACTAAAATGTCATTTTGACAACTGACTATACCTGCGATTGAACTTGTTGCGGATTCCAATCCAAATCACAGGCTATAATCAATACAATAAAGCCCCGGGCCAAGAAAGAAACAGTCAATGAATGTCTGCAAACATAAATAATCACTAAAAACTCCGAAATACATTATTTACTCCACGCGTAAACAATCTATTACGAAATGTCAACTATAGCATTAACTGTCAAGTAGTAAACCAATGTCAAACGCAACTGTCATGGCTGCCCTAAAAACAGGGTGGACATACTAAATAACTGCAAAAGTAAGCATTTTTGTACAATTGTACTCTGATTCAAATTAATTTATAAGTATTTTTATGAAACTCTCCTATGTTTTTCCTATTTTTCCATGTAGTGTACACAGTGTTGGCCCAAAATGGAACATCTCCTTTACTGAAAAGATTCTCTAAATAAAATAAATCAATACGTGTTTCGCGAATTTTCAAAAACAACCTTTGAGGGCGTGTTAGGGGTTGGTAAGTTCTGTAAAAAATTAGCGGGCGAAGCCGCAGGAAATTGCTAGTTTATGATAAAATTTATAAATATATTATAATAGTCTTTTGTCACGTTTGTTCTACACAATCCGACAAAAGAAGACAAGTCCGCTGAGTTTCTAGTCGGATCTTCTCAGTAGCGGCCGTGTTAGGAACTGGCGGTAGTTTGTAAAAAAAAAATGTGTAAAGTGCCTCCGTGAGCCCTATGCATAATAAAGATATTTTGACTTTGACCTACTACATGATAATTTAAGCTTTCTCACTGCCTGCCTTAAAAAGAAATTGAAATTAGTTATGCATTCGCAAATAGAGGGTGAATTTTACATTATAAATTTTGTTACAAATTTATAATGTAAAATTCACCCTCTATTTGCGACGTACGGATTGAATTTGTTGTAGAAACCGCGTAAATTTATTGCCGTTTAGACAATGATACAGAGCAAACAATTTAAATATTTATATTGATGATTAAACAGTAATTTATGCTCCATAAATTAAAAATCATCGTAAACCATTCGTAAACTAACTTATTTCAGTTTGCTGCAAAGTGATGCTATACTATTTCCTCTTAGGGGGGAAATTAGTATTTTTAAATCTGCCTTATTATAAGTAAACTTTTTTTTCTTCTATAAGTACTAGTCCTGTTTTTTTTTTTTATATTAATAAACTTGTTGCAAGGTGGCCCCAACACAAGTTTTTTTTATAACTTACTGGGACTACCTCAAATTGTTTATGTATGAAATATTTGAAAACATATTGGTTTTTTTTTCAGATGTATTTTACACAAAAAAAGACATCACCGGTGTACAGCCTGGACTTCGATTCAACCAAATTGATAACTGCCGTGGATCGGGGAGTGGCTGTTCTTAATTTTAATATCGATAACACATTCATAGATCGAAAAGATTATTCGCAAATTTTTTACTGATAATAATAATGTCAGTAGGTAGGTAAATATTATTAAAAATTACTTACTTGAACCAAAATTACCACACCTAGAAAAGCGTTATGTAATATGTGTTATACATAGTATTTGCAATATACGCGTTGGCGATAGGCACCGTGAGATAGGCTCACAGGATTCCGCGACGCCTATAAAGGTGTATTATTCGTAATCGTAACATACGCCGTGATCGTAACTATCGCTTAGTTGCCTGACATTCTTCATACAAAGTTTACTAGTTTTTGAAATTTCGTTGTTCAAGTCTATATTAATTTTTTCGAAGTCTGTTTGAAGACAGTCGATGTATTTAATCTTCTGAGAAGTTGAATTTCCAAAAATACTTTCATACGATTGCATAAAAAAGTGATTTTCAATTCGTAATTTTTATCAAAAAATGTATACCTACATATGTAATTATGTTTTATTAAAAAAATATAATTTACTAGCTCACCCGCGCAGCTTCGCCCGTGCTTTTTATTTCAATTGTTTTTATGAATGTTCCCATTTATTTTTTCTTTTAAACCACCCCTGGATAAGAACGAACAAAACAAAAATTATACAAATTGGTTAAGCCGTTTCTGAGTTTGAGTGAAACTAACGGATAATTATTCATTTTTAAGGTTCCATACCTATTACATTAAGTAAAATAGGTAACCTTAAACTTAAGAGTTAGGACTTCGTCTGTCTGTCTGTGTCACATTTACAGGATGTCCCGGAAATCGACGTCAAGCCAGAACCGGGTGATAGGCTAAGTCATAACTGTTAACAAAAAATTGTAAAAATAAACTTTGATATGTATTTTTTTTAAAATGTCATTTATAAAATATATTTAAAAAACCGTTGCAAGGTGTAGATTTTTTAGATTATGTTATTTATAGGATGTCAGACAGGTTAGGTAAAATTAAATGATCATGTAGTTACTATTTATTTCTATAAAAAAGTACTTGCTAAGTACCTAAGTATGTAGTTTATTCCAGAAGTAAAGTAACATAATAAAACAGATACATTAGTACCTACCTAAGATTATTTTTTCTTGGACTATGTCTATATAGTTTTAATTGAAGTGCGATATGTACATTTTCTTTCCCTCTTTAACCCCCGACACGACGCAAAAATGAGAAGTGTTATAAGTTCGAGACCTATGGATTGTTGTTCATTCATTGTTTCATTGTTTGCGCATCTATTTGTAACATCGAAGCTCTCAAAGAAATAAACGGAATTGAACGCATTCTTTTAAATATTGGTATAGTCGAGATTATTCTTAGCTGTGTTTGATGGAAATCTCAGGTAAAGTCTATATGACGGGCCTGTTGGTCTAGTAGTTAGTCACCCTGGCCGCTGAGCAATAGGTCGTGGGTTCGATTCCCACCATCGATATAATATATAAACTAAAAGATTATATCGATGATTCCCACCAAGTGTCTATGTTTTATCTATAAATGCTCTCCTGACCGCAACAAGTGGCAAGTGTTTTACAGACAGCATTGGTGCGCTCTTCCTATAATCTACAATAAAGTTTATATTATCTGTCTCCTTTCATTAAGGGCACAAGATCGGAGAGGGCAGGCGCAGGTCATTGAGTTCAATGATATTTTACTATATTTGATTAAATATCATTGACTGAGTTATAATAACTCAATGGCGCAGGGCCGAATTTTTATTTAACCATCATCCTAGACGTGGCCATCGTATCATCGTACTTTTTAGATAACCGGGTGATCGGTCTGTATTGTCCTAACCAGTAAGGAAAAACTACAGTGAATCTGCAACATCCGAACTGTAAAGCGGGTGGATAAAATAGGTACGGTAAGCTCTGGAACTAAGAGTAATGGTAACTGTTACTATATTAATAATGGAAAGCATTTTCCATTGTGATTTAATGTTGGCATTTTAGTGCATAAGAAGTAAGAAAATATATACTCTTTGGAAAATAAATAAATGACAGGTTTGACTGACACTGACAATTGTTTTAGATTCCGATATAATTTTTTCAGTTCAGTTCCGTCAGTCAGTCAGTTCAACTTCAATCAAACAAAACATAACCCCAGTCCCCAACACTCACAACACAGTTTTCAATTTTCTCTTTTTTTAGATATCACGATGGATTAATAGATTGCATTTTATTAATTTTGATTCACCTACCTAATATTCGTGCATCCCACTGACTGAAAATGTTTAAAAGTAGACTGTATAATTTTATTAAATCAGCATGTCGTCTGCATCGTAAAATAGTTGTGGCGAAGATTAGAAATGTCACCCCTTTCACTGCTGGATTTTTATCTGTTTACTGCCAAGAAAAACATAAACAGCTTGATGTACCATGGGACGAGGGCTGCCTGGAGCATGAATTTCTGATCCGACAAGCGACTACCATTAACGTCAACGCTGCCACTCAGCTTCTTACGGTTACATTAGTTGCTATACAAGATACCAGCGAAAGGTACTTCATGGTATAATTTTATTGCTATACATAAGCAAGCAACAAGCTGCAACATGTATTTAAAATTGTAATAGTAGTGGTAGTTTAGCTTGTCGAAAAAACATCTTACACTTTTGTCCTTGTACACACGTTACAGGAGTACATACGCACAGTCATGTTTTACGTATTTTTTTGGAAAAATGGTTGGCCTTTTATTTCTATATATAGCTTAGGTTACTCAGAGAAATGTAGCAATCGAATGGTGAAAGAATTTTTGAAATCAGTTGGACGATAAAGATTTGATTAATATTTCTGGAAATTCTTACACTGATGAAGCTTCAGTACTAAAAGACATTGACTATCTACATAGTCCAGAAATAGATCAGCAGTTTGAGAGATACCTCCTTTACCTTTGTAAAATATTATTGTCTTCAGTCTTCTTAGTAGATTCTTATGAACACCGTTTGTTTGAAGTTGGTGGTGTCGTTATGGTAATCTTATTTTCATGAGATTGGAGCATTAAACTGCATACTAATATCTGCTCTTCTTTCCCATTTAAAAGTAAGATTACTTTAACACTGCCATAAGAGCTGGGGTTAGGGCCCCAGTACTTAATCTGCATCATAATTTATACCTATTGATATTGTTTAGCCAAGCTTATAACATCAAGGCCAATTTGTGAGCTGAGCTTAGCTTGTGTTCTAATGTATCGGGCCTGTTGGTTTAGTGGTTAGACACCCTGTCCGCTGACCAATAGGTTGTGGGTTTGATTCCCACCAAGTATCTGGGTGTTTTATCATAAGTATGTATTTACAAAAAAAAAGTATATAAGTATTAGTATCAGTTGTCTGGTTTCCATAGTACAGGCTCTGCCTAGTTTGAGATCAGATGACCGTGTGTGGATTGTCCCAGAATATTATTATTCTATTATTACTTTGAAGTTGCTTAATCTTTCTACTATTTGTTCATAAAGGCTAAGGGATGCTCTGACCAAGGAGATATGCCTTGTTAAGCAAGCGTTAGAATGGGGGGAGGATGGCACACCCCCACATCACTGGGATCAATTGGTTGCTGTGAGAGGTGCTCTGTGTGATCTTAAACACAACCTGCATACTTTATTGAGTAAGCATGTAATTTTATACTATTTCACATTACCCTAAAGTGACAATGTTTATAATTCCAATCTTGATGAAGGACCAATATTTTCACTGAATAACACTAGTATTTATCACTATAAATACTAGTGTTATTCAGTGCATCAGTATGCAATCCTTCCTTCTTGGAAGGATATACTCACTTGTGTATTATCTAGCTTTTACAATTTCTTTTCCCTTTAAATGAAGGAAATCTATTTAAGTATAGAAGATCCTGTTGTTAGGGCATAATAAAGGACAAGGCAAGACCGCCTTACTTTTCAAGAAGAGCTCTAAAAAAGTGGATGGTTACATGAGAAGAGACATATTATTAACTAAATTATAACCATGGGGGGGTGTCCGGGTAAGAATACCACCCCCCCCCCCCCTCATCGGGTGTTCGTAAGATAAGAAGGCGCAGCAGCATCTTTCTATTGGATTACCTACCACCTATATTGTGATCCCCAAGACGCCCGCCAAGTCTGGGGATTATGGCAACCCCTCCCTTTAAGGGGGGAGGCCTTTTGTTCAGCAGTTTGGCTTTTTAGTTTGTTGTACTTTGTATGTTTTTATTTTTTTATGTCTTATTTGATATTTTGAACGGCAAGACACACTGTCGCTCTGATCTAATTGTAACATGACACACTGTTTAAAAAAAAAGCGATAAAATGACAAGCCCGCTGAGTTTCTTGCTGGATCTTCTCAGTTGAAGCCGCGTTGTGATCCGGTGGTAGCTTCTTTTAAAAAAAAAACATGACCTTTCAAAAGTGCTAGCGTTAAGCCTATTTGAAATAAACTAGTTTTGAGTGGACGTATTTCGGCTGCTGATGATGATGAACCATGTATTTCCAGGTTATATGGACTATGCAGAAAAGATAGCTACAGTTGCCGCAGAAATCTCCTACTTATCAGGGAATATAGCAGCATCAGATGCAATCTGCGAGAGAATCGACCATGCCTGCAGGTAAATGTGGTAGTCATACAAAAAGATAATACAAAAAAATTTATTAAAGCATTTCATATTTTAGGACAAATATTTAAAAAGTATTTCATTTTTTTGTCACTTAGTTTTAATTATCTTGTCAGGTGTGCTCAAAATTAACAAATTGCATATAAAAAATTATTTAATACATATATTCAAACAAATTGTTTAATAATATTTCACGTTTTATATTTTATGCATAGTTTTAAAACAATAGTCACTTCTTTTGACCCCTAACATTGTAATAATAAATGTAACAAAATTTTATAAAGTAAACAAAATATTTTTATTCTTACTGATATTACGTTTTATATTATGTACACTTTTATTGGCAGTAGTGTGTTCCCCAGGACGTGCAATGCTCAGAAACAATTGACACATGATCTGCAACAAGAAAGTCTGGAGTTGCAGCAGAAGGCCATCATCAGTTCCCCACAGCTCGAGGATAAACTGAAACATGAGGAACCAAAACTAAAAAAGAAAAGTGAAGACATGAATCATTCATTATTAGGCTAATATTAGGATTATAGCAAGATACAACATATATGAAATTTCTAAATGTAAATAAATAGTGATATTAGAAAATAAGAAGGTTTACAAATGCATGTTCGGTTTTTATTTCTTGCAATGACGTGATATTACTACACGAATGTAACAAATAATTACTAATATAAATACCTAAATTGGTTAAAATGTAGCATCTTTGTTGAGGTGAGTTTCGATATCGACGCGACAGATGGGGCAGTGTTTGTTGGTACTCAACCACTGGTCTACGCACTCCATGTGGAAGAGATGCATACATGGAAGTCTCCTGAAAAGGTTTTCATTATATATCTTGGGACAATCCACACACGGTTGTCCGATCCCAAACTAGGCAGAGCCTGTACTATGGAAACCAGACAACTGATACTAATACTTATATACTTTTTTTTTTGTAAATACATACTTAAATAGATAAACAACACCCAGACACTTGGCGGGAATCGAACCCACGACCCATCGGTTAGCAGGCAGGGTGTCTGACCACTAGACCAACGGGCCCGTCATTATAATTATTACAGGCCTCTAATATTCATCACGCAATATTCGCGCACTTATGAAAGATCGATTCAAATCAATGATTCTTTCACCGGACATTGTAGGTTGGTAAATACGTCAAAAATGACAGAAAACTGATTCAAATCTATAGACTTCAAAGATTTCTCGGCCGTTAACCTAGTACATGTGGATATATTTTTTATTATTTCCCAAGACGCCTGCCAAACGTGGGGATTATGGCAAACACCCTCTTTGAAGGGGGAGATGCCTATGTTCAGCAGTGGACTTCCAGCTGGTGATAATGATCATTTTCAACCTACTGCCAATAATATAAAATAATAATAATAAGCCTTTTATTTCATGCAGAAAAAAGTAAGATACATACATGTTTAAAATCTAAGTAGTAAAAAAAAGAAGTTTGTTTACATGAACCCCTCCTCAAGTGAAGGTGAAGGCCTCCTCTAAAGAATGCCATGTGTCTATATCTTGAGCTATTTGCGGCCAGCAGGTACCAGCTATTTTTATCAGCTCGTCTGCCCATCTCGTGTAGGGTCTATATATATAGGGCCAATAATATACATACATAATAAAATACAAGCAAGATGTTCGCCTTATCGTAGCCGACATGCCTGTCGCCACTTGTTACCCGAGGCTTTTCACCAGCTACAGTGCCCTTCACACCGGAACACTGGCGGCAGAATATCTGACACTGCCTAGCATATTATTTATAGGAATTAATATGCTAGCGATAGGTGAAGATGTGGTGTACCTGCAGTCTGAGTCGATTTCGAACAGCGAGAGGCAGATGGTGCACTTCTCGTCCTGATGGTGCGGCGCGGGGCGGTACGCGTGTCTGTATGTATTGCGTTCGATGACCGCCGCACTAGCCCCGCGGCCGCGCCAGCGACGCGCACCACCTCCCCCGACGCCACCGCCCTGACAGTAAATTACACCGTGAGATGAGGGAACAGAGTCACTTATACAATGACTCTAATGTAGTGGTCGCAATCATTGCAGAACTGTGTATCGTCAAGACATCATTTATACCGTAAGATGAGGCAATAGGTTCACTTATACAACGTCTCGAACGTAGTGCTTGCAAAGTCATTGCATCCAATGTGGCAAGTAATGTAACATCTTTATGTTTTGTCTCTAATCGAAATGTCTAATTTTACGTTTGTCATGTATACTGTTTTGTCGTGACGTACCTTGTATGACGTATAAAACATATGTGAAGTATATTAGAGTAGGCTTCACATATCTGCGGAGTTTGCGACCTTCGAGCCAGTAAAACATTCTCGTATAAACTCGGAAATTCTTTTATTGTAACATAATTGGCTCTCTATAGAAAAATATATGATACGATACAGCTACTGTACTCGAATACTCATAACATCTTACCATCACCGAAGGCTGAATTGATATGTGAAGGTGCGAGGGGTGCATTTGTAGGTAATGATGCATGTGATGATGAATGTGTGGTCTGTCTCTGTAAATAAAAATAAAACAAATTACATCACATCAGATATCTGGTTAATTTTTAAATAAAAATAAAATGGCCAATGACTTACAGCAGCATCGGCTGGGGTGCGTTTAAGTCACGCTGTTCTAGCTCATCTGGAAACTGAAATAAAAAAAATGAAGATATATGCCAGTCTCATAGAAACTAAATACAGGGTAAAGTATTAACAACTCACTGCTAGCATTGTTGTAGGCGGGATCGGCACTTGTGGGAATTGCGTGAAGCTCGGCGTGAAGCCTCCGCTCATGTCGCCCATCATACTGCGACGCTGTATTTCCTGAATATACAGTACTATTGTTTGAACTACAGGTAGCATAGAATATTCCACCTAATCATCACGAGCGTTGCTACTACTGCAATTGCATTACCACTTACTATCAGGTGTAATCGTTCAAACATTATAAAAAAGAGAAAAAAATATCAATGAATAAACGACTTGCAAGCATTCGTCTTCATCATCCATATGTTCTTTTCTCGGCTGACTTATACAATGGGATCAATTATTGCGTTAACGAATTTCAGTGTGGCGCATGCTCGCTAAACTTGAATAATGACCAAAAATGCACTCAACCAAGTCAACTGAAATGGTTTGTTTGTCTTTTGTATAATAATATCATAATTATCTTATATTTATTATTTATTTATTTTATTCTTCATGCACAATTGTACGTAGGCGGAGTTAATGCCTTAGGCATTTTCTGCCAGTCTACCACTTGTTAATTACTTCGTTTTTAGATTTATGCATGGTTTTATCTGATAGATTACGGACTTTTACATACTAGCATGTGATGCTGCCGCTGCCAGAGTCGTTCATGGACGAGATAAGGAGGTGCGACCGACATGCCATCCCGACGTCGTTCACCCACTGAAAAGAAATGACCATCTTAAATTAAATTTATCCTAACATAATGTCACTAGAGTCAGACACCGATGGCAGGCGAGGGGTGATGTGGTAGTGGGATAGAAAACGCAATTGCAAATCCCCCTTCCGCCATGAATGTAAAAAAAACTTACGCTCCTCCTGCAGCCCATCTCACAAGGGTCCGGCAGACTGATGTTTTCATCAGAAAGAGTACCTTACAAAAAGCGGGCGGCGGGTAGTGCGGCGAGCAGTAAGTAGGTGGTGTCTTAATGTGCGCGGGCGGCGGGTGGTGCGGCGTGCAGTAGGTGGTGTCTTACTGTGCGCGGGCGGCGGGTGGTGCGGCGAGCAGTAGGTGGTGTCTTACTGTGCGCGGGCGGCGGGTGGTGCGGCGAGCAGTAGGTGGTGTCTTACTGTGCGCGGGCGGCGGGTGGTGTCTTACTGTGCGCGGGCGGCGGGTGGTGCGGCGAGCAGTAGGTGGTGTCTTACTGTGCGCGGGCGGCGGGTGGTGCGGCGAGCAGTAGGTGGTGTCTTACTGTGCGCGGGCGGCGGGTGGTGCGGCGAGCAGTAGGTGGTGTCTTACTGTGCGCGGGCGGCGGGTGGTGTCTTACTGTGCGCGGGCGGCGGGTGGTGCGGCGAGCAGTAGGTGGTGTCTTACTGTGCGCGGGCGGCGGGTGGTGCGGCGAGCAGTAGGTGGTGTCTTACTGTGCGCGGGCGGCGGGTGGTGTCTTACTGTGCGCGGGCGGCGGGTGGTGCGGCGAGCAGTAGGTGGTGTCTTACTGTGCGCGGGCGGCGGGTGGTGTCTTACTGTGCGCGGGCGGCGGGTGGTGCGGCGAGCAGTAGGTGGTGTCTTACTGTGCGCGGGCGGCGGGTAGTGCGGCGAGCAGTAGGTGGTGTCTTACTGTGCGCGGGCGGCGGGTAGTGCGGCGAGCAGTAGGTGGTGTCTTACTGTGCGCGGGCGGCGGGTGGTGTCTTACTGTGCGCGGGCGGCGGGTGGTGTCTTACTGTGCGCGGGCGGCGGGTGGTGTCTTACTGTGCGCGGGCGGCGGGTGGTGCGGCGAGCAGTAGGTGGTCTTACTGTGCGCGGGCGGCGGGTAGTGCGGCGAGCAGTAGGTGGTGTCTTACTGTGCGCGGGCGGCGGGTGGTGTCTTACTGTGCGCGGGCGGCGGGTGGTGTCTTACTGTGCGCGGGCGGCGGGTGGTGCGGCGAGCAGTAGGTGGTCTTACTGTGCGCGGGCGGCGGGTAGTGCGGCGAGCAGTAGGTGGTGTCTTACTGTGCGCGGGCGGCGGGTGGTGCGGCGAGCAGTAGGTGGTCTTACTGTGCGCGGGCGGCGGGTAGTGCGGCGAGCAGTAGGTGGTGTCTTACTGTGCGCGGGCGGCGGGTGGTGCGGCGAGCAGTAGGTGGTGTCTTACTGTGCGCGGGCGGCGGGTAGTGCGGCGAGCAGTAGGTGGTCTCTTACTGTGCGCGGGCGGCGGGTGGTGCGGCGAGCAGTAGGTGGTGTCTTACTGTGCGCGGGCGGCGGGTGGTGCGGCGAGCAGTAGGTGGTGTCTTACTGTGCGCGGGCGGCGGGTGGTGCGGCGAGCAGTAGGTGGTGTCTTACTGTGCGCGGGCGGCGGGTGGTGCGGCGAGCAGTAGGTGGTGTCTTACTGTGCGCGGGCGGCGGGTGGTGTCTTACTGTGCGCGGGCGGCGGGTGGTGCGGCGAGCAGTAGGTGGTGTCTTACTGTGCGCGGGCGGCGGGTGGTGTCTTACTGTGCGCGGGCGGCGGGTGGTGCGGCGAGCAGTAGGTGGTGTCTTACTGTGCGCGGGCGGCGGGTGGTGTCTTACTGTGCGCGGGCGGCGGGTGGTGCGGCGAGCAGTAGGTGGTGTCTTACTGTGCGCGGGCGGCGGGTAGTGCGGCGAGCAGTAGGTGGTGTCTTACTGTGCGCGGGCGGCGGGTAGTGCGGCGAGCAGTAGGTGGTGTCTTACTGTGCGCGGGCGGCGGGTGGTGTCTTACTGTGCGCGGGCGGCGGGTGGTGTCTTACTGTGCGCGGGCGGCGGGTGGTGCGGCGAGCAGTAGGTGGTCTTACTGTGCGCGGGCGGCGGGTAGTGCGGCGAGCAGTAGGTGGTGTCTTACTGTGCGCGGGCGGCGGGTGGTGCGGCGAGCAGTAGGTGGTGTCTTACTGTGCGCGGGCGGCGGGTAGTGCGGCGAGCAGTAGGTGGTGTCTTACTGTGCGCGGGCGGCGGGTGGTGTCTTACTGTGCGCGGGCGGCGGGTGGTGCGGCGAGCAGTAGGTGGTGTCTTACTGTGCGCGGGCGGCGGGTGGTGCGGCGAGCAGTAGGTGGTGTCTTACTGTGCGCGGGCGGCGGGTAGTGCGGCGAGCAGTAGGTGGTGTCTTACTGTGCGCGGGCGGCGGGTGGTGCGGCGAGCAGTAGGTGGTGTCTTACTGTGCGCGGGCGGCGGGTGGTGCGGCGAGCAGTAGGTGGTGTCTTACTGTGCGCGGGCGGCGGGTAGTGCGGCGAGCAGTAGGTGGTGTCTTACTGTGCGCGGGCGGCGGGTGGTGCGGCGAGCAGTAGGTGGTGTCTTACTGTGCGCGGGCGGCGGGTGGTGTCTTACTGTGCGCGGGCGGCGGGTGGTGCGGCGAGCAGTAGGTGGTGTCTTACTGTGCGCGGGCGGCGGGTAGTGCGGCGAGCAGTAGGTGGTGTCTTACTGTGCGCGGGCGGCGGGTAGTGCGGCGAGCAGTAGGTGGTGTCTTACTGTGCGCGGGCGGCGGGTGGTGTCTTACTGTGCGCGGACGGCGGGTGGTGCGGCGAGCAGTAGGTGGTCTTACTGTGCGCGGGCGGCGGGTAGTGCGGCGAGCAGTAGGTGGTGTCTTACTGTGCGCGGGCGGCGGGTGGTGCGGCGAGCAGTAGGTGGTGTCTTACTGTGCGCGGGCGGCGGGTAGTGCGGCGAGCAGTAGGTGGTGTCTTACTGTGCGCGGGCGGCGGGTGGTGCGGCGAGCAGTAGGTGGTGTCTTACTGTGCGCGGGCGGCGGGTGGTGTCTTACTGTGCGCGGGCGGCGGGTGGTGCGGCGAGCAGTAGGTGGTGTCTTACTGTGCGCGGGCGGCGGGTGGTGCGGCGAGCAGTAGGTGGTCTTACTGTGCGCGGGCGGCGGGTAGTGCGGCGAGCAGTAGGTGGTGTCTTACTGTGCGCGGGCGGCGGGTAGTGCGGCGGGCGGCGGGTAGTGCGGCGGGCGGCGGGTAGTGCGGCGAGCAGTAGGTGGTGTCTTACTGTGCGCGGGCGGCGGGTGGTGCGGCGAGCAGTAGGTGGTGTCTTACTGTGCGCGGGCGGCGGGTGGTGCGGCGAGCAGTAGGTGGTGTCTTACTGTGCGCGGGCGGCGGGTAGTGCGGCGAGCAGTAGGTGGTGTCTTACTGTGCGCGGGCGGCGGGTAGTGCGGCGAGCAGTAGGTGGTGTCTTACTGTGCGCGGGCGGCGGGTAGTGCGGCGAGCAGTAGGTGGTGTCTTACTGTGCGCGGGCGGCGGGTAGTGCGGCGAGCAGTAGGTGGTCTTACTGTGCGCGGGCGGCGGGTGGTGCGGCGAGCAGTAGGTGGTGTCTTACTGTGCGCGGGCGGCGGGTAGTGCGGCGAGCAGTAGGTGGTGTCTTACTGTGCGCGGGCGGCGGGTAGTGCGGCGAGCAGTAGGTGGTGTCTTACTGTGCGCGGGCGGCGGGTGGTGCGGCGAGCAGTTGGTGGTGTCTTACTGTGCGCGGGCGGCGGGTGGTGCGGCGAGCAGTAGGTGGTGTCTTACTGTGCGCGGGCGGCGGGTGGTGTCTTACTGTGCGCGGGCGGCGGGTGGTGCGGCGAGCAGTAGGTGGTGTCTTACTGTGCGCGGGCGGCGGGTGGTGCGGCGAGCAGTAGGTGGTGTCTTACTGTGCGCGGGCGGCGGGTGGTGCGGCGAGCAGTAGGTGGTGTCTTACTGTGCGCGGGCGGCGGGTGGTGCGGCGAGCAGTAGGTGGTGTCTTACTGTGCGCGGGCGGCGGGTAGTGCGGCGAGCAGTAGGTGGTGTCTTACTGTGCGCGGGCGGCGGGTAGTGCGGCGAGCAGTAGGTGGTGTCTTACTGTGCGCGGGCGGCGGGTGGTGCGGCGAGCAGTAGGTGGTGTCTTACTGTGCGCGGGCGGCGGGTGGTGCGGCGAGCAGTAGGTGGTGTCTTACTGTGCGCGGGCGGCGGGTAGTGCGGCGAGCAGTAGGTGGTGTCTTACTGTGCGCGGGCGGCGGGTTGTGCGGCGAGCAGTAGGTGGTGTCTTACTGTGCGCGGGCGGCGGGTAGTGCGGCGAGCAGTAGGTGGTCTTACTGTGCGCGGGCGGCGGGTGGTGCGGCGAGCAGTAGGTGGTGTCTTACTGTGCGCGGGCGGCGGGTAGTGCGGCGAGCAGTAGGTGGTGTCTTACTGTGCGCGGGCGGCGGGTAGTGCGGCGAGCAGTAGGTGGTGTCTTACTGTGCGCGGGCGGCGGGTGGTGCGGCGAGCAGTAGGTGGTGTCTTACTGTGCGCGGGCGGCGGGTGGTGCGGCGAGCAGTAGGTGGTGTCTTACTGTGCGCGGGCGGCGGGTGGTGTCTTACTGTGCGCGGGCGGCGGGTGGTGCGGCGAGCAGTAGGTGGTGTCTTACTGTGCGCGGGCGGCGGGTGGTGCGGCGAGCAGTAGGTGGTGTCTTACTGTGCGCGGGCGGCGGGTAGTGCGGCGAGCAGTAGGTGGTGTCTTACTGTGCGCGAGCGGCGGGTGGTGCGGCGAGCAGTAGGTGGTGTCTTACTGTGCACGAGCGGCGGGTGGTGCGGCGAGCAGTAGGTGGTGTCTTACTGTGCGCGGGCGGCGGGTGGTGCGGCGAGCAGTAGGTGGTGTCTTACTGTGCGCGGGCGGCGGGTAGTGCGGCGAGCAGTAGGTGGTGTCTTACTGTGCGCGGGCGGCGGGTAGTGCGGCGAGCAGTAGGTGGTGTCTTACTGTGCGCGGGCGGCGGGTGGTGCGGCGAGCAGTAGGTGGTCTTACTGTGCGCGGGCGGCGGGTGGTGCGGCGAGCAGTAGGTGGTGTCTTACTGTGCGCGGGCGGCGGGTAGTGCGGCGAGCAGTAGGTGGTCTTACTGTGCGCGGGCGGCGGGTGGTGCGGCGAGCAGTAGGTGGTGTCTTACTGTGCGCGAGCGGCGGGTGGTGCGGCGAGCAGTAGGTGGTGTCTTACTGTGCGCGGGCGGCGGGTGGTGCGGCGAGCAGTAGGTGGTGTCTTACTGTGCGCGAGCGGCGGGTGGTGCGGCGAGCAGTAGGTGGTGTCTTACTGTGCGCGGGCGGCGGGTGGTGCGGCGAGCAGTAGGTGGTGTCTTACTGTGCGCGGGCGGCGGGTAGTGCGGCGAGCAGTAGATGGTGTCTTACTGTGCGCGGGCGGCGGGTAGTGCGGCGAGCAGTAGGTGGTGTCTTACTGTGCGCGGGCGGCGGGTGGTGCGGCGAGCAGTAGGTGGTGTCTTACTGTGCGCGGGCGGCGGGTGGTGCGGCGAGCAGTAGGTGGTGTCTTACTGTGCGCGGGCGGCGGGTGGTGTCTTACTGTGCGCGGGCGGCGGGTGGTGCGGCGAGCAGTAGGTGGTGTCTTACTGTGCGCGGGCGGCGGGTGGTGCGGCGAGCAGTAGGTGGTGTCTTACTGTGCGCGGGCGGCGGGTAGTGCGGCGAGCAGTAGGTGGTGTCTTACTGTGCGCGAGCGGCGGGTGGTGCGGCGAGCAGTAGGTGGTGTCTTACTGTGCGCGGGCGGCGGGTAGTGCGGCGAGCAGTAGGTGGTGTCTTACTGTGCGCGGGCGGCGGGTGGTGCGGCGAGCAGTAGGTGGTGTCTTACTGTGCGCGGGCGGCGGGTAGTGCGGCGAGCAGTAGGTGGTGTCTTACTGTGCGCGGGCGGCGGGTAGTGCGGCGAGCAGTAGGTGGTGTCTTACTGTGCGCGGGCGGCGGGTGGTGCGGCGAGCAGTAGGTGGTCTTACTGTGCGCGGGCGGCGGGTGGTGCGGCGAGCAGTAGGTGGTGTCTTACTGTGCGCGGGCGGCGGGTAGTGCGGCGAGCAGTAGGTGGTCTTACTGTGCGCGGGCGGCGGGTGGTGCGGCGAGCAGTAGGTGGTGTCTTACTGTGCGCGAGCGGCGGGTGGTGCGGCGAGCAGTAGGTGGTGTCTTACTGTGCGCGGGCGGCGGGTGGTGCGGCGAGCAGTAGGTGGTGTCTTACTGTGCGCGAGCGGCGGGTGGTGCGGCGAGCAGTAGGTGGTGTCTTACTGTGCGCGGGCGGCGGGTGGTGCGGCGAGCAGTAGGTGGTGTCTTACTGTGCGCGGGCGGCGGGTAGTGCGGCGAGCAGTAGGTGGTGTCTTACTGTGCGCGGGCGGCGGGTAGTGCGGCGAGCAGTAGGTGCAGTCTTACTGTGCGCGGGCGGCGGGTAGTGCGGCGAGCAGTAGGTGGTGTCTTACTGTGCGCGGGCGGCGGGTGGTGCGGCGAGCAGTAGGTGGTGTCTTACTGTGCGCGGGCGGCGGGTGGTGCGGCGAGCAGTAGGTGGTGTCTTACTGTGCGCGGGCGGCGGGTAGTGCGGCGAGCAGTAGGTGGTCTTACTGTGCGCGGGCGGCGGGTGGTGCGGCGAGCAGTAGGTGGTGTCTTACTGTGCGCGGGCGGCGGGTAGTGCGGCGAGCAGTAGGTGGTGTCTTACTGTGCGCGGGCGGCGGGTAGTGCGGCGAGCAGTAGGTGGTGTCTTACTGTGCGCGGGCGGCGGGTAGTGCGGCGAGCAGTAGGTGGTCTTACTGTGCGCGGGCGGCGGGTGGTGCGGCGAGCAGTAGGTGGTGTCTTACTGTGCGCGGGCGGCGGGTAGTGCGGCGAGCAGTAGGTGGTCTTACTGTGCGCGGGCGGCGGGTGGTGCGGCGAGCAGTAGGTGGTGTCTTACTGTGCGCGAGCGGCGGGTGGTGCGGCGAGCAGTAGGTGGTGTCTTACTGTGCGCGGGCGGCGGGTGGTGCGGCGAGCAGTAGGTGGTGTCTTACTGTGCGCGAGCGGCGGGTGGTGCGGCGAGCAGTAGGTGGTGTCTTACTGTGCGCGGGCGGCGGGTGGTGCGGCGAGCAGTAGGTGGTCTCTTACTGTGCGCGGGCGGCGGGTGGTGCGGCGAGCAGTAGGTGGTCTCTTACTGTGCGCGAGCGGCGGGTGGTGCGGCGAGCAGTAGGTGGTGTCTTACTGTGCGCGGGCGGCGGGTGGTGCGGCGAGCAGTAGGTGGTCTCTTACTGTGCGCGGGCGGCGGGTGGTGCGGCGAGCAGTAGGTGGTCTCTTACTGTGCGCGGGCGGCGGGTGGTGCGGCGAGCAGTAGGTGGTGTCTTACTGTGCGCGGGCGGCGGGTAGTGCGGCGAGCAGTAGGTGGTGTCTTACTGTGCGCGGGCGGCGGGTAGTGCGGCGAGCAGTAGGTGGTGTCTTACTGTGCGCGGGCGGCGGGTGGTGCGGCGAGCAGTAGGTGGTGTCTTACTGTGCGCGGGCGGCGGGTGGTGCGGCGAGCAGTAGGTGGTGTCTTACTGTGCGCGGGCGGCGGGTAGTGCGGCGAGCAGTAGGTGGTGTCTTACTGTGCGCGGGCGGCGGGTGGTGCGGCGAGCAGTAGGTGGTGTCTTACTGTGCGCGGGCGGCGGGTGGTGCGGCGAGCAGTAGGTGGTCTTACTGTGCGCGGGCGGCGGGTAGTGCGGCGAGCAGTAGGTGGTGTCTTACTGTGCGCGGGCGGCGGGTGGTGCGGCGAGCAGTAGGTGGTGTCTTACTGTGCGCGGGCGGCGGGTGGTGCGGCGAGCAGTAGGTAGTCTCTTACTGTGCGCGGGCGGCGGGTGGTGCGGCGAGCAGTAGGTGGTCTCTTACTGTGCGCGGGCGGCGGGTGGTGCGGCGAGCAGTAGGTGGTGTCTTACTGTGCGCGGGCGGCGGGTAGTGCGGCGAGCAGTAGATGGTGTCTTACTGTGCGCGGGCGGCGGGTAGTGCGGCGAGCAGTAGGTGGTGTCTTACTGAGCGCGGGCGGCGGGTAGTGCGGCGAGCAGTAGGTGGTGTCTTACTGTGCGCGGGCGGCGGGTAGTGCGGCGAGCAGTAGGTGGTGTCTTACTGTGCGCGGGCGGCGGGTGGTGCGGCGAGCAGTAGGTGGTGTCTTACTGTGCGCGGGCGGCGGGTGGTGCGGCGAGCAGTAGGTGGTGTCTTACTGTGCGCGGGCGGCGGGTAGTGCGGCGAGCAGTAGGTGGTGTCTTACTGTGCGCGGGCGGCGGGTGGTGCGGCGAGCAGTAGGTGGTGTCTTACTGTGCGCGGGCGGCGGGTGGTGCGGCGAGCAGTAGGTGGTCTTACTGTGCGCGGGCGGCGCGTGCTGCAGGTGCTGGTGCGCGAGCGGCGGGTGATGCGGCGGGTGCGCGTGCGCGGCGGGGCAGGCGCACGCGTGCGCGCAGCAGCAGCGCCGGCAAGCGCCGCATCCGCCCACTCGCACCCGACTGCAAGTCGAAGTTGCAAACGTCATAATTTTTTTTAACCCCCGACCAAAAACGAGGGGAGTTATAAGTTTGAGACCTATGCCCGGAAGTCTGTCTGTCTGTCTGTCTGTGTGTGGCATCGTAGCGTTCCAACCAGTGAACGGATTTGAATGCGGTTTATTTTATTTGAAAGCTAGTTTAAGCGAGATGGTTATTAGCTATGTTTCATGAAAATCGGTCCCGCCGTTTGAAGACCATCAGCTTTTTTTCGAGTTGAGGTAGGGATATTTTGTATCTCCCTGGGCACTGTAGTGTCGGCTATGCTGTCCGGGGATGCGGCGTGGGGAGCGATGGCCACCTTCTGCGAGACTGTCATGTCACAGAAGGAGGCCGCCGAGCGGGAACGCGAACGCGCTGATCCCGCTCGGCGACGAAGGCGCAGGCCGCGTTAAGCGGCCGCCCAACGTCTCGCTCCTCAGCCCTGCGCCCGGGGCTCTAAACAATGGGCAACCTTCGGAGTCGCTGGACGTTCGGGGTGTGGGCCCTTTGAACGTCCATTGAGTACGGCGGCGACTCCGAGGAGGACGGCGGCGGGGTTGCGACCCCCGTGAGCACCGTGATGGCACCCGGGGGACTACAATGCGTCCCCCGGCGGCGGGCTCAAAGGCAAGGCACTGAGGGGCACCTGGTGCAGATCCCAACGGAGGCCCCAGGTTCGCCCCCTCTTTATGTGCCGATGCGACAGCCGCGGGGGTTTTAGTGGGTAAGAATCCCACATACCCCGGTCGAGCCCCACAGCTCCCGGGGATCTTTGGAAGATTTCCCCCGCGTCAAAAAAAAAAAAAAGATATTTTGTATACAATAGACATTTTTCATTACTTCTATTAATCCAAAAGGTCTGAAATTTAGAACATATGTAAATCCGATGATACTAAATAAAATGGTAACCTTCACCAGGGTCTGATGATGATCAGCAAGAAGGTGGTAACAGGGTCTCGACCCCAATAAACGTAGACCCATCGAGTTTGGGCTCGTTGGATAGGTCTCGACGAGTAGTTGCTAGAAAAATGGTGATGGAGCAGGAAGGTGGTCACGGGATCTCTGCACCAATAAACGTAGACCCACCGAGTTTGGGCTCGTAAGGTAGGTCTCGACGAGTAGTTGCTAGAAAAATGGTCATCAGGGTCTGATGATGGAGCAGGAAGGTGATCACGGGATCTCTGCACCAATAATCGTAGACCCACCGAGTTTGGGCTCATTAGGTAGGTCTCGACGAGCAGTTGCTAGAAAAATGGTGATCAGGGTCTGCTGATGGAGCAGGAAGGTGGTCACGGGATCTCTGCACCAATAAACGTAGACCCACCGAATTTGGATTCGTTGGATAGGTTGCTGCGATTAGTAGGTAGAAAATTGTTGATCAGAGTCTGGTGATGAGAGCAAGCAAGAAGGTGGCAACAGGAACTCGGCTCCATTAAATGTAGGACCCACCGAATTATAAATCTATGGTTAAATCTTGATGAGCAGTTAGACAGATGATAGACAGACAGACTGATCAGGGTCTGATAATAGCACAGGAAATTCATTTATAAGGTGCGCGTCCATTGGCAGGCGCCGGACGCACCGCACGCACGGCACGCAACAGATTTTAGTTTGCTTTGTATGATTTTACATACCTACGCTGGGTCCATTATCCGCGCCAGCATTTTCCGATGCGGGCCGTCAAAATCATAGAAAGCAAACTAAAATCCGTTGCGTGCCGTGCGTGCGATGCGTCCAGCGCGTGCCAATGGACGCGCACCTTAAGAGTTTGTTTACCTATGTCGGGGGTTATTTTTAAATTTATGGTTGTGTATTTTTTAATCAGCTTCTTTCGAATTGGGCGACAACACCCCCACTAGTGGCGTTTAGGGGTACACTATACGTGGGGCGCACTGAAAGTTTCCGGAATGAATAATTCTGCCTCCGGAATTTATTGTTTCTCTAAATATTCTGCCTTTGCGTAAATGCACTTTTTCATGCGTTTAAACCAATTTTGAAAACTTTTGTGCCACTCCTCCGTGGTGAACTCAGAAACGTGTTTTTCATACTCTTCGACAGCTTCTTCTGGTGACGAAAATCGTTGTCCCCGTAATTGGTTCTTTATTTTTGAAAACAGAAAAAAGTCTCAAGGTGCCAGGTCGGGGCTGTATGCAGGATGGCTCATACGTTCTACGTTTTCACCTTCAAAAATTCGTTTGTTTGTCTGGCCGTGTGGGAACTAGCATTGTCGTGGTGCAAGATGATACGGCGTTTCCGGTTATTTTTACGGAGTTCGTAAATCATTTCCGGCAAACAAATGGTCGTGTACCAGTCACTATTTACGGTACGACGATTCTCTAAAGCAATAGTAGCCACGTGTTCAGTTTTATAAAAAAAAATAAGCAATCATCCACTTAGATGCACTTTTCACGCGCGCCGCTTTGGTTGGCTCATCTTGAAAGACCCATACGCTCGATTGCTGCTTTGTTTTGGGATCGTAGCAATAAATCCATGTTTGGTCATCTATTACTATGTCCCACACCAAATTTGACGCACCTTCGTTGAATCTGGTAAGCATGGAACTGCACCAAGTGACACGGTCCGTTTTTTGCGCCTCGGTCAAATTGTGTGGGATCCACCGTGAGCACAGCTTTCTCACACCCAAATGTTTGTGTAGGATTGATGGATTGATGGTAGGATGCCTATGTCCAAGGATGCGCGAATCTCATGGTAGGTCACATACCTGTCTGTTTCAATCATACGGCGCACAGCATCGATGTTTTTGTTGTTCACACCGGTGGTTCACATCGCGAGATTTGTCACTGAGATTGACACGACCGCGCTTGAATTCGGCAAACCAGCTATAAATATCGTCTTGCATAGTGCTTCATCGCCAAAAGCAGATTGAAGCCGAGCGATGCTCTGTTGAGCTGTCAAATTACACTTAAAATCGTAGAAAATCATACTACGAAAATTTTCCCGAGTTAAATCCATGTTAATGTAAACACGCAATTTTTAAAATGGCGCCACAACGTAAAAACAATTGACAGTCAGATGAAACAAACTGTATTCTACAGCCAAAGAGTTCCATTTTAAAATATTGTAATTACTTTTTAAATATTGTTTATGTAAGTGGCCAGTTCCGGAAACTTTTAGTGTGACCTATGTATAAATACGAGTCACGAATACGAATATCAAAATACCGATTTTCATAATTCCGAACGGTTCAAAATTCCTAATATAACAACTCCCGATTTATCATTTATTCTAATTTTTATAATTATTATTCTCAAAATACCGAATTTTAAAAGATCCAATAACAAAAGTCCGACTTAATGATAATCCGAAACATCAAAAATACGAATTAATTTGATTATAATAATAATACCAGCCCTTGTTTATATCCCACTGTTGGGCACGGGCCTCCCCTCAAGATGAAGGGGCTTAGGCCGTAGTCCACCACGCTGGCCAAGTGCGGGTTGGCGGACTTCGCACGTCATTCGAAAGCTAGTTAGGCTTTCTCAGACGTGCAGGTTTCCTCACGATGTTTTCCTTCACCGACAGCTAGTAACAATCGCACAAAGACGATTCGCACTTGATTAATTAAAGAAATCAGAGGTGCGAGCCGGGGTTCGAAACTGCGCACCTTGTTTCCAAGGAAAGCGCTCGCCCAATGAGCTGTTACCGCATATGATTGATAACCAACAATAGGGCGAATCTGGCGCTCGGCCTAACTCAAATGATGTTGACTTGTAGCAGCTATGTATTAATATCTGATCTTGATCAAAAATCTTCAGTTTTTAAACAATTTTTGCTACAATAACATTGATTGTGGATCAGAGCTCCTTGAAATACAAACAGGATTAGATAACTTTTATTTCACCCATGGAATATAAAACAACGGTACAGACCTAGTCCGCAGCAAATGCGCATGTGGCGGCATGTCAGGCACGTGGTAAAAGTTAGGGGGGTTAGCTGCGTGCCGCGGCAGCGAGGAGAACAGCGGCCGTCCTCGAGCACCCCACGGCCCGCCCTCCGCTGCTCCACACGCTCCGCTCTCCGTCGCCGATTCCGCGGCCGCATCCGCTCCCGCGGAGCTCGTCCGCCCGGGGGAACCCGTCAGATCTATCACTTCGTGCTAACCACACAAATATAAGGCAGTCAGCACTAAAGAATAAAAAGCTACAGTATCATAATCAGCCGGAAGACGTCCGCTGCTGAACAAAGGCCTCCCCATTAGACCGCCACAATGAATTTGCTATTTGCATCCACCGGTTGCCTGCGACGGTTGGAATGTTGTTGGTACAGCTACTGGGAGGCCTGCCTACGCTGCATCTTCCAGTTCATGGTCGCCACTCGAGAACCTTTCTTCCCCAACGGTTATCGGTTCTTCGAGCTATGTGGCCTGCCCACTGCCAACTTGCATATTCTAGGAGCTATGTCAGTGACCTTTTTTTTTTTTTTTTTTGGGAATGATAGACGCTGTTAGCCGCAGATGGCCATTGCAGCTTCACCGGACAATAGGAGGCGAGCGCTTGAAGCGCTCTAGCCTTTACGGCAGAAGTAGCGACGAGCACAAGGGCACCTCAGGGAGTCACGGCCTCGGCTTGGGCTGTCGCTTAAGAGAGGGCTGAGTTTACCACCGGTTCACAACGCGCCCCCACTGAGAAGAACCGGCAAGAAACTCAGTGGGGTGATGCACGTCGTTGCGGTCGCATACGTACGACCCTTCGGCCTCGCCGGCGAGACCGGTGTCTGATAGCTAGTGTAGCATACGGTTGTCGGGGAGGGGTCGGCGCGAGTCAGAAGGACTAGGGGCGTAATCGGCGGCGGCGCGGATTAAACTGTTCGCGTGACGGGACGCGGATTCAAAGTAGCGTTTCGACGCTTCTTGACCTTGGTTCTTCAGCTTCAGTATGATTAATGAAAATTATGATATAGTTTCATATAGTAATGTGTTTAGTAATTATTTACCATATTGGTATCCTCGCCCACGAGAAGCACGCCATCATCGGAGCTGGTGTCCGACACCCAATCAAGCTGTAGGTCTGGCGCGGAAAGAACAGCGTTTGAGCTTGATGTGTCAGTCGCTTGAGACTCCTGTTGTGTAAGCATTTATTTCTATGTCAGTGATAAAAACACCCAGACTGAATTTGTCCAACACTATAGTCAACATTGATACGGTTTGTGTAGTGCACAACCAGTAGAAAACAAGAAACATATTCATTTTTAGATGATAGAACATTGGTATTCATGGTATTCATAATTTGGTATTCATTCATAACAAATGTATTCATTGGTATTCATAACAAATGTAAGTTTACATTATTCTATAAGAGTGTCACCTACCTGGTTGTTTGTAGCTTCAGCCAGTTGTCTTCCTGTGCTAGTTCCTGGCTGAGGCGACAATTCTTTCACTCTTCTATCACCACCTGCATCTATCACACAGCATCTCCCTCTATTGTCTCCTTCCAACTTCACTGTTACCTGTTCACTGCTGTTTGTAATTGTACCTGGTTCTGCTTTCACTTGATGTGGTTCAACTGTTTCAATTTTGACTGTACTAACCGAGGGGTGACTCCTCGTTTGGGGTGTCTCTTGCTTTACAGCCACTCGCTGTGTTCCCGGCTCTTCCTTGATTTGTGCTAAAGGTTGTGATGTTTCACTGCTTGCATTGCTACACTGTTTAGGCCTCAAGTGCTGAGAGCCACTGAGGGTGTGGTTACTGTGACTGCACCTGTGAGGATCATTAGAATGTGTAGAAACATAGCCACTGGAGGAGTTTAGAATACTTCCACAACTATTACTAGATGCACAACCTGAGTTCTCTTCTTTTATTTGTAACTTAACATTATGATTTTGCACATTATTTGTGTTGTTCTGTCTTCTTTCTCGTATTTGCTGTGAGTGTTGACTTCTGTCAATTGATCCACTGTCATTAACATTTCTCACAGCAGTATCGACGGGTTCACCTTTTACTTGTACCCTGACAGAATACTTAGAATGACCACTGCTTGCATCACTGCTGCCTGAATTACCTGCAACACCTGCATCTGTTATCAGAGACCCAGCTCCATTGTCACATTGTTTTTTCCTTGGTGTGGTGTTGTCCTCTTCTTCTGAGCTCACTTCTATCAAATTCGAAACATTCTCTTTCGACAGCCTCCTCCTAGGAGAAATATTAAGCTTACGGCTCGGCCTCTCCAAGCTGTTAGGTGCCAAGGGTGGATTTATACAGTCACCCGTTGCAGCAGTCTGACTGTAGACATTTGACCTTGTGTGCAATCTTTCATAATCAGTATTTGCATCTGAAATATTCCCAGCTCTGTTGGTCATTGCATAAGCTAACGGGTGTGAGACATAGTTCCTGTTGTCACTGACAACAACAACATTGTTGTGGTATGGTGCTACAATATATTCCCGTGCAGGATGTACACCACCATAGTGTGTGTAGTTTGGATAATAGTAGCCATTTTGGTTTAATGAATGAGGTTTTGGTTGGTATCTTATATTTATATCTGGTACCCTTCTCTGAATATTGCCATCAGGGTTGTCAGTATTGCTCCCCCCAAAAGAGTAGTCTAACGAACTAGAACTATCTGGTAATGGTTGGTACTCTTCTGGTACAGGGGTGTGTGAGTCTGCAGGGTGTGTGTATGAAGAAATGTTCACTTCATAGGGTTGGTTTGGAGTGGTTGAGTTGACATAGTTTGAAGACACAGGTTTAGGTGTATTCTCAATTGTGGTTGATGCAGCTTCTGTGGTTGAAGGCAGTACTTCTACTTCATCATCACTTTCAGCAAAGAGAGCATCACACTCCATTTCTTCTGAAATTTTAAGAATAAATTTATTGGTACTTTAATGGATTATTGACAAATTAGCATAGAACTAGTTCAATAATATTTCAATACTGCTGAAGGAAGGATTACATGCTCCAAGCGGACAAAGTAGAGTTGCTAAAACATTTGGACTACTAATTAAAATTTGAAAACATTTTGCCTTCCCATTAGGGTCAAGTAAAAGGAAAAAAAAATTGAAAACATATGTTCTAAAATATCATAAAATGAAGTATAGTATGGTCTTAGATTTTATTCTACATAATTAACCTTGTTAAAGTAATAAAAAAACAATAGAACATGGTGGTGCATAGAAAGATCCTTCACAAATGGTGAAGGATATAATGAGTTTTAGCTGAGCAGACCATGGTCTATTCATAGTTCCAGATGATCTTGCTGACTGAGGAATCTTATTCAGTGGTTATTCTTGTAAAACTAAATTCATAACTACATTATTAAGTAGTAGATTATGTAGGTGTATGTGTTAGTTAGACACGAAAAGAAGAATAGAAAACGAATTAAATTCTTTGCTCTATTTACACCGCATGACATACCATTTCTATGTTGATTGTCAGATGACGACGTAAACACAGTATCGAGGATGGCCGCCAAAGATGACGGACCAGCAATGTCCCAAGAGGGTGACGAATGATCACCCTCGAAGCCTTTTTCAGTCATTTTATTATTTGTTTAATTGTTTCATACTGCTTGAGATCACAATGTCCAACGTAACTCAGCAACTCTTGATGTTGTCAACACTCGTCAACCGACAGAAAAAGAAGTCATATTCACATAGGTATGCCACTTTAAACAATATTTACTATAATTCCACATGAACTTGGCTTCATATCGCAACTAATAATACATAATATCTTGGTTTAGATCTAGCTTTTTTCTTTCAATGTACGTCCAAGGGATGAATTTTTAATTTTTACATTGATGGGTGACCAAAGAGATTTTTACATTGATGGGTGACCACAGACAGACCACAGATCATTAGTAATACGGCAGGTGTACACTCTTACTGCCGGTCCCAATCAGTCCCAATATCCTATCTGTCTCTTACTATCAGTTAAAATAGTTACCATCGATAGCTATTATGACACATTTCCGTTTCAATAAACAGACAGATAAAAAATGTCAGGGTTTTAGCTATCACTCCATTTCGGAGGTTTATCGCGAGATAATTATCCGATTTCTCGTACTTTTTAAATAAATGTAATGAAATTTATATGAATAATAATAAAAATAACATTATTTTAATAAATGAATGAACCTATATTTGTATTAGATTTATTATTATATTTATTAAAATTAATGCCACGTCCACATGGCATTATAGATTTTTGGCAATATTTTTTACTACCAATAACCCTCTTTGTTTTCGCGAGGAATACTTTAAAAGTTCCCCGGGACCCTCGGGATACGGATCAACTGGGGAATGTGGAATTATTACCTACTCACCGTAGTACTACACTATCCGTGCGGCTATCACATTGAACCAAGGGAGAAGAGGGACCTAGACTCTCTGGTGGGATCTACACTAGTTACCCTTCAGGGCTGGGAGTCATTATAGCCCCCCGAGAACGTGCTCACGGGGACGGAAGTCGCAATCCCGCCACTGTCCTAGCAGCTACCGCCATACTCGTTGGCTGGTCCCCACACCCCAAACGTCCTAGTGACTCCGAAGCTTTATCGTTATTTAGAGTCCCGGGCTACAACCGATGCCTTTTTTTTGACGCGGGGGAAACCTTCAAAAGGTCTCCAAGACCCTGTGACGGTTCCTACGGAACCCTAAAATAGCTTAATTAGCAGCATGTGTTTGTCGTTTGTCTCAAATGGAAGAAAGTTAAGCGCAGGAACACTAAGGCCGCGTTCCACTTGGGGTCCACAACGATCAAAACGCTCCTTTAGTCGTTCCACTTAGCGACCGCGGGCGTTGTGGTCGCGGCTAAAACATCACTCATGACGTCATGTCTTACGCTCACGCGAAGTTGACGACGATCCATCTCAAGAGGTGGGTCGTCGTGGTCGTTAAGAAAATTGGCGGCATTTTCAAAACTCAAAGCATAAAAGATGGCACCCGTGTAACTTACGTTATTTCATGCGGAAAGAGATAATAATATATTAGTAGAATTGATTGTTTCTGCAGCAAAAGACATTTCAATTACATTTGAACGGAAATTAATTAAATATACCACTTGTTTGCTTTATAATTTAGTATTATAGGTAGAAAATGCAACAGCCTGCCAGATAGTTTTCTCCGTACCCTCAAATATTCATATTTAACTAGTGCTGTCCCTTTTCTCCCCTTGCCCCGTACTGTTGACTGACCATTGCGTGGATCGGACGTATCCGCCGTACCTCAATGAACTGTGACTTTGTGAACCCGTGAATCGCTTCTAGTTTAGTGTGCCTGAAGATCAGCAGAGCCACCCATCCAGTGAAGAGGAATTTACCTACCCAGCACGAGCCGGTAATGTACCACGCATGACTTTGACTTGACCCTTTTTCTTTGTTTCCCCTCTCGCAATTTTATTTTGTATTTACACCCTTTTTACGCCCAGCACACTTTCCCGCGACACCACTAACCACTAATATTGAATATAAAAAAATAAATTGACAGAATTTGAAATTTTTTGACGGGCTTGTTGGTCTAGTGGTTAGACTGCTATCCGATAGGTCGTGGGTTCGATTTCCCGCCGAGCGTCTGGGTGTTATTTATCTATTTAAGTATTAGTAGTGGTATAGTGTATTTACAAAAAAAAAAGTATATAAGTATTCGTATCAGTAATCTGGTTTCCATAGTACAGGCTCTGCCTAGTTTGGGATCAGATGACCGTTTGTGAAATGGTCCCAGAATATTATTATTATACTTAATTATAATTTTTTTCATATATATACTTAAATCGATTGAAACAATAATTATTTAAGTTTATTTTCAAGGCTTACAGATTGTAACCTAACCTCTTAAATCTTTTGCTAACTCATCGTTTGTATTATTTACCACCACGCTCAAAACGCTCTATAATCCATTCCACTTGAGTTTACGACCATAACGCTCACAAGCAAGTGGACGGGAAAAACTGCGGTCGTGAGCGTGATCGTTGTGAATGTCAAGTGGAACGCACTCTAAGAATCACGTAACTAAAGTTACATCGACGTCAATTTTGTTATTGAAACAGCAGTAACAGATAGTTTAGACTTTTTATCTGAGTTTGCTATCGGCGATAGAGTATTGGGACCAGCCGTTAGAGAAAGAAAACACTAGTGTACACTAGTCTGTGGTCTGTCTGTGTGTCTGTGGTTTGTCTGTGGTAAATAAAACTTGTTTTGATTTTCTTCTTGTCTTGTTGGTTGGTTGTTTTTTCTAATTAAATTAAATTTAATAGGTATTTCTTAGTTTGAAATTATTAAGATATTATAGATTAATTGACTATAAATACTAGGCCATTTGTAATTTATTCAGGTTGCCATTCATTCATAGTAATATGTCATCATGGATGGACCAGGAATGAGTTTGTTTCAAGGTGCCGCGAGCATACACATAAACAATAGTGCCCAAGACAGGCTGGAGGAACAAGAGGAACTAGAAGACCAAAAACGGCGTAATGAGGAGGTTAATAACAATATATTTTATGTTAATAATTAGATAATTACTGGTATAACAGTGGTACAAGTTTGCAGCCATTCATTACATGTTTGCAGCTTTGTTTGATACTTTCACTATACTATCGATATGCCATTGCAGTTAAAACATAAGCTGGCTAATGCCTTTGATGACCTGCTGGATGATGACGAAGCCAGCTCGGTCAACAGTAGTGGGAACTACACACTTGATGCAGCTCCAAATAATGGTGAGTTATGATCTTAAATAGTTTACCCCAGCTCATAGTTTTATTGTCTAACTAAGTCATATTGAGTTATTCTTTCATTAAGAAATATTATCAAACTGTTGCTGTATGTCTGTTTTAGGGCTCCCACACATAACTGTGATGCGATGCGGCGCCGCATTGCAGGAATTTGTATCGAAAATTCATTTGTTTCTCGCAGATATTTGCGATGCGATGCGAATTCGCAGTTATGTGTGGGAGCCCTTAACTGGGGAATTATAACACAGAAGATTACATATAGTATTGCTAAGATTAGGTAGTATTCATATCAACATTACCATAGTGTACCTGTGACAATGTTGATAGTATTTAATCAGAATTACATATTATTTATTCATGTTAACAATCATACATTATTTCTAAATTGGCACAACAATGATATTATAAACCATAGATATGTTATATCCCTACTAATGCCTGCCAAAAATTTTGACTCATGTAATTAAAATATTTTCTCATATGCAGTTAAAGGATATCATATCCTTTCCTTATTATTTACTTATTATTACTTTGTGCATTTTCAAAGGCACACATGACTTGTTACATTTTACAGCTATGCCTTGATAGCACATCTGTAGTTCTAACTAAATCCACCTGATTTTCCATTCCACTTTGTCTCATTTGGCCATAACCTATCACCTAAACTGTTCACATTAATATAGCTGTAATATTTAGAGTTAAAAACAAACTTTGTAGGCCTTCAAACCAGACCAGGTTTGCCGCCCACATATGTTGAGTCATTAACACATTTAAAAGAAAATCATCATGGCTCTGAATCTCCAAAAATGTTTGGTGAGACGCCAAAAAACCATTTATCTCACATGCGGCATCAGGAGGAACCTGTGAAATTGCAATACAGCCCTTATGGAGCCGGGGATGGACAGAATCACTACTACCAACAGGAATATAGAGGTAAGTAGTTGTACTAATATATTTATCTATACAAGTAGGTATATATATTAACAAATAAAAGAGTTTATAAATATTTATCACTTCCAGTTACTTTGGTTTCCTTAGTACAGGCTCTGACTGGTTTGGGATCAGATGACTGTGAGTGAATTGTCACAGGATATTATTATTTCTTTATTTTAAATTAATCTACATTTTTATATATATAATTCCACTGTACGTGTGTATGTCACTGAACTCCTATATGGCTGGACCGATGTTGATGAAATTGTATGTGTGTGTTCAAGGGGATTCGAGAATGGTTTAGATTCACACCTGCGCGAGCGTTGCTGCGCCGGTCACCTAGTCTACACTAATATTATAAAGAGGAAAACTTTGTTTGTTTGGTTGAAATGAATAGGCTCAAAAACTACTGGACCGTTTTTAAAAATTCTTTCACCATTCGAAAGCTACATTATCCACGAGTAACATAGGCTAAATTTTATTTTGGAAACAAATAGGGTTCCGTTAGATATTTGGGTTTTTTCGGACACAAGGTGTAAAAAATCAACCAGAAAAGTTACTTATTTTGCGTACACTGCCTAAACTATAAAAGATAGAACCATAAAATGTTCTAATTAATTGTAGATCTTATAAATATCTACAAAAAAGTCCGAGGCACACTATGTCGAGTGAGGCCCAACAACCATTTTTTTATTAAAAAAATCTTGAATTTTGTTCGGACTACATTTAAACACATTTATTTTACTCATGCTATTAATCCTTATCAAAATAAATTATTTCATCATTAAGTACACTTTATGCAGATAATATTTGGTCTGTGAATGATCAAAATTGGACATTTGGTTTTGAAGTTATGGCGAAATTAAAATATTAATAATAATAATATTTTTTTAGATTTCTTTCTTAAAACTACACCTACGCAAAAGTTCTTCTCAGAGCTAAACAACAGTTCTTCTCAGAGCTAATCAACAGTTCTTTTCAGGGCTAACCAACAGATTTTTTCAGGGGTAACCAACAGTTCTTTTCAGGGCTAAACAACAGTTCTTTTCAGAGCTAGAATATTACACGCTATTAGCATTTTCTTAAACATTTGAAAATGCCTAAGAGAGCCAGGTCTCAACTTTCTAAACATAGTTCTCAAGCACGGGCAGCAAGAATACGTCGTATGGGAGAATCTTCACCTGAACGTTCACAACGCCTTGCTGAACAAAATCAGAGAAACTCTCAGGTACGCGCACGAGAGTCGAGTGTCGAACGTTCGCAACGCCTTGCACAACAAAATCTGAGAGCCTCTGAGTTACGTGCACGAGAGTCGGGTGAACCGATATGTATGAAATTTTGCGGGTAGGTCTGAGAATAGGTTATAAAGTATATTTTATGCCGCTGATACCATGATTGACGAGGATATATAGAACGAGAGGAAGGTGCAAGAGAGGGAGAGGGGAGGGTGATGGAGTGAGTGATCGGAGGAGTTAGGAGGAGCAAGGGGGGGGGGGGGGAGTGAGAGGGAGAAAGTTGGGAGAAGAGAGAGGAGGGAGAGGGTTCAGAGAGGACAACGGGGAGAGGAAGAGGGGAAGTGTGACGGGGACCGAAGCGGGAGGGGAGAGAAATAGCATAGAATTAGATTTTTATTATAAGAGAGAGATATATCAAGGGAGTAGGGAGAAAAGGGGAGCAAAATGTAATTAAAGCGCGGGCGGAGCTGCGCGGGTCAGCTAGTCTATATCTATACATATTATAAAACAAAGTCGCTCTCGCTGTCTGTCTGTCCCTATGTATGCTTAAATCTTTTAAACTACGCAACGGATTTTGATGCGGTTTTTATTAATAGATAGAGTGTTTCTTAAGGAAGGTTTATATGTATAATACATGCATAATATAGTAGAGAAACACTCATCATTTTTGAGGTTTCTAATGTGATGTCGTAAATAAGCACATTTTTTTGCACTTACATTGCAAACGCTGGCTGTACCCTACGAGATAGATCAAAATAATGTACTACAGTATTGTACATATTAACAAGGTCTACAAAAAAGTCCGCGATGATATATGTTTATCTCTTAGAGATAACCCACAATAACCATTTTTTATCCTTTACTTTTTATGACAAATAATTAACTATTAATAAATTGTTGTTAGCATAAATTTGTCCCTTCTTCAATATAACATAAACTTCACTAATATATACACCAATGACAAAAAAGCTGTGAATGTTGTTCATACCGCTAGGTTAAGGTTAAGCAACATAAGGCTAGGTCATTAAATAGATGGGTGAATCGATTTGTATGAAATTTTGTGTACATATCGGGTAGGTCTGACAATAAAATCGTAAAGTATATTTCATGCCGCTAGGTTTAGCAACGTTAGCCAAGGTCATTACATAGATAGGTGACGGGCGGCGGCGACTCCGAGGAGGACGGTGACGGGGTTGCAAGCCCCGTCCCTGTGATCATGGTGCCAGGTTCCCGGGGGCTATAATGCGCACTGAGGGGTATTTAGTGCATATCCCACTGGAGGGCCCAGGTCTCCTCTCATATATGGCGATGCGACAGCCGCAGGGGTTTAAGTGGGTAAGAATCCCAGATACCAGATACCATAATTAACGAGGATATTTAGAACGAGAGGAGGGTGCAAGAGAGGAAAGAGAGGGAGAGGGGATTCGAGGAGAGAGTGATAGGGTGAGGGATAGGGGGATTAAGGTAGAACAAGGGGAAAGTGAGGGGGAGCAAGGTGGTAGAAGAGAGAGGGGGACGGGGTTCAGAGAGGGGACAACGGGGAGAGGAAGAGGGGGACTGTGACTGGGACCGAAGCGGGAAAGGGGAAAGAGAAAAGAGAGAATTAGAATTAGATTTTTCTTATAAGTGAGAGAGAGATGGAGAGAGAAATAAATCAAGGGAGGGGGGAGAAAAGGGGAGCAAATTGTAATAAAAGCGCGGGCGGAGCTCCGCGGGTCAGCTAGTATAATATATAATGTTATAAAAAAACATTCAGTGGACAAATTCAGTCCAGCAAGGTCCTCAAATGAAACTCTTCGATGAGTACAAGAAAGTTTATTCGTGTTCAGAGAGTCTGATTTTTCAGAAAATTTACATTGATATTATGCATCTTAGGTGAACGAAACAATAGCGTGTTCTAAATATACTGTAGCGACATCTAGTTGGTAACTTTGCTAACACACGTAATAATATAAAAATACATAATATTAGACATTCCGCCCACCAAGGACATACTGTCCTTTGAACAACTAAAAACCGCCCACCATGAGGTCAAGGGGGTTGAAAATAAACCATAAGATTAAATAACAATTATCAATAAAAATACAAATCAAGTTGCAATTGGTAGTACACATAATTTACAAACAGGACGTTTGAACAATGTATCATTACATTTGATAGTTACAACTCGTGTGATTCCGTCAGAACCAGGGTGTTTCAATAAAATTCGACCTAGTAACCACCTACTTGGAGGCAGATTATCTTCTTTAACTAAACCTATATCTCCTACTTTGGGTTCTGGTTCTTTTTGTGTCCACTTGTAGCGTTGCATCATGCTAGATAAATATTCCTGGGACCAACGTCGCCAGAAATCTTGTGTCATTTTTTGCAACAATTGCCATCGTTTCAGAGTACCGACATTACTATGCTCGTAACTACGATCCGGTACAAGAATCATTGGCTCTTGAAATTTCTTTATACAAACTTTCTAATTCTCCACTTGTGGTATTTTTCTTTATACTGTTTAATCTTCAAAAATCTTCTGCAATATGCTATAATTCGAACTAATTTTTGTAATGATGAATATTTATTCCACAGGAGATCTTCTCCGGTTACATCCGTGGTTACACGTGCGTTGATTATTTTTACAGGTCTCTTTTCTAAGTCTGTACTGATTGACTTCGGCTTGCTGTAGTCAATTGATTGTTCTTGTAACCAGGTTGGACCGTGTTTCCAAAGTGATGAACATGAAAGTTCCAAAGGTGTCATACCTCGGGACGCTATATCCGCAGGATTATGAGTAGACTTCACATGAGCCCATTGGCTGTTATCCAGATATGTGATAATATCAGAAACTCTATTTCCAATGAACGTAGTCCAGCGACTTGGATGATTGCTGAGCCAGGCGAGAACAATCGTCGAGTCGGTCCAGCAATGTATATGAACTTTAGGGATGGTAAGTACGTCCGAAACTTCACAGATTAATTTAGTTAATAGAACTGCTCCCATCAACTCCAAACGTGGAATGGAAAGTTGCTTAATTGGTGCAACTTTTGTTTTTGCAGTTACTAAATTAACACTGATAGTTCCATCAGATCCAATGACTCTTAAATAGATGACAGCTGCGTACGCCATACTAGAAGCGTCGCAAAAGCCGTGTAGTTCAACAGTTGCATCATTCTCTCGAGTTTGAAACCATCTTGGTACAACATACTCAAGTGTATTCATAAGATCTTTTCGGTAAGTTTCCCATTCTTGTAATAACTCTATAGGCAATTCTTCGTCCCAATCAATCCCAGAAAGCCATAGCTTTTGTATCCTTATTTTTGCTGTAACAACACGGTGATGCCCAGCCTAAGGGATCAAAAAGCCGAGAAATGTCTGATATAACTTTTCTTTTTGTTACAGGTCCAGGTTGCAGAGAAATGTTTACTGAGTATCTGAAGGTATCAGATTCTCTATCCCAGGAAAGTCCGAGTATTTTCACAATATCATCTAATTTTATTTCCACCTTCCCTTCCTGAGTGTTTTCTTCTCCTATAAGTTCCCTTGCCAGTTCCCTGTTGTTTGTCATCCATTTCTGTAACTGAAATCCTCCCTTCTTCATTACTATTTCTAATTGTTTCTTTACTTCCTTTCCTTCTTCTACCGAATAACATCCCGTCATTAAATCATCGACATAAAACTCTCTCTTTATTTTTTCAGATACCAGCGGACAATCATCTGTTTCGTCGTGTGCGAGTTGCTGCAACGTCTTCACAGCCAGGTAAGGTGCACAAGCAGTTCCAAATGTTACTCTTACTAATCTATAATCTTTGATTTCAGATGCAGGATCACTTCGCCAAATCAGGCGTTGGAAGTGAGTATCTTCATCAGCGACGACAACTTGCCGATACATCTTCACAAGATCTGCGCATAAAACAATAGGATATAATCGCCACTTTAGTATGAGATGTCGTAATTCGGGTTGTATGGTAGGACCCACCATCAATGTATCGTTTAATGACACACCATTTGTACCTTTTGCCGAAGCATCAAAGACAATTTTAACCTTAGTCGTGCTTCTGTCCTCGCGAATGACTGCGTGGTGAGGCAAGTAAACAGCCCTCTCACGGTAAGTGTCAGTTTCAGCGGGAATGAGCTCCATATGACCAAGTGCGAGATATTCGTCAATTACTTCTGTGTATCTCCTTTTAAATTCAGGATCCTTTTTGAACCGTTGTTCAAGAAGTAAAAATCTCTTAAGTGCGTTTTTTCGAGTGTGTCCATATTTACATTGTGGATCGTCTTCACGGAATGGAAGTTTTACGATATACCGACCAGTGGTATCTCGTTGTGTAGTAAGAGAGAAGAACTTTTCACATCTTTGTTCTTCTTCTGTGTATATTTTCTTCTTAGGCGAAGAAATATCTTCAATTTCCCAAAATTTCTTGAGCAAATCATTGTCACTGATATGCAAATGCATACTGACTACTATCTGGTGACAATGTGCTGAGTGTGTGTTTGATCCAGATTGTGTGTATCCAGACAAAATCCATCCCAAGGTTGTGTTTTGTGCTATTAGTGGCCCTGGGGTGTATTTGACTAAACCTTCTAGTACAACTTGACCATAAACTTCCGCACCAAGCAAAACGTCAATTTTGTTTGTTGTGTGATGTCCTGAATCAGCCAGGACTAAGTCTTTAAGTTCAGGCCAGTTGGGTACAGATATTAAATCTGGTGGACTGAGTGTTGTTACTGTTTTCAAAACAAATGCTTGGACTTGAATGCTGAAACTAGGATCATGACGTGAATGTATGGTTACTAAAACCATGGATCTAGAAGCCTGAGCGCTCTCGTCACCTCCTATACCTGAGATAATACTCCTAATGGGTATTTTCTTGAGTCCGAGCGATTGTACTGCTGATTCGGTTATGAATGATGCCTGGGATCCTTGATCCAATAACGCCCTCAGTAGTTGCATAGAGCCGTTTCTTGCCTGTGCTTCGACAAGAGCGGTTGCTAACAATACTCGATCTGGATTAGCTTTCTTGGAGAAATGTGTAGTTATAGTTTGAGACTCTGTTTCTTGTACCGCACCGGTGGCACTCGCATGCAATGCGTGTGCTGAATTAACTGCAACTGTCGTGTCTGGATTGTTACCAGATGACGTTGTGTTTGAGGATACCTTAGGATGTAATAAAGAATGATGTTTTCGATTGCATATCTGACAAGTGGATCTAACTCGACAAAATTTAATTGAGTGATTCGAAGCTAGACAGTTGAAACATAAACCGTTGGTTCGGACGAATTCACTACGAGTATCGTAATCTTCCTTACCAAATTTCTTACAGTGACTAAGTCTATGATTTTGTGTACAAAATGGACAAGTAATGTTCATTACATTGTTGACATCTGGAGTGACCGAATGAAGAACTCTTGGCTTATTGACTGTGTATTTATGCTTTGGCTTGCTTGTGTCTAAATATTCTAATGAACGGAATCTAGATTCTAAGAATATTTTGAATTCCTCGAAGGTTGGCAACCCTTCAGTTGAACTTATCTTTACTTCCCACTGCTTACGCGATTCACTATCTAATTTAGCACTGTTGATATAAATTACAATCGCGTCCCAATTATCAACATTAAGTCCAACAGTTGTCAAGCCATGCAAACAATCCACAGTAGTATCTAATAATTCTTTAATAGCAGTTGATGACTCTGATACAATGTTATGTTGGTTAATTAATCTTTGTAACATAGAGTTAGACAGGTAACGCTTGTTGTCATAACGTTTGTTTAAAATTGACCAACATTCCTCATAATTAGAGGCTGTAACGGGAGTATGCCGTAATAATTGCTCTGCTTCACCAGACAAATGTCCCTTTAAGTAGTGCAATTTTTGTACGTCATCAATTGAACTATTATTGTGTATTAACGATGTAAAAAGGTCACGAAAAGATGTCCATTCAGTGTATTTACCAGAGAACAAAGGTATAGTAACTTTTGGTAACTTTACATTGGTGTGTATATTAGCCGACTGCTTATCTACTTTATTTGTACTAGGTGTTAGTTTTACAAGACATTCTTTCAACTCAGATTTGTATGTTATGTAAGTTTCTTCGGTTGTGTCATATACTTCAGATGTGAAATAATTGTGTTCAAAATTGACAGATTTTTCAATAATATTTCTATGTGTGACCACAAAAATACTCCAATGTTGTTCCAAAGATTCGAGTCTGGTTTCCAAATACGATTGTGTTATTCTCTCTTTGGGAGATTTTTTAAAATTTGTGTATCCTTTTTCTATATTCATTTTGTTACTCGACTGTACTTTTATTAAATTTTCCATTTTGTCAACAACAAATTAAATCAATGAGACAAATCACGAAGAAAGTTGAAATAAAAATAAATTAATATTTTTTTTCTAAGTTGAGTGTAAAAACAGCAGATTTTTTTCTACGTCGATGAAAATTTCAGAAAAAATTACAAGTGTTTTGTAAATTTTACACTTAGAAAATTCGGGCATAGGTTCCCCGTAGTACAACTTTTTCTTAAAATTAGGCTAAGTCTAAAACTACACCAAATTTTCTAAGTCCCAGATTCTTCTAGTAATACACCAAAGTTACTCACAGTTTGTTTTCTATGTCACTGTACCATTAACGCTTTTCCACTTGATGATGCCACTGGATCATGATGCTTCTCCTTAAACTCCACTGGCGCCCTCAGCCGGTGAAAATTCGCAACTTGGACACCTGGTGGTGCCCTCTGCCGACGTACAGCGGCGCTCTTCTAGCTAAGCACTTCAGCGGCGACCCACCACTGGTTTCTATGCTGATTCAAAAATCTCGGAATGTGCAAACATTAGCACACCCATCCGAGTCAAGAAGGACCATGGACAAATTCAGTCCAGCAAGGTCCTCAAATGAAACTCTTCGATGAGTACAAGAAAGTTTATTCGTGTTCAGAGAGTCTGATTTTTCAGAAAATTTACATTGATATTATGCATCTTAGGTGAACGAAACAATAGCGTGTTCTAAATATACTGTAGCGACATCTAGTTGGTAACTTTGCTAACACACGTAATAATATAAAAATACATAATATTAGACATTCAGAAATACTTGTAATAAAAAAAAACATCTCCCAACTGGCTGCGGGAACAGGATCTTAGTAAATAATAATAATAATATTCTGGGACAATCCTCACATGGTCATCTGATGAAGACAGAGCCTGTGCTATGGAAACCAGATAACTGATACCAATACTATTTTTTTCGTAAAAACATACTTAAATAGATAAATAATACCCAGACACTTGGCGGGAATCGAACCCACGACCCATTGGGTAGCGGCCAGGGTATCTAACCACCAACAGGCCCGTCAGGAGTAAGGAGTGGCAAAGGCTCCAGAGAGTGGAACCGCCAAACATTACATGCTGTTTCCTGGAGCACTGCCTTCTGCATCTGGCTCTTATTATTATTATTATTATTTTAATAAATACATGAATGTTCATCATCAGCCGAAAGATGTCCACTACTAAACAATTGCCTCCTCCTTATAATCATAATCATTTATTAGTAAAGTTATTTTACACGTCAGTTCATTTAAGTAAATACAGTCAAATCATAAATTACATATCAATTTCATAAGAAAATCATTAATTAGCAATACTAGTCTCTATAGAAGTTGTTAATTTCATGTCACAATTTAGTCATAAGGGAGGGATTACATAATCTCTGTGCTTGGCAGGCATCTTGGGGATTGCAGTAAAGGTGATAGAAAGAGGCTGCTGCCGTCTTCTTGTTTTCCCTTAGTTACCTCTTACGACCCACCCAACGGGAGGAGATGGGTACCCATAGAAGAGAACCCATACCCACCCATAGTCTGAGTAAGAATACCACCTGCTATTCTTACTCGGGCACCCCACGGGAAATAACACCACCTTCCAATAGTGTTGTGTCCCTACAGTACGGTTGCATTTCTCTATGAAGTCATTGTGGCCACAGCTGATAGACCATCATCATTGCTGCCTCTGAAACGGAGTCCATTTTTTTTGTGCTTTTCTTAACTAGCTACTCCCCTTCCGAGGTTGGGTAAACAATATCTGAGCATTTTAGTGATTGAGATATATGGGTGTGACTGACAGACAGATAGACGAAGTTGCACCTTATGAGCTTCTTTGTAACTTTTTTGTATGAGACCCTAAAATGTTTACAGCATTTTTTTTATTTATAGGTCACATGAATGGTATCAACAACCATGATGGGCAAGAGTTTATGAACAATGAGCAGTTAAAAGTTATGTATCAGGTCTGTATCAGCTAGGATATCTATCCTACACTCACTATCACTGAACATCTGTTCAGTGTTGGCCAAATTTCAGTTTATGACCCAAATACTTGTGTGAATTTGTTGTCTGTTTTCAATAATACTAAAGATCCTATAGTAATTGCAATACTTAATTTACTGCATTGATGATAATTTCATGCTAAACCTGCCGCGCTGTCACCTAACTTTTTAGTTATAAGAGTTCTAACTCAAAAACATGGATAATTTATGCAATTTTGAGACAAATGATTTTGGGAATTATGTGCCCTATTGTTTCTTTTTTAATTTAACTTAGTGACGAGGCAAGATGTTCGCTGATAGCAAAGCGACACGCCTGTCTATAGATATAGACAGTTGCACTGCATTGCTATTTGTCACCCGAGACTTAAGTTATTAAGTCTATTTAAAAAGGCCGTTAAATTCACCGGCTACAGTTCTTTTGACACCAGAGCATAGCAATTTCTATACAGTACTGCTTGAAGGCAGAATATCTCACACAGTGTCAGGTAGTGCTTACTTGTACAAGAGACTTAATACCTTGTAAATTGTAGTATTTATTTTATAATATTTACTTTATTGGATGGGATATAATAATAATAATAAATACACTTTATTGTACACTAAAAGTTACATGTAAATTGAACAATACGTTGAAGATATCAATGTACAAAGGCGGCCTTATCACTAAAAAGCAATCTCTTCCAGGCAACCTAACTAGATAATGAGAGAGAGAAACATAATGGGCAGTTGATGGTGCACTTCAATAAAAATATATTCAATTTATTGGCAAAAAGTAATAGCTCTTGTCCCATGCCCCGAATTTCTAGTTTCCATTCATATAGGTTGATTTTTTTTTCAAAACAAACCTGCCTAAATTTTCGTTACCACAATCATCTGTAACATCTTTGTCTTTCTACAGATACGTGTTAAGGAATGCCAGCAGTTGGCTGGACAGATGCAGAAGTTAGACACAGAGATAGACAGTCTGCGCGCCAGACTAGCAGCTGCCATAAATGATAAGGACAAGGCAGAACTCTCTTTACAAGAGGCTCATCATTTGCTTGGTAGTATAGAAATTCTAAATTATTTTACCAATTTTAATAATCAAGCTGTTTAAGGCCACATACCAAGCCAAATAACTAGATATAGATTAACATTTTTTGCGATGTGTAAATGTTACGTACTTACTTCTACATAGATTGACCGCGCGTGACCTCATCTGCCGCCTATCACGGGCGCATGGTATTTTCCGTAATTTTGTGGTGGATAATTTAATAAATGGAAAAAAAATGTTTTTTAATGTTTACATAATGATCTATTAACGATACTGATTACGTGATAATAATATAAATATTAGCACTGAAAAAAAAATTACCTGTTTATACTCGCACTAGAATGATGAAATCAAATTGAAAATACTGGGTAGTATCCTGATAAAATAAAATTTGTTGCAGCATCAAGCAAGCACAAGCTGATTGAGTTAGAGCAGCAAGTGACAAATCTCACTGAGAAGCTTATGGAAAGTGACCAGGAGAAAGAGCAATTAAAGTTGGAACTGCGCTCGGCTAACATAAGCTTGCAAGATGTCCAGCAACGGCTACACACACTCCAGGTTCACACATCATTTTGTCACATCAATTTATTTCTATGAAGTCTAACTGCCGCACTCACAAACACCAATTAACTTTAATTCTAATTAAGTCACTTAAAAATCTATTTATTTCGACTGTCTGGGCCGTTTATGATTATTTTATTATTGATATATCCACTCACTATCTGCGTATTAATTGGCTTCGAGTGTCGAAATAATCAGATTCCAAAAAATGGATTAATCACCATTAACTTTAATTGACGTTTGTAGGTTCGGCAGTATATATCACTATATTTTATTTATTTTAATCAGGTCGCGCACACCCACGATACGGACGCTATATTCAGGGAGCAGCAAGACAGGTTAGATTTATTTGATCAAAAGCCTTAATTACATTTTATTGTGACAGAATGTATGTTATAAAAGAACAATATTGTTTCAGACATAGAGAGGAAATGGATAGGTTGCAAAATGATTTAATGAAAGCAAAAAGTAGACTGGACGAAAAAGTGAGTAAACATTTAGATTAATATAGTCATTGTAAATTGTTTTGTAGTAAAGAGGGTACTTATTCCGAAAAATGAGTACTTACCTAAGATTAGGTAAGTACTCATCTAGGATAAGGAATAGGAGGAGGTAATCGTAGGATTAGGTAGGTAGTCTTCTTTAATACTTATTTAATGCAAAAGGAGTAATAATGCTGTGAAAGCATTTTTTTACCAGTCTGACACCTCCCTGGTTTTAGAGAAAATAAACAAAAACAGTATAAGGACTCAAATCGGCGGACGGCAAGACAGAGCCTTATAAGTTTATCATTCATATTTTACACTTTATACAATCGAAATAAGGTACTATTTGGAGTGTCACAGTAAATTTTTCTCTTGCGGTATTGAAGAGCATGCTATGGGATACCGTGTCGGGGGATCCACGAGTTACGGGTTAAGGTGGATGGCGCGGTATCACCATAAGGCGGCGACTGCGAGATGGATGGCGGCGGGGTTACGACCCCTGTCCCCGTGTGCACCGTGTTAGGTTCCCGGGGGATATAATAAGCCCCCGGGTTCAAAAGCAAGGCACTGAGTAGTACCTGGTGCATATCCCACCAAAGAGTCCCCTCTCATGTGCTGATGCGGTAGCTGGGAGGTTTAGTGAGTAAGATCCCATATTCCCCGGTTGACACCCGACATAGACACAGACCTATTGAAGGTTGCTCCTTAGTGTGATGGCAGGCAGGGGACCGCATCTATATGTTTCCATGCCTTCCATCAGTGTGCGCTAGCCCTAAATAAAACTTTTAGTAAGTATAGATGGGCCCGGTGGTCTAGTGGTTGAACACCCCGGCTGCTACCCGATGGGTCGTGGGTTCGATTCCCACCAAGAGTCTGGGTGTTATTTATCTATTTAAGTATGTATTTTCAAAAACAAAAATATAAGTACATACATATTAGTATCAGTTGTCTGGTTTCCATAGTACAGGCTCTGCCTCGTTTGGGATCGGATGACCGTGTCTGGATTGTCCCAAGATATCATTATTATATAATTTTTCCCATGTTGTGATGTATTGCCATGAAGATTTAAAACAGGAAAATGAAATAAAAACGTTGGAGCGGAAGTGCATGGAAAAGGACAGAGAGAAAGAAGAAATACTGATAGAAAAGGGCGGCACGATAAACAGGTTAGCGAATGAACTGGAGGCGGCGCAGAGCAGGCTCGTGAGTGGTGAAACCGCTAGACTAAAGGAGAAAGTCTCACAACTCACCACAGAAAGAAATACTGCAAGAGAACAAGTCAAAGAATTAGGGGTATGTCATAGACCATTGTTTTTCTAGACAAGTAGGATGTTTGCCTAATGATAGCGTCACTGTATGGCACTCGCCACTCGGAACATTAGTTATTATGTCTCATGAGCTGGGTAATTTCACTAGCTACAGTGTCTTTCACATCAGATAACATGTTTGGCAGCAGAATAACTAACAATGTGGTGGTACCTTAGAGGGACTGTAGGCTAGTTGACATTGTACAATACTAAACTCAAGAGAATTGAAAACAAATGCATGGGAATGACGTATCACTTCGCAGAGTCGTATGTCATTCCCATACATAAAAGAAGAAAGAAATACAAAGAAGATGGTAACAATCATATCAAATAAGCCGACAAACAGACAGACGCAGATAGTGGCATTGTTTTAAACTGGTTATAGATTAGTAATTCTATTACCACTGTTGGGGGACCTTATTCCCGATTACTCAGACAAATGTAAAGAATATTCTTTTAGGCCAAGTTAGAATTGACAGCGCACGATTTAGTACTTTACCGCAACAAGCTTGCGTCAAGCCAAAAAGAGTACGAACACTGGCGAACGACTCTACATCAAATATTAACGGAATCGTTGCCAGAAAACACCTACCTCGGGGAGCCGCCGTCACCAGGGAAGTTGGCAACACTGAAGGAAGTTCTAAGTCGATATAAACAACAAATGCAAAAGCTGTCCACATTACAGGAGGAAATAAGTAAACGGTATTCTATAACTCCATTACCAGAACTACCTTTAATATTTTAGATAGGGTAATTTTATTATTAATTTGCTATGCTGATAAGTAATAGAAATATATTTTTATCGGTTATAAAACTGGTCATGACTTAACTTAAAAGTGCCATAACAGGTCAATTCATAATCTGCTGGAATCTCCATACTTGCCTGCGATATTTATAGATAACCTATAGATTGTACAACGTGTTACGTGTGTTAACAAAATACCCCGTAAAAAATATAGGTAATTAATTATCAAAGCCAAAAATGTTGTCAACCCTAGTAAGGTTAGGTCTTTTAAAATTTTTGTCGTTCCGCGAATTAGGTAGAAATGTAGGTCCATTCTGCGTAGTTTACTCTTTAATTTTACTGAAATAGGGTTTGCACATCATTGAAAATAATAATATATTTTTATTTATTTTTTACGGGTATCTTGTAACACCGTGTATAAATGCAGAACGTTTTTCTTCGTCGTACCGGCGGTGTCCACAACTTGACGTTTACCTCGCCTATTTTGTATGCGAGGATGGAGGTAGGCCGGCTAACTCAAGGTATCCTAGCTCTACTAAGAAATCTCTAAACCGCCGATGTTGTTGAAGAGCTCTTGGAGGTAGTGTACAACTTCCACTCCGCCGCAAACAAGGAGCCAACTGTTTCTTCTTGCTCCATGTTCACAGCACAGTGGACTGTCAATGATACCTAAATTAAATAGGTGTTTTTAAAGTTGTCGTGACCAGTTAATGCACATGTTAAAGGTGAATGTTCGATCTGCTTAGCTTTAATACCTTTGGAGAAGTGCGGGTTTATTTGGAGCATAGCAAGTCTAGCCTGTCTACAGTCGTCCAAGTTATCCCAATATGATTGGTGTTGTAAGCTGGTGCGTTGACTCAATATGGCTTTGAACCAGTTTTGTGGTAGAGGTGATATGGTTTCTGGTCCTACTGGCAGTGGCGTGCACAGAGTGTAGGCAAAAATATCTGCGAGTTATCTGTACTCTAAGCTATTTGTTCGTGTGCCACCACAAATATCCTTAAATGAACTAACATTACAGACGTATCCATTTACATTTTAAAATACAATGTCAGTACAAAATATTTTTAAATTAAGATTATTTAGAGAAATTGTAGGGTAGGCAGTCTTTTTGTGTATATGGACCTGCTGAATAATCTTATTACAGTTGTTAAATGCAAATTAATATGTCTATAGAATATGTTAAACTTATGGATATTTAAAATGGTATACTAATATACATTACATATAATAGGTTAAACAAGCCGAATACGTTTTCTTTGTCTACCCTCTATGCACGCCACTGGCTACTGGTGTCTGATGCGAAATGTTGTCTATTGTAATAGGTATATTAGTTAGTAGAGCCTCGTATTTTATATTTATAGAGACAAGAAATTAGAACAACATCGCAAACAAGAATCAGAAATGCGAGCGAAAGTCGAGGAGCATAAAGGTATTGAGATGCAACTCAACTCTCGTCTAGCTGTGCTCCAAAATAAATTGGAACTACTGGGCAGCAACTCTGACAGCGAACTTTTGGAGAGCTATAAACAACAAAATGAACAACTAAGGAACGAATTGGAGGACGTTAGAAGTGAACTTAAATCTGTAAGTATGCTTACATTATCTATACTTTCATTGAAATTTTTATTAGTTATAGTAGGTATAATAGACCTTGGTCATCATCACATTATTTTGGCTCAGTATTATATGTCGATTGCTGTTCTATTATTTGTACTCGATTAGAATAATCACAAACAGTGAAATACAAAACATCGGAGCGGTTGCATATAATAAGCATTTAAATAAAAAACCCACTCATTCAAAATTAAAAGTTTACTACTGTAAAATAGGGTTCTAAATATTTTTATATAGTAATTATTCCTTCGCACCTCTGAATGAAATCAGAGGTGCGAATCGTCTCTGTGCGATTGTTACTGGCTTTCGATGAAGGAAAACATCGAGCAGGGGGTGCGAAGAATCTCCGGCAGATGCCCCGCTACCACCCCCACCGAACTTTGACCCTGGCAACACATAATGTCCGGACACTTAGGACTGACGAGAAGATTATCGAGCTGGAGGAAGAATTGAGCAAGTTACGTTGGGATATCTTGGGATTATCTGAAATCCGACGAGAGGGACAGGATACGATAACCCTTGATTCCGGAAACTTGCTCTTCTTCAGGGAAGGAGATCGAAAATCTCAGGGTGGTGTTGGGTTTCTCGTCCGTAAGTCCCTCATTAACAACGTTGTAAAGGTCGATAGTGTGTCGAGCAGGGTAGCGTACCTTATACTCAGAATAACCAGTCGGTATTCGTTGAAGGTTATACAGGTTTACGCTCCGACCTCGGCACACCCTGACGATGAAGTAGAGGCTATGTATGAGGAGATAGCAGAAGCCATACATACCTCCAAAACACACTTCACCGTTGTTATGGGGGACTTCAACGCGAAGGTGGGCACACGGAATGGCGATGAGTTGAGAGTGGGGTCATATGGGTACGGGCAGCGGAACCAAAGGGGGCAGCGGCTGGTCGACTTCATGGAGAAAGAGGGACTCTTTGCGATGAACTCCTTCTTCAAGAAGCGACCATCCAGGAAGTGGACGTGGATAAGCCCCGATGGTTCAACCAAAAATGAGATTGACTTCATCATGACGACCAAGAAGCATATATTCGATGATGTCTCCGTGATCGGCAGGGTGAAAACCGGTAGCGATCACCGCATTGTTAGAGGCACATTGAATATCAACGTCAAGCTTGAGAGGTCCCGTCTGATGAAGTCCACGCTCCGTCCGGGAATCGCCCAAATCCGAAACCCCGAAGACTTTCAACTCGAACTGCATAATCGCTTCCAGTGCCTCGCCGAATGCGAAACTGCGGACGAGATAAACAATGGGTTGGTGCAAACTGTCCACGCAGTGGGGTCCAAGTAATTTAAGACCCCACGCCGTACAAAGCCTCAAAAGCTCTCCAATACAACCATTAAGCTAATGGAAAACCGGACTGAGATGAGACTGCAATCTTCAGCTGATATGTCGGGTTATGCCAAACTCAATAGACGAATCTCGAAATCCGTGCGACACGACTTGCGTTCCTATAATACAGCATGTATTAAGGACGCAATTGAGCGGAACCAAGGCTCTAAAGTGTTCGCAAAGAATTCGTCCATTGGGCGTAGCCAAATGACAAAGCTGAAGATCGATGACGGCAGTGTCATCTCATCGAAACCGGAGATATTGAGAGAGCTTGAGAGATTTTACGGACAGTTATACACCTCAACACGGGATCCCATTGCCAGAACAGCTCAGGACACCAGAGCCAAACTAACCAGACATTACACTGAAGACATCCCAGACATCAGCCTGTACGAGATTAGAATGGCTCTCAAACAGCTTAAGAACAACAAGTCGCCGGGTGAAGACGGAATCACAACAGAACTTCTGAGAGCGGGTGGAAAACCGGTACTTTTAGTCCTCCAGAAGTGATTTAATTCCGTCTTACTCGAGGGTACTACGCCAGAAGCATGGCACAGGAGTGTGGTGGTTCTTTTCTTCAAAAAAGGTGATAACACTTTATTGAAGAATTATAGACCCATCTCACTCCTGAGCCATGTATACAAGCTGTTCGAGAGTCATTACGAACCGTCTCGAACGCAGGTTTGATGACTTCCAGCCTCCCGAACAAGCCGGGTTCCGAAAAGGCTTTAGCACCGTAGACCACATACATACGCTCCGCCAGATTATACAGAAGACCGAGGAGTATAATCGGCCATTATGTCTAGCGTTTGTGGACTACGAAAAAGCCTTCGATTCAATCGAGACCTGGGCGGTATTGCAGTCCCTCCAGCGGTGCCACATTGACTATAGGTACATCGAAGTGTTGAAGTGTTTGTACAGCAACGCCACCATGTCGATCCGACTACAGGACGAGAGCACGAAACCAATCCCATTGCAGCGAGGTGTGAGACATGGAGACGTTATTTCTCCGAAACTGTTCTCAAATGCATTGGAGGACGTTTTCAAGCTCTTGGACTGGTACGGATTCGGCATCAACATCAATGGCGAATACATCACTCACCTTCGTTTTGCCGATGATATAGTCGTTATGGCAAAGTCGCTGGAGGATCTCAATACGATGCTCAGTGACCTCAGTAGCGTTTCCCAACAGGTGGGTCTTAAAATGAACATGGACAAGACGAAGATCATGTCTAATGTCCATGTTGCACCCGTACCGGTAGTTGTTGGGAACGATACACTCGAAGTTGTTGACCACTACGTATACCTAGGACAAACTATCCAGTTAGGTCGGTCCAACTTCGACAAAGAGGTTGCCCGAAGAATCCAACTCGGATGGGCAGCGTTCGGGAAACTACGCGATATCTTCTCGTCCGAAATACCGCAGTGCCTGAAGACGAAGGTTTTTAACCAGTGTGTGTTGCCAGTGATGACATATGGTACTGAGACGTGGTCTCTAACGGCTGGCCTTTTAGAGAAGTTCAGAGTCACACAACGAGCCATGGAGAGAGCTATGCTCGGAGTTTCTTTGCGCGACAGAATCCGAAATGTGGAGATTCGCCGAAGAACCCAGGTCACCGACATAGCTCTCAGAATCTGCAAGTTGAAGTGGCAATGGGCAGGCCACATCGCTCGAAGAACCGATAACGGTTGGGGAAGAAAGGTTCTCGAGTGGCGACCACGAACCGGAAGACGCAGCGTAGGCAGGCCTCCCACTAGGTGGACAGACGACATTGTGCGCGTCGCAGGTAACCGGTGGATGCAAATAGCCAATTGTCGTTCATTGTGGCGTTCTAAGGGGGAGGCCTATGTTCAGCAGTGAACGTCTTCCGGCTGATGATGATGATGATGATGATGACTATATTATTATTATAAAGAAAATTAATTCTAAATAAGAATACACGCGCACATTGTGGTCTTATTTTTGTGTCCGTTTTTCGAGTCGTTAATCTAATACACATCTAAAAGTACCGGATCAATGGCGTAGATTATATTTCATTACCTTTTGATATTACCACAGCTGGATCTCAAACATACGGAACTCGAAATGGAGTATGAAAAATTGAAATCGGAGAAGGGCAGTCGAGCGTCGATAGTGCAGGAGGCGAACGCGGATTTGTTGCAGGAACTGGAACGGTACAGCGGACAATTGAAAGATACGCTTAAAGAGAATGGGGAGTTGAAAACGTTGTACTTACAGGTATTTTTTTTCAGAATAGCCTTTCTTCTTTTATTGCCGTCTGGTTTAGCAATCCTAATGATTGATGTGTATTCTTTAGAAACTGCCACTCGGAATTTATGCCATTTATTTTTAAGTTATGAAGTCTTTCTTCGTCCAGGCATTCTTCTACCTTCCGATCCACCGATTGATGATTGTGATATAAAAGATGGCGGTTCCAAATCCAAAGAATACAAATTTCAATGAATGATTTACACAAAATAAAAATCACGATGAATTAGTGGTGGTTCTTATCTGTGTTTCAAATTAATGTCAAATTAATTTCTTTAAGTTGATTTATTATTTATTTATTTAATAATACTTTATTGTACACATAAAAAACAATACATTAAAACAAAAGTACGGAGAATCTATGTACAAAGGCGAGCTTAACTCAATGATGAGTTCTCTTACAGCAAACCTTTGAGTGACAGAGAAAATAAAGAAAAGAAAAACGATAGAAACAAGTGTACACAGCAAGATTCTAAAGCAAAAAAAAAAGAATGATAAAAATATATATATATATATATTATATATATTTGTTGTTCGGTGTACACATTGTATCTTTTTGTCAATATATAATAATCTTATTACAGGCATGTAGCTCCCGTGACAGTGTGTCAAGAGAACTAAAAGACATGCAATCTAAAATTCAAAAGGAGAGAGACCTATACAAATCACAAGAGAAAGAGTATGTAGAGAGATTGGAGAAACAGAGACAACAAATGGACAAATTAATGTCAGATTTAACTAACACCAGGGAAGAGTTGGAAAGAGCGAATAGGAGAATATCAGAGCTTCAGAGAGAGTTCACTGATAAACAAAAAGAGTTCACAGAAAAACTTGACCAGTATCTAGAAGGTAAATTGTTTTATAGTCGCCCTTGACCATTGCTCTTCTTGTGGATACTTTCATGTGAAGCTATGTTGATATTTTTGTACCAAAGTGGGTAAAACCAAAATAAGACACATCTTTATTTTTCATCATTAAAAAATCTGTATTTATATCTATACACTGTCAAACTTCGCACCTGCATATAGCGAGGCGCTGCTTAAGCTAAGCAATGCCTCGCCTATGGGCTTTCCATTTAATAAAGAGAAATAAATAAATAATAAGGTTCTGCCACGAACGCTTGACCAGTTTTTATAGAAATTCGTTTGAACGACGTTGCGTGCGCTTACATCTCCCTCACGTATTTTGGGACGGCTCGTGCAAGCGATTGTCGTCCTAAAGGTAATCAACCGGAAATGTCTTTAATTGTATGTGCGGTCGGCGAAGAAAGTGGGTTACCAGTTTTGACAAAACTTCCTATGCAAATAAAATAACACTAAGGTTGAACATTTCTATCAGATGCGACAATTTAAACTAGGAACACAAGTCAAAGTGTTGACGTTAACGATAAAGAGAGCATTAGTAACTGTATGAATAATTGCAAGGGAATATCAACCTTGTTGTTTTATGATATGCATATGAACTTCAACCACCACATGGTGGTAAACCACATTTTTGGCTGACCGTACCTAAAACGTATTCGTTTCGTGCCCGTGGCACCCCCGGAAGATACCCCTGGGGGTGCCACGGGAACTTGAATTCGGACCCGTGGCACCCCCGGATTCCGAATCCATACAACCAATACCAGTGGTATCACGGATACTGTTTACTAGTTCCCATGAATCCCCCGATCATAATATAATAAATAAATCACAGATGAGAAGTCTGCGTTGCGTAAAGAGAGGGAACCGTGCGTGCAATGTGAAAAACACGTAAAACAAATTCGCCACTTGGACGAACAACTCGGCAAATGTACTTTAAAATTGGGTGAGTGGTATGATTATTATCTTTAACTATTTAACTTTAATATAGATATAAATGAATGATTTTTAGAACATTATTTCTGAAGGTCGACGCGCCATTGTCAATTTTTAATTCAAAAATAGATCTAGATATTCAATACTCTCGACTCCAATTACTATTTTTTAAACGGTGTATGGCACCTTCCCACGGTATCAAAGTAGTAGACATGTCTAGTATAATCAAAATTAATTAATAATTATAGTCAAAAAACCAGACCATCCTCGGGTGGTGGTAAAAAGTCAAATGCAATAGTGTCATACTCGCCACTTATAAAATACAATAATTTGTATTTTGAGTCACGGGTTTACTGCCCGGATGATTTCCAATCGAGTTCCAGTAGTAGCCGTAGCAAAAGACAGAGAAAGGGGGTAGACATTTAGTCTGATCCTAATTTATTCTTCACCCACCCGCATCTTACAGTTATCCCGTGACCATGGCGTTTGCAACAGCGCCGTAATATCGGCTAATGATAATAAATCAACCTGGCCATCGATATAATATACTTATAAACTAGATAAACATTCACTAACAAAATGACATCAAAAATTATCTGTGCTGGTGGCGGAAACGTGAACTAACGGTTTTATTACGATAATGACGTGTATTTTGACAGTTTCATATCGACAGTAGCGACACTCCTAACACGCAAAAATAATTTTGTCAGTCTGTCTTGTAAATAAATAGCGACACAAGGGCGCTATTTCTGTGCGCCACTTTTCGGGCCGTAACAGCTAATCTAGTTTAAATATTATATCGATGAACCTGGCAGTAAACCCGTGTGTCATGTAAATCACCACGAAAGTTTAAAACAGTGTTTGACAATAATTTGAAACACCAGCGTCACAAGAGAGCAACGAGACTCTGATGAAAGAGCTGAAGGGTAAGGCAGAGTTCTTCCAGCAATACATAGTGGACCGTTTCAAGAAACTGAAGGAGCAACGCAGCGTCGCCACTAACACCGAGGACGCCGCGATGCCAGCGCCCGTGCGCGTCCCTTCCCCAGACAACTGCGATGACCACTTAGCTAATAAGGTGATTATCACTACTGTTTTTTTTTATTATCATTCTTTATTTTCAGATATAGGGTTTTACCCGTGGGATGCCGGGTTAGAATTGCATCACCCCGTCTCCTCGCGTTGGGTGTCTTAAGAGGGGTGGGGGAGAACGGGAAGACGGGCAGCAGCGTCTTTCTTTATGGATTTATCTTCCACATATACTGCGATCCCCAAGCCGGGCGTTATGGCGAACCCTCCCTTCTAAGGGGGAGGCTTTTGTTAAGCAGTGGACGTCTTTCGGCTGATGATGATGATTATTTTCAGGCTGCATAGGCCCATACATTAATACCTTATAACTAAAATACATATTAAATACAATATAAATCTAATCTATACATACATCGATATACTATACCAACAAGATTAGCTGTCACGAACAAAATGACATCGAAAATGTGGTCGCGGTTACATATACCTACACAACTATACACGTACACGCAAAACAATAATATGTTCATATAAAAAGATGACTTACATACTATAAAATAAGGTTCAATAATAATTGCAGACAATTGAGCGACAGCCGTCTCCGTAGCTCTTATTTTCGTGACCACTTTTCGGGTCGTGACAGCAAATCTAGTTGGTATAGTATATCGATGTATACATATAAAATTACTTGTCCTGACTGACTGATTCATCAACGCACAGGCCAAACCGCTGGTCCTAGAAAGCTGAAATTTGGACAGTAGGTTCTTCTTATGATATAAGCACCCACTAAGAAAGGGTTTTTGAAAATTCGACTCCTAAAGGGGTTAAATGGGGTGTTTTCTTTTGTATGAAACTTTTTATTTTATGGTTCGATTGACTTGAAATTTACTGAAAAGATTCTCTAAATAAAATAAATCAACACGTGTTTCGCGATTTTTTAAAAACATCCTTTGGGGGTGCGTTAGGGGCTGGTAAACTTTGTATGAAAAAAAAAAATTGCGAGCGAAGCCGCAGGGAATTGCTAGTTAATATTAAAGATATCAGTTTATGCAACCTAGTTACGAGACAAACAAGACGTTCGCCTATAGGTAAGCCATACGCCTGCCTATAGACAGTTGCACTGCACTGCCACTCGACTCGTTACCAGAGACATTAGTTATAAAGTCTCTTGTGTCCGGTATTTTAACCAGTTACAGTGCCCTTCACACCGTTAAATAGCAATGTTTACACACTGCTGTTTGGCGGCAGAATGTCTGACACTAAGGTGGTACCTACCTGGGCGGTCCATTGCAAAAGGTACCTACCACCTGGTGAAGTGGTGATATTCCTGTAGTGGTGTTTCTAGAGTTTCTTGCCGTCATTGAACTATATTGGACAAAGCGTACTGTGTTTAGAAACAATTTCAATATTTTCCTTTTATTAAACAAATTGCCTGAAAGAGACATTGTTACTTACATTACATTGTTACATTATTCAGTCACAATTATGCGTATAGACCCGAGCGTATCGAAGGACGCGACTGCTGAATGAACGCAGTCGCAATGGCCAATCCCAATACGCGACTGGCGAACATTTTGTTCACCAGCCGAATCGACGGCCGGTCACTTTCCGTTTAAGCAGATTTCACCCTTAAGGCATCTAAATGAGTATAGTTAAATAGTTGCCATTTATTATTTATTGTATAAGAAACTTTTCAGACTGCTCTGATGATGAAAGAAAAAGCCATTAGAGACCAAATAGCCGAAAAATTTACATTAGAAATGAAAACCGCCGAAATGAACTGCGCTAGGCGCATTAAAGAGATTGAAAATGAGCATATAGAAGCCGTCGCTCAACTGAAAGAGCTGCTCGAAAGAAAAGCGAGAGAAGTAGACACATTAAAAGAGTTTATACTTTCGGAACGGGCCAAAGTGACGCAAATATTGGAATCTAAAGAGAATGAAATTTCGGTGCTCATTAAAGAACACAACCAGTTGCGAGCTGAGTGTCAGAAGGCTAAGGACACACTGATGGAATGGAAACTAAAAGCCGAACGATACAAAGAGAAGTTGTCACGGCTAGGCGCACTAGAAGATGCGTTGCGAAACGAAAGGGAAGATTGGCTACAGAAGAATAGTTCAACGAGCAAGGAATACGTCGCGATGAAAGCGAAAGTAACTGAATTACAATCCCGGGTGACGCAACTGGAGCAAAAATGTGAAACTCTTCAATCAGAACATAAGATTATTCAAGATAAATACAAGAATGCTAAGAAAACTATTCACACTTACAAGGTATTCACCAAATTATTATCTTTAAACATCTAACTGCCGAACCTACAAACGTCAATTAAAGTTAATGATCATTAATCCATTTTTTTAAATAGGATTATTTTGACACTCGAAGCCCATTGATACATAATACGCAGATAGTGAGGAGAGATGTCAATTATCTCGTGTTCAATAATCGAAATTAATCATAAACTGCTCAGACAGTCGAAATAAATAGATTTAAGGTAGTGACTTAATTAGAATTAAAGTTAATTGGCGTTTGTTAGTGTAAGCTATTTTCAGTTACCATTTGTTTTTTGAACATATCAATTAGAAGTATTTTTTTTAATAACTTAGTGATGAGATGAACAGTATTTTCGCCTAATTTTTACCAACTAAGTAAAATAATAATAATGTCCTCTTGGACGATACGACCACAGTGGCCAATCATCCACATCAGCCTCTTCAAATCAGTCAGCCTACCAGTAAGGAACAACTACACAAAGTGGTTGCTACCCGCCGGTTTAAATTCGCGATCTCTGGTTTGTGAAGCAGGTGATTTCCCATTGCGCTACGGAAACTACTAAATTAATGTTTAACTGCCGAACCTACAAACGTCAATTAAAGTTAATGGTGATTAATCCATTTTTTGAAATCCGATTATTTCGACACTCGAAGCCAATTAATACGATGATAGTGAGTAGCCATAACAATTATCTCGTTTTCAATCATCGAAATTAATCATAAATGGCTCCGACAGTCGAAATAATAGTAGTTTATGCACCAAGGGGATAAAGCAGTGTCTTATGTCAAATTGGGCGTGAAATTGAATCGCGAGCATAACGAAGGATTCTAGTAACTCCCGAGCGTAGCGAGGGAGTATAGAGTTAACTCCCGAGCAAAGCGAGGGAGTTAATACTAGAATCCTGAGTACAGCGAGAGATTCAAGTTCGCCCAAGACAAAGACACCTTTATCCCCGAGGAGAATATACTACTTTTCACACCTACTGCGAGGTAATGAAATACAAGTACTAGGAAGAGATTGCTTAGGTTATCTGGAAGAGATTGCTTTTTAGCGATAAGGCCACCTTTTTACATCATCAACGTATTGTCCAATTTACATGTAATTTTTGGTGTAAAATCTCAATGGTACAATGAAGTGTATTTATTATTATTATTAAATACTTACTGCTAGAAATAAAGTAATCAACACACTGATTTCTAGCGTTCACGCCCACACCTACTGCGAGGCGAAACAGTAAAATACAAAACTTCTAGAATTAAAATAATATCAACAGCGTTAGCGCCTTCTTTTTATCTATTTTTTTTTCCTTTCTAGAACAAGGTTCGGCTCCAATTCGGCTCCTGGCGCTCGGTTCGATTTTCAAATGTATTTTTTCGTGCAAGCCTCTGTTTAGAGAGAGTGGTTTATATACCTACTGTAAAGAGTCTCCGTGGTAAAAAAATATTTGACGTTCGTAATTCAAATTACATTTTAATGAAGAATTGGCTTCGGACTGAAAACATGAATGGAAAATGACAGCAATTTAATGAATAATTGGCTTAGGCCTAGCTACAAATTGATTTATTACGAGATTACTTATGACGAGGCTGTATGAGCTAGAACCTTTCGCCTTCCCAATTAGGGAGAACTAAAGGGCAAGAAAAAAACAAATCACATTATTACCCAAGGGAGTTTAGTACAACATTATTACCCGGCTAGACTATAGGGATATAATGACCTACTTTATGTCAAGTTTGTATGACACATAATGGAACATTATCGAGTAGGTGGTGTGAAAATAGATATTAAAAATTGTCTTAATTAGAATTAAAGTTAATTGGGGTTTGTGAGTGCGGCAGTAAGTCATTACTTGGCGGCTGAATATCTACGGTCACAAAATACTGAGAGTACAGAAGGCAAGCTCATGTATGTACCTCGCTTTTCATACCTACGCTCGGCGGTCGCGCTAGGGTTATCAACTCTGGCTTATGTGAAAAAACTATCGTGATAGTGGCACTCGTACTATCTAGTTTTTTGATTGATTGTTGAGAATAAAACAGGAAGAACGGAAGACGAGTGTTTGAAGCGGACGGCATTCGCGCTCGCACTAAACCGAGATATACCAAGATATCGTGTCCGTGAGCGCTGCCTATGTGTGCGTTACTCGAGCGCCTGTTGTATGAAGCTTGCCTTCTGTACTCTCAGTATTTTGTGCTACGGTGGTTGGTACTTGGTATCAAGCCGGCCCCTTTTTCACGAAGATTTTTCTATAAACCAGATATCATTTTCAGGATTATGTGGCAAAAAAAGACACTCACGTGAACAACGAAATGAACAGAATACAAGACGAGTACAGGAAAATATTTGTCAAATTGCAGAATCAAATAAATTACCATGTCAACTGTAGGATACAGGAGGAGAGAAATAAAGGAAAATCGACGCCGACACAGCCCTGCCTGCCTTCTGAAGTAAGTACACATTGATATTATTTTCTCGTTCAAACAACAACGTATCTAATATTATTATAACTTTCCTAAAGATTATCAAGTGTTATTTTTATTTTGAACAGTTACAGCTCAGTGGGCGAGCGCTTGCCTTGTAAACAAGGTGCGCAGGTTCAACCCCGGCTCGCACCTCTGATTTATTTAATTAATCATGTGCGAATCGTCTTTGTGCTATTTAATACGGCGTATTTCTTTCCTGTCGAATTGAGTCATATTAGGTGTAAGGAAGTACACAGAAGGAAAACATCCAGTTTTCGCTCATGTATTTTATACGTTTTCTGCTAGGCGTTAACGTGAAAAATATTGACACAAAGTTACTGCCACACTCAGAATCATTTAATGAATCTTTTCCTGTTAGGAAAAGTCCATTTTAATTTATGAAAACTACTCATCAAATGACCAAATCTAGAAAACCAAATAGTCAAAAAACTAATATTAGAAATGAAAATTTACCGATTTTTGAGGACTGGAATATACTACTACTTAGTAGTAGTAGCAATATACTAGTATTTTTTTCATCATGGGTAATAATGAAGCCTACTATACTAATTTCAGTATGCTGAAAGGATAAACAAATTGAACGAGGATTTCTCGAAGTTAGCGCAGTCCAACTTCAAAGATGTGCCAGATTTAAAGTGACCTCTGGATTTACGCACAATTATACAAATTGTTGTATTTTTACACCTGTTTTGTACAATTTAATCTTTTTATAGAGAAAGTGTAATGTACTTAATTTATCGTTATTTCTTCGGAAGTCTAAATTATATTATTTGTATGTTTGAACTAAAAGTTATCAGCGCGAAGTTTGCAGTTAAAATTTTGGCTCACAAATTACGAAATACAAGTCGTAATGTCTAAAATAAAAGAAGTCTCATGAATATAGCCCCCTTATATTAGCCATTTAAAAAAAGAAGTTGCATGGAAATTTACTGATCATGCCTATTACGTATAATATTAAAAGTATCGCCAGCAGCACTGATATGTAACATGAAGACTGGAAACAATGACAATTGCTTAAGCCCCATTTAGAATATAGTTATTGCTGTGGTTGATAATTGACTGACAATAGAAAATCATTCCGTTGACCAAATGGTGAAGGTTTCCTGTGATAGTTAAGTACATAATTGTATTAGTGTTATGTAAGAAAGTAAATAACAGTATTAAAACGTACAATAATGAAAAAAAAACATAATTTACATTCCTCTTGACATATCCAACGTATTTTTTAGAATGAATGTGTATATAGATGTCGTAATTCCCTATGATTTTATAATAAAATACTTGTTATTATTAATGTTAATTTCAGTAAATGTTAAATAATGAATATGTTTTAAATTGTTTACAATAAATTATGAGCTCTCAGATGTTTGATTTATGGAAGTTGTGAACTTGATTCACGGAGCAATACATTATTTCTGTTATGTAATTAAGTTTTGTAAATAAAATATTACTTATTTCATATTTTTACCATGGTTTTTATTTCTTGATATAGTATTTCGATGGCACAAAAGGCATTTTTGCTACAACACAAGATACATCTTTTCCTCTAACGTTTACTAACAATTCGTTGCCGACTTTTTTGAGCGATTCAACAACATATCCCATAGCGACATTGCCGCCGAGGGAGGGGGCGGGGCAACCGCTCGTGATTTTACCAATTTCTTCCGAAGTTTTGGAGCTTTTCAGCACTGCATCTTTCCTCGCTGGTGGGCCACTCTCCATGCGAATACCCACACGCCTCTTACTGACACCTTCTTTTATTTGGCGCAGTATAATTGCTGATCCTGGAAAATTGTCTTCTACTCGTCTTCGCTTTGCTATTAACCAGGTTAGGTTGGCTTCTACGGGAGTAACGGTTTCATCAATATCGTTGCCGTAAAGACATAAACCTGATTCTAATCGCAGCGAGTCCCTGGCACCGAGACCAGCCAGTTTCACATCGTCATACTGTAATAAAGCTTCGGTAACTTTTGCAGCATCATTAGCTGGTATCGATATTTCGACGCCATCTTCGCCCGTGTAACCACAACGAGTGACACGGCATTGCACCCCGGCTACTGTACCCACAGTGGATGTCATGAATGTAAGTGCTTCCAGATTTATGTCGGTAAGGTTTTTTAAAGTACTTGCTGCCTTAGGTCCTTGTAATGCAATAAGAGCTCTCTGTGAGACGTCCCAGAAATCCACGGTCACATCCTTGCCCTGTTTTCTAAATAATTCAGACGTTTCTCTCATATGCTCTCTATCGACTTCTAAACGTCCGGCGTTTGAAACTATATATAGAGCTTCGTTGTTCACCTTTGTTACTATTAGATCGTCTATAATTCCTCCTTTTTCATTTAAGAAGACAGTAAGCGAACTAGTACCGTCCGACATACCCTTCAAATCGACCGGACATAATGATTCAAACCAGGAGATGGAATCTTTGCCACTGACGTTAGTCTGCAACATATGTGAAACATCGAAGATAGAGGCATTTGATCTCGTAAACAAATGTGATGTGGAAACACTCATGTCACTGTATTGCACAGGTAACAGGAACCCAGCAAAATCCACTAATTTACCTCCATACTTTGTATGCAAGTCGTACAATGGTGTTTTCTTCGACTTTGCACCGTCACTATATGGTCGCCATTGCAATATCACTGGCACTTGGTTAATAAGAATTTTTGGTGCGTGAATAACTCTAGTAAGATATATAGAACACATTTTATAACACAGCTCTTCTTGTGTGACTGACAATATGTTATGATATATTTAGGCACGTTATCGTTCTTTTGTAAATATAGGTCAGAGGTCAAAAGTTAAGATAAGTGCGTAATGAAATTACTTATAATGCGCTGCACTAACGATGTAGGATAATTGGATTTCTTTTCTTACTTATTATTTATGTCGTATCGACGCTGTAGACACTGGCCACTCAATTCGAACCTCGCCGTAATCTCTCCAGCGCCAGACGTTCGCTAAAAGCCTAGAATGCTGGCATACTCTCGACGATACGGGCACTAACCCGATTCATCGCCCGCCTTGGCGCAATTAGTAGGGCCGAAAAGAGACCCCTGGTGGCCGAGCCCTGTTCCACTAAGTTCAAAGGTATGGGACATAAAACATCCAATTATTTCAACTTTGATATTTTTTATAACAGTAGAACTTACTGGACAATATTGATCCTTATAGTTCAACTTTCTATTTCGATGTCTAAGATCAATGGAACTACTGAGAACTATCAGAGTGGCCAACCCTTACGAGTACCTACTGTGCACCCCGTCTATTGTTATTCTGAGGCTTATCGACTGATATTTCGATGACACTTTTTGAAGCATGGATACGCTCAGTTCCAATACTTCAACCATCTACGGACTGACCTTGCACAAGCAATTGATCTTTGTTGCTGAATAGTGTGGCGGGTCACCCCCTTCCCTTTAATATGGTTGAGGGGAGTGATGGCTGCTGCTCGAGTCAACTCGTGCGCCAGTGCTGCTTGGGGGGGGACTGGTCCAACTACTATCCCTTTAGCATTTTAGTTTGTTGTATTTTTTATTTTATTTGATCTCTTGAACACACACTCAAGGACACACTGTCGCTGGTGCTGATCTAATTGTAACAAGACAGACATTGCTTAAAAAAAATGTGAAAAAATGACAAGCCCGCTGAGTTTCTTGCTGGATCTTCTCAGTTGAGGCCACATTGTGATCCGGTGGTAGCTTTTAAAAATTGACCGTTCAAAGTGCTAGTGTTGAGCCTATTTGAAATAAAAAAAAATGAATTTTGATAGTTAAAAATTAAACCAATTTCAGATACGCTTTTGCTGTTTTATAGACAGCAAAAGGAAATGGCCATTTACAGCAGAAAAATTACAATCCACAATGGGAATACAAAATGAATACTGAAAATATGAATAAAAATATAAATATTAATGCAGTGAATGTGATTCACATTCACTGCATGAAATTGAACTATGGTTTCATCCTTAGTAAGTGGGTATTGATAGAAATTTGCAAATAAAACAAAAATTAAGTACTAACTTTTAATTAGTTATTATCGACACAATTATTCAATGCCTTCAGATACATTTCATGTGTCATCAGTTCATTTTTTGTTGCTTCTGAAATGGCAATACTTGATAAAATAGTAGCTATATATCCATCACAATCTGGATACTGCTTCAGCAGCTGAGGATTTTTCAACAAGTTCTCATTCACTTCGACTAAAGTGCCCTTCATACAACAAGGCACATCAAAGCTGGTACCATCTGGGAACTCTATTTTACAAATTATTGACTTAGGAGTCAAAAACTGACCACCCTTTTTACTTTTACCTTTTACAGAATTACTTAATCGGTCAATTTTGCCTACAGAAAAATTTACTTTATAATCCATGTTGTTTTTAAAAAAGAAGTGACTTGGTGCAAGGCATAGAAGTGCAATTCTATTTGAATGGAACATTATCATAATGTCATTATTTTTTACTCCATTAACATCAATTAAATACCTCTTCGAAAAATATCTGTCTGTATAAGACTTGTATTCATTTAAGTCCGGTATGGAGTCCAAAATGTCAAAGTCCATTTTTATCTAAAAGTTTTAATTGACCGCTTTTTGTTGAGCTAGTATCCGAGCGCGGATTTCTGCGTGACGCCTTTGAGACTCTTCAAAGTTCGCCTTTTGCCGTCTAAGACGCTCACCCTTCAAGCATTTTCTCATATCTCTGTCGTAATCATTGCAATACCCAATAAATTTCCTAAACGAGTGCTGAAACAAACAAAAAGTCTACATGATATTACATTTTCTAGTATAGGTTATGTTGATAAAATTTGTGGTGGTATTTATTTTATCCGGTTCGTAAACATTAACTCATTGAATAAATATGTAATCATTTCATTATGTTTAATTACAAATACAATAGTTTAATTAAACGTTTATTGCAATCAAGTACCTCGCTATGACAGTCTTGCAACCTTTTTATGAAAACATTACATTCGTCGGTATGTAAATGTGGGGATAAATCCGTGTGCATCCCTTATATTTTTCCACTATGTGCAGATATAAGATAAAAAGATATAAGATTTATACGAAAGATCGAGTTTGAGAACAATAAAATACACGATACGATAGTGTTACATAAATGGCAGACCGATTCACAAACGTTTAACGTTGACAGCACAGACCAAACAGACCACAGACCGTAGACAGAATCGTGCTACGCATCAGACGGTGAACTGCCCTAGAGGAAAAATCAGTGTTCCCAACCACAGATTATAGGATAATTAGGATATTACGTTGACGTATGGCGGGCGGGGCGATGGGCCGGCCACGAAGTAAATATAAATTCGTGGGGCCGGCCGAGTCTATTTTAATGCTTGAACTTGAACCATAGAGTAAAGCAAGGTGTTGCAACCCCCTAAACTCGTCAGACCTGAGGCTATCTCCTCATACAAGGCCTCTATTTCCTCGTCAGGGCGTCCCTGCTCGACATACTATCGACTTTTAAGACTTTGTTAATTAGGGACTTACGGACGAGAAACCCAACACCAACCTGGTATTTTCAGTCTCCCTCTCGGAGGAAGAGCATATTGCCGCAATCAAGGGTTATCGTATCCTATCCCTCTCTTTGGATATTCCCAAAATGTCCCAACGGAAGTTGCTAATTCTTCCTCCAGCCAAATTTTGGTGAGGGTTGTAGCGGGCATCTACAAAAAGGGGGGGGGGGGGGGGTAAATACATATTTATATAGATACATAACCCACGTCCACAACCTATTGCCCTAGTCCAATATGACCCCCCCCCCCCCAAAACTTTGGCTGCGACCGCGCCTGCTCCCGCACCCCGCATAAGTGCCACGAAAAATTTGTTCGGGGAATCGACGCGATACTAACTCCTTTGGTACTTTCTCTGAGCTAAAAGCCCACAAAAAACATTTTCGTTAGAGTAAATTTATACTCTCCATGATTAGAGCAGAGCATATTCCGAAGTTTATTTTTGAACAAACGATAATTGACATATATATAATCTATGGCGTATAATGAAGGCACGTTCTAAAGAGCCATGCATGAGTATCATTTTTTTAAATATTTTGGGACAATCTACACACGGTCATCCGATCCCAAACTACTGAAACCAGACAACTGATACTAATATTTATAGTATACGTACATATTTTTTTTGTAAATACAACCAACATAAGGCCAGACTATTTCGATCAATCAAATATAACCGTATAACATTTTTTTTTATTAATTTCGTACTTAGTTAAATATAACTCTATTTTATGTATTTACAATACCTTAGGAAACTCCCATCAATCATTTTTTCCTCATTCTAGTGGTAAAACCCCAAGTTGGAAACACTGACTCATGTTGCCGCTCACGCGATGATGGATGAAAATAAGTCTTTCGTAAACATTCTTTTTTTTTTTTTTGGAATGATAGACGCTGTTGGCCGCAGATGGCCATTACAGCTTCACCGGACAATAGGAGGCGAGCGCTTGAAGCGCTCTAGCCTTTACGGCAGAAGTAGCGACGAGCTCAAGGGCACCTCAGGGAGGCACGGCCTCGGCTTGGGCTGTCGCTTAAGAGAGGGCTGTGTTTACCACCGGTTCACAACGCGCCCCCACTGAGAAGAACCGGCAAGAAACTCAGTGGGGTGATGCACGTCGTTGAGGTCGCATACGTACGACCCTTCGTTCTCGCCGGCGAGACCGGTGTCTGATAGCTAGTGTAGCATACGGTTGTCTTATCGGGGAGGGTTCGGCGCATCCCGGTTCAATAGGACCGTCATGGGGTCAGGAGGTTCGAGCAGTACGTGCCGTGGTCTGCGGCGCGAGTCAGAAGGACTAGGGGCGTAATCGGCGGCGGCGCGGATTAAACTGTTCGCGTGACGGGACGCGGATTCAAAGTAGCGTTTCGACGCTTCTTTGAGGAACTTACGAAGGGGATCTAACTTGAAATCGGAATGCAGATCTACGTTCCGCATGTACCACGGGGCACCGACGCGTCGGAGGAAACGATTCTGGATAACCTGGAGGCTATCGATATGGGTGCGGGCGGCGTGCGCGAAAACTACACTCGCGTAAGTCATGATAGGGCGAATGCAAACTTTGTATAATGTCAACTTATTTCTAAGCGACATTTTACTCCGCTTGCAGAGAAGGGGATACAGGTGACCTAATACGAAAGCCGCTCGATTGCGGACTCCAAGGTGACTCCGAGGTACTTAACCTTCCTAGTCCAGGGGATAGGGCGGTTGAATAGGGATATTGGGGCCAGTCGTCTGTTGGGCCGAAGGCTCCGCGCGGAGAACATATTGGCGGGTCCCCGGGAGAAGACCACCGCGGCACTCTTCTCCGGGTTCAATGCGCCACGTACGGAACCATTGACCCAGGGCGTCGACTGCGGCTTGAAGAGCACGCGTTAAATAGGACATGTTCCTATGGGAATAATAGAGAGCGGTGTCATCCGCGTAAAGGGCGAGTTGGACTCTGCTCGAACGAGGAATGTCGTTCGTGAACAGGCTGAACAAGAGGGGAGAGAGCACGGAGCCCTGAGGGACTCCGGCCTGTATAGGATTTCGTAAACATTCATGGCGTATTGGCTCACGTAAAATGCAAGATAAAATGCTTTTTGACCATAGATTTAAGATTTTTCACTTGGTTTTTGACATTATAAGCTTTATGGTTTTTGACCAATTTTGACTCACAGGTTTACTACCAGCCAGGCCAGGATGATTTATTCACGGATTTATATTTACTTCGTAAAAACTGGATAGATCACTTAAATATAATAATATCACTAATTTAAACTTTATGCTACATTCTTAAGGTTTGTTTTTCATTGACACAAGTCGAAGTAGAAAAACGAGCCAAGTGAGATAGCACAAAAGTAGATGTGTGTCCTTGTCTGCCCTCTTGTCAAGTAAGTTGCCAACGCAAAATATGATTCTTTTTAGTAGTGTTAGGTAGATTTCTTAGAAGTTGATTACATTTGCTTATTAGTTTTTCGTGTAATAAAACATCGAAATATAATACATCTAGGACGATGAAATGTAATATTAGAAATTAGCACACGAACAACATGCAATACTTTTATTAACAATAATATTAGTAACAATTTATCATTATGAAGGTAGCAGCACTGAGCTGTTGTGTGATTGTCGACATTGTCGTAGTAAGTAATCTGGTGTCGCGGTGTACTGTTAGAGTAGGGTGACCATTGTTATGTATGGCGTCGCGGTCGTCTCGGATGATGGTTTCCATACAAACGTTGGTTAACTCAACCTGAATTTTGGAATGAAATACAGATATCTGGAAGAAAACGGTAGCTAGGTATTAGGACAAATTCAAATAATTTATTGTCTTAATTGTGGTAAGTAGATCTTATATGTAATATTGAAATAAGTAAAATAAGAGTCTAAATTCAAATAAATTGATTGCAACAAATTCTCAAAATTAATAATTGCTTATTACATAGTAATTTCATGACTTGCGACTAAATTCCATCCAATTATACAATACAAATAATAATTATAATTAGTATTATGTCACCAAAATTACGATTTGAACGCAAAAATCGTCTCATGCGCCTCACAACATTCAGATTGACGGAGGTCACGCAGGGGCATCGACCGATGTGGCACCGCCCGTTGTGCACCAAAAGACCTTAGAAGTTAGAAAAAGAATCCTTCCACATAGTAATGCGTGGACACCCTATTAGACAGAGATACACTACTACTTTTGGACCTCTCATTCGGCTCGTGATCTTTAGTAGACTGCGCTGTCCAGTTATAATACAGGTTCGTGGATTTATTAACTTCTTCTTCTTTTACAAAAAATGGCTTCCATCAATTAATTATTGATGATTTCGCCAGTGTCAAGTAGATAAATAGCAATTGCAAAAAAAAACATGATTTATTATTTTTCCCTTTGATTATATATACGTCTAGATATCAAGTCGTCTTATGCTGGCGCCTCACATGGGCTATGTTGGCTCCAAGTTATACTGTTGGATCCAACACACCAATGTGAGGATCGATCTTTGAACATTATTGGATAAAAACGGAACATTGCGTCCAATAGCCAATGTCAACCCGACTTGTGTCGATTTTTTGTACAAGTTCAAAGGCGAGGGGAGTGAAGTGTGTAGGCGGGGGGCCAACTTGGGTCCAACGTCACTTCTCGATCCATACATTGGTAGTACGCGCTTTGACTAATTAAATAATAATAATATGTGCTCAATGCGTGGGCGTAAGTAGCCAGAGCGAAAAGTGTCCCGTCCGACATGACTTGCTAGCAATAAATTTGATGAATAAACGATACCTGCTCAAACGTCCAGCCTTCCAATGCTCTTGGCATAAGTGTTTGTCCAATTATATTGGAGCCCATATGAGGCCGCAATCTAGGTTGCAATTATTGGCCATTCTATTCGTAGCCAGCGTTGGAACCAAGTCATAAGCCCATGTGAGGCGCCAGCATTAAAAGTGACGTTCACACTGAATCGCTACTCCATTATCCACGTGTGCGTGCAGGCCGCGTACTACACTTGCGTTATCTGTGGCTATGTGCGTGTTTGGGGATCTCCAGTTTTAAATATTTTTCCCATATGAAAATTTGTGTGGCTGGATGGTGTTCGAGGTGTTGGGAGTATTATGAGGTAGGACATAGGATACTTTTTATCCCAAAATTCAGCTCGGTTCCCTTGGGAGAGGGGATTAAAGTCAAAATGTCAATTTAGTTGTAAGTTATTAATGCGTGGCCCATTTATTCATTTTAATAAATAAGGAGTAATTCAGACTTTGCTATCAATGTTTGGCAATCGATCAGGTTAAGCAACGTTAGGAAAGGTCATTACATAGATGGGTGACCGTTTAATGGCTTTTGAACCAAGCGTCTCTGTGTTTCGGAAGGAAAGTAAAAAGTAAGTCCCGGTTTTTTAACAAACTTGAATAAAGAAGGGTATGTAATTAAAAATACGTAATATTCAAATTAATGTAAGTCTATGTGGGCATCTTAAAGATTGTACCAAATTTCAGGAGTATGTGTATATAGTTTTATTCTACGTATTTCTCAAAAACTGATGATGATGATCCCTCCTCGACGTGTCCGTCGACGGCGACTCCCTTACATTTGTCTTCGTTTATGCGCACGTACACGTAGTTTTAACTGGGGATGAAAAGTTGTCTGAAATAAACTCGAAAATTTTGCACAGAGGTTCATTAGGTTTACATAGGTTTGTAGCCTCAGCGGTGCAGCGGGAAACAGCTTGCTTTGAAAACTGGGGAGCCTGGGTTCAAACCAATGATACTAAAAGTAAAACTGCGTGGGTTAGCTAGTACTTATATACATATGTACTTATTTATTACTATGTAGTGTTTTTTTCATCATCATCAGCCGGAAGACGTTCACTGCTGAACAAAGGCCTGTTAGCACCCCAACCGGTGTGCCTATATAAATGAGGTGCAAGCTGAGACAAGAACATTCATACAGCGGTCACAGGACAGTCAACGGTCTACCCTCATCAGAATATTTTCACGGTTTGAGAAACAATATTGTAAGTGATTTATTATTATTCTCTTTACTGTCTAGTTATTCTTGATCTTCTACTTTGTGTATTTGACGATATGATATTTTTAGGTTCGAAGTCTGAGTTGAATTAAAAGTAACGTTTGGACAAGAACTCCGTTTAATACAATCTAGATTATTTTATACTACACCTTACTTGCAAAACAACACAATAAAAATGACACAAAGAACACACAATTGCGCACTTCAAGAACTTCAAAACTGGCTCACGTGACTTTAACATAAGCGACCGAGATCCTGGTACGCGAGCGTCTATCGCGAGGGCCGAGAAACGAATGGGCGCTTTTTGTCGCCTGGTTTTTATGTCTCCGTGGATGCTTTGGTGCCTTGGAGAGTATGTTCCTTACACGGCCTCTCCTGACTCTGTGTCGTCCTCGATACATGCTTCTAGGGTGGTACCGCTGGGACCCGGAGCGTCTGGAGCTGAGGATCGAGATTCTGGGTTGTCCTCTAACTGGGAAGTTGGAGAATCAGCAGCGGAGGTAGACTCCGTCGGCAAGGCCTCACTCTCTTCCAAGTTTTCATCTGGAGACAACAATATTACATTAAGGTTGTGGACACTCGATCATAGTTAATCGGCGAGCGCCATAGCGTGGTGACAAACGCCCTAGCGTGGCGGCGAACGCCCTAGTGTGGCGACAAACGCCATAGAGTGGCGACGAACGCCATGGTGTGGCGACGGACGCCAGGCGACGAACGCCTTAGTGTGGCGACAAACGCCCTAGTGTGGCGACGAACGCCATGGTGTGGCGACGAACGCCAGGCGACGAACGCCTTAGTATGGCGACAAACGCCGTAGTGAGGCGACGGACGCCAGGCGACAAACGCCTTGTGTGGCGACAAACGCCCTAGTGTGGCGACAAACGCCCTTGTGTGACGACAAACGCCCTAGTGTGGCGACAAACGCCCTAGTGTGGCGACAAGCGCCCTAGTGTGGCGACAAACGCCCTAGTGTGGCGACAAACGCCCTAGTGTGGCGACGAACGCCATGGTGTGGCGACGGACGCCAGGCGACGAACGCCTTAGTGTAGCGACAAACGCCCTAGTGTGGCGACCAACGCCGTAATGTGGCGACGTACGCCATAGAGTGGCGACAAACGCTCGAGTGACTGACACTGACACCTAAGGTGAAGTACGACGGCTATTATAAGGTGTGACTTACTCTCGAAGAAAGCAGCACATGTCTCTGGGCACCACTCGCCTCGCCATGGCACCATATGTTGAGCCGCGGCCTGTGTAGTCTTGCCGAACCCCCCGCTTAATAAGCGAAGTACGTAGCGTCCGCTTGGCAGTATTTCTACTACCTTGTAGGGACCACGCATACCGGAGTCAAGCTTCCCTGTCGACTGAGAAAATTTTATAACGAACACGAAGTCGTTCAAGTTAAATTGGCGAGGTGGACGTCGCCGTTGGTTGACCGATTCATCTTGTTTGTTCTGATTGGTCCTCAGCAGCCGGCGAACTCTGTCTCGGGTGATCTCTCGTAAAGCTTCTCGGTTAGGTGTCGATCCTTCGACAGCTATGTCACGTACTAGTGCGCGTATCATCGGGGTTGTAGCTTCCGTGCCGATCAGAAGATTTAACGGAGAAACTTGGGTAGTTTTTTGTTTTGTAATATTTAACACCAGCTGTATTTTTCATAATGTGTCTGACCAAGATACGTTCTTGTAGTTTGCCTGTATGCGTAACATATTGAGGACAGTTCGCATGTATCGTTCCGCTTGTCCATTGGAGTGATGCATCTCCGGCGTTATGTAGTGGAGGTTACAGCCTAGTTCGCTTACCCATGAAACAAAGTCTTTAGACTCGAACATACGCCCTTTGTCGGTAATCATGAGCTTGGGCACGCCGAACAAGGAAATAGCTTGCGTCATAACGCGCTTTAATTCAGCGGCGTCTTGTTTGTATATGGGATACAGTAAGGAATACTTTGTGAAGGCGTCTACTATGAGGAGGACGAATTTGTATCTTTCTGAGACTGGGAGAGGGCCTAGCGCGTCAACATGCACGGTATGGAATGGAGTGTCTGGTTTTTCCCAGGAAGTAATGTTTTGTAGCGGGGCTCGGGGGACTCTCTTTTGTGAAATACATATTAGGCAATGTGCCACGTATTTGCACACAAACTGCTTGAGGCCCGGGAACCAAAAATGTTTTAGGATGAGGTCAAGAGTCTTTTCCGTACCAATGTGCTCATGTTCATCGTGGAACACTCGAAGTAGGCTGAGTCGGTGACCCTTCGGGACGTAACATAAGAGTCGCGGTTGCTGACCTACTGGGACGTATTTATAGTACAAGATGCCGTTTTTTACCGAATAGCGATTGGCATCCAGACCACCTTCAATCAGTTTTTGGATTAGATCTTGGGTCTCGTTGTCAGCTGATTGCGCTATTTGGGCCCAGTTATGGGGTTTAGAGACTTGGTTGACTTTTACAAGAGGGTTTCGACTCAGGTAATCTACATGCGGCATCATTACTCCTTTGCGATATTCGATGTGGAAATTAAAGTCTTGGAGGTAGATCCACCAGCGAGCTACTCGGGGTAACAGGTCCTTTTTACGTTCGGTGGATTTTAAAGCGTTACAGTCAGAGACGACTACGAATTCCAACCCTACTAAGTAGTGTCGAAAATTTTGGAGTGCTTTGACGACTGCAAGGGTTTCGAGTTCGTAGGAGTGATATTTGCTCTCAGCTCCTTGAGTAGTCTTACTGAAATATGCGACGACGCGTTTTTTTGAGTCCGGGTGAGCTTGCAAGAGGACAGCGCCATAACCGGTACTGCTTGCGTCTGTATGGACCTCGGTGGGGAGCTTAGGGTCGAAGATAGTGAGAACAGGCTCGCTCGTTAAGTGTTTTATGAGGTACTGACGAACCGTCTCACATTCAGAAGTCCAATTAAACTTGGCGTCTCTACGGGTTAGGTGAGTTTTCGTGGCATAATCTTTTACGTACCGCCTAAAATACCCGGCTAAGCCGAGAAGCTGTCGCACTTGTTTTACGTTCTCGGGTGGGGTAGTATTAGCTAGGGCTTCCACTTTTCGAGGACTCGGCCTAACCTGACCTTGGCTTATTACTCTGCCCAAATATTCTACCTCCGTGACGAGGAAGGAGCACTTACTGAGATTGATCGAGAATCCGGCAGTGGTGAGGGTGTCTAATACTTTGCGAAGCAATTCGATTCCCTCGCTCACGGTGTTGCTCAGAAGGAGGACGTCATCTACGTAGACTAGGACGTTACCCGCGTTAATATGTTCGCGTAAGGTGTCATTTATGATACGCTGATATACTATAGGTGCGTTAGCTAAGCCGTATGGCATTTTTACGTATTCAAAGTGGTCCTCTGGTGTCACAAAGCCAGTAAGGTGGATACAATCCTCTTTAATGGGAATTTGGTGAAATCCTGTGGCCATATCGAGGCTGGAAAAGTATTTGTAGCCGCCTAACCTATCGATGTGATCGTCTATTAGAGGGAGAGGGTACCGATCCTTCACCGTAATTCTATTGAGAGCCCTATAATCGACGCAAAGTCGATCAGAGCCGTCTCGCTTCTTCACTAGTATAATTGGACTAGCAAATTCCGATTTAGAACGTCTAATCACGCCTTTATCTAAAAGGTCATTAGTTATCTCCCGAACTTTAAGTTTTTCCTGATACGAAAGCTTGTACGGGCGATAAACTACCGGTGTGTACTTGGTGAGCTTTATGTCCATTTCGCCTGTGCGTATGGTAGTCTCGGCAGTGCCAGATATTAGGAAACCCGAGAACTCGTTAACAACAGACATAAGGATTTCTAATTCCTCGCCTTGGAGGGGTGTATTTGGTTTGGCCTGATTATCTAACTGAATGACGTTTACGTGAGCGCGATAGTCGTCATTATGGGTGAGATATTGCATGTCTTTAGTACGAACGTAGGTTATTCCGTCGCGATTTAGAACGTCAGTGCCTATTATGATAGGCGTGTTCATAAAGGACGAGGGGACCACTACTAAATCTGCCTCAATCGATATATCTCTGAACTCAACCGTAAGGGTGACATAGGATGTAGCAACTATTTCTTTGTCGCTTATGCCTTTTAATACGCAGCGTCTGGGTTTAGATTGATAAGAAATATATTTGAGAACGTTATCAGAAATAAGGGACACACCGAGGGCACCGCTATCAATGAGTACGTCTACCGGTACTCCGTCTACTACTGCGGAAATTATGTCATTGTTTTCTAACAGCTTGGGCCAGTAAGAGCACAGGTTAACTCTTCGTTCATTTCGTGACTCTGATCGTGCCTTGGCAAAGCAATCGCTCTCAATGTGTCCCCGTTTCTTACAGAAGGTGCACGAATTACTTGCATCGGGTTGAGTGTTAAAAGTTACTTTAGACTTATGTTGTTTGCAATCACGACTAACGTGTCCCCGTTGGTTACACCCGTAACATTTCGGACCCGAACGGTTATAAGATTTTGGTTGGGCATGTTTCTTGTTATCATGAATTTTGTCCCGTTTCGGCAGAGCGGGTTTTGTATAAATCGACAAAAAGGAGACGATACTGTCAGGGGTTAAGCCGGCGTTGGCGGCGGCCGCGCGTACTTGAGGGCTGTCTATGCCGCGAATAACGATAAGTATTCTCAACTGATCACTCAGCCCTTGCACTACTCTCAAGCGTAGTAACGTACGGCGCGCGTATTCCGCAAAGGATGGATATTTGTCGGAAGTCATGTTCATAGCGTCGAATAGGATGTTTGCATAATCCAGTTGACTGGGGCAGAGGGGTTTGAATTCCTGTTTGAAATTTGACCAAGTCCTGTCGTTTGTGACCCATTCGCTTAGCCATACTTTGGCGTCGCCTTTCAAACAGGAAGCAACGCGCGATAAACACTCGTGATCGTTCCAACCATTCGATTCACTGGCGCGATCCACCTCTTCACACCATGCTTCAATGCCGTTAATTGCGGGATCAAAATTGGATACGTAATAATGTTGTGATTTTACCGGTTGTGCTGTTTTAATTGCCTGTATTAAAGCATGGGCGAGAGTGGATGCCTCAGAGTAATTGGTGCTCGACTCCGTAGAATGTTGCTGACGTAATAAGGGAATGGCGGGACCTGGTGTCTCGGGAATGTGTCCGTTTTTGACACGCGCTTTTCGCTCTCGACTACGGGAAATATTTCGCGAACGAGATCTATAGCGGATATTGCTTCGCGATCGAATTCTGATGCGCGAATCGTTCCGCGAGCGACGTCTAGCCCTACTATTACGCGAACGACGTTTCTCGGTCCTACATGAATCTCGGCGATCTCGGACGCGCGAGCCACTCCTTCTATCATCAGAGCTATGTTGCGAATCATGACTGCCGTAATCACTTGATTTACCCCGTGACGCTCGGCTACTTTGGGAATTGTTATTATTTTTCCGATTACGGGACCTACTTCTGATGCGTTGGCGTTCGGGGCTACGTGATCTCGAACGAACCATTGCGACGATAACACAAAAATAAGTTAAAAAAATATATTCAAAGAGAACAGTAAATGAAGCAGGCAATCGTTTCACTACAAAAAAAAGTATAGAATCTAACGGCCTTCTTGTCCTTTCCGAGAATACCACATGTTACCACGGGCCCCTTTTTTTTTCTTGAGTGAGCCGGTCCTTTATCCCACTTCTGATTTTAGGTTCGAAGTCTGAGTTGAATTAAAAGTAACGTTTGGACAAGAACTCCGTTTAATACAATCTAGATTATTTTATACTACACCTTACTTGCAAAACAACACAATAAAAATGACACAAAGAACACACAATTGCGCACTTCAAGAACTTCAAAACTGGCTCACGTGACTTTAACATAAGCGACCGAGATCCTGGTACGCGAGCGTCTATCGCGAGGGCCGAGAAACGAATGGGCGCTTTTTGTCGCCTGGTTTTTATGTCTCCGTGGATGCTTTGGTGCCTTGGAGAGTATGTTCCTTACAATATAATATTATGCTAAAGATTTAAATAATCGTCATGCCTCTTACAGGCCTCCCTCTTAAACCGCCACAATGAACGATATTTAGCAATTTGCATCCACCGGCTGCCTGCGACGCGAACTATGTCGTCGGTCCACCTAGCTAGTGGGGGGCCTGGCTACGCTGTGTCTTCCGGTTCGTGGTCGCCACTCAAGAACCTTTCTTCCCCAACGGTTATCGGTTCTTCTATCGGTATCGGTAGTTTTTATTTACTTACTTTAAATCAATCTTCTTTTAACACCAACAAAATAATTATTTAGCTACTCAAACAGTAACAATCGCTTGCCGGTACCCAACAGTGGACAAAATGAAACATTGGTTACTTTATTTATTTTTTACTTAAATACATAGTCACATTTTTGTCTCATTATATTAATAACTAACAAAGAAAATAATGACGGTGAACACCGCATTGGTAAAGGATTAGACCTATTTATAGGAATACCTACATTTACTTACATACCTTACCGAACATAAGATACAGTTTTACTACCAAAATATTTATCAATAATGACTAGTTATTTATTGCATTTTTAAAGAAGAGACTTCTTGTTATAAATAGGATACTGGAAGTTGTCTTGCATTATATTTTTCTATCACCACCACTAATTAACGCACGAAGAAAATAATCACAATTAAAGGTACGTTGCAACATCATTCATTCCAAAAACATGAATAAGCGAATATTTAAACAAAATAACATAAATAACAAAACAAAACAAAGAAATGCGCGATGTAACAGAAAAATAACAGAAAATCATTAAGTTTTGACGCCCCAATTAATTTAATAAAGAAATGCAAAATGTGCCCAAAAAATCAACTTGTGTCCAATCCAATTGGCTAAAATTAAAAAGCGGGAGTTAAGTGCGGCGCGGGGTTCGTTCGTTCGCGGAGGCATCAACTCTTGGGCATGCCCTGGGGCGTGGCCGTTTCCACCATCTTCTTGTACTTGCCAACGAGCTCGGGCAGGTCGTAAGCGATGGCGACGTCGAGCCTAGTGATGGGACAGCCCTTGAAGTATGTACACGTCGCAGACAACTGCGAGAACTCGTATAGCGGGTTCAGCCGGAAGAAGTCTCGGTACGTTTCAGGGTCCGGCAAGTCGTACCTGTGTTTAATAAAATAAATAAATCAATGGCGCTGTTGATATGAGTAATTAATTTAATAATACAACGGCGGCCAATATTTACAAGATTAGCCATATCTATACGCGGGAGATAATAATAATATATTGCACAAGTTCTTGGGTAGACAAAGGTGCACTCTCTCTTCCATTACTCTTATAATACAATGGGACGAAAGCCCGCTGAGGGCCTAGACAAGATGCAATCGCTACATAGCGAATCTATTTCTTCATTCGCTAACGGTGTCAATTCCCTACAATTTGTCATGTGGTTTTTCGATGACATATGTCATTCTCATATATTTTTGTACTTTCTATTAGCGATAGCGATTGTAGAATGTTACATTGTCTAGGGGGGCAGAGAAAAGTAAGGGACGAGAACCTACTTTTTAAATGCCCATCCAACGCATAGATCATCTTACTTTTTAGACAATCAGGTGATCAGTCTAGATTGTTCTAGCCAGTTATGAACAACGCTACACAAAGTGGTCGATCCCTTCAGGATACGAACCCGCGACCTTCGGTTTGCAAAGCAAGCGGTTACACGCTGCGCCACGGAGGTTACTGAGCCGTTATACTGTGCTTCTAGGGCTTCTAGTACAAGATTCCAGGTGGCTCCTTTCATTTTCACATCAGATCAGATCCTGTACTGGATTTTAGTGAAAACGTGTGAAATGTGTTGATTCTTTCTAGAAAATCACTCATATCTCTGTTAATACATACAACGTATGTATATTGTATAGTTAATCATTAAAGTTAAAGGTGAAGCAAAATGTGCATATTTTAATATAGTTACAGACTTACAAAAAATATTCTAAGATTTCAATGTAGTACCTTGGTAATTTTGGCAAACATTACAAGACATTGCGCAGTATGCTATTTTTAATTAAATGACGTAAGTATTAATAAACCAATGATAAAGTAAAAGGAAATTATAATACCTTGAAATGTTAGTGAGCGTACTGAGACCCTCGTAAATGTGATAGTTCTGCGGGTTGTCAATGATGGCGTCGGAGATGAGTTTCCTGTTGCCAAATATCGTCTTATGGTTGTAGTACGTGGTCAAGTAGCAGTCTACCATCTTCGCGTGGTTCCTCACGCGAACCTAAAAAAGCAAAGCAGATTGTAATACTTGTTGACTTCTTGTAAATAAAACTGTCCTATCGACTGATATCGGTTGAAGAATGAAATAGCTATAAATAAAATATAGCTTTCATTGGTTGTTCCTCTATTCTTTCAGTACAAAAGCAATGGTAAACCTATATGTAGATTATATTGATGCTGTAGTAGACAGGGAGCATGATTTCTGCTTCTACTAACACAAGAGTACAACAATGCTTTCTGTAACGGGCTTTATTCTGGGATCGATAGTTACGGTTGGCCGCAGATGGCCATAACTGTGCCACTGATCAAGAGGAGGCGAGCGCTTATATCACTCCGACGAACTTAAGGGCACCTCCCTGTACGTTAGATTGAGCTTCCTACCCCAACCATCTCAAGATCTAAGCAAATTCGCTTGTCGCAGTCAGGTTTTCTTTTCAGTTTTAGCTGACGCCTTCTGCTCTACAAGCACAGATCTGAAGATTTAATGAAACAGCAACTTACGGCGAATCTTCTAGCGCTGGAAATCTTATTTTCAATGCGCCTGTCGACAGCTTGCCGGAGGTCCCTCAGGAGCTCGCGCTCCTGGGCCTGCAGCAGGCGGACTGGCGCACCGGGCTCGTAGGGCATCGACCACAGCGACACCGTGTACATGACTGGCGGTTGCGCCGAGCTCATCAGCGGCGAGATGTTCCATATGAGAGCGCTTTGCACGCGCATCAATTCCTCCGGTTTCACGATGTCTGCTTTGTTCAGCACGATGCGAGTCTAACAAATTGAATTCATTATCATTACATACAATACGCAATATAGGTGTGTGCTTAGAATGGTAGACCATAAAGTTTACGGCTATTTTTTTTTACACAAAATTCGAAAAAATACATACTTACCCGTTTTTGTTTGGGTGGGTAACAAATATTTCAAAATTTTCCACGTTTAGTAGTTACTCTAAATCATTTTTAGCTCGTTTAAAAAGATAACAATTAATGTTATAAATAGGGGTATGCGGTGTGTTTCTTTAGGTGTTTGTGTCAGACAGAGGAGTGGGATATATTGTACTAACTCCTTGTATAGCCTTCTAGTTAAAAAAAGTATTTAAGTGACATGATCTATTTCTAATTAACTGACCTGTGACTCCCTGCCCTTGAGTTGGTCGAGAATAGCTTCGGTCTCTGGACCGACATCCAATTTTGATGGATCGTACACTAGGAAGATAATGTCAGCACGGTCGATGAACCACTGGCATGCGTCATTGAAGGGAAACACCCGAGACACCTGTTTCCTGACTTCTAGTATTCCGGGGATTTCGACGATGTTAACCTATATGAAAGGTTATACATTAATGGTTATGATTTTCAATGTTATTGTTATATCTACTGTGCCCTTATAGTTTGTCGCCTACCTTCTCCAATATTTTGCTAGGGTATTTCAAGCCTCTAAGACGCTCTTCGAGTCCTTGGCCGAACTTCTGAAGCCCGGCAAAAGTCCAATCTGCTGCTAACTGAGTACCGTCCAATACTTCTGGATCTTTGCCGTGCATTAGTATATTAAAGTATGCTGGTGATGGTTCGGCCCCTAGAAAAACGATACCAATTTTAACACACTAACTACCTACCACACTCACAAACGTCGGTTATCGTTAATTCTAATTAAGCCATTTTTTTATCAAATTATTTTGAATCTCTGGGCTGTTAATACAAATTTTCCATTATTGCGTAGGTCCCTACGAGATACTCGATATCTCTACTATCTTCTACCACGGTATAAACCAGATAGATCTATATTATACCAGAGGATAAAATATGTATTAATTTGCTGCAAGTGACGAATTTCCGATTTCAAGAACAGGATTAGTTATCATTAACTCTAATGTGCGGTAGTGGGGAAAGACATTAAGTTAATGTTCTATCCGAATATTAAGTTAGATTCTTTAAACCTGACGGGCATAAGAAAGGCAAAAGAAAGGTTTTAAAATATTGACAAAAACTTACCAGTCCTTAGAGACCATTCAGTGAATTCAAGTCCAGTTAAATAGTTTAGTATACTAGACTTTCCACCACTCCAAGGCCCCATGAATAGGACCAATGGCTTAGAAAATATTTCAGGGTCCCCAAAATGTCTGTTGCTCAAATCCCTGTATTTGTACAGTACTTCTAGGGGCTTGATAGAGTTCTCGTAAAGCCGCTTCAAATCTCTGAGGACGATATCAGCTGCTTTTTCAATGGTTAATTCAGCTTCACTTGCTTCTTCGTCTAGCCTTAGAATTTGGTTGATGTGATCACGCGATCTCAAGTTTTCGGGGATTTCGCGAACCTGAAACATTTTTATTAGTAGGTAATGTAATAGCTAGGACTGGAAAAGTTTGCCTGCGTGGCGTCGGTTTTCCCGCCTGATTATAATGTGGGTGTCTTCAAGACTAAAGTGAAATAGGCTTTTAATAAGCTAGTGTGCTCTACCATCCTCGATTGCGTCGACGCTTTCCATCAGGTGGGACTGCACCCAAGCACTACCTAATAAGTAGTAAAAAATCTAAAAATATTTAAAGAACGATTTAGAACCGTTAGAGTAATTCGTCAAATAGGGTGAGATACACACTGAATGAGTTTTGACTAGCACTACATAACAAACAAGGTAGTGATGATACTCACAAAAAGTAGGTCTTCCTCAGGTGCTTCTTCTTGTTCTTCTTCTGGACCTTCTACATCGCCTACCGAATCAGCCTCCTCAGATTGTTCACGTTCACTTTCCTCTTTGCTGTCACTATCAGGCTTCTCTTCCTCCTTTGAATTATCAGCTACGCCCTCTACTTTTTCATCTGAGTCGTCTTTCTGTTCTGCTGAATCTTCTAATGAATCCTTTTTGTCTTCAGTTGTCTCATCGTTTTCCTCTCCACTTTCCGCTTTGTCGTCAGCGGATTGATCTTTTTCTTCTCCCGTGTTGTCTTCTTCTGTTTCATCCTGTTCTCCTGATTTATCTTTCTCTACAGATACATTATCTTCTGAAGAATCTACTTCACCATCATTTTGTTCTCTGGAGTCTTCCTCGCTTTTTTCTTGAGAGTCCTCGTCTTTTTTAATATCTGTCTCCTCTTGAGATCCATCATCATCTTCATTTGTCTTATTTTCATCATCATCGTCATCTTTGCGTTCTTCGGACGCCTCTACAGTTTCCGCTGTCTTATCGTCGTCATCAGCGGCTTCAACCTCCTGACTTGCATTGTCATCTTCCTTACTGTCATTAACATCTTCCTTGGAATCTTCGTTATCACTATTGGCTTTATCGTTGTCCTCTCCACTCTCTGCGTAATGGTAATAATGGTATATTGAGTACTATAGCCAGAAAAAGATACTAAAACAAGACTAGATAAGATAGATAAGACTTACATTCCTTAATAGGTATGTAAGTGAAAATATAGGTAACACACATTACCTTGCTCAGTTGTTTGTTCGTCGGCAGATGCCGTCTCCTCTTTGCTGTCTCCGTCGTCGTCGTCCTGTTTGATATCATCTTGCTCGTCACCATTGTCCGCTGTGGTGTCTTCTTTAGACTCACTGTTATCAGCAACCGCTTCTAAGTCTTCTGCAGATGTTTGAGATAAGTAAGGTTCGTCTGCAATTTCTACTGAAGGCGCGTTGTCCTCTTTGCTGTCATCCAGATCAATTGTACCTCTGTCATTTTCCGATGAATCAACTTCTTTCGTATCGTCGTCGACACTCGCTTCCCTATTGTCATTTTTTTCGATGGAATCTGAAAGAGTTCCATTACGTAAGTAATATTCATTGAATATTCACGTAGCAGTATTCTATGTCAAAACATTTCAGTGTATCCCTTGGTTATAAAGTATAGATGTAATCTGCTCCACGATTTATTATATCCTACAAGTCATATCTAGGAGTAAAGAAACCGTTTTTCGTAGTTGCTAAATTGATCAAAGAATTACCTCTATCTACTAAGATCTCTTCTAGATTTGTACAATATTATTCCTTAATTTTTGATATTACATATTCACATTATTTTTGGAATGAAAAATTTTACGTACCTAATAATTCATCCTACCATACACTTATTCATTAGGTATACTTCATAAACTTTAGAAAAATGTGAGTATATCACATTTTTAAAACTGTCCGTCTCGGCTCTTAATTGACGCTTTCGAGTGAATATCTACGTCTGTGCACTATAAATAAGTACGTGTTTAATTTTAGATGATCAAGCTTCAATACATTTTAGAGAACAATTTTAATAAAACAACTTCTACAATTTATGCGTTTCTCTTGTTTCTCACAAATGATAATTTGCATAGCGATGTGACGTGACATTCCGTTAATAAATTACTAAGAATTTGAAATCAAGTAAGTAAATCCTATTAATTTTGATTTTCAAAATATTTAAGTCACTTATTTAACGACCCCATAACAGGTTGTCTTAGTTGCGTAATCTACATTGATTAATATTTTAAAAAATCTTCTGAGTGAATGAATCCAAACAACACGTTACGTAATGTTACGTATTAAAGAGTATGACAAGAGTTAATATATTATTTGCACGGACGTATTAATACGTCCATGATTATCTGTAAATCTGCAAGCTATGTACTTATATAATAATTATAATAATAAACTGGTTTAGGAGATTTTATAAATCGGTGACGCGCGCCAGTTTCCACGCAGTTAAATAAATTCTACAAGTCTACATCTCGCTACCAGCAATCTCATGTCAATGCAATGTTATTTCTGGTTTTGTTGAGGTCACATTTAGTAGCCACTATTACTTCAAACGCAATTCGTAAAGAAACAATTAATGTAATGTCAAACGAATCTATATTATTGACTGTAGGTATATCTATCGTATATATACCCATCAACTATTAACTCCGACTTTCTTACATGCCAACAACGGCCCACTTCTATTTAGGTACTTATCTAATTGATTATTTACTTTGACGCCAAAAGTTGCATCGTCGTTCAGATAGCAGATATTAATCGCCTCCTAATGGATTGGTTTAGTTCTAAAGAGTAAGTTTTAGTGCCAAACTTAGCGAAACCGCAATGATTTTATAGTGCTCACATCAAATACCTGTCTTGTTGGACATATGTTGAAAACTTCCTATAGAAAATAGTATGTTTTATGTATGTCTTATAGCAGCTATTGAAATGTCTTTACCTGGTTCCACATCACCTGATTCGAGCTCTTTTAGAGCTTTTTCGATGTATGGACGGCATTGTGATTCAGATGGGATTTCGTCGTCAGCTGCAATCAAAATTATGTAATATAGATTATTCAGTTCCTACAATGGAAAGAGTATCCTGTTATACAATTTGAAAGTTACTTTAGTTAGGAAATCATTAGGTTGGTTTTACTATCACAATATTTTAAGGACTTATTACAGAATTCCGTTTCTTTCTCTAAGCCTAAAGTGAACGTATATAATTTTACCGATTTATGTCAAATAACACCAAATTGATCGGAATGTGATATACAGTATCACATGCGTACTCAGTAATACCAGCCCAGATATTAATATAGGTACCTTACCTACCTACTTATACTACTACCTACTTACAGGTATTCATCATAGCTTACATGAAAACTTGAGAACACCTTGCTTAATTGTTCAGTATTCTCAAATCTTTACATGAAGATCTCTACATATGAGGAGAGCGTGCTCATAACGCGCGTATAGGTAGGTACGTAATTTATTATTTCGGCCACATTGGTCGTGGAGATACCTACCGATAACTTAGAATTGCTGACGTAAAGAAGGAAGGGTATAAGACCGAGAGGCTGAAGTCCAGAAAAAGTAGGGTAGGGAAAGAACAAGTAGGGTTACTCTGGAAACCAATGTAAATTTGATTTACAACTACTAAATTTTCTGTCAGCACGGACGCGACGGTAGCTCCACTAAGCCAGTTCCTGCTGGCTCCTGGTGGCTGTTATCTTAACAGCCACTACAAATTGATTATAAGTGTATTCGTTGCTCTCCAACAAGAGAATGATCATAACAGGTGGAATTCAAATTAGCAAATTGAAACGGGAGTCACGATCCTCATCCGGATAGTAAAGAAGATTATTCAGTAATGAAGAAGAATATAAAAAGCAAATGTAAAGAAATTTACAATGGCAAGAGCAATAGATGTTTAAGTAGAAAGACGGCATCCAGCGCCGAAAAGTTTTCATCTAGCCAGTGAGCTGTTATATATATATACTGCATCTAGCAGAGTAGGTAGGTACGTCTGGAGGTTGACTGCTGAGATATTCGATTTTCCAACCTCTAACATGTTGCTGATTTTTTTTCAACCTAGTACCGAGACAAGCAATACGTTCACTCGGTGGTAAGCGACATGCCAGCCTATAAACTGCTGCATTGCACTGCACCACTCGTCACCCGAGACATCTGTTAAAAGGACCAGCACATTAGGATCACGTGTCGTGACTCAACGCGTCAGCCAATCGGTTAGCTCGAACTGCGCCACGACACGCCATAATAGTGTGACTCTAACCATACAAAATGTATGAAACCGATATGCTGCTGACGCGTTGAGTCACGACACGTCAACCTAATGTGTTTCTAGCGCAAGTCTCTTGTATCTGGTGATTTCACCCGCTGCTATACCCTTCACACTGGAACACACCATTGTTTATACCGTGCTGCTTGGTGGCAGAATATCTGGCATTGCGGTGGTACCTATCCGATCGGTCCCTTGTAGAAGGCACCGACCACCTAGTAAACTCTTCTTGTTACTTGAGCACGTGTTTAGACGAAAATAATGACGTGGTGGTTAGATATATTTTTTTATGTGCAAGACTGCAAGCGATGTTAGAATTTTGAAATTTATTTTACTATCATTTCAGGCTCTACAACTTTACCTAACACGCAGGGCTACGTTGGCGTTATTCCGTAAAAAAATGTGGCTAACGATTTTGTTTTGCTTAGAAATTATATAAGTACCTACTGTAATTTTCTAGTCGCACTGTTGTTTTTATTTACCTGCGCAATATAGCTAAATAATAATAGAGAATGTCGGAAATTTCTTATAAGTAGGTAAGTACCTACTTTATCGAATCGAATATAAGTTCCGTTGCAATATTGCACTTGTCTTTCTCTTTAAAGATCGTTGTTCTTTTATATTCTGAACTGATTTAGGCCTCAACTGCGATTTGCTTTAAGAACATATGCGTCATTATTTGGCAATTCAATGATGAGTCATCTTCATTCATCATAAATAAATCGTTCACGCCCTGCCTCCTCTGCGATGCGATAAAATTTTCACAAGCTCATGCATGATGCTTCAGTGCTGGATTATCCCCGTAGCAAAAGTGAGCAAATTCTACAGGTTCCACGTCAGATACGTAGGTATGGATTTTACAATTAAATATCAAGTTAGATTGTTAAGGTATCGAATGAAAAAAGTGTTTTTGCCAAAATGCGAGATTGGTGGATTCAATTTTACGGGGCGCTGCGACGCTTACAGAACAATCTCTACTTCCTTGCAAATTGAAATAAATAATAAATAAAATAATACCAGCCCTTGTTTATGTCCCACTGTTGGGCACGGGCCTCCCCTCAAGGTGAGGGGAGCTTAGGCCATAGTCCGCCACGCTGGCCAAGTGCGGGTTGGCGGCGGCAAGTTGAAATAATTACTTAATAATAATAACTTTATTCTTGAATTTTATGTAATAGTGAAGACTTATAAGTAATTTTACCTGTTTACATTTTTTTATTTACTAAGTTCTTTTCCAGGGTTTATTTTAGTTTACTGAAAGGAGTTATTTTTACTTTGTAATATCAGAAATCAGAATGAACTGTTACTTCAAAGTTTTAAGGTGTATTTTAGCTATACATAAAATAAACCATTAAGTAAGTTGTAGATTGGGTTGTTCCCGTGAGTACCGTGTCTGGTCCCACCGGCGGCGGGCTCTAGGCAAGGTACTGAGGGGTTCCAGGTGTAGATCCCGCCGGTGAGCCCGGGTGTCCCCTCTCATGTGCTGATGCGACAGCCGCGGGGGGTATAGTGGTTAACAATCTCACATACCTCGGTTGAGTCCCACTACTCCCGGGGAACTTTTGAAGCTTTCCCCGCGAAAAAATAGTACTTATCACCAATATCTTTATTTCTATATCATAACGTCTTCCCTTCCTAAAAATGTAGTAGATACCTAAGTAGATTAACTTTATATTTGTCACTATGACTCTCATGGGGACTTTTGATATTAGGCTAAGATTGGTAATATTAGGTATCAATAGGTACCTATTATAATGACGTAGATCAAGCATATTCCTTTGTAAGTACCCGCGTATCTATTACCTTTGATTAGTGCATACTTATTACCTATGATGTAGATCACATTCATAATAGAATTCTTGAAATAATATACAGTAAATTCAGTTTTATGTTAGAGTTTTATAGTTTGTACCTACGGCATTTTGGAGGAAGCTCAAACGCTTGCTTTGGCCTTGATGCGTCGCTCTCTCAACATTATGCTCTACATAGTAGCTACCCAGATGTTTGTTATGTTGGTGCCACAGAGTTAATGCTATGCAAGCTGACATTGACTTACAAGGCTACTTTGTATGTGATGGTTTACAAAGCTTTCTACTACATACGTTATTCTATTAGTATATATTACCTGCTATAGCAGTTTATTTTCTTAGCTCATCAAATAACACAGGTGTATTGACGGTTTTACGACGTAAATACGTGTTTTTTTATAACAAACAGAGTGTTTTCCTATTATGTTTTGAAACATTACACCAATTAGTAGGTAATTGTAGAGTAGATGGATGATTAGCATAAGTAAGATAATAACATTTGAATTCTATGGTTTTTGTAACAAGACCTATTTTTTCCATTTGCTTTCAATAGGTTTATATAATAAAAATTAACAACAAACACGTAATCATTAAGATGGGACGTGACCTAAATCCACGTCACATTTTTATAATACCGTCATGATCCTATCGTTTTTCACAAGATGGCGACGCACAACGACAAATCCCTGTTATTTCTATTTACGTATCTAGCTTTGGGATGTTGCGAAGCGGCCGCCGGCGCCTGCCTTCACATTCAATGTAATAAACATGTAACCTAGAGATCAGACGAAATCTGTTTATATTTGGGTCATTGGATCATTTTGTCATACAAAACTTCACCTAAGGTTATTGCCGAAAATAGAGCACATACGTGAGCTTTTTACATAATTTCAGCGCAAGTTACGCCGAAAATAGCTACGATCGCGATGTAGTGACGCAGAGTGCGAGCGGCGTTCGGCGGCTCCCACTCTGCGGCCGCGCTACGCAGGGACTCACCTCTCGCCGCGGCGCCGAGCGCCGACACAGCGACCAACAAGCACAACATAAACCTCCATAGCGTCAGTCTATTGGTCCACATGGTGTTCAAGTTAGCCCGCTACACCGGGCTATCAGTCATTTGCACTCGCACTCGCGCACCCGGTCGGCCGATTTACGGACGTTGTACACATCTACACTGAATCGACGGTACACTTGGTACGGCGTACCGACTCGAATCGCATCCCCTCGGGAATGCGACTCGGGTCAAAGCCGTCGCCGTTAAATCGCGGTTACGATAGCACTGTGGTATTGGGAACGAGGAAACGCGAAATTGACAATGACCATTGACCACTCTATTATTAACCGCGATTTAATGGCTAAGATTTTGGCTGCAGCTTCGATGCGCGACAGTACACGAGAGACGTCGGACGTACTCTATTTCCGGAGACAGCACAGCATCGCTGGTCGGAGAGGTACTGACGCGCGAGCGAGGCTCGGCCGGAGCTTTCAGCGATATTCAGCGCGGTGGACGTGCCAACACTCGAACGCGCCCAGCGACCTCCGCAGTGCGCTGCAGACGCGCGCGCACCGTGCTGCTAGGACTTCTCGAAAGACATGTTACATGTTGGCGGGCCTGTTGGTCTAGTGGTTAGACACCCTAGTCGCTGAAGAATAGGTCGTAGGTTCGATCCCCACCAAGTGTGGATGTTTTATCTATTTATGTATGTATCTACAAAAAGGTATATAAGTATTAGTATCAGTTGTCTGGTTTCCATAGTACAGGCTCTGCCTAGTTAGGGATCAGATGACCGTGTGTTGATTGGCCTAAAAATATTATTATTACTGATGTAGGTGAGTTGAAGAAGAGCTGCTTGAAGAAGAGACACGGATCACGGTCGCTATATATATTAGTATATTAGTTCAAGGATTAAGAAGTATGGAACCAGTAGGTAGGTATGAAAACTCATGATAAAGATTATATTGATGATATTGGATAAAGTTATATGGATGTTTCTAACATACACACATCAAAAGTGTCTAGGGATCAACATATATTTTTGCAATAACTTTTCTCCTGATTGATATTAATTAAAATTTTCTTTAAGGATTCATCAAATAAAGTGTTTTCGTTTGTCACAGTAACGATAAACCAAGTCACCTTTGCATTAATAAAGAAATTTGCCATTTTCCTAATAAAGGGATTTTTGACATTTGAACCACTAACACAAAAGTTCGAAAAAAAGACTGAAATAACAGTTTTCTTTAAAATTTTATTGGGTAACTTAAACAATTAATAATCCGTGTTTCTACCGCGAACACTAACAACACAAGAACATCGGTTTGGCATACTCAAAATGAGTTCATCCAAATCACGCTGTGGAATGGCCGCCCATGTTCGTTGCAACAACAAAAAAAGGTCTTCTTGCGACTGGATACCCTCCATATTCGGCAGAGCTCTTCTCTGTAGCATATCCCATGCATGCTCAATCGGGTTCAAGTCTGGCGACTGAGCAGGCCAGGGCAGGACATTGATGTTAGCTGCGGCGAGAGTCTGTCTTACAACTCTTGCGGTGTGCGGTCGTGCATTATCATGCATTAACTGAAATAAGGGACCGATTTGCACTTGTAGAGGAACGATGACGTCTGATACAATCGTCTCAGCATAAATTTGAGCGTTGAGGTTGCCTCTGATCCAAATCAACTCAGTTCTTCCGCCGATCCAAATACCCGCCCATACCATGATGGTTCCACCACTATAAGGATGGACTTCCTGGCAGGATTTTAATCGCTGTTGGCGTCCAGGGGTTCTCCAGTGTCGTATACGTCTTGTATCCGGTCTCATACCAAAACGAGACTCATCAGAAAAGCACACGAAACGCCATTGTTCTTCTGCCCATTTTTTTGCCCAAAAATGCTTGATCCCTAGACACTTTTGATGTGTGTATTTTCAGAGCCATCCACTGCAGATTCGCCCGCTGTGTTTGGTTATTTAAATCTAGATCCGGAAGAAATTCTCTACAACATAGAAGAAAATGTATAGTTACTATTTGGAAAAGATCGAACTCACACCGCTGGCTGGTATCTTTCACGGCGGTATTAATACTTGTCGCTCGCTAATTGCTATCATCTCTCTATACAAGATCGTTGGCGTTTGGCGCGCAGCGAACACCTCGTTGCAGTAGGTATGTGACCATCGCACATCCGCTTTAATAATATCGAGTTGTCGCTTTGAGTATAATTCCATTGAGAGTACTGACAGCCACAAACGCATTGCCTACGCACTTGGATAAATCGCACTCTATTTGCAGAAGGTCTTTTTATTTAACGTAGGTTATTTCCACATTTATTTTTATACATAATATAATGCAGTGGTAGAGCCGTAGAGCGCAATCCAACCTGTGGTAAGATGCAGCAGGCACGGAACCACGGCACGGTGGGTATGCCCATTGAGGTATCTCCTCTAAGTTTGAGGTTAATAGTTATATTATAGAAAGTTTCGCCTTGATATACCACCGCCCCGTCGGTCGCCGAACTTTAAATGTCCAGCAAGTGCTAAGGTTTCTGAAACGGTCGTACCTAAAATAATATCTATTCTACGACAATTTACACACGGTCATCCGATCCCAAACTAGGCAGAGCCTGTACCTTGGACACCAGACAACTGATACTAGGTATAATACTTATATACTTTTTTAGTAAATACATTACTTAAATACATAAAACAGCCAGACACTTGCTGGGAATCGAACCTTCGACCTGTTGGGTAGCGACCAGGGTGTCGAACCGTCCAGCGACTCCGAAGGATAACAAGACTGCCTTTTTTTCTCACGGGGGAAACCTTCAACAGGTCCCGGGAGCTGTGGGGCACGACCGGGTATGTGGGATTCTTACCCACTAAAACCCCCGCGGCTGTCGCATCGGCACATGAGAGGGGGGACCCCAGGGCTCTCCGTTGGGATCTGCACCAGGGGCCCCTCAGTGCCTTGCCTTTGAGCCCGCTGCCGGGGGGCGCATTGTAGCCCCCCGGGAACCTGACACGGTACTCATGGGGACGGGCGTACCAACCCCGCCGCCGTCCTCCTCGGAGTCGCCGCCGTACTCAATGGACGCTTAAAGGGCCCACACCCCGAGCGTCCAGCGACTCCGAAGGTCAAAAGGCCGCCTAGTCCAACAATGTTGCAGTTTGGTCGGTTGTGGGTTTTGTAGCCTCTGCCTCTGCGGCCACTGTAGCCAAATTGAAGGTCGCGGATTCAAATACCTACCTCGGGGAGCAATAACTTCCTTACTGGTTAGGCCAATGCTTTAATACGTCCAACGAAGGTATGGAACCCTCCTCGGTGAGCGAGTCCGACTCGCACTTGACCGGTATTTATTTTACTTATTAACCTAGCGTTTGACCCTGCCTGATGGCAAGTAATGTTGCAACTGGAGATGGAAGCTCTTATTATTAGGTAAGTAATCAGCAAAGGACAGCAACGCCATTCGAAGGTGGAGGGTGAGGGTTTACCTCAGTCTCTCTCTTACTTAGAATGTTAAATTATCTTTGACTCAGTCAGGATTACGTACTTAAGATATACTTATTCAAATTCAGATGCTCCAATTTTGAGTTATGATTAGTTACGCAGAGGTTTATAGTCATCCTCATCACTCACAAATTATCCTTCAACTCTAAAATTTTCAGTACCTACCTATGATTTTTAACCGACTTCAAAAAAGAAGGAGGTTCTCAATTCGTCGTGTATGTATTTTTTTAAATGTATTTTCACACATGTTTCGCCAAATATGTACGGGGAGAGGAGGGTGTGGTGGTGTCGTATCTGCTTTTTTTTTTTTCTGAGAGGGATTCTGACTTTTTTTTTTTTTTCCTGTTTTCGTTGTTTCGCTAGATTTGATTTATGTTTAGTTTACTCAGGATGTAAAAGGTGAAAACGCGATTTGATACGTTGCACCTGTTCTCCCGGATAGAAGTTTTGCTTCGCGTTAGTGGTAAAGTGTGTTATGTTCCATTGAATTCCTTCAGCCGATCCACTATTGAGCTGTTGAACCGGATGAAGGAACTCAAGGCCTGGGGGAGATTTATAAGTTCCTTCAAGCAGAAGGGCTGGACAAGGTTTTGTTCGCATGCTGACATGTGTCGCAATCGGTCTTCTGAGAATTCTGGGCATTCTTGTAGGAGGTGTTGGAAGGTTCGTGGAGTAGCCCCGCAGGGACAATCTGGATTCTCTGTAATATGAAATCTATTTAGATATGCTTTATTATAGCCGTGGCCAGTAAGGAATTGTGTGAGCTGGAAGGTTATTTTGGTACATTCGAACAGTTTTTGAGCGTCAGCTATGGTAGGCAATAATTGTTTGGTATGTGAACCTTGGGGTGCGCTTTGATATCTGGAAGACCAGATGTTGTTGTGTTTCCTCCTGATTTCCGCGATCGCATACGATATTGGAAATTTGGAGTAATCGGGAGCCCTATGTGCATTTGCTGCCGCGTTTGCTGCCTTGTCAGCAGCTTCATTGCCCAATATACCTGAGTGGCTTTTTATCCATATGATTTTGGTTGGGTTTGGATTTTCATATATGATTCGATGGATTTGTGAGACAATGGGATGTGTGTTAGAGCGATTGTGCATGAACGGATGAAAGGGAGTCGGTGAGAATCAGTGTGTGGGGAAAGCGGTTGGTGAAGGCGAATCTAGCAGCATGGAGGATGGCCAGAAGTTCGGCCTGGAAAACTGTGCAGGTTGGGTGCAGCTTGATTTTCTTTGTGGTGACGGGAGGTACTCGTTCGGGATGGCAGCAAACGAAGGCTGCGCCGACAGCACCATCTTCTTGCTTGCTACCGTCCGTGTAGATTGTTGAAGTGTTAGGGAGGATATGAGCGTCAATCTCTTCCTGGTTATACGCGCGAATAATAGGGATTGTGGGTCTTGTGGCTGGGTGTGGAAGTTTGTGGGGAGGGGTGAGAGTTTCTAGAGTGATATTAGAGGGAAGCAAATCTGTTTGCTTGGTGAGCTTGATCTTTTCCCTTGTTGCTGCTTCTATGACTTTGAGGTCGAGGGGCGCAATCTGTGCAAGGGCTAATGCAGCGCAGGTAGAGGTGGTTCGGAAAGCTTTGGTTATTTTGAGTGCGAACCCTCTTTGCAGCGACTGAAGTTGCGTACTAACTCCATTCTTATGGGCCACGTGACCCCATATGCCTGCCGCGTAAGTAATAATTGGCTCGATAATCTGCAGATAGATTGCACGAACGTTATCAGGGTGGGCACCCCAGGTTGGTCTGGTAAACATGCATAGTTTTAAAAAGATCTTGGTGGCTTTTATAACCACTTGACGGACGTGGGCGTTAAAAAGCAGTTTTGAGTCGAGAGTGACCCCAAGTAGTTTGATTTCGCTTGAGTGCGGGATGGTGTTTCCTTCAATTATGATTTTCGCCGTTTTAGCTTTAGCTGTAAAAGGGATTATGGCAGTTTTGAGGGGGCTAAAGGTGAGTTTTACGCTTCTGCCCCACGCGGAAATCTTCCTGAGCGCCTCGTTGGCTGTGTGTTCCAATTCCCGAGGGTTGGGGGCTGTTACCACAAGCAGAACATCATCCGCGAAGGCTTGAATGTGACACCCTTCTGGAAGTTGGGCGTCCAACAGCTCATCGAGGATGATGTTCCACAGAGTGGGGCCGCAGCTAGATCCCTGGATGCATCCTTTGCTCATTGCCTTTGTTACCCGCTCTCCAGCATAGTCTAGAATGACTGAGCGATTCTGCGTGTAGCTGCGTATCAGCCCAAAGATGTTTTTGGGGCATTGTATATGTCGGAGGCGGTCGAACATGGCCGGCCACCACGCATTATCGAATGCCGCTTTGATGTCCAGTGAAACGGCGATGGTCTCCTGTTTTCGGCTTTTGGCGGATTTTATTATTTCTATTGCAGCGTGGATGGCAGAGATTGTACTTGACTGCTCCTTGAAACCGTATTGTTTAGGATTCATTTTCCCTATTTTAGAGGCGACATAGGTGACTCTTTTTATGTAAAGTTTTTCGAGGGTCTTACCGAATACGGGAAGCAATCCAATCGGTCTGTAGGACCCTAGATCGCTGTAATCGGTTTTGCCTGGTTTGGGTATGACTTTGGTGAAGGCGACCTTCCACTGTTTGGGGAAATATTGGAGAGTTAGGCATCGGTTGAAAATGTCGGTGATGAGTTTTGGGTATAGAATTACGAATTGATGGCAAATATCAGAGGTGAGGTGGTCAAGTCCTGGGGCCTTAGAGGGATTTAAGTTTTTAAGTGTCTCCAACACCTCCTCCTCAGAGAAAGGGAGATCATTTTCTGTCGAGGGAGTGGTATCCAGACGTGATCGCAGGGTGTGATGGTGTGGTTCGGTATCAGGTGTGTCGTCAGGATAGAAGTGATTGAGGATCGCTTCTGCGGTGTCCCTGGGGTTGGAAGTGTATCTATTCCCCACTCTCAGAGTAGCTGGTGGTCGGAGTGGAGCAGTTTCTTTTAGGAGTCTATTTGTTAGGGACCATGTGTTTTCTTTATTTTGTCGACAGCAGAACTCTCTGAAATTCTTGGTGGACTCACGTCTAATGAGTTCTGTGTATGCCGATTTTTTTGTCTGCTGTTCAGCAAGAAGTTGTTCCAGGGGTAGGCCATGACGGGAAGCTGACTTAAGTTGCCTTTTGACTGCAATGACGTCCCTCTTGAGTCGCTCAAGCTCGGTGTTCCACCAGGGGGGCTTAGGATTCTGTCCATCTCGGCCCACCCTTATAGGCATGGACTCTTCGCAGGCTGTATTAATTGTGTGGGTAAGCTTATCAATAAATAAGTCTAGTTCGTGGGTGTTTAGGGTGGATATGTTAGTGTCGAGGAGGTCCGAGTTAGCAGAGTGTGTAGTGAGTCCTTGAACTCCGACCAGCGGGCTCTCTTGGTCATATTCAATGATGTCTCCGTGATCGGTAAGGTTTAAAATGGTAGTGATCACCGTATTGTAAGAAGGACATCGAATATCAATGTCAAGCTTAAAAGGTCTCGTCTAATGAAGTCCACGCTTCGTCCGGAATCCGCTTTAATCCTGAACCCGAATACACAATTGTTTAGCTAGCCCAACATATAATGCATAACTGTGGATGAGTTCAACCATTAGTTGATGTAAACTGTCCACGCAGTAGGATCCAAGCTTTTTAGGACCCCACGCCACAAAAAGCTTCAGAAGCTCTCCGATACAACCATTAAGTTAATGGAAAACCGGATTGGGATAAGACTGCAATCTTCAGCTAATATGACGGAATATGACGAATCCAATAGACGAATTTATAAATCGCTGCTACACAACTTGCCTGCTACTAATACGGCATGTATTAAGAACTCAATTGAGCGAACGAAGGCTCTCAAGTGTTTGCAAAGAATTCATATACGAGTATTAGGTAAAACCGAATGACCAAGCTCAAGATCGAAGATGGTAGTGCCATCTCATCGAAACCGGAAATATTGAGAGAGCTCGAGAAGTTTTATGGACAGTTATACACCTCGGCACGGAAACCCATTTCCAGAACATTTCAGGACACCAGAGCCAAACTAACCTGATACGACACCGGGGTCATCCGTCAGCCTGTACGAGATTAGAATGGTTCTGAAGCAGCTTAAGGACAACAAGGCGCCAGATGACAAAATTACAACTACTGAAAGTGGGTGGAAAACCGGTCATTTTATTATTCTTGAAGTTATTTAATTCTGCCTTACGGAGGTATACGCCAGAAAAATGGCACATGAGTGTGGTGGCAATTTTCCACAAAAAAAAATATTAAGAATTATACGCCTATCTCATTCCTGAGCCACGCGTGCAAGCTATTTTCGAGAGTCATTACGAAACGTCTTGACTTGAACGCAGGTTTGATCACTTCCAACTGTAGACTGCATTCATACGCTTCGCCAGTTTATACAGAAGACCAAGGAGTATAATCGGCCATTATGTCTAGCGTTTATGGACTACGAAAAAGCTCACGATTCAATCAAAACCTAGGCTGTAGCCAGCGAAGCCACATTGACGGTATATCGATCGAAGGGTTGAAGTGTTTGCACAGCAACGCTACCATGTCGACCCGCCTACAGAATGAGAGTACATAATCAATCCGATTGCTTGCAGAGAGGTGTAAGACACGACTTTATTCCTCCGAAACTGTTCACGCACGCATTGAAAGACGTTTTTAAGCTCTTGGACTGAAAAAGGGATTTGGCATCGAATTCATATCGCTTACCTTCGATAATAATAATATACTCATTATGGCGGGGTTGCTGGAAGACTCAATACTATATGACCTCAGAGTGAGTGGTTTCCAACAGGTTGGTCTTAAAATGAACACGGACAAGACGAAGATCATGGCTAATTAATGTCCATGTAGCACCCATGTTCTCCGCCATAGAAGGGAGAGGTTGCCATAATCCCTCAGTACAGGTTGACCTGTGCCTCAACCAACAGAAAGACGCTGCTGCCCGTCTTCTTGTTTTCTCTTAGTCGCCTCTTGCGGACACCCAACGGGAAGAGATGGGAGGGTGCTATTCTTACCAACAAAAAGACAAAGAGAACAAAGAGGTTGCCAGAAAAATATTTAGAGGAGCTAAACCTTTCAGCCACTCTTCTAACATGGTTGCTCTCATCCTTGTTTTTCAAAATTATGTTGATAACCTATATTTTTGATTTAATTGTTTCGGCGTTTCTAAGAAGGAAGTTAAATTTGTCGATTTGACATGAAGATTTTGGGATTTTGGGGGGGGGTCATGACCCCCCCCCAAACCCCCCCTACGGCCCCCCCTCTCGGACCGCCACTGCTCATACACGAGCAGTTCGGCTTTCGGGCTGGGCACTCTTGCGTCCATCAAGTGCACCGCATCACGGAGCATGTCCTCTCCGGGCTCAACCAGCCCAGACCTATATACACCGAAGCCTTATTCTTCGATGTCACCAAGGCATTCGATAAGGTCTGACACAATGGCTTGCTTCACAAGCTCTACCTCATGGGCATGTCAGACCGTCTCATTATACGAGATTTTCTCAGGAATCGTACTTTTCTATATCGAGTCGAAGGTACGCGGTCCACTCCCCACCCTATTCAAGCCGGAGTCCCTCAAGACTCTGTGCTCTCTCCACTCCTGTTCAGCCTGTTCACGAACGACATCCCTCGTTCGGACGACACCGCACTTTATTTCTCACACAGAAATAAGGCTCACCTGACGCGTACTCTTCAAGTCGCCGTCAACGCCCTAGGCGAATGCTTCCGAAAGTGGCTCATTGATGTGAACCCGGAAAAGAGCGCCGCGGTGTTCTTCTCCCGGGGTACCATCAGATCCCACACTGCGGGCCATCCCAGTCGTCGTTTAGGTCATATGGGCCCTCTATGGGCGTCCCATCCCCTGGACCAGAAAGGTCATATATCTAGGCGTCACCCTAGACTCCCATAATTATGTCATTTGGACCGCATATACGGTCAGTACGCAACCGAGCGGCCTTCGTCCTCGGTCGACTCTACCCCATGATCTGCAGGCGGAGTAAACTGTCGCTTAGAAATAAGTTGACACTTTACGAAACCTGCATCCGTCCCATCCTAGCTTACGCCAGTGCCGTATTCGCACACGCGGCACCCACTCACATTAATAGCCTCCAGGTTATTCAAAACCGATTCCTTCGACATGCCGTAAGTGCCCCGTGGTACATGCGGAATGTCGACCTACATTCTGACTTCGGTCTATCCGCAAATTTTTCAAAGAAATGTCCGTACATTACTTTGAAAAAGCGTGCGTCCACCCAAATCGGCGCCGCTGCCGACTATATCCCCGACCCCGACCCTGGACCCTCAGATCGTCGAACTACCGTACACCGGCCTCGCCGGCGAGACCGAAGGGTCGTACGCATGCAACCTCGACATGCATCCCCTCGCTGTGTTTCTTGCCGGTTCTTTTCAGCGGGGGCGCGTTGTGAACCGGTGGTAAACGCACTTTCTCTAAGCGGCAGCCCAAGCCGAGGCCGTGCCTCCCAGAGGTGCCCTTGTGCTAGTCGCTACCCAAACCCTTCTGGCTGGAGCACTTTAAGTGCTCGCCCTGTGAAGCTGTCATAAAAAAAAATATATATAAGTATTAGTATCAGTTGTCTGGTTTCCATAGTACAGGCTCTGCCTAGTTTGGGATCGGATGACCGTGTGTGGATTGTCCCAAGATATTAAAGAAAGATAAAGATGGCCATCTGCAGCCAACAGTACTATAATAATACCAAAAAAAAAAAAACAGAACATAGGACAGTGTATTAGATGAATCACATTACACATTGTTCTACTATGGAAATAGTAACTAGTGTAAGAAGACTTATGTAGTCTTATTAAATAAAAAACTAAATAATTAAAATAAGATTTATTACACTAAATAACTTAATGCAGAGATAAGTATAAATATCAACACATTTTTTAATCATTGTCCTTTACTGAATCCAACCAGGTTAGGTAGATAAACTATGTATCAGTTACCACTTAATGCATCTGCATACCAGCTGGCTTGACTAATAATAATCAAATAGATTGGGGCATGTAATCAGAAATGCATGCTTTACTACCAGTAAATGTTGGGAATGACCCCAAACCTTTTCAATTAATATAATCAATTGTTTTTCATAATTATAGGTACTGCAGCTACTAGCCAAACTTTGTGGTTACTGCTCACTCTTGCTAGTAGAGAGTTGGAATGCTTATGCAATCTCTGTAAAATATAATAAATGAGTAGAGTTTTCACAAAACCGCGAGGCTGATGTCTTGGTTACCCCTATATAATTTACTATGAATTACTAATTGTTGTGAATCTTATGTGATTATAATAATCACCTCACCAATTAATAGTATTTTATTTACTCAGATCCCGGTCCTCCCAGGTTGAGCACTACAGTACCTGCACTTAAAGTCAAAGATGTCTTATGTTCTAGGTTCATAGTTCATCTCACTTCAATTCATAGTTCATTTCACTTATTGAATACACCAGAAATTAATGGTCAATTATAATGAGTTCATCTATACTCCAGTCTTCATAGGAATGGTCTGGTAGATATCTTCTTATGATTATAGGTATCTTGCCATGTTTCAACTCCTTCATTGCAATTTGCAGGGGGTCAGTTTCACCTTCTAATTCCACCATAACCGGTGCACACATGGCTATCTGTAATGCTCTAGTACCTGAAAAAACAACAAATAAAAGATATTAGAAATCAGGGGCATAGCTACCGCCATATCAATGATAAGGGGCCCCCGGGCGACAGAGGCCCTGAACATGTGTAAGTAACAATTCGTAAAATCCATCTTCTCACATAAAGGCCTAAGAGATAGGCCGTACCATCATTTGGGCCCCCCAACAAATTTTGATACGGGGCCCATCTAAGGCAGGCTATGCCACTGTTAGAAATGGTAAATTCTTTTACTCATTAAGAAAATCAGTATTGAAATGATCATGATGTATTAAAATGATTTATGATTTCATACAAGTCATGCAACGCTGAGCCAATAAAACAGCATCCATGTTAGGTTTGGACAAACTAAATGGCACTTTTGCAGGTGGCCTAAACTTGAGAACCAGTTATTATAACTATGTTACCATAAAATGGGGTACTCTTACAGCACTTGTAGGCAGTCAAGCTATATAATATCATGGTCATGGACGCTGTTTCAGTTTTCAATACAATACATTTAAACGTCATTACATGTGCTTACAAGATAACACACCGTCTGTGGCCCCGAGCGTACCTTCTAACTAGGCTTCCTGCTAGGAACCCCCATCAGCAGCAGAAATGTTATTTATTTTATTCTCAATAACCCTTGGTATTATCTGACTGGAGATTACCGTGAATATTGTTATATTGAATAACATAAGCAAAGATTTCATATTTTAAATAATATATAATGTATGAGTAAAATACATTGCATTATTGGACTTCTACCGCTAATAGGTATAGAAACGGTTACGGCTCTATATAAATTCATAACCTCACCTAAAACTCTTGCTCGTTCATATTTGGTCATGTATCGCGTCGTAATACGTTTTGACTTCTCAACGCCTCCGCCTGCTTGTCCAGGAGCAAGGCACTGAGAGTTATATCCCTCTTCTTCCTGTTCTTCAGTTTCCTCAATGTTGTCATCTTCCTCGGCAATATCGTCGTAATCCGCTCCCGCATCCTCGGCCTCAAATTCTTCGTCTGCCATTTTCAAGCAGTCGGCGTGAAAATATTCTACTAGCAATGTGTTGTTTACTTGACGGTCAAATAATATTTGCAATTCAGATTCAGAAATACGTACAATGTAATAACTAAACTAAACAATCAATAGTAATTTTAGAAATAATAGTACATTACATTTCAGCACAGACGTTTTAGCACAGACGTATTAGGGATGCTACCACAGAACACTATTACTCTGCTACGCTGGATAGTTACAATCACAGATCATAGTAATAATGGTTACAATAAAATTCTTAAAGCTATTGCGAGGAATAGAAGTACCGAGATTTAGAGCCGTGCATTTCAGTTTTCAATTTTCAGAATTACTAGCCAAAAGCCGATTCTATTTCAATGATTGAATCGAATCATAGATAGATTAAATCAAGGTGTTGCAAACTTGCATAAAAAACTCAAGCCAGAATTCCCCGGCTACTATATACATCCGATTTTGCTTCCGATTGTCTGAAATGACTATCGGATCGGACTTGATCGAAGTCACCCACCTCATACACATCCGATATTTGCGTCGGACTTTTTCTGAAATCAGTCATACCCGACGATCTTTCATCCAATCGTTGCAACGGGCCCGTTGGTCTAGTGGTTAGACACCCTGTCCGCTAACCGATGGGTCGTGGGTTCGATTCCCACCAAGTGTCTGGGTGTTATTTATATATTTAAGTATGTATTTACAAAAAAAAATGTAATATAAGTATTAGTATCAGTTGTCTGGTTTCCATAGTACAGGCTCTGCCCAGTTTGGTATCAGATGACCGTGTGTGGATTGTCCCAAGATATTATTATTATTATTATGGAGCAAAAAGAAGAGAAGGATTCTGACTTGGTAGTACATAGCTAGCCTTCATACCTAATAAGGAGAGTCACACACATCGAACTATAGCCATTCTTACTGAGTAGTCTGTGACTATAGCCAAAATACTTGCCGGCACGTCATTATTATGGGATGTCAACTGTCATGTTTGACGTGACGCCATGACATTAGTTCGGGTTTTTTTTTTTGATTAAAATAATTTGTTTCACAAAGTGTTGTCATGCTCACATTATAATTGGTGTTAAAAAGGTGAGTGCGTATGTCTGCCGGCGAGCTGCGATACAGCTCCCAGCGACAACGTACGTTTAAAGATGTCTCTTTTGTTATATACGTATCTACATATCTAAAAGAGTATAGAAATATACTATGTAATATATATGTTTAAATAAGGATATGTATTAATTATGTCTCTGAATTTTAAATAGTGTTACGCTAGGTACCATTAAATGATTTGAGATTGCACACGATGTGTCTCCAGAATTCGTAATGAGGTTATTGCTTCTGGTTTTGAGAGGCATGCTAATACCGAGTAAGGTTCAACTCCCAGGCTCAGGCACAAGTTTTCATGCCGAGATCGGGGTCCGAGGAAATTGGTGCACTTCTCCAATAGGTGGATAACATCTTGACGGGACTAACCATCGCATGGACAGGTATCATCATCTGTTATGCAAAACCGGTGCAAGTAGGCCTTGTGGTATCCATGTCCCGACAAGAGCTGCGTGAGTTGGAATGAGTGGTCTAGATGTGTGTACAAAAGTTTGATGTCGGCAAGTCGAGGGAGGAGTTTACGCGTGTGCTCTCCTTGGGGTGCGTCGTTGTACCTGGTTTCCCAGATTTCCATGTTTTTCTCTCTTAGAGAGGTTTTGATGTAGGGTGGGATGTAGGGCAGTTTGAGTAGTCTGGGGTTTTATGCAATCTGTAGGCAGCACTGGCAGCAGCATCAGCAGCCTCATTGCCAGCGATGCCAACATGTGCTTTGACCCAGGCCAAGGAGAATGTGTCGGGGTTGTCATGAATAATAGAGAGGATTTGACTAACAATGGGATGGGTATTACTACGGTTTTGGATGGCTAAGATGGACAAGAGGGAATCTGAAAGGATGATTGCGTGTTGTAAGCGATGGGAAAGGGCATGTTTAAGGGCTTGAAGAATAGCAAATAGCTCCGCCTGGAAGACGGTGCAGGAGGGGTGTAAAAGAAATTTCTTTATGGAAACGGGAGGGTGACTATCAGGATCGCAGCAAACAAAAGCCGCCCCGACGGCGCCATTCTCTTGTTTGCTGCCATCCGTGAAGATAGTAGAGGAATTGTTGAAGATAAGAGAGTCGATTTCCTCTTGAGAGCGACCAAGAGATGTGCGGACGACTGGTCTTCGTGCAGGGTGGGGAAGTTCATGGATGGGTGTAGGTCGCTCGACTGGGACATCAGATGGAAGTAGGTCGGTGGTTCCTTCGAGTCTGGCTCTCTCCACAGCCGCCACCTCCAGGACTTTTAGGTCAAGAGGAGTCAGCTGTGCGAGAGCCACGGCTGCATTTGTGGAGATGGTGCGGAAGCCTCTTACTATTCGAACGGCGAAGCCGCGCTGGAGACTCAAGAGACTCTTCTGAACATATTTTTTCCGCGCTACATGCCCCCAGATTCCGGCCGCGTATGTTACGGTGGGCTGTATGACCTGTTTGTATATTATTGATAAATTTTCTGAATGTGCGCCCCATGTAGGTCTAGAGAAAATACTGAGTTTTTTGTAAATTTTAGTGCAATTTCTACAATGTGGCGGACATGAGCACTAAACGATAGTTTTTCGTCCAAAATTACCCGGAGCAGCTTAATTTCTCGGGAGTAGCTGAGAACATTAGTTCGGGTTACAATGTCCATGTTGCACCCGTACCGGTGGTAGTTGTTGGGAACGATACTCTCCAAGGTTGTTGACCGCTACGTATACCTAGGACAAACTATCCAGTTAGGTCGGTCCAACTTCTACAAAGAGGTCGCCCGAAGAATCCAACTCGGATGGGCAGCGTTCGGGAAACTACGCGAAATCTTCTCATCCGAAATACCGCAATGCCTGAAGACGAAGGTGTTTAACGACTGTGTGCTGCCAGTGATGACATATGGTACTGAGACGTGGTCCCTAACAGTTGGCCTTCTAGATAAGCTCAGAGTCACACAACGAGGTATGGAGAGAGCTATGCTCGGAGTTTCTTTGCGCCACAGAATCCGGAATGAGGAGATTCGCCGAAGAACCAAGGTCACCGACATAGCTCTTAAAATCTGCAAGTTGAAGTGGCAATGGGCAGGCCACATCGCTCGGCGAACCAATAACCACTGGGGAAGAAAGGTTCTCGAGTGACGACCACGAACCGGAAGACGCAGCGTAGGTAGGCCTCCCACGAGGTAACCGGTGGATGCAAATAGCCAATTGTCGTTCATTGTGGTGTTCGAAGGGGGAGGCCTATGTTCAGCAGTGGACGTCTTCCGGCTGGTGATGATGATGATGATGACAATTGGTTGACAATGATATATTCAATTGGACAGGTGTCATGATTGATCTTATAATGGAAAAGTGGAGAGGTTATGTTGTGTGATGTTTGCGAGTTATAATGGATAATCTATCGTGATATTTCCTAGTGAATCAGTGAGGTGTAGCATTGAGTCCAGCGTGAGGTTCCGAAAGAGAGTCTACGTTCAGCTTTTCGAGAAACGATCAGTGGATATTGAGAGCTAAGTACTTTGTAGTGCCGACACAGTCTAGTCTGCAGTGTAGTTCATATTGTGAGTCGTATATCGTTTGGGATCTCGTGAGAGTTACCGTAGCGATCTCGTAGAGAGTAGTTTGTATTGCGAGTAGTCTAGTTTGGGATCAAGTGACAGTCAGAGTGGTGATCCCGTAGAGAGTATTGCGAGTAGTAGTTCGGGATCTTGAGGTAGTTGGTGCGGTGATTTCAAAGGGAGTGATTTGTGCTGAGTGATCTATTTTGGGGTGTCGTGACGGTTGGGTCGATGGTCTCGTACAGGGTCGCTTGTATTGATGAGGTCTAACATACCTGTGTGTGTGTAGGGTCATGTCTATAATTGTAAAATTACGCAGCAGAGCGCTAATGTGGAAACTTGAGAAATTAATAAAGCTTTGTTTTAAAAATAACGAACGTGTTTTTATTCAGGATATTTTGACAAGAGTATTTATATAGCAGTTGCTATGACAACATAAAGAAGTAGAAAAACGTAGAGCTTAGTCTATGTGCCTATACAAACTCTAACACTCCCTCTTTACTGATGAGCCTTCATTCCCAATGATGTTCTCAGTAAACTGAACTGAGGTTTGGGCAAAGCCTTGGTGAAGATATCTGCCACTTGTGTGCAAGATCGTGTCTTCTCGACATTCAGCTCTTGTCCAAGCACTAACTCTCGCACAAAATAATGTCTTATTCGTATGTGCTTGGTTCTCCGGTGGAATTCTAGGTTATGAGCGAGTCTAACCGCGGCCTCATTGTCCACTTTAAGAGTTGGGGTGCCTTCCATATTCGTTATTGCGCTAAAGATTCTCTTCAGCCAAACAAGCTCACGCGCTGCTTCGCTTGCAGCCACCAGTTCTGCTTCCGTAGTTGATATAGCAACTGAAGTCTGGCGTTTGCTGAACCATGAAACGGCTCCAGCTGCATAACAACTGACAACTCCAGTTGTTGATCTAGCTGTGTCCAAGTCTCCTCCATAGTCTGCATCACTGTATGCTTGTAAGATTGGCATGCAATTTGGCTTATACGTTATACCGTAGGTCAGTGTACCTTTTAGGTATCTCATTATTCTTTTTACTTTTAGCCAGTCATAGTATGTAGGCTTTTCCAATCTTCTAGACGCTACGCCAACAGCATAGGCTATATCAGGTCGAGTTCCGACCATAAGATATGCTAATGATCCAACTGCCTCACGATATGGAAACACTTTAGCTCCCTCTGATTCAACAGATTGTCCAAACTTCTCTGGTTCCATTGGGGTGGAAATAGGATTGCAATCCAGCATCCCAAAACGATCTAGTACTCTTCTAGCATAAGCTTCTTGAGTTACTATTATGGATCCATTTGCATCCCGACGTATGTCCATGCCTAAGTAAAATGTAGCAGGTTTTGTCGTGATTTCTATCTTGCTACTCAACTCACGTAAGAATTCATCTGCTACTTCTTTTTCCGAAGCGGCCACCAAGCCATCATCGACATATAGGCTAATTAACAATTTCTTATCACCTATACTTTTGGTGTATAAGCAGGGGTCGGCTTCACATGCTTTGAAATTTAGATCCAACAGTATGTCACTAAAACAAGCATTCCAGCACCTCGGTGCTTGTTTAAAGCCATATAAGCTTCGATTCAGTCGGCATACACGTTTGGTACCATCATCGAATCCTGGCTGCTGCATGTAAATCGTTTCTTTCAACGTGCCATAAAGAAAAGCTGTGGTTACGTCAAACTGAACTAAGTACAGACTTTCCATAGCAGCGACGCTTAGCAGTGCCCTGATGGTTTCTAAACGTACAACAGGACTAAAATTTTCCTTGTAGTCGACGCCTTTCTTCTGCTTAAAACCTTTTACGACTAGCCGGGCCTTATACTTTTCAACGGATCCATCTGGGTTTAGTTTAGTTCTATAAACCCATTTGCATGGTAATGCCTTCCTTCCAGGCGGTAATTCCTGCATGGACCACACGTCATGTTTTTTCAGCGAATCCATTTCACTTTTCATTGCTATGACCCACTTTTCTTTGTCTTTTAATCCCATAGCCTCACTATAGCTTTCTGGGGCTTGATCAGGACATATACCTGTGAGTGCGCAAACAAAATCTTTGAGTTTCTCAGGGGGGCGCAAATGCGACCTGTCTCGAAGATTATAGCTTTGAGGTTCCTCGTATTCATAATTTTCTTCAAGGATTGCATCACTGACATGAGGTTCAACTTCATCCTCAACATCAAAAAAATGATCTTCAACTACATCGTCATTTGTGTGGGCAGGTTCGTGAGGAGCTTCTATATCTTCAATATCAACAAAGTTATCTTCATCTCCTTCGTTTGCGGCAACTTCTTCTTCTCCCTCAAACTCATGATTTATTTGTGAACTTACGCTTGGTTGTTCCTCCATACCTTGAATATCTCCCTCTGTCTCTAAGGAGTTTCTTATTGGCAACCTATACTCAACTGGTGTTGGTTCTGTGTCAGTCTTTTTTTTCTTTTCTGAGAGGAAGAGATTTTCATTAAATATGACGTCTCTGGAACGAATAAGTCTCTTTGGATTTTCTGGATTGTAAATACGATAGCCATCATCGTCATCGTAACCAATCAATATTCCTTTCACGGCTTTCTTCTCAAGTTTCTTTCGTTTTTGCTTCGGGACATGAGCATAGCAAGTGCTGCCTATAATTCTAAGATGTTTTATATTTGGCTTCTTGCCATGAAACAGCTCATAAGGAGATTTTCCTTCGACTCTAGATGCACCTGTCCTATTGAGCACGTAAGCTGCTGTATTCACCAGTTCTGCCCACAATGCTTGAGGCAAATCTCCGTGTGCATGCATTAGTGTCCTTGCTGTCTCAACCAGTGTCCTATTTTCCCGTTCGCTGACTCCATTTTGTTCAGGTGTAAATGGCATTACTAACCTTTGGGTAATACCATACTCTCTTAGGACATCTCTTACTCCTTTATTGTCGTACTCTCCGCCATTGTCAGATAGTAAAGTTTTTATTGTATATCCCGCAACTTTCATTTCCTTAATGAAACGGATCAGCATACTCTTCACTTCCGATTTCTGTCTTAAGAAGTAGACACTTCGATAGGAGCTGTAATCATCCTTGAACAAAACATAGTAGCGGTAGGAAGCAAACGAATATAGGAAGGGACCGCACACATCCGTGTGAATTAATTCACCTATCTGTGTTGCTCTTTCCCTTGTTCCAAATTTCAGCCGATGTGACTTTCCATAAATGCAACCTTCACACTTGGTTTCATCAAGCTTGAGATCCATGCCTAGTTCTCTTTTCACGAGCTCTCTTACATGTCTTTTATTTTGATGTACAAACCTTTCATGGTATATTTGCATTTGGTTTGAAGTCAATACGTTTACAAACGTAGGTTGGTCTGGCATGACTGTCTTCACTTGAAGTTTGTACAGACCACTGTTTGGAGTTCTTCGTCCAATTAATTTTGTTTTACCACCTACTTCTAATTTACATTCTCTTTGTGTAGATGTAAATAGGCTATTCGGTAATTTATCTTGTGCAGCCAATATCGAGAACAAGTTTATCATTAAGGTAGGTACTAGCCATACATTACTCAATGTGATATATTCCTTATTTCCATTAACAGTCGATTCTATGTTTACAGACCCTTTTCCCAGCGCAGAAATGGTTGTCCCATCGGCAGTTGTCACCGTATGGTTAGAATCAAACTCCTGAAAATCTTGAAAAATGTCATCCCTCATTGTAATGTGGGTCATTGCACCGTTGTCCACAAACCAGTCATTTCTGTCTTGGCTCTTCTGTGCGACAGCGTTAACTACCATTGTCATGATATTATTAGCTTGTTTAGATGTTGATGCACTTTCTTGCTTTGGAGGTCTGCCATCCGCGATCCATTTTCGGCATTTACGGACTCTGTGGCCTTTCTCTCCACAATAGTTGCATTTAAAAACATCCTTCTTTTTATTATTAGGCTTCTGCACAGTCTTGGCTACTAAAGCCTCTTGACTTCTTGTGTCACTATCCTTCATCAAAGTTCTTTCATAAGCACAGAGATAAACCATAATAAAAGATAAACCATTACAATTTAATATGGTTTTAATCAGCAAATTAAAAGAGAATTAGACAGTAGTGAATGACAGATTGAATGTCGTATAAAAAGAACAATAAAATCATAGACAATATGTAATGTCGAAACTCTAGCGAGTTTCTATATCATCACATTCTTCCATGCTAGTGAGAACAGCTATTCAGGACGTAATCGTTGTAACGACTCGGAGGCCTTCGGTCTCTATATGATCTACGTTGGATCTCAGCTGGTTGTTCCATGACCGGAAGTTCTGCCTCAACTGTTGGCGGTTCCTCGGTTTCCTCATCTATGTTCGTAGTCCGCGAATCATAAAATACTGCGCCGTCTTCACTTGTCTCATCTGATTCTCTCGTCTCGTTTAGCGTTTCTGGTATTTCTTGCACAACCTCGCTATCTTGACCCAATGGTGCTAAGTGTCGGTTCGAGACAGTCGATTCACGTCCATCGGCAAGGCGAACATAGGAGTAATCTGGATTTACATGAAGCAGTGTCACCTCTTCAACGACTGGTTGATATTTATTAGTGCGGTTAAATTTTCGCATTAGCACTTGTTCAGATTCTGTTAACCAGGTGGGTATAGATACTCCATTCGAAGAACGCCTCGTGTGCGTAAACATCCTTTCGTGTGGCGTACAATTAATAGCTGTGCACAGCAAAGATCTTATTGAATGTAATGCTTGATCAAGAACTTTTTCCCAGTTTTCTATCGCTAGATTGTGTGAACGTAGTGCCAACTGAACCGCTCTCCAAAGAGTTCCATTAAAACGCTCTACTTGTCCATTACATCTTGGATTATAAGGAGTGGTTCTACTTGAAGCAATCCCACGAGAATTCAAGAAGTTCTTTACTTCCGCTGATATAAATGAAGTTCCTCGATCTGAATGAAGGTAAGACGGCATGCCAAATAGCATAAATATTTCGTTTAGATGTTTTATAACCGTCGTAGAGCTCATATCAGCGCACGGAAACGCGAATGGGAAGCGAGAGTACTCATCGATTACTGTTAGTATGTACTTATTCCTTGTATTAGAAGGTACCGGACCTTTGAAGTCAATACTTAATCTTTCCATAGGCGAAGTAGCTTTTATTAAAACGGGATCAGGCGAAGTAGATTTGTAAAATCTCGGCTTTATTTCGGAACATATTCGGCATGAATTAGTCATATTTTTAATTTCCTCCGTAGTATAAGGTAAATTTTTCGATCTTACCCAATGGGTCATACGCGCCACGCCCGGGTGACACAAAGCTTCGTGTAATGATATCAGTCTTTCCGTTCGTATTGGCACCGAAGCACACACACGTGAGAGAGCGTCAGCAACTTCATTTTGCTTTCCAGGTCGGTACACAATGTCATATTTAAACGGAGCCAGCTCCAAACGCCATCTCTGAATTTTTTCATTCTTGATTTTACTCGTCAGTTTATTATTAAACATGAAAGATACCGATCTTTGGTCAGTAATGAGACGAAATGGTTTGCCAATGAGAAAATGACGCCATTTCTTGAGAGATTCCACTATAGCGTAAGCTTCTTTCTCTATAGCCGAGTGGTTATTTTCGCTATTATTTAGCATTCTTGAAAAGAAAGCAATCGGTCGATTAGCTTGTGATAAAGTTGCTGCAATCGAATGATTTGATGCATCCGTTTCTACTGTGAATTGTGAATTATTATCAATAGCATGAATTGCAGATTTTGCAATATCAGATTTCAGTTCTTCGAAATTATGTATTTGCTCTTTGTTTAATGGAAATGATTTAGCATGAGTGAGAGCATGGATTCTCTCAGAGAAATTTGGAATCCACTTACAATAGTGTGCAAACATCCCTATTATTCTTCTTAATGATGGCAAATCACATGGCGGAGGCAAGCTTAATAAAGGCCGTAAGCGATCGGCGTCTGGTCTAATGACATGGTCTTTTATGTTATATCCCAGAATGTTGATAGAGTTCTGGGAAAACTTACTTTTTTCTTTGTTCAGAGTTAGGCCATATCTCTGGGCAGCTGCCAAAAATTTTGTGAGATTCTCATCATGTTCATCCTGAGTTTTTCCACAGACCGTTATGTCATCCAAATACGCATAGGTTCCTTTAAGCCCTTCTTGTCGGATTACCCAATCTATGGTTCTTTGAAAACTCGAAACACCATTAGTGACACCAAATGGAATACGCCGAAATTGGTAAAGATTTCCCAAAGCTTCGAAAGCAGTGAAAATGCGTTCTTCCGGCAGGATTGGGACTTGATGATAAGCGCTTTGCAAATCTATAGCGCTGAATATGCGATATTTTGATATATGTGACACCAGCTCTTCCATATTTGGAAGTGGGTATGCATCTAAATGAGTGTATCTATTTATTGTTTGAGAATAATCAATAACAAGTCGTTTCTTATGATTGACATTCTTTGTAATAAGAACTTGAGCTCTCCAGGGTGACGTACTCTCTTCGATTATATCATCAGTCAATAGTTTTCTTATTTCATCGCTGATGAATTTCTTGTCGTCCTCGCTATATCTTCGAGATTTTATAGCAATAGGCTTACAGTCAGGGGATACATTTGAAAACAAAGGTACTGCAGGCACAGAAGCCGCAGCAACGCTGCATATTTTAATAGGATCTTTAGGTCCACCAAAAGAAAACTCTAGGGAAGAATGCTTTTCTAGTATATCATGACCTATGATAAGATCAGTGCATAGATTCTTGACAATAAGTAGATTCAAGCCATTGTAATGATGATCTCCAATTTTAGCTGTGACACAAGTCTGTCCTTCTACCTGGGACGTAAGTGTAGTTGAAGCCATTGAAATTATCTGATTACTAGGTCTCTTCTTCAACCGACATAACTTGAAAAAATCCTCATCTATAAAACTGATGCAACTACCTGTGTCAATCAATGCTTGAGCACGGATCCCTTGAATGTAGGCTGTTACAATAGCTTTTTTTAGGGAATCCGATGAAGCTGCGGTTATACATGCTGAACTGCTAGTCATTGCTTCCTTTTCCATGACTGCAGCAGTATTAGGTTTCTTACTTCGACAAACATTGGCAAAGTGTCCCTTTTTGTCACAAATCTGACAGGTAACTTCTTGTGCAGGACAATCCTTCCTTCGATGTATGCGCCCACCGCAGAAGAAACATTTGCGATTGGATGTAGAGGCTGCTGTTATTGTTCCCTTGGGACCTTCTTGGTCTTGAACAGCATTCAAATTCAAAGCATTATAATTCTGTGAACTTGATTCAGCCATTTCCAACGATAATGCTTGATTGCAGGCTTGGTCAAGTGACAGCGTCAGATTTTCAAGTAATCTTTGTCTAATGTGGTTTGATTTTAAACCCGAAATAAATGCATCTCGTATATTGTCGCATTTATTTGTGTCCGCATCCACTGCTTCAAATTGACAATCTTTTGACAATAATTTTAGTGCCTGCACATACGTGTCAATGCTTTCCTCACTTTGTTGCCTGCGAGTAGCCAGCATGTGCCGGGCATAGATAATATTCTTCGGCTTGATGAATATTTTATTTAAGGTGCTCAAAGCATCCTCGAAAGTACTACACTCACTGATATACGTGTAAATTCTTGCTGAGATATGATTTATAAGTAAATCCAATTTCTTATCTGCTTCCTCAACTTTGACGCAGAATGATAGGAAACTTTCAAATGTCCTCTTCCAGTGCTCCCATTCCTTCGAAGCGGAGCTGTCTGATGGATCAATATCCAATTTATCGGGACGTAGAAATTTATCCATTTTATTTACGTAATTTGCTGATTAAATTGTTAAAAGATAAACCATTACAATTTAATATGGTTTTAATCAGCAAATTAAAAGAGAATTAGACAGTAGTGAATGACAGATTGAATGTCGTATAAAAAGAACAATAAAATCATAGACAATATGTAATGTCGAAACTCTAGCGAGTTTCTATATCATCACAGGTTGGTTGTTAGATTTTCGATTGTCTTCTCTGTTTTATTCAGTAGCATCCAACTCGATTTAAAAGTAAAGAATTTTTCACTCAATGAATCTAGTATTTTGCATATGAGTAGCAGGTCTGGTAACTGACTGCTTCCATCACTACAGCATATCTCTTTGTTAAGATTGCACCAGATATTCTTTATTTTTGATAAATGCGAGGACATATCATCTGCAGGATCGTATTTTAAGCTAAAGAATGTTGAACACAGAGAATAGGCTCTATCTTCTGATTGACCGTCAAACAAGCGATGTAATTCTAGCCAAACCTCGTGAGCAGTCCTATAACGCATAATCTTCTCTAGAGTTTCTTCAGATAGACTATTTGTGATCATTATAAGAGCATGTGTGTGTTGTGGTCCTCATGTGAGGCCCGCTGGGCAAGACTATTACAGTGAGTGTTACCGTTCACAAATATGGAAACAGGAATCCGTAAGACCTAGTATAGTCTATTGTGAAGATCGGCATTAGTGCAGCACGTATGCTACGTACTGCAACTGTTTGTTTAGATAATGATTGACGGGCCCGTTGGTCTAGTGGTCAGACACCCTGCCTGCTAACTGATGGGTCGTGGGTTCGATTCCCGCCAAGTGTCTGGGTGTTGTTTATCTATTTAAGTATGTATTTACAAAAAAAAAGTATATAAGTATTAGTATCAGTTGTCTGGTTTCCATAGTACAGGCTCTGCCTAGTTTGGGATCGGATGACCGTGTGTGGATTGTCCCAAGATATTATTATAATGATATGTTCCTGTGCGATTTCATGTTGAGTGGTTGTGCGGTGAGTTGTCCTCTCTGGCTCGTGTAGTCCATTCATTTAGTGGTTACAATCTACACTAAGGTGGGTTTGGTTCCTAGGTCGGTAGAAGGTCGAGATAGGAAGCAGTTGGTCAGGGGTGGCTGTAAGGGGCATGTGGAGGCCACTCTAGGTAGGTAGGTAGGGCTTTAGTGCCTACTCGAGACTTTATGCCGTTAGTTTCCTTGTGTGTTATTCTGGTGTATGTCACGTGACGTGTAGTTTAGGGGTACCGTACACGGTGCTCACGGGGACGGGGGTCGCAACCCCGCCGCCGTCCTCCTCGGAGTCGCCGCCGTACTCAATGGACGTTCAAAGGGCCCACACCCCGAACGTCCAGCGACTCCGAAGCCTTGGCCCTTACCTACATCAACTTTCAAAGTTCCACATACACTAGCACTTCCAGAGGGAGGGGATATGGTTCACGGCTATATAAGTCCTATGACGCATACTCTACAAGGTATATTACTGGACCACGTCCTCAATGACCTAAGCATATAGTGTATTATCTATGGACCTAAGGCTTGTTTAGAGTGTAGTCAGCCGCACCATGCGATTAAGACCCTGTAAACAAGAACAATTATATACAATAGACTCATAATAATATGGCTTATTTAATGAGTTTGAGTACCGCTCGATTAGATTGTCCGAAAAGACTTCAGGTCACAGACACCTATCAGACACCATGCTTATTTCAGACTAAAAAAGTAAGATAATATAATACAGCAACACATATATGTCACGTAACGTGTAGTTTAGGGGTGAGTAAGTCGTCACGTTACAGTATGGGTGTGAGCCTAGGTGTAGAGGTGAGTTATAGAGAACCCGGAGACCACTACGACGACAGGTAGGTACCTAAGGGGAAAGTAGCAATTAAAGGAATGAGAACACAGGACTTTCACAAATATTTTAAGAAAATAATGAGGTAAGTATGGTTGTCTGGAAGAAATCGCTATTAGCGATAAGACCGCCATTTGTACCTAATTTAAGTTATTTTTGTAAGTTTTTCTGTATGTTTTTCTTTGGTGTGACAATAAAGAGTATTCTATTCTATTCTAAGTATGAAAATGGAGGTTGATATATGAAATGAAATGAGGTGAATATCGATTACCAATATAAATCTATTTCTCTAATGAAATATAAAGCTATTTCTATTTACTCTGAGGAGTCTGAGGATTCGATATACAATCGGAAGCAAACTCGAACGTGTGTTGTCGCACAAGTAAAGAATTAAACTCTATGCAATCAAACTTCTTTCTTGTTTATGGACTTGTATTCTTGTCATTGGTTCTAGGGAGGTCTTTCCTTTTCCGGTTCTGCAACTAAGCTGTAACCATGCCGGTGTGTATTTTTATTCATGCAAGAAAAATATCTAACGTTGCCCGATAATCGTATATGTGTTCCTGTGATTTACTGTTGTTTGTGATTTTGATATTATGAAACTGTACTTGCCCGTCTTTTGATGGAAACTTATTTCATCCAAACATGAAAATGGATACACATGGCAGTACCTGACATGTCAGATAAATACTAACAAAAAAGCTCCAGAATGGGCAATATATCTAATGATTATGATGCCCTACGTATCATTTATAGTAACTCGTGATCATAACCATTCGAAGTTCGTTTCGAAGTAAATGTTTATTTACGCAACGACAAAATAACCTAAATACGCATGTTTGGGTTTTCAGCTCGCAATCGATTTGCTGCATCCTTCTCCAGCGTCGGAGAAAAGGAAACACAAGTTGAAGAGGCTGGTGCCACATCCCAACTCATATTTCATGGATGTCAAATGCCCCGGCTGCTACAAAATCACAACGGTATTCAGTCATGCACAGAGGGTGGTCGTGTGCGCAGGTTGTTCGACGATCCTCTGCCAGCCCACCGGTGGTCGCGCTAGATTAACGGAGGGTAAGAAACAGTTATTATAAAACTAATGTAGATATAATGAACATTACACCATGTAATGCAACATTATTACTTGTGAATATTTAATGGCTTACTAAGTCTGATTGACAACCCCTCACACATTGTGAAGTAATTTAGAAAAACCCTTGTTGATGATAAAATTTAACACATTCACCCTCCATCAGTTCAATGTTATATCAAATCAATTCCCTGAAGCATAAGCTTCAGGAGAGCATGACCTCTGGTGGTTAAAAAAACTAAGTAATTATGGTGATAATTTGGGTGTCAACATGCATAACTCTAAAATTGAATGCAGTACGTCTGATTAGGGGAGGTCTTAAATAATTATATGTTTAGTTCTTATCCCTAGTGATAAATATGTATAAATCTTCAATATAAATGTAATACTCTCAATTATTATTGACATACTCTGTCGTAGGTAACTCTGTGTAATAAGTAGATTTGTTTTGATTACATTTGTTTAATCATATATTGAATATTGCATTGCATGTTATTCCTAGTAACATTTGGAAGGTGTTTTCTCTAAATATTTTTCTACAAGTACTACAACAGATAGTACCAGACTAAGTAAATCCTTTGATTTTTTTTTATGGGAACTGTAGGAGGAATCACTGGGCTGGGCACTGTTTTTTTTTATAAACAATAAACTTCACCATATATTCACACTGCAGTGGCTTACCTGAATCACTGGTACTGCTAGTTTCGATAGGGTTCAAACTAATGCTGAACAGTATTTGAGAACTCTACTCATTGCCCAATTTGTTGCAATAACTTTTAGATAGATAAATACTTGTGTAATGTAAAATGTGTGCAATAGCACACATTTTACATTTACACACACATTTTTTACTAACTTTTATATATAACTTATGGAAAGGACAATGCAAGGAAATTTACTTGTATTTAATGTCTAAGCTTCTTCTACAAAAATATATAAACCTATATTTTTAACCAACTTAAAAAAAAAGGAGTTTCTCAATTTTACTGTATATTTCTATAACAAACTGCCACAGGATATCTGAGATCTTCCACTGAATGAATTTAAACCTTTGGTAAAAAGCCGATCGGAGAAATAGGCTTATTATAAAATCTCAGATTACCTAGAGGATAAAGCTGTGTGGGCTTGAACCACCTAACTCATGCAAGCTTAGAAATTTAAGGCTTACAATTTGTAACACCATATAAACTGGATAATTGATGTTGCTGCAGAAAGTCAATTAATTGATGACATGAATAATAATTGTTAAAGTGGTTTGTGTCCTGCCTGACGAGGCATTGATTAACAGCAGAAGTTAAATGTTAAGCCTGAGCCACTGTGATTTTGGATCGGTCATGCTCGCCATCAAAGTCTGCTTGTGGCAGATCATGTACATATTTTATTTCTCTCTCTCTTCTCTTGATCTTTTGAAAAGCAAGATACACTGTTGCTGATCTAATCGTAACAAGACAAACACTGTTTAAAAAAAGTGAAAAAATGACAAGCCTGCTGAGTTTCTTGCCCAATCTTCTCAGTTGAGGCTGTGTTGTGATGCGGTGGTAGCTTTTTTGTGCTAGCATTGATTAAGCCTATTTAAAATAATGATTTTGAATTTATTTACAAAAAAAAGTATATGTATTAATCATTAGTTTCTGGTTTCCATAGTACAAGCTTAAGCCGTGTGTACATTAGTCATACAATAATTATTATTATCTAGATTCATTTGCAATTTTTTTTTATTTTAAGAATCACTGTTTTTAAACTTATTTTAATTATTGTTACAGGATGTTCGTTTAGGAGAAAACAACACTAAAATATCCTGGAGAGAGAGCCCTATTAATTTAAGATTCTTTTATTTCCAATTTACGAAGGAGTGATATTTTACAAGTTTGTTAAAATGGATCCATAAAACATTACCAATAAAGGCTTTTTTCAAAGGGATTAAAATTGTTTTATTTGTAGAAATGTAAACATATTTTAATGAAAACATATTTTAATAAAAATAATATATTTCCTTAAATTAAATTGATTGCACATGTTACAAAATATCACAATATGTTTACAGTGAACATACAGTCCTTTCTTATAAATATACCTTATAGATATTTGTTTCAATATTCTTCAAACATACCATAGGTACAAATAACATCTATGTATAAAATATAAATGGTATATACAGCACAGACCAAATACCCAATTGGCTTATACAAGAAAGTAGTCTTACACAGGTAAAAAAGAAAAAAATATGTAAAAAAGGCTTACATGTGTTTTGTTAATAGGCTACATGACTAAAAAAACTTTTTAGTCCGTCATTTAGTTTACCAAACGAAAATATGGACACGTATTTGTTTCTTTTGTAGATTAAACAAAAAATGAAGATATACTACTTTGAAATGCCGCGTGACGTCACGAACCCCCACTCCCGACCTTTGTCTGGCAATTTTTGTTGATTTGATAAATAAAGAAATAAGTGTCCAATATTTTTTGATAATCTAATTAACGAACGAATTAGAATTATTATTTTTTTACCTAGTCGTCAACATTAGGAAAGATAATTTTCAAGCTAGCCATTATGTTTTATTTATTGCAAATGAAAGATTTTGTATTTTGCACAATATGTACAATTTCTGCAAATAGATCTCATATTTTGGAATAAGAGAAATAAAAGTTTAATGTTGTGTAAACAAAAACTGATACTCCTAATAATTTATATGTTTTTATTTACAAAGAAACTATGGTTCTTTATACTCTGAGGCTCAGGTGAATCCAATTTTTTATCAGCATTTTGAATATCCTGATTGATGGCATCCTTTAGTGCATCCAATGAAGAGAAATTCTTTTCTCCTCTCAAATATCCAACCAAACAGGTCTTTAAACATAACCCATAAAAATCATCATCAAACTTGTGCATGACATGTGTTTCCTGAAATTATATTAATTGATTATTTTATTTAATCTACTTTCTCTCAAGTCTTGACACCATGGAAGAGCAGAGTATTTTTCCACAAAATACCTTCATCAAAAATGTTGTTGAACCAGTTTAGTATATTTTTGTTGCATCGGTCATACAGTGACACTATGCAGACTACTATTACTATATTAAACTGGTTATGGTTATTTATAAAATGCATATTTTCTCACTGTGAATACCTTCACCACAAGCAAGTGGAAACCATATAATGTGACATAATTTTGGAAAATCCGGTGGTCTAAAAGTATAGATCAGTTAGTTGTTTGCCCTATATTAGCCAGTGCTTAACTGCAACCCCACCTGATGGAATGCAGTGACGTAATTGATGATGGCAAAGCACACTAGCCTATTAAAAGCCTATTTGTCCTAGTCTTGATTTCCATTCACATTATAATTTGGTGAACAAACTATTCTAGTCCTTAGCTATAGGTATGTATCAATGACTAAAAATTGCTATGTCTGAACTGACAGGACACTCCACAAGTAGAACAAAGCCTACATTGTTATAATTAATATAGGTGCTTTAATATTATTTATCACTACAGCCATATCACAAAACTAAATAGTTATTTGATTTGAAATGGGGAACTCACCACTGACATCTGTTTATTCTGATAGAATGGACACCAGCCAATATTTGCAACCATTTTGTGAATAATTCCATTTTCAACTTGTGCCCATCCATAGTACACTCCTGGCTCTAGATCTTTAGGTAATGATTGAACCACCTCTAATGGATAATTTGCTACAAAATTGCATTATTTAATTAACTATTTAAGCATTATATTAAAAATAAAAAACAGATTTCAAAGAATGTACATCTAAAATAAAATGCCTGCTAACATAAATATTAAACAGGTGTAAAAATGAGTACTTAAACCAGATCATAGTTACTGTTTAGAACATGTGAAATATTGTTATAAACCTATGAATGGTAATGAAGTAGATGATAAAATAAATATTCTACCTTATCGCAATTTATTTGATAACCATGGCCTTGAGTCACCTTATAAAGCAAATTATTATCATGTCTAATGATAAATTCAGTACAATTTACATTAGTATTTACCTGTTGGGCAACCTAATTCTTTAGAACCTCTTCCGAAGCCTTTAACTACTTCTCCTTTAAGGAATAGCGGCAATGATGACATTCTTGTTAACTTTAAAACACTAGAAAATAAACAAGGTAACTCTCAATTGGTCCAAAATATGTTCATACAAATAAAACGTCTGGTTAAATTAATTTTACAACTGAACAAATACAGTAAGTGCCTGATAATTTTGCTAAGTAAATAGTAATAATAGACTGATTGATCGTGGAAAACGAATCAAATTTATCTCAAAGATATTGGCAACAGTGTAACCCACAGCTTTTACTAAATTTTATAGGTTGATGATTTTATCAAGTTATTGAGAGAGTAACTTACATAGCACGTTTAATATTTAAAGTCCATAACATTAGGCACAGTACAATACAAACAGCAGATAATTTATTTTTACAGCTGTGCAAAACATAGTCACAGCCTTAAATCTATGGTCACAGCTGACAGCAAAGAGAATGTAATACTACCGTAAGAAGAGACGGGACTCCATACAATAAAAAAAAGTAACCCAAATGTCAAAAAAGTAGTACCTCAGAATAGCCAACATGATGAAGTGATGACAGATCGGTCGACTGAACAATCAGTCCTAGCAACATAACGAATAGAATTTAGAGACGTGCCACATAAATTCTGTCGATATCGATTTTTTTCCTTGGTATTCATAAAAATTAAAAATAATCCAAGAGAACCTGGCTCCACTGGGTTTGTTTTAGTGATGCTAAAACAAACCCAATGGCAGAAATTTGTTTACAATAAAACGCCATTACGAATAACATATTATTTTATTATTAAAGAAAAACATATCATGTAAATATTATTTAATTTTCTTGTTTTCGATGTTCTCTACTTGCAATAAATAAACTGATAAACTATAACAGTTAATTTGTTTGATATTTTACGAGCCGACGTTCGGAATACATACAGAATCCATGGTCACTGGAGAACTTAGGTGTTAATGTCCAAGCCATTTGTTATAGGGTGCCACACGTTCACTAAAGACGGCGACGGCGCGAAACTTGTACCTGACTGCAGCAGTCCTAGCACGACTTGCAGTCTTGACAGAATGGTGTGGAGTATGACGTAGTTTTTAACATCAAAACGTCAGTTTACGTACACAACGTGAAATTCTGGGTCATAGTGACGTCATACTCATACTTATCTGTCAAGATTTGCATATTGTGCTAGGCCTGCTGGACTTGCCAGCTCCAAGATGTTGCTTGTCACAGATCCTGTTTTCTCTGAAACAAAATTACCCACGGTAGCGTTAACTGTGTAGGAGGATGATAAAATTGACCGTTAAAGTAGATATATGTCCAAATATTATATATTATATAGATATAAAATATATACATTAGATTTAAATATTATATAGTATATTATTGTCTTTTTTCTCACACACAGTGTAACTCAATGTGTTATTGTATGACTCAATTTGTGTATGCGCGTATTGGTGTGTGTGTGTGTGTAATGCGTGTATGTGTCGTGTGTGCACAGAGGGCGCGTATATACATTCATGTGTACACTCGAATAACATACTTTTCCTTCTGACGCGGTACACTTCCCCTGACTTGGTTGTACTGCTTTCACTAACCTTCGTTAAGTGTCCGCTGTTCTCTAAAAAGGTGGTATGGAAATTCTATTAACTTATCATCTGAGAGTGGCTTAGTAGTAAGTCGTATGGATGGAACAACAGTTTTGTGTAACCGTGTATTTTTTTTTTGTTAAAAGCCTCATCTTTTAAATGCTTTCGGCAAACAAAATTATGATCGTGTAGTTTCTCGATCAGTATATATGCAAAATACTGCAAGTTTACTAGTAATTTTAACCCATTCTCTACACCTAAAAAATAAATATTTAACCTAAAGAAGGAAAAGAGGATTATTCACTAATATCGATACATAAAAGATATGCTATACCTCCGCTCTATTTTTCTCAAGGTAAAGGACTGATGGATTAATTATAATTAATTGATGATATTTTCGCCTAATAATAAAGAAAGGATAGAAAATATAAACAATAATCTGCTTACCGAACTTCATCCAGAGGATATTTGGCCATAAAACAGCGTTTTTTGCCATCTTTTCGTTCGGATTTAAAGCCACATATCTCACACTTTTTTTACTTCATTTTAACCAAAGTAGGCTATCACAAGCTTAATTAGATAAACAGCAATACTGAATCACGATATATATTTCAAGAATTATCTATTTTTTGCAAATTACTGTAATCTAAAGTTCTAGAACGCACGTAAACAAGCTAAGCAATGACATACAATGGCGGGAATGTGATGAAAGAAAGAGCGAGTAATATTGTGGGAGTGAGAGAACTATATCCGCCATTAAATTTACCCCAATTGCCTTAGACCAATTACGATGTCCTATGTTGCGGCTGCCTGGCTGACAGCCTCAGCCTGACAGCAGTGTGACCAGATTAAAATTGATCAATAAATAAGCTAGCCGCCCAGTGTTGCCACCTCGGTAACGGATCTCGTAGCTAAACCATATCGAAAAAGATGCTAGATTTAGGATTTTTAATATCTGCAAAAGTGGCTAAAAGTAGCCTAAGAGTAACAAAATACTTGATATACTTACTTTTGCCTATTTTTCGTTCATCATAAGCTAAAATAAAGTACTACGCGTTTCAACTAAGAATGTGGCCGCCATCTTGCCATTTCAAATATAACATTACTAAAAATTATGTTTTAACAAAAATAGATAGCCAAATAAAACATTACAACAAATAATCAAAACAGGGGAGAATTTTTCATTTTGTGTTCACTCTGTTGCCGGTACAAAAATCGTAAAAAACGAGTGAAGTTCCGCAGTTGCGATCATCATGGCGGCCACATTCTTAGTTGAAACGCATAGTACTGGTTTTTATATGTAACGAAATTTACCTAACTATCCGTTTTTTCCCGTACATTTTACTGCCTACTTAGACTTTTTATAGTTACAGTTAGGCACTGATGTATATTGTATGGAAAGGTTGTTCCTTTTCCTAAACTATCAAAACATTTATTGGACCTCCTGTTGTTGTCCAAAGTTCTCGTTGGCTCTTACCGATGCCGCCTTATTCATCCTATTTACTGGAACTAAGCATTTGAAAACTGCCCACATCGAATGTAATATTATTCTATTTCCTTAAAGAGTCAATTACCACTACTCCAGTAATGACCATTCACACTCGAGCACACAGATTTAGTAAAGATCGAGCGTATTTATAGGTTCAGCGAGGAGAGCTTGATTTTAAAGTATCTAATTTTTTTAGCTACTGATTATTTTTTTGGTAGCTATAAAGTCCCAAAAAGTTGCTAGATGTAGCTAAAAAGTGGTTAAAGCGGCAACATTTTAGCCGCCATGCTAAAATCTGCTAAACTTTTTTGACAAAATGCTAAGATTCTGCTAATTCATTTTCATTAACTACTTTACCTATGGAAAATAAATAAAAACACTAAAAAAATGTATAATTTTAAAAATAATTTTATAAGAGCAGGCATAATAACTGACCGGTGACTACCCAGCATATCCTTAGAGGAAATACCACTACTGGAGAGAGCTTTGCAAATTTTTGTTCATATGTGCAGGTCATTCTTTATTTGTGTGCGTATCTTTTTGAATGTGTTGCGAGTTTATTATAGTGTGGGGTATGCGTGAAATTGTATCTGTGTGTGTTTACTTCGCCTCCCGCACCCCGCAAAAGTGCCACGAAAAATTTGTTCGGGGAATCGACGCGATACTAGCTCCATTCTAATTACTGTGAGAGCATATCAAGTAATACTTTTTTGTGTAAGTTTTTATTTTTTTCCCAGTATATAGCAGCCATGAAGCTATAGGATAGCAGCGGATTGATTGCCTGTCACCACAACAAGAAAGATCCTTAGAGGAGATACCACTGGAGAGAGCATGATGCGCTAACCCCCTCTGCCAAATTTTTGTTCATATGGTCAGGTCATTCTTTATTTGTGTGCGTGTATTTTTGAATGTGTTGCGAGTTTACTATAGTGTTGGTATGCGTGAAAGTGTATCTGCGTGTGTTTACTTCGCCGCCCGCACCCCGCAAAAGTGCCACGAAAAATTTGTTCGGGGAATCGTCGCGATACTAACTCCTTTGGTACTTTCTCTGAGGAAAGATCATATAAAGTGGCAAATATTATTGCGTGTTATTTTTTTTTTAAATAACATGAATAAATGAATACTTCCTTGTTGTATTTTAAATGTTCCAAAAGACATGAGAAAATATAAATAGTTAAATATTACAAAAATAAATAAGAAGATAGGTACTTAACCCTTCGGGCCCGGCCGCGCCCGGCCGCTATTCGCGCGCGTACGTTTTGTGATGACGTAACTGTTTATGTTATTCGGCGGCCCGCCGTGGTTTAAAATTACGAACATTATATAAACACAACCACTTAACCGATTTGCGTTCTGTAAACGGAGTTCTACTGAGACAGGTATTAACTATCCAGTATATGCTTTTTTAGAGTTATAAATATCGATTTTTTAAAGGGAAAGTCTAAAATAGGTGATTTTTTGGCAAAGCTGATATTACCTATTTTTGAATTCGATTTTGAGGGTAGAATATTGACTCAGGTACTAAGAAAGATCCATTCTTTGCATCCAAACTCCTTTTTTACAAGTTTTAAACAAAACACTACCAAAAAAATCGAAAAGAACTCAATTTTTTTTAAAAATGACGTCACTGCGCGATATGACGTCATGGTATGCAAAATTTTCGATAGTTAGATTGGATTTTATGACTTTATCTTTGAGTTATTATCGTTATGATGTAATTACGATGTATTTACAACAATTACATTACAAATAATAACGGAATTATACCAAAAGTAAACAAACAAACAAAAAAATCACCTTTCGTTTTTTCAGTTCGAAAATATACAATATTTTGACAAAATACACACTAACTACCCTCTACACAGCTTTATTATTACGTTAAAACAAAAAAATAAAACATTTCACCTGAAATAAAAGAATACTTACGATTTAAAACTAACATTCCGTGACCACAACTTTTAGTCCGTCCGACCGAGACCAGCCGACTTTCGTAACTGAATTTATGAATTAAAATGTCAAAAGAACTAATGAATAACGGGTCTATTTTAAAGATGATACTATGATGTAACCATAAAGCATAGGGTTCCCATACAAAAATTTAATTTCTACCATAAAAAAAAGGTGAATTCCGTCAACGGCGGATGATACAAATACGTATCAACCCGGGCCTGAGGGAGTCATTGCGGTGCGTTATGTTATGATACAAATACGTATCACCCGGGCCTGAAGGGTTAAGAAACATCAAGAATATTCGATTAATGAAACTACTTATTAGGCGGATTTGAATAAATATCCATAACGTGTGTGTGTACGACTGTGTACGAATGACTATTTTCTGTCCTTATCGGCGCGGGCGGCACGCTAGCTAGATGTCTTGTTATATTCTGTCTACGGTATCTACCAAGGACCTTATATACACATGGAGGTTGCAACACAAAGAATGTCTTGAAGACAAGAAATTTGTCCTTGAATCATTTCACTTATGTTTATTGTCTCTTTCATTAGGGTGACCACGACGGATCTAAGTTTAGGATAAATATTTACGGATTTAACGAAATAAAAATTAAAACTTATGATAGGAATATATCATATAAAACGTATTTTATAGTAAGGGCAGCGTTCGGGAAACCGTGTGCTGTCAGTGATAACTTAAAGCACAGAGCCATGGTTGTTTATTGTCGGCTTATTAGAAAACCCGAGCTAGCAATGGAGTATGCCTAAGCATATTCATCCATTCTCCATTGCCTGTTCATTTCTGATTTTATCACGTAGCGAAACCTTATAGTTTCGTAAAAAAGCCGTATTTGAAGTAGAGTACCCCTATAGCTTTGAAAATATTCAAGTTGAAGTGACAGTGGGCGGGGCACATAGCTGGAAGAACCGATGGCCGTTGGGCAGAAAGTTACTAGATAACGACCACGAGCTGGAAAGTGGTGTGTAGGATGGCCCCTCACAAGATGGACCGATGTTATCACACGCGTGGCAGGAAGCCGGTGGATGCGAGTGGCGAAAGACCGTTAAGTTTGAACGTCATTGGGGCAGGCCTTTGTCTAGCAGTTGACGTCATTCGCCTGATGAATGCATGGATACATTTTATAGAAATGAAAAACAAAAATATGGTAAATCATTTACTAACATTCATAATATTTATTATACAAGCCAGTCGGTAATCGAGAACATTTTACATGGAAATTTCACTAGTGTTTGTAAGCATTTAATCACAATCCTAAATTAAAATAATCAAATACACAGATGCGGTAAATTCTCCTTGAATTCATGTATAATTGTTGTCATATTTCTATAAATGTTGAGTCAATATTTACTGATGCCATTTCCTACGAGGAAGCAGAAATAACTCATGTCTCACATTCATATACTCAAATACACACACACAAACAAATACTCACAGACACACGCTCACATATTACTGCAACCATTTTTACATTTTTTTTTCTTTTTCTCTCAACTGTATATTATTAATGTTTTTCATAGAACTGTTAAATAAAGCATACATGGCTATAGAAGAGCGGATCCTATAAACACAACTATTATTATGCTTAACTGAGGGATCCCACATTGTATGTAACTAAAAATATTCTATTTTTGATTTGACTTTAATTCAATTTAAAACTCCAAAGCTACATCGTGAACGAGAAAATATCATGAGTACCTACTCGAAGAAAACCGCACCGGCGCGGCGGTGCGCCCGGTGCTGAACACACGCTGAAGGAAAAAAAATCGTATGCTCTGTTTCTTTCTATCACATTATAATATATGAGTACCTTATAGGAGATACCACTGGAGATATCATGATGCGCTAACCCCTCTGCCAAATTTTGTTCATATGTTCAGAGCATTCTTTATTTGTGTGCGTATCTTTTTGAATGTGTTGCGAGTTTATTATAGTGTGGGTATGCGTGAAATTGTATCTGTGTGTGTTTACTTCGCCTCCCGCACCCCGTAAAAGTGCCATGAAAAATTTGCTCGAGGAATCGACGCGATACTAGCTCCATTCTAATTACTCTGAGATGAGTACATATTTCTCAAAATTAATGTACGTAACGAAATAGTTGTTACGAAATAGTCTAAGATGTAACTAAATAGTAAATGTAAGGCTTGTTACATGATGGCGAAACATAATTTATTTAAAACATTAAATACTCATACTTATGTAAAATTACGTACCCTTCCAGACTCAGAAAATCTTAAGTTCAGTGTTATTGGTCACCCTACTGATGTAAAATGTTTATTTAAAATTAGATAATTATAGAGCATAATTGACAGAATAAAATATGATATCATTTATATATCGCCACACAACACTAAAATTAATCAATATTGACTTTTTATTATGAGTCAAAGGTAAAAATATATGAATACTTTAAATACGGTTATTATCGCAAAAATACACTAACCTGTGAAACTTATTGCCCGAATTTGGCTTCCAAGCACTTCTGCAATTGTGTACAACATGTTACATTATTTAAATAGCGAATCTAATGAGAATACAGTTATATTTGATCTTTTAAAAACCCGAAGTGGTAGAAAACATATGACGGAGTGGCCATATTGTGTTCAATGACAGTTGCCATAATGTTAAACCAACAATCAGGGTAGTGAAGGGCTGGTTTAGGAATATGATTTCTATATAATTTATTACTGACGTCCATAGACAGTACTGAAGTTGACGTGGATGTAATTTTTCTTATAATTCATGTAAAGTCTGTCAGGAGAACCCCGACGGACGTTGCGAAATCTTGGCTTATCACAATTCACACAATCGGGATTGGGATTTTTTGTGTTAATCATGGCAATTTTAGATAAAGTGTCAGAGGGATAAAAAACATAATTAGGGGTGAATGAACCTGTTTTCAATAATTTGTTCTAGGCTCAAACTCCATGTATATTTAAGCGTCTTGGTATCTAGCAATATATGACATTTAAATGACAGATATGAAAACGGGTGAAACCTCAGAGAAAGTACCAAAGGAGTTAGTATCGCGTCGATTCCCCGAACAAATTTTTCGTGGCACTTTTGCGGGGTGCGGGAGGCGAAGTAAACACACACAGATACACTTTCACGCATACCCACACTATAGTAAACTCGCAACACATTCAAAAATACACGCACACAAATAAAGAATGACCTGACCATATGACCAAAAATTTGGCAGAGGGGGTTAGCGCATCATGCTCTCTCCAGTGGTATCTCCTCTAAGGATGAAACAGAATTACCAAACCAACGGGTTTTACCCCTAGATTTAGGAATAAAAAAATGTTCGTATTTTTTTAGGCGTAGACAGAATATAAAAAGACATCTAGCTAGCGTGCCGCCGATAAGGACAGAAAATAACAGAAAATAATCATTCGTACACTTAACACACGCTAAGAATATTTATTCAAATGCGCCTATTATGTAGTATAAACGATATTTCATAATGCAATTCAATTTAAAACTCCAAAGCTAGGTCGTGAACTAGAAAATTTCATGAGTACTCGAAGAAAACGCACCGTAGGTGCGCCAGATTTTGAACACACGCTGAGGGACAAAAAATCATATGCTCTGTTTCTTTCCATCACATATAATATATATAAATGCATCCTTTTCTTGCGCGAATGAGAAAGAAAGTGCCAGCTCTCTATTGTTTTCTTTCTCTAAGTTTTTAGGGGTGTTTCTAGGGGTATTGTGAGTACATATTCTAATGAATGAAAAAAAAATTTTTAGTTAAATGATTGATCGCAATCTCAGACGAGAGATCGCAATAGTCAACATTTTGGCTGATGTTACCCTTTTAGAACTTGCGTTATATGTAAATCATAGGAAAATAAACTTCGGCATTTGCTCAGTTCAAATCTTGCACAGTACTAAGATAACTCCAACGAAAATGGTTTTTGTGAGCTTTTATGGGTATTCTCACTTGAGTTTAGCGTTTTTTTTTTCAAATGATCGCCATATCTCATGGAAGTAATAAGTACTACGTACAACAGGAATGAGCTCTATATTTGCATCTTGCAGCTAAAATAAAGAAAATAAAACCTTATGATAAGGTCGTAAGAGTCTTGTTGCGCAAAATAAAAATGAAGCTGAGTGAGAGGGCAACCACTGAACGCTGTGTCGCATTCTAACAGTGACTTAGAGTTACCAGAGTTAAGTTGATTTCAATCCTTTCGTTGTTAGTAGAAAAATATGCGATTGATGTAATGTAATGAAGTAAAAACATTTACTTCTAAAATGTTTCTAAACATATATAATAATTTATTAGGTACCGACATGTTAAAGCAATATTATTTGTTGCTACATGTAAAGGCCTTATTAACGCAAAAATTTTGCGATTGGCGTATAGGTTTTCTTTTATTTGTATGAAATACGGACACCTAACCTGAAAACCCCACATGAAATTGCCAAATCGGACGTTAATGGCGGTGATTTTTTGATTTCGTGATATTTTTGAAGAATTTTATTTAAAATGGGGAGAATTTGTGTCGTGGAGGCTTGCGGAAGCGAGTATTAACCTGATTGTGGTTTATCTTTTCACAGGTAATAGTTTTAAACATAATTAGTTAGTGAAGAATTACGGTGACCATGCATGACTATCCAATCCTAGTTCAAGAACAATTAATTTAAATACCTATGCATTTTTATTCCTTTCTCTATTAAAATAACTTTGTTTCAATTTCAGATTTCCTACAAACTACATACATTGTTAGATCCATCACATCCTCCTCAATCTATATTTGAAGATCCACATGATACTCAATTGGTGAAGGCGTTAGCGAATTCATATCTCAATTTACGTTTAACTTATAATGCTAAATTAGAATCAATGTAACATATAAGGAATAAGCTGGGTTTGTGGCAGAAACTTCACAAGACTATTTTATTTAGCAATGTCTGATTTAGAATTAAACTTAAATGTAAACTTGTTTGTTTCTTACCTAATTAATTAAATATACCACAATAGGTAGCTTATCGTAATTTTATCCTAGTCCAGCTGCATGTCGTGTCCCACACACAGACTACTCAGTAAGATGTGTTCTGTGGTAAGATGGTCCCACAAGGACCAGGTAGGTAAGTACCTGCCTATATGACGCAAGGGTGAAAACAAGAAGCTTACATTTACAACAAATTGTAAATGTAACCTCCTTGGGTGAAAAGCAAGCAAAAACAGGAAATGTAAAGTGCCGCAAAGGGCAAGTTTACTCAGAGTAAATAGTATATAGAGTACGCGTTAGTCTATGGTTCCTTTAAACAAAGCGTAGGCAGATTTTGTTCTACGAGGCATGAAAATCGAACTATTTAAAGTTATATTGATATGTAAGGGATAAGTAGTGATAAGTTTGATCTGTCACAAGCGCATGTGTCGATAAATACAGCTGACGGTATGGTACCTACTGTCGTTTACCTGATATTTATGTATTTTGATGTTCTTACCCGTGCCTACGAGTTCTTACTTGAATTAAGCATTCTATAGTACTTGTACTGATTTTTGTTCTGTGCAAGTTTATCATTAGCATCTTCGATTAAAACCCATCTGACATACTGGCTACACGGTTATAAACCACAGGCAGTAACTTGATAAAGTGGCTATGATTCCAGGAAAAATATCGATATGTCGATATTTTATGTTTAGTAGTCTTGTGTACTACAAGAACGGTGAACGGTTAGGAACCGTTGCGCAATGCTCACCGAATAGATTCGATTCCCTAATCATAATCTTACATCGGACACTTGTTCTTTTAGTTCAGCTTGAACGATGAACAAGCAACCGTACGAAGTACTACGTGCGAAAGAGTCCGGTCCTCATCTTGCGGATGTTGTGTGTTGCCAGGGCCAAAGTTCGGTGGGGGTGGTAGCGGGGCATCTGCCGGAGATTCTTAGCACCCCCTGCTCGACCGTTACCCCGCCTGCTATCAAGGCGAAGATTAGAGGCGCCGCCGGGGACTGGGGGCCATTTGCAAGTCGTGTCTGTCATTGTGTGTTTAGGGGGGAGTTGCCATAATCCCCACGCAGGGGCAGGCGTCTTGGGGATCGCAGTATATATGAAGAGATGAATCTCAAACAAAAGACGCTGCTGCCCGTCTTCTTGATTTCCCTTAGTTGCCTCCTACGATACACCCAACGGGAAGAGATGGGGGGATGCAATTCTAACCCGGCACCCCACGGATATTTTATACTACATATGCAAAATTCCTGTGACCAGCCCCAAACCATGTGATGATAATGATGATCGTTGTGTGATGATGATCTTCATCACCAAGATATGAACGAAGTTGATGATGTGTGATGATGATATATCTTTTAATGTGTACTTATGTATACATGAAAAATACACGATATATTTATTTCAATTTGTAAATAAAATTCGTTTATTAATCGGTTGGTAAAAGTAAACAAAAAGACTAAACTAGTTTTGAGGTTGAAAAAACGACGGATGCATCGTCAACGATTGACAACGACGTCGACAGCTAAAAACATTCTGTTTACGATATAAACTAGTCGAAACTTTAGACTGTTTTATAAACTAGTTTATCGTGGACGATATTACTAGTTTATAGTCGACGATAGACTTGTGTAGTACATGAGAGAACTATTCCTTTTCATTTTTAGTACAACACTCTTTTAGTACTTCGTCTTTCGGTATGTATTCGTAGTCTCTGGCTCTATGAACGAATAGGAATAGCTGACCAGTTATTACAGATAATAACTGGTAAGCTATTCCTATTCGTTTTTAGTACATCATTCATTTGGATTAATTTAGTACTCCGTCTTCCGCTCGAGATTTATTCGTCTCTGGTTCTGCACGAACTGGTCCGATCAGTTACTCGTTGACACACAGAACGGGACTGAATGAGCGGGAATTATATGTACTAAAAGTACTAAAATAATAAATTTTTACATTTGAAAGATTATACTAGTACGTAGCGCTCCGTTCAATGTCCGAGCAAAATAATAAATAAATCTTTATTCATTAACCAGAATGATTACAAACTTCAAAACAAGGTTGGAATCGCCTTTTAAGTGTAACACCTGTGCCAGACGATTCTGCTTTCCCATAGCCATATGTATTTATACATTTCAATAAACCTAGCAGTAAATTGTGTGTTATTGTAAATATTAACATTAACAGACAAAAAATAAAGAAAAGGTAAGTTTTTTTTTGTATTCTGTATCTGAATGTATGTTTGCCTACGTGTGTGTGTGTTTGTGTGTAGGTGTGTGTGTGTGTGTGACTGTGTGTGTAGTTGTGTGAGAGAGAGAGTGTTGATATTTAACTATGTATAAGTATAAATATAATCCAAAAACGTCTCATACGAATGATTCAAATTCATGATTTTTAATTTTTATTATAGGTACTTACTACAATATAAGTTACGAAGATGATTGTAATAATGTTTCTGTATCTTCATATGTTAAAGATTTAAACCAATTAGTTATCCTTAATTTACAAGTACGAGTATCCGTAGGATAGATGTTTAAGATTTTATTAACTTTATTATATAAGAGGGCCGATTGTTTAATATACTGTCGTTGAGCAAAAACAGTTTAGACATTGTCTATAGTGAAAACGATATCATTCCTCCTTTTAGTTAAAATACTGGGATCAAAGACTACAGATTTATGCCTTTTCAGTACTACTAATAAAATATACAATTTTCTGACAGTCAATAAATTACTTTCCATGTAAAGCTCATTTGTGGGGTACATGTACGGCTTGAAATACATCACTTATATGAGCGCCCTTTGAGCTCGTTCCACTTCCAAAAATTTTATTTTGGATGCCCCACCCCAGACAGAGACACAGTAACCTAACACAGACTGAGCTAATGCTAAATATATTCTATTCAAAAGTGATTCAGAGGCTACATATCTTAATGTTTTAAAAATCCAAATTAACTTTCTTATTCTGGTAGAAACTAAATCTATATGACTGTGCCATGATAATCATTACACCTAGGTATTTAGTCGAAGCTACTTTATTAATTGTATAGCAATTGCAATTTATTTCAGGTGAATAATGACAAGTATGTAATTGAATACTAAAGTTATAGGCCGACCGTTTAACTCGCGAATCGCCTGCGCGGTAAGAAGGGAGCGGGGGCGGGTAACGCTACACACGGAGTCAATAATCCAAAGATTTATCTCGAGATAGACATTGTTGGTAAAGAATAAAATAATAAGTATCTTTTTTTAAGTATTTATTTTTAAGTTTTACAAATATTTTATAATAGCTTCATAGGTACAAAATCATAAAACAATAATTAACTCCGTTTAAGAAATATTTAACCACAGATAAAAATTTTATAGGACTATTCGTCACTAATATTCATATCGATTCATGATCTTGTTTTCTGGCTTTAAAAAAGGAATATACATTGTATGCTATTTGTTAAGCTTGCTTGTTAATTTTGTTCGCAAAACTGGAAGAGCGATTCATCTTGAGATTTATCTTGGCAGTCGTATACCTTGTGCGTTTATCTTCAAGCGTCCGTAACAAAAACACCAACCGCGCGCTGCGAGCACAGCCAGCGCACTGCCGCATTTGACGTAAGCTCTCTGCTCCGCGCACCCCTTTCACCCATCCGCTAACATCTCCCCTCGCTCCCTTCTACCCCCTCAGGCGATTCGCGAGTTAAACGGTCGGCCTATAGTAGCAGGCTGGGTACGAATATTTTTCGAAAAACATATATAGTTAGTCTTCTCACTATTGAGCGAAAGAAGGTTCATCCTTAACCAATTAGCCACCTGCATAAGTGCCAGTTCAGTATCGTTATGAACAGTATTCCATGAAGAACCATTAACAACCAAGACTGTGTCATCGGCATAGCAAAATATATTAGCACCTTTAATTTGTAAATTACACAGCTCGTTGATATAAATCAAAAACAGCGTCGGGCCCAACACACTGCCTTGTGGCACTCCGTAAGATATATGTGAGTCATCACTGACATATTGTCCAACTTTTACTTTCTGTTTCCGACTACTCAAATAGTCTTTGAAAATCAGTAGGGGGGTACCCCTGATGCCTATGTTCTCAAGCTTTTGCACCAGAATGGGGACAGAAACGGTGTCAAATGCCTTTTTTAAATCTAGAAATACAGCAAGACTCTTGTATCCTTTATCTAAATTTTGCACTATTAGTGAGCTTAAAGATATGACGGCATCCTCTGTCGACTTGTTTTGCCTAAAACCGAATTGCGAATCAGATAAAATGTTATATTTACTCAAATAATTGATTAATCTTTTGTTCATTACTTTTTCTACTATCTTAGATATAGAAGATAGTACTGAAATAGGACGTTAGTTGTTAACATCGTTTTTGTCACCATTCTTGTATACCGAAGTAATAAGAGCTTGCTTAAGCATTGCAGGAAATACGCCCAGTTTGAAGCATAGATTGACCAGATGACATATAATTGGAGTAACTTCGTTTATGGCAAGTTTTAAAAAACTAGAAGGTATATTGTCCCAGCCTGGAGCACTGCTAGATTTCAACGAATTAATCACATCATGTATTTCCATTGGGTCTGTGTCCAGTAAGGCAAAAGATGAAAGCTGAATATGACGCTGGACGTCGCTGGACGTTCGAGGTGTGGGCTCTTTGAACATTCATTGAGGAAGGCGACGGGGTGGCGACCCCCGTCCCCGTGAGCACCGTGATTGGTTCCCGGGGGGCTACAATGCGCCCCCCGGCGTCGGGCTCAAAGGCAAGGCATTGAGGGACCCCTGGTGCAGATCCCACTGGAGAGCCCTGGGGTTCCCCCTCTCATCGTTCTGTTTTCCACTTGCATCTGATAGTCGTGTACCCATACTTCTTCATACTTAGTACATCGAGCGGTTTCTTGCACATCGTTCAAGCTGAATTAATAGAGCGAGTGTCCGATGTACGATTAACGGTTGGTGGTTAATCAGCATTGCGGAATGGTTCCTAACTGTTCACGGTTCTTGTACTACACACAAAAACTAATTTGAACTTTCAGTGTGTTTAGAACTCCGGCGTCCGGTAAACACGCATCTAGGGATTGGTCGTCGACGCATTTTCGGTTGACGAAACGAGGCCGTTTATCGTCCACGATAAACTAGTTTATAATACAGACTAAAGTTTCGAGCAGTTTATATCGTAAGCAGAATGTTTTTAGCTGTAGACGTTGATCGTCGACGTCGTTGTCTATCGTTGTCGTTGTCGTTTGGTCAACGACGAAACTAGTGTAGGCTTCTCGTTTACGTTTACCAATCGATAGATCAATGACTTTAATTACAAATTGTAATCAGTATATTTTCGTGTAATTTTTCATGTGTACTTCTGCACACCATCATCACCATTCATCATAATCATCATCATTCACATCCTCATCACCATTATAACACATAATCACCATTC